>CM016563.1:35111381-35834301 GCA_003412495.2 Echium plantagineum
CATCTGGTGTAACTCCCAGCCACGAACAGCCGCCACTGCTAAGAATGTACGAACAGTGGACATCTTAGCCACCGGGCGAAAGTATCTGAATAGTCAATTCCTTCTGTCTGATGGTTGCCAAGAACGACAAGTCTAGCCTTCAGACGCTCTATGCTACCGTCTGATTTGTACTTGATCTTATAGACCCATCTGCTGCCTAACGCCTTCTTTCCTGCAGGAAGATCAACTAAACTCCATGTCCCATTATTCTCCAAGGCCTGAATCTCTGCAGACATAGCCTCACACCAACCAGGATCACGTAATGCCTGGCGATACGATCGAGGTTCATTACCTGCGGTAACAGAGGCCAGAAAACCACGGTGTGCAGCAGAAAACAAATCATAACTCACAAAATTCGTTAAAGGATAAGTAACATCTGAGACGGGAGAGGAGCCGGGTGAACTGAGAGTAAGGGGTGGACTCGTGTGTGGAAGCAGACGAAGCACATAATCACGGAGATGAGATGGACGAGCCCTGTTACGCTGCCCCCTGCGTAGACCAACCTCGACTTCCGCAACAGGTGTGTCACCAACATCAACCTCAACTGCCGCAACAGGTGTGTCGCCAACATCAACCGCAACTGCCGCAGCAGGTGTGTCACCAACATCAACCTCAACTGCCGCAACAGGTGTGTCGCCAACATCAACCGCAACTGCCGCAACAGGTGTGTCACCAACATCAACCTCCTCCATTGAGCGAACAGGGGACCCCTCCTCGACAGATTCCCCATGTACGGCTTCAATTACCCCAGGCTGGGGTAAAACCACCAGATCCGAAGCGTCATCATCGTCCAAGCCAAAAAACAGGCGTGGTTCGGTAGTAGCGGAAACTGAGCCACTCTCAACAGACACACCAACACCCGGAAACTCTGCTTCATAAAAAGTCACGTCTCGAGAAACAAAGTAATCATGTGTCTCCAAGTCAAATAATTTCCATCCTTTCTTATCAAAGGGATAGCCAACAAAAATACATCGTCGACTACGACTAGCAAACTTATCCTTTCGAGAATGCAAATCAAAAGCATAGCAGAGACACCCAAAAACGCGCAAATGATCATATGAGGGAGGTGCGCCCTAAAGTAGTTCATAAGGTGTCAAAGTTAAAGTATACTAGAATGGGTGCGATTTATCAAATAACATGCACCAAGAACACACTCACCCCAGATTCAACAGAAAGACGCCCTGAAACATCAATGCTCGGGCAACATTCAAGATATGCCTAGGCTTTCGCTCCACTCGACCATTTTGTTGGGGAGTACCAACACAAGATGTCTTGAATAATATACCCTGATCGCAAAATAAGATTTAAGACTTAGAAATTCAGTTCCATTATCACTTGCGAATCCGACAACATCCAAACCAAACTGGCGACGGACCATAGCAAGGAATTTAATAAAAATACTACGGACTCAGTTTTATCAGTAAGTAATACAACCCAAACGCGCGAGAGTAGTCGTCCACCAAAGTTAAAAAATATTTCGCCCCCGAGGAGGAAGGAGTACTATAGGGACCCCAAAGGTCACAATGTATAAGCTCAAAACACCGGTTTGCTTTTTAAATTATCGGGAAAAACGCACGACTCTGTTTGGCACGATGACAAGTGTCACAAGATTTATTCAAAACAGGATTCATTCTTACTAATAAAGGGTAAATGGCTTTCAACACTGTCACCGATGGATGGCTAATCGACTGTGCCAAAGCTCCAATTTATGAGTCTGAACTGCTAACAGGGACACCGAAGGCTCCCCACAGAATGACAGTTAGTAATAGGGTCATCCCTCCGTTCACCTGCTCCAATCACCGTCCTCGTATTTCGGTCTTGAACAAAACACTGAGTATGAGTAAAAACAATATCGCAACAGTAGGCAACAAGTAACTGAGATACTGATATCAAATTACAGTGCAAGGTCGGCACATAGAAAACATCCCGTAAAATTAATACGTCTGAGAGAATCACATTACCTACGACGCGTGGAATGAATAACACTACCATCGGGCAAAGTAATAGGACAAGAAACATCATCATATTGGTCAACCAAACATCCCAAAGTTCCTGTGGCATGAACGGTAGCTCCCGTATCAAAAATCCATGAAGTACAAGTAGACTTACCCATTAATCGATCAGAAAAAGTGTTGGGATTACTAACTAATGAGATAAAAGGCTGCAATTGGTCCGGAATAATACCAGGAACAGATCTGTGAATAGTAGCACCCACATGAGCCCCACCACCAGAGCCGCCGGAACCCCCAGACGTCTCTTTTCCCATTGGTGGAGTAACCATAATTCAAATTTTCAAAAAAAAAAAAAAAAAAACAAAAAATTATTTGGTTTCTAACCTATGCTCTTGATACCATGTAGGAATAAACTGTTCCTCTATTATATTATTCACAATAATACAATATTTATAGAGTACAATATGTAGGCTAAATAACCTAATAAGCCTAGAGCATGCTAAATAACCTAATGGGCTTAGGGCATCATGCCCATATAAATATAATAACTAATATATTGTTACTAGTGTAATTAATACATAAATATACTAATATATACAATATTATCTAACACAATATTAATTTTTTGCACTTCATCGGGTCACTATTAACTATTTTTTGAACTCGTTTTTCTTACCCCCATGGACAACTAAAAGAACGGTCTTTCAAATAACTGCAATAAACTCGTCCCAAACGACACCAATTCCATCCTTAACAACTAATTGAAGTACATGACATAAATAGCTAACATGAAAAAGTTCACCATAATCCGGTCTACATTCACAATTGGCTGATGCATTATCAAAAAAAGGAAGCAATTTTGTTCAAACAATTATATTCTTGGGCACAAGTAATGTTATAACGGCGGAAGCGAATTAACAATCAGATGCGAATCTTAGACAAAGAATCACGTAAAGCGCACGAAAAATAAAGAACACAAGAGAATTAACGTGGTCTCCCTAACAACGTGTTAGGACTAATCCACGTGCTCCAAGCCACAAACAATTCACTATTATGGGAAGTACAAATTACAGAGTTGATCAAACTATGATCTCCGGCGAATAGAATTATTAGCCTACACTATTCCTAGAATAGGATTATAAGACTCACTATTTCAGAACTCTTAATCTGTGTATTTAGCTACATTATGTCTCATATCAAGTATAATGAACAAGTCCTCTATTTATAGGTAATCATGATAACCTAATCAAACCAAGAAACCTAACAAAACTAGGAGAGAGAAAGTCCGAAGCCCATAAGAAACCTTATTTTTGCCAGCATGTCCTAATCCTGTGGCAAAACTGATTCAAGGTATATCCTGCTGCAAACGGATTCAATGCATATCCTAACAAGTAACAATCCCTTAAAAAATTTGGACATTATTATGTTTAACAATTGATCTAAAATACATAATCCTCCTTTATAAAACTCAATCTTTATCCACTCAATGAAATGTTACGCATATTATATCAAAATCACTTATATCACTACTCAAACAAACTGTCCATGGCAAACTGTCTAATATAGGTTTGTGATCGCACGATGTACCGCCTGAGTCAAACGATTCAACGTGTAACCTAGACTAGCCATTATGCTCCCTAACATTCGAAAATATAGTCGTTTATTGTCTAACGGTGTACTGTCTGTATTAAACAGTACGTCGTGTGAGTTAAATTTCCAGCTTTTTACCCACTTATAAATACCCAAAAGAGTTGCTACTTACAAACTCTTTTACCATTTGAGAAATATTTACTATCAATCTATCTATTATGTTTATACTTCTGGTGACGAGATTTTTCAAGGTCATATTAGATCCTCCACGTGTTATCGCCGTAAGACATACTTAATTTATGTTTTGTAAGATGTAATTAATGTTTTATGATGTAAATAATTTGTTTACTTAGATATTAATTAACTTTCTTTTTTAAATGATAGAAACAAATTATTCCTACACATTTCGCTAGACATTGTCAACTACCTCTTAAAGTTACCATGAAGTTCATGTGAGGACATATTCTTTGACGTGGAGATTACCGAAGACGATGACTCATTGTTCTTCTCAAAGGGGTGGAGCGCATTTCAAATTGCATTTCAGATCAAGCCGACTGACTTTGGAACTCTAGAGTTTGATCGAGAGAGAAATGGCTAAAAATCGTGTCTTGTATTCTCGGTCCGCATTTATGGCAAAACTGCTTGCGAGAAACAACCTATTTATGATCATCCTTAGAAGTTAGAATTTAAAATCTATCCATGTAAACTCGTAGCCCGCATGAGTATAAACTATGAACGACTTATTAAATAAAATATTTTAATTTATTTTAAAGCATGCTTCTATTTACAAAACAAACTACTTTTTGTAACTATAAATAAGTGAAAAAACTACACCTAATGGTGCTCCGCCTAAACCAAACAGTGTACCGTTAAAATAGTTTACAATGCATTGTTTGAGTCAGGTGGTACACCGTGGCCCCGAAATAGGGCCTCGAACGAATATGGGCCTATTGTTCACTTAGTAAGACAAACTGGCCCGTCTCATTAACTCCCAAACCCGTCGGACTAATGAGAAGACCCGGCTCGGTTCGATCAAGCGCAGACCATCCGGCCCCAGTTCGTTGGCCACGTCTTGCACTAGACATAATGTTGTTTGGTCCATCAAGGGTCCATAACTTAGAGCCCATCAAACAATTGCCAAGCATAATTGAAGTAGGGGCATTAGACATATGCACATCTATTTTCATTACTCATTAGTAGTGAAATTTCGAAATATACATCAAACTTTTCTAGGAATTTTTTTAAAATGGAGAGAGTACAATAAATATAATCATACCATACAACCATACCATATAAATTTAAAATCTATTTAAAGGTAAATGAACGGATAATTGTAGCATTAGGCGTGGGGTGGATGTGCAGAAGAAGAAATGGTGGAGTTTTATATTAATTATGTAAAATATTTAAGACGTGCCTATACTTTAAAATTGAAAAAAGTTACTAAGGGGTCAACCCAAAAAGAATGATAGTGTAGGGGCACCTAAAAAAAACTGATAATTTATGAACCACATAAATAATTAACAATAGTACAGGGGACAAACCGCTAAAAACCTTAGATTTTCAAATAAAGAGAACAAAATAGTAACTTTACTACTAAAATGTACTCCAATAGAGGAGCCCTCCAATCCAATAGGGGAGTAAATAAAAAACCGCGGGAAAGCCAGTAGGGCACAATCATGAACACACTCCTCATCTTGCGAACATCGTTAAACCATGTCCCAAAACCAAGTCATCAAGAAGAAATAGAGGAAGAAGAGTTCGAATTCTCAAGAAACTACTTTTTAGCTAAAGAATTGGGTTCATCGGCAAAAAAATCAGCCCGCAAGCTAGCCGACCTCGATCTTGTCGATGAGCATGTACATTTTCTTGTTTTAGTTATACAATCTATCAAATACTCCCTTCATCTCCAAAAGATTGTCCAGTTTTTGCATTTTGGTGTTTACAGAAGTATTTTATATTCTAATATTTGCTGAAACTTATATATGGAATACTCCCTTCATCAGTATTAACAAACTTTAATGTCTTAATTTTAATAAAAATTATAATGTTAATAGTGAAGTAGAGTGGAAATACTACTATATTTTGATATATTATAGAGTTCAAAATTGAAAAAAGTCAAACACACAAGCAAAGAGGGAATACTAGTATGCTAATAGTCTGTAATAGATCCTACTATTAACCTGCTATTTTGTACCCATATAGAGGTTCTATATGTAAATTAAGGCTATAATGTTATTTCGGATAATGGAAATCAAAATGGACAATCTTTTGGGAATGGGGGAGCCCATTGTTCGGGTTCAATTTGTAAAACGAACAAGTTTTAATAATGTGCAGGAGCTGAGAGAAGCGGCAGCTAATTTAGAGCCGACTCATGAAAAAGAAGTAAACAATTTGATTAACACTTACAAGGATTCATATTCAGAGTGGAGTTTTGGTTTAAGGTTCGTAATTTTTCATTTTAGTGAAGAAAGTTTGATGGTTTAATCTTTTGGGTTTAAAAAAATTGTGGGTATTCTTGTTTCTGATTGTGATTTGTCTTATTTATTGTGATTTTAGGGGTGGATTTGGATTGTTGATGTACGGATTTGGGTCAAAGAAGGCGTTGATTGAGGATTTTGCATCGACTTTAACAGAGTATTCTGTACTTGTAATTAATGGCTATCTTCAATCAGTTAATTTTAAACAGGTATGCAGTTTAGTTAGTGTTTGGTACTCTGCATACCCCTGTTTTGTTAACAAAATCTGTTGATATAAGCGAGATTTTCTGCTTTGGTAAGTGATCCATAGAGAATTCTTTGATTGTGGTACATCAAACATTTGAATAAGAAGCAATGCTGATAAACAATTATGTGACACCACTTACCTGGTACTTGACTATTGGTCCAAAATGTGATAGGCATATGAGTTTGAGACTTAGTTTTTTAATAGAGGATTGGATTTATTCAAGCTATTGTGGACTCATCAAATCAGATGTCTGCATTGAAGTCTGTGGTTGTAGTCTAATGATCATCATTACCATCTGAGGTATGACTTGCTGCTTCACACGTTGAGCTGGGGAATGACCGAGTAGTTCGTTATATGACTGTTTATGAATATGAACACTCAGTATCAATGAGCTGAGAACCATGTAAGGAGTATGATGACCATGTTATGTTGCTTATGCACTTTAAAGTTATCCGCTTCTGAGGTTAACTCTTGTAAATGATGTGGTTCAACCTCGTTATTGTTTTTTCAACATTTTAATCTGTTAAATATTACACTAACCAATATATCACACACCCCAAATGTGAGGAAAAAGAAGAACTAAAAACAATGTAGACTTCTTTCTTAATCCTATCTGTTAAAACATCTATATTTTATTTGAAAAGTTATACAAGAGTTTGCTTGCAGATTTAGCACCTTGTATTTTCATAATAAGAAACTTTGATACTATTCTTGAGGGTGATACTTCACTTCTTGTAGGTTATGATAACTTTAGCGGAACTCTTATGGGAACAGCTGAAATTGCATAAAAAGACAAGCATCGGAACAATTTCGAAAAGCCACCAACCTCTTAATACACGGTCCATGGATGATCTTCTTGTATTTCTGGATAATCCACCTGTAGAGGATAATGATTCACTTATTTGTCTTGTCGTACATAATATTGACGGCCCTGCATTGCGCGATTCTGAAACTCAAGAATATCTTGCAAGAATTGCTGCCTGCTCTCATATCCGCGTAATTGCTTCGATTGACCATGTTAACGCACCTCTCTGTAAGTACCATTGATTATTGGGCATGTCTGTGTGTGCTAGTGTTAGTATATTATACTAGTGCTAGGTCTTTTGATACAGCACACAGTAGTTCAGTCTGCAGTACTGTGAGCTAATACTAAAGTAGTAATCGTACAAGATAATTTGAGAAAGGGGAGTGAGTCTTTGCATATTCGAATTAATATTTACACTCAGTAAATTTAATCTTTTCATTACACAATTCATGCATAGTGCTTACAATATTATGGTGACATCTTAACCAACGCGAACTCCAATTTTGCCTTTCTTGTTTCCTCCGGACATTTATTTAACTGCAGCAAGCTTGTATTCACTTGTTTATTGTATGCGTGCTTAGAAATGATTATTTTCTCACTCCACACCACATCTTCAGTAAGTTTTCTGATTAATGTGGCATTGTACTCATATTCTGAGTTTAAGTTACCCACATGTTTTTGTTGAGATCTGAAGATTTATTTTGGACTTGATAGTATGGGACAAGAAGATGGTTCACACACAGTTCAACTGGTATTGGTGTCATGTTCCCACCTTTGCACCATACAAAGCCGAAGGCATGTTTCATCCTCTGATTCTTTCTCATGGAGGTAGTGGTCAAAGTGTGAAAACGGCTTCAATTGTCTTACAGAGTTTGACACCTAATGCTCAGAGTGTCTTTAAAGTTCTTGCTGAGCATCAGCTAGCCCATCCTGATGAAGAAGGCAAGTGATACGTTTTTTGTGAATTCCTAATCGTTACCTCTATACTTGGATGAATCTAATATCACTGCATATTTTCCATCTCAGGGATGCCTATAAATGCATTATACACAATCTGCCGTGAGGGCTTCCTTGTCAGTAGCCAAGCTACCTTAAACTCGCATTTGACAGAATTTAAGGATCATGAGTTGGTCAAGACCAGAAGGGATTCTGATGGGCAAGATTGCCTATTCATTCCAATCATAAAAGATGCACTCGAAAAAATCGTGCAAGAGATTGGTCAATAAAGCCTCAATGTAATTTAATTTCTATTATGCTAGGCCAAGTGTGTTGTGTCAACCTTGAGCTAGAAAATACAACTTGTGTGGATTAACTATTCAGCTAGTATTGTATTTAGAGGTATGATTTTGCTCTAAGTGCCCTCTAAAATCATTCTTCATTATTATGCCTAGTGGTAAATGGTAAAATATCTCTTCTTAGTAGTACCAGAAACTCGAGCAAGTGTTACATCTCCTCCCTTGCCTTTTTCAGCCCCGCCTCCCCTCCCTGCCCCCTCCACATCGACCGACACCCATGCTCAATGCAACGGACACCGGCAACTCCATGGCCCAGATCTTCCTTCATCCAACCTAAGATTTCTTCTTACTTAATCAAGATTTGGTGAAGTCGACCTTCAATTTATTAAGCACATCGTGATCATATGAGACGATTGGGTTTCCACAAAACATGCATCTAGTGGTTTCCGCAGAAGTTAAATTTTATTTCACCTTAATATATGTATGTTGAACTAAAGTAATAGTGATGAATAATTGATGGAGTAGTACCGATCTAAAATTATGCATTGATTCTGTCTAATAATTAATGGGTTATTATGCATTGATTGTGTCCAATAATTAATATGTAAGACATTTCTTTATTGTGTTAGAATTGATAAGGCACTTAATGGAAATGCTTAGTTTAGGAGTTTTTTGGCAGAATAGCATCCAAAATAACTTTTTATAAAATTTTAGCACCAATCACCCTTTTAATAAGAGAGACCCGTTGTTCTTAAGCAATGTCTTGCGCGAGGGTAAAATGACTAAATTACCTCTTGATATTTTGACCTTTTTCGATTTTTTTTTTGAATTTTTTTCGACTTTTTTTTTTGAATTTTTTTTTTGACTTTAAAAATATTCAAATAAAGTCGAAAAAAATTCAAAAAAATGTCGAAAAAAGTGTGTCTAAATATCAAGGGAGTAATTTAGTCATTTTACCCCTTCTTAGTGCTAGTTATTAATTAAAAGAATGATGAGTGCTAAAATTTTATAAAAAGTGGTTTTAGGTATTATTTTGACAAAAAACTCAAAACAATCGCCAATACCAAGCTCATTATATACATTCAATACACTAATTAATCATTAATTAGTGAACATCATCAAATATTAACAACAGGAAATCTATGAATGACATAATGTAAGAATTGTACATCTCCATAGTGTGACATATGATACACATTCCTTCCGGTAAAGATTACGTGGTTCGAAATTTGACTAATGCAATTTTTTGTCGTTTTAGGCTCTAAGCTTATGCGTAGAGGGGGTGGTTTTAACCATGTGATCGTGGGTTCCATCTCCATAGACCATGTGTAGGACCCCGACCCAAAGTATCTGATTTGATAGGTGTTATTCATACCATCAAGATATATCTTCTTTCTGAAAGCTCATATCATAAGAACTTCAATCTTAAGCGAACTCGTGGTGCTTAAGAGTTATTCCCTCCGTTCCACTACCCACAAACAAGCTAGATGAAGAAATCTACCACAATAATTCACCAGGATTCTAATAGTGGTGGCATCACACATCGGCATTCTCCAACAGAATTACCTTTTACCGGAACAAGCATCGATCTCTCGGAGGCTCACATCAATCTCAGAGTAATATATGCAAAGTGTTGGAAATTGATGTGTCAATTTCCTCAATTAGTGCCCGTGAACTATATCATCTATATATACGGTTCAACAACCGATAGTTATCTGAACTATCAGTAGTCTCACCCGAGATAATGCCGGGGGTCATCGAATGGCAGACTAGGCTCTCACGATGATCTTCGGGATTCGTGTATACGGTCTTATACGTTGAATCCCGATGCCTTCGTTACTCGGGCTATGAGGTCACACACGTAACAATTACCGAAGATACTTTCGAGTAGTGACCCGAAAGTGAATAAGGGATTTGATCCATATTGAGGAATTTCGATTCGATCGAGATCGTGTCCCCACCGAACCGATGGTGCGCCCGGAATTGGTTCCGGACACACCATTTGGGGTTTATGTATATATATATATGTGAGATATATATATATATATATTATCATTTATTGAAATGATTTAATTAATTAATGAATTAATTAAATAAGATATGATTTAATTAATTAATTAAGATTAATTAATTCCATCATCATGAATAGTTGACATCTTGGTGGCTACTTTATGCCTTGGGAAGGCTTTGTAAGTCTTGGGAAGAACTCTTGTAAGAGAATCTTCCATGGACCAAGAGGCATTAACCATATGGATTGTTAATGTGTTTGTTTAGTGTATAATGTGTTTCATCATCCATTCTATATCATAAGATGATATAGAATGGGTAGAGAATCAAGCTAAGTATTACACAACTCTTGTTAGAGAACACAAACAAACACACACACTTCATCTTCAAACCCTCTAGCAAAACTCTAAGTGTTAGAGTATAGAAATTGTTCTATAGTTTGCTATAGTAGTTAGACTACACACTCCTCAATAACACACACTAGTCCAAGTGTGTCTTATTGCTATCTAAGGTATTGGTGTGGACTATTTCATAGTAGTTCCATATCACCTTGGTGATAGAAATTTCTTCAAGAAGAAAGCAAGGAGCAAGATGTGGGGATAAGCACTTGAAGATCATATCGCTTCCGCTCACGCTTCAAAGGTATATCTTTGTAGCCACACTCTTTGATTATGTTAGTTGTAGCATATTCACACTATCTTTAAACATATATTTCTATGAGCTAGTTCTATTGTGTAAGTTCTAACGATCAACGAATTAGGGTTTTCTAGACATATGAACTATCGTAGTTCATTGTGTCTTGCAACCCCGGGATATTCCAACATGCTATCATGAGCTATATTACACGTTTAACATGTTCTAGAAGTGTTTAAAGTAGTACCATATAGTATATATGTCGATATATGAACCATAGCCAAAGTTTCGTCTTCGGAACCCGCCCATCGTGAGTTGTGGAACTCACGATTCTGCCCGAATGAGCGCCCACGATTCTGCCCGCCCAGGTTCTGCCACCAAGGCGTTCTCATGGATGTGGGTGATCTTGTGTAGAATTTGGTTATGAGTGTGGTGGTGCCCGTGTATAGTGATGCATATCAATTTTGGCAGTAGCTAGTAGTGTAGCCATCATCTGGATTCAAATTTCTATTCTGACCATGAGTTTAGACATTGGTCAGAATAATTACCATTGCATGTTGTTTGTACGTTAGTACCAAAATAGTGTTTGTATACGATATGCAAAATACATTTGAATTCCACAATGGACGGTATTTTTGCCCTATGTTTTCGAAACAAAAACAAATCGGTTAAGTCCAAAATCATTTGACGTTTATGGACGTTTTCGGTTTGTTATGGGTGACTTAGAGATTGTTTTCATTCCGGAAATAATCTTATAAGTCCAAAACATTCTTTGAGAAGTTTAAAATAGTTTAAAATTAGCATGTATGTCAAAATCTAGCTCTTCCAACATAAGATTGTCTTATGGCGAGTCTTGTGGAGGTAAGTGGGAGCACTTTGATTTTATCCTATCGGTACTAATTAAATTGATTAATTGAGTATCGAAAGGAAGTTTGAGGTTTGAATTATTATGAATTTCAAACCTTAACAAATATAACTTATGCTAAGTCTCTTTGAATGAAATCGGGTTATTAGTTCAATATGTTGAACTTATGATAGAACTTCCTAAAATTGGCTAAGTTAGTTGTTGGACAACTAAAGGTTATGATATGCATGTATGACTATGTTCACATTATTTGAATGTGAGTATGTGTGTGAGTTGTGTGTTGCTTGTGTGTTTTATTCCATTCCTAGCATGTTTATTTGATTTATGTATAATGTGTTATGCATATATAAACTGTAGTCTGAATGGAATGGGGATTTGATATGGCCTAGTATTTATTCGAAATACAGTCTGCGTACTGTCCTTGATATTGAAATACGACGCATGTGTCGTTTTACATTCTTGTATTGTTATTTCTTTTTCGCGGCGCATGTGCCATTTAATGCGAAAGTTGATTATGTAACAAGACATGAAGAGACGGACTTGGAGCATGGCGATGTCCAAGAAGACGGAGACCAAGGACTTAGTTTAGAACTAGTTAGACTAGTTTTATTTAATGTTCTTTAGGCCATATCACGTCCCTTTAAAGTGTTTATTATTCATGTCATGTTTCATGCTTACATATATTTTCTTGACGTATATGTACACCTTTTGTGATATGCATGAAATGTGGATTACATGTTTAATCTAAACCCCTCCACGTTATAATTAAGTGTTTGCCAAACCTTAAGTTCAAAGTTGTCAAACTTTCCTACGTTTCGGGTGGATCATCCCTAGATGGGCACTTTGATTCATAGGAATAGGAGGCAATGGGATTACATGCGCTACAGGTAGCCCATCGAACCGGCAAATGTAATCCATCCCTTTATGGTGAACTAAGGTTACTTAAAACGTGGCTACAGGTTAGCCCATCGAACCGGCCCGTTTGGCAAAGGAAGTCTATAGTGTCATAAAACGACTAATAATAGACGCCAAGAGTCATATATAATCATTGGATGATTAATATATGATAGTCTAGTAGGACTTACCCATGGATTGGACTATGAGGATGATTGCTTGTGCCGCTCATACCCAAGTCCGTGGGGTCTTGGTATACTTGTACACTTCGAGGGGTTGTTGGTACTCGTATTATTGTTTCAAGCATGCTTTACTTGTATCGTATGTTTTACATATAAGTTAAACTGAACGTCGTTTCATACTCGCATGTTTTAGATGGCAACTGCTAAGAAATCAACTTCAAACTCACTCCGATCTACACTTGAGAAGTGTAAACTCAATGGCAATAACTTCAATGACTGGTCTCGTAACTTGAGAATCGTTCTCAAGCACGAGAGAGTCGAATATGTTCTAAAGGAAGAACTTCCTCCTCCACCCCATGAGGATGCCGATGAGCTAGAACGTGGTGCATATGATGTACACGTGGATGATGCATTGGATGTCCAATGTCTCATGCTGGCCAACATGGAACCGAATCTTCAGATTCAGTTCGAAAATGTGGCAACATATGACATGTACTGCAGACTGGAACAGATGTTCCAGAAGCGGGCAAGAAATGAGCGGTACGAAGCTGTTTGTGCCCTCATGGATTGCAAACTATCCAATGGTCAACAGGCCAGTCCTCATGTTCTCAAGATGATTGGGATCATCGAGAGACTTGAGTCTTTGGGAACTCAGTTTTCCAAGGATTTGGCTGTTGACATAATCCTCCGTTCCCTTCCTGACAAGTTTGGTAACTTTGTCATGAACTTCAACATGCATGACTTCGATAAGTCGTTGTCGGAGTTGCATAACATGATCAGCACGGCTGATACTGCGTTGAAGGGTGGGAAGAGCTCTACCCCTACTCCCTCTGTTCTGATGATTCAGAACAAGAAGGCCTTTAAGAAAGGAAAGGGGAAATGGAAGGGAAAGGCCAAGACTGGAACAGTCAAGGCCCAGACTTCCAAAACTCCGGCTAAAGGTCCTAAGGGGACTGACCAGTGTCATTATTGTAATACACCTGGTCACTGGAAGAGGAACTGCAAGAAGTACCTCAAAGATAAGAAGAGTGGGACTCTTCCGACAGGTATATTCGTTATTGAAGCTTTCATCACCTCCAATAACTCTACTTGGGTACTTGACTCAGGATGTGGTTCTCATATTTGTCGAAATATGCAGGTACTACATGACAGTAGAGCCCTTCGGAAGGGAGAGGTGGACTTGCGGGTAGGCAATGGAGCAAAGGTTGCTGCAGTTGCCGTGGGCAAGATAGATTTAAAACTACCATCCGGGATGGTCTTAGTTTGAAATAATGTATATTGTATTCCTACTATTTCTAGAAATATTATTTCCATATCTATTTTGAACAATGATGGTTTTACCATCCTTATGGAAAGGAATATATGTTCTATTAATCGTGATGGTTTACTTTATGCAAAAGCTTCAAACCAAAATGGTCTTTTCATACTAGATGAGGACCATGAGGTATATAACGTAAATATTAAAAGGAACAAGCCTAACGACTTGAATCCTGCCTACCTATGGCATTGCAGACTTGGTCATATAAATGAAAATCGCATCAAGAAACTCCACGAAAGTGGAATTATTGAGTCACTTGATTTTGAATCATATGACAAATGCGAATCATGCCTTTTGGGCAAGATGACCAAATCACCTTTCACTGGAACGAGTGAAAGGGCAAGTGATTTATTGGGGATAATACATACCGATGTATGTGGTCCAATGAACACTCCTGCAAGAGGTGGTTTTCCCTACTTCATTACCTTCACGGATGACTTTAGCCGTTATGGCTATGTCTATCTAATGAAGCATAAGAGTGAAGCCTTTGAAAAGTTCAAAGAATTCCAAAATGAAGTAGAGAATCAACTCGGCAAGACTATTAAGACTCTTCGATCCGATCGAGGAGGCGAATATATGAGCCACGAGTTTGACGCTCATCTTAGAGATTGTGGAATTGTTTCACAACTCACACCGGCCGGAACACCACAACATAATGGTGTGTCCGAAAGGAGGAATCGCACTCTATTAGACAGTTTGCGATCCATGATGAGTCGAACCGACCTACATGTCAGCTTCTGGGGTTACGCGTTGCAAACTGCCGCACTTACCTTAAATAATTGTCCAACCAAGTCAGCTGAGAAAGTACCATATGAGATGTGGTTTGGGAAACGTCCCAAGATTAGCTTTCTCAGGGTTTGGGGTTGCTTGGCCTACGTCAAGAAGTTGAACGTAGACAAGCTAGGCCCAAAGGCTGACTTGTGCCATTTCATTGGTTATCCAAAGGAAACCAAAGGGTATTATTTCTACCTTAAGCCAGAATATAAGATTTTCGTGGCTAGGACAGCACATTTCCTTGAGAAAGAGTTCTTATCAGGAAATGTCAGAAATATGGTACAACTTGAAGAAGCTGTTGGGATTTTATACATGTTTTGCATATCAAATTATACAAAAACGTATAAACGATCGAATACAAAGTTCTAAGTTCACATTTAACTACGAGTTTCGAGTATACCTCTTGAAGCGTGATCGAGTGCGTAGCGGAAGAGCAACGTCCGTTCCTCTCTCTAGTTAGTCCACACCAATGCGTGATTGATTCCTCCCTTGAAGCAACTAGAGCTTGAAGCGTATATGTCAAGAATGAACCAAGAGAAAAACGATTTCTTCTCTTGGTTTGTGTGTATATTTTCGGCCAAAAACTAGAGGAAGGAGGGAGTATTTTTTTGCTTTTTTTTCTTGTCTTACAAAGTGTGCAAAAAGGATGAAAAACATTGTCATCAAATGTGGTCTTAATATGGTGTTAATCACATTAACATCCATATGTAACCTCCCCCTTTTTCAAGCTCCCATTCAAGACTAGCATTAGTGCCTTTGAATTCAAAAAGTCAAATGCATTCTTATGCATCATTTTTGGACGGTTAATGGGGTGGAAATTCCACTTTGGAATTTCCTCCCCTTTATTCTTTGACGTTTACACTTTTAACCCGGAAGTTTCAATCGTATTGAAAATCAAGCGCATTGTTTGTGTGTGACCTTCTAGGATCGAAATAACATTAGCCATATGTTAATAAAATATCGACAAGTATTTTACTATCATATAAATCATGAGCGGGTCCTAGTAAAACCATCAAGACCCCTAATGTATTTCGAATTCATTCCCAGCTCGTATATTATTGTCAAACAAATAATATACGTATGAACTTAACCTTAAATAAGTAATCACTTCGAACAATCAAATTGTTCAATGGGCACTAATTATGACGTGTCAAACATCTCATAATTCCAACACTCCCACTTGCCCTTGGACGATTACTTGTGAAGTGATTCTTTCGCATCGCGATTCTCACAGTCAAGCTATGGTAAGATATGTGTCACCATACTCTTGCACCTGTACTGTCTCGGATACATAGAATTAATGTGATACCCAGTACTGCTACTGGAGATGGCCATCTTAATCACCATTAATCTACCGAGATTTTATGAATCAATCGACATAACCGATTTGTGCGAATCCCCTCTGATGTACAACCAATGTACCAACATGTTCCAAGTATGCCCAACATATGCCTTTATAGCCTCCCTTCTACAGGAGACGATTTACATAGTCAAGACACGCAAGTCTCATGCTAACGCATTCCTGCCATACAGGTCTAAGAATCACCATTTAACATAAGTTCGATGAGAAACACTTAGGACACAGATATGTCATCTTCTAAGTTCTCATGGCGGTCGAATCTAGTATCATAGCTTGGACTAGTTCCAAGATATATACCCATGTACATGACTAGAGTACACTTACTCCCTTTCTTGTCTAAGAAACGTGACCAAGACAATCATGTGCATGCTGATCATTACAATGTTCGATTCCAATCAGTGAACATTTGATCAGAGATAAGTTATCCCCTTGCTTCTAGGCTTAGTAGAGGGTTTCTCATTTGGGATCCTCAACCCCAAAGACCTCTCTAGAAGCCATGGATAACAATGGAATCAAAATAAAGATATATGTATGAAAGACAGTAAAACTGAAAATAAACATACATATATTTGAATCAATTATTCAACATAATCTTATCAGGACTAAACTATGACAAAATACAGACAATACAGCTCCCACTAAACCTAACGCCATTCAAGCATATATCTAAGTCCTGCACCAGATACGTGCTTGTCATGTTTGCTCTGAGGCAAAGGTTTGGTCAATGGGTCGGCCAGGTTATCGTCTGTATGTATCTTGCATACACTCACATCGCCTCGTTCCGTGATGTCACGAATGATGTGATACTTTCTGAGCACATGCTTGGAGCGGTGATGTGATCTTGGTTCCTTGGCTTGAGCAATTGCACCAGTGTTATCACAGTATAACACTACTGGCTCGTCAATGCTAGGTACAACACCAAGCTCACTCACAAACTTCTTGATCCAGCATGCTTCCTTTGCAGCTTCAGATGCTGCAACATATTCTGCCTCTGTCGTAGAATCAGCCACAGTGCCTTGCTTGCTACTGCACCAAGACACTGCGCCACCATTGATGCAAAACACATAACCAGACTGAGATCTAGAATCATCTTTGTCGGTTTGAAAGCTCGCATCGGTGTAGCCTACAACCTGTAACTCTTTATCTCCCCCATAGACAAGACACATGTCTTTAGTATTTCTCAAATACTTAAGAACGGCCTTTACGGCCTTCCAGTGCTCTTGTCCTGGACACGATTGATAACGACTTGTTACACTCAAAGCGTAAGAAACGTCAGGTCGTGTACAAAGCATGGCATACATGATAGATCCTATGGCTGAGGCATAAGGGATCTTGTTCATCTTCTCTATTTCGATGCTGTCTGTGGGACTGTCAGCACGACTAATAGAAATGCCATGTCTCATAGGGAGATTACCTTTCTTGGAATTTTCCATATGGAATCTAAGTAATACCTTATCAATATAAGTGTTTTGACTCAGTCCAATGAGTCTCTTAGATCGTTCCCTATGGATCTTAATTCCAAGAATGTACTGAGCCTCTCCTAGGTCTTTCATAGAGAAACATTTGCACAACCATGCCTTGACTGATTCAAGCATGGGTATGTCGTTTCCTATGAGAAGAATGTCGTCTACATATAGCACGACAAATGCAATGTTGCTCCCACTAACCTTCTTGTATACACAAGAATCTTCTTCACATCGAATGAATCCAAACTCTTTGATTGATTCATTGAAGCGAAGATTCCAACTCCTAGATGCTTGCTTCAGACCATAAATAGATCTTTGAAGTTTGCATACTTTCTTAGGCTCTTTCGAGCTTGTGAATCCAGGAGGTTGTGTCATGTACACATCCTCTTCTAGTTTCCCGTTAAGGAAAGCTGTCTTCACATCCATTTGCCAAATTTCATAATCGTAGTATGCGGCAATGGCTAAGATAATCCGAATGGATTTAAACTTAACGACTGGAGAAAAAGTTTCATCATAGTCGATACCATGAATCTGTTTGAAACCTTTAGCCACAAGTCGAGCCTTATAAACATGGACATTTCCATCTTTATCAAGCTTTCGTTTAAATACCCATTTGCATTCGATGGGTCTATCACCCCTCGGCAAATCAATCAATGTCCATACTTTATTATGGTACATTGATTCCATCTCGGATTGCATGGCTAGGAGCCATTCATCAGCATCAGGTTGTTTCATGGCTTCCTCATAAGTTGAGGGTTCCCCGCTTTCAATCAGGAAAAATTCCCCATACCATCTATCGGGTTCCTGACGGGACCTTTCGGATCTCCGAGGGATGTTTTGAGTATCAGCAGGCTCGTCTACGGTTTCCCGTGGATCGAGTTGAACCTCTTCTTCATAAGAAGGGTCCACCTCCTGAGGTGATTCAGCTAAGGTACTAGTACCTGCTACATCACCCTCTTGAACAATTTCAAGAGTCTCATTACTCTTATATCTCTTTGTAATGTATTCTTTCTCAAGGAAAGTTCCATTACGAGCCACGAAAATCTTATTTTCGGGTTTGAGATAAAAGTAATATCCCTTGGTTTCCTTAGGATAACCAATGAAGTAACACTTGTCGGATTTAGGTCCAAGCTTATCTTTGTTAACTTTCTTAACATAGGCCTCGGATCCCCAAATCCTCAAGTACCCTAGTTTGGGAAGAGTCCCAAACCACATCTCATGTGGGGTCTTAGGTGCTGATTTGGTTGGACATTTGTTTAGTGTGGAAGCGGCAGTTTCCAATGCATAACCCCAAAAACTAGTTGGGAGTTCTGATGTGCTCATCATTGATCGAACCATATCTAATAAGGTTCGATTTCTCCTTTCGGAGACACCATTGTGTTGTGGTGTACCAGCAGGTGTGAGTTGTGATACAATACCACATTCTCTTAGGTGTTGCAAGAAGTCATGGCTCAAGTATTCTCCTCCCCTGTCGGAGCGAAGAATCTTGATTGTCCTGCCGAGTTGGTTTTCTACTTCTTTCTGAAATTCTTTGAACTTTTCAAAGGCTTCACTCTTATGTTTCAACAGATATACGTAACCATATCTGCTGAAGTCATCGGTGAAGGTAATGAAGTATGGAAAACCTCCTCTAGCGGGCGTGTTCATTGGGCCACATATATCAGTATGTATGATTCCCAATAAATCACTTGCCCTTTCACTCGTACCAGTGAAAGGTGACTTGGTCATCTTTCCTAAAAGACATGACTCGCATTTGTCATAAGATTCAAAACCAGATGACGTAAGAATTCCATTGTCATGGAGCTCTTTAATGCGTTTGTCACTTATATGACCGAGTCTGCAATGCCATAAGTATGTCGGGTTCAAGTCATTGGGCTTGTTCCTTTTCATACTGATGTTATAAGTTTCTACACTTGTTTCCAAGATATAGAGACCACTCTGCAGGGATGCAGTACAATAAACATTTCCATTTTTAGAGATAAAACAACCACTTTTATCAATAGTAACGGAAAAACCATCCAAATTTAATAAGGAAATTGATATAATGTTCCTACATAAAGTAGGAACATAGAATACATTATTCAAAACAATACAATATCCAGATGGTAAATTTAAAGACAGTGTTCCTACAGCAAGAGCTACAACTTTTGCACCATTGCCTACTCGTAGGTCCACTTCATCCCTTGTGAGCTTCCTTCTATTCTGCAGGTGCTGCATATTTCGACAAATATGAGTACCACATCCAGTGTCTAACACCCAAGAATTAGAATCAGAAGGTAAATCAGTTATAACATGAATACCTGTTGGCGGAGTAGTAGTGGTCAAACCACTCTTCTTGTCTGCCAGGTACTTCTTGCAGTTTCTCTTCCAATGGCCAATTATTCCGCAATAGTGACACTTGTCTTCCCTTTTGGCATCCTTCTTGGATGCCTTTTGAGTAGGAGCTGTTGCACGGGGGGCAACCTTAGTCTTGCCTTTGGCACCTTTCTTCCTCTTGAACTGTTTCTTGTTCTGAATGGTCAGAACAGAGGAAAAAGTGCCTTTTGCCTTCTTAATGTTTTGTTCAGCATTGTTGATCATACCATGCAGCTCAGACAACGTCTTGTCATATTGGTGCATGTTAAAGTTCAACACAAAACCACTGAAGGAATCAGGCAGCGACCTAAGAATGATATCCACAGACATCTCCTTAGAGACGGGTGCCCCCAATGAGGCCAGTCTTTCGACCAGCCCTATCATCTTGATGACATGGGGACTTGCTGGCTGTCCATTGCCTAGCTTACAGTCAACAAGAGCACAAACAGTATCGTATCTCTCATTGCGTGCCTCCCGCTGGAACAAATTTTCCAGCTGGCGGTACATATCGTAAGCGTTGACCTCTTCGAATTGAATCTGAAGATTCGATTCCATGTTGGCCAACATTAAGCACTGGACATCTGTAGCATCATTCATGTGCTGTTCATAGACATAATACTCATTCTCATCGGTGGGAACGACCTCAGGAAGTTTGGTGGTGAGCACATAATCTGTTCTCTCAGACTTGAGAATAATTCTCAAGTTGCGAGCCCAGTCATGGAAATTAGCACCATTAAGTTTGCATTTCTCCAAAGCGGAGCGGAGAGACTTAGAGTTTTTATCGTTCGTAGACATGATAACTACAGCGGTAAAAAGCGAATAAATAACTCAGATAAGCATGTCATAGTGATAATTCAAAATATCAAAATATTTGAACTCATACAATGTGTTCATAATCCTACTAAAATACACAATGTATCCGAGAACTCAGATAATTAATAATCGAACGGCAGCACGCAACATTTCGACTACCAATCATGTGAGTAGGTGAATGATCACCATTTATGCCGGGCATAATTCTCGGTGTCACCAAAAATCTTACAAGATTGCATTGGTGACAACTTTTGCCAACAGGCCCAAATCTGATTATGGGAATCACTGTTCAAGTAACCTGAGCCTACTGACGAAAGTCAGAATGAACAATCGAAGCCCGATTCTGAATCGGAAATCATTCGATTATTCCATCGGGATCAAGTCATAGGACATGTCATGTCTGCCAATCTGGCAGGTCCATGCATACGTATGTCTTATTCCGACTTTAGGGTCAGGTATGGCAAATTACTTGACTTAAGGTAGGATTAGTTATAAATATATAATCATGATCATACATGCATATATACATTCACTCAAGCAAGAATATATATCATATGAGCATGAAAATTAAGAATTATAACGCAAATAAATAGGATTAGTGATATGATCTAAAAACCGAAAAGAAAACTAGACTTAATTCTAAACTAAGTCTTCAGTCCTCCTTCAGTTCCTTCGGTGGCTTCGTCTTCTATTGATTACAATCACACGTGGTGATAAATAATTGACACGCAGGTCAATGTAATAAATAATAAAATAAAAGTGACACAAGTCGTCATAAAATAGCACGCAGGCTATATTTCTTTTTGACACAAGTCGTCATATAAAAGACAGTACGCAGACTGTATTTCAAAAACCAGATCATATCACTTATCCCAACATTCATTCACAATGAAAATAAAACATCCAATATATCAAAATATATATAATACATGAATTAAGTCAATTAAAACATGTAAGGATGTCAAATAAGGTACACACAATTATAACACATATATGTAATAAATTGTACATCAAATGTAACAACCAAATCAATAACTCATAGGTTTTACATAATTAATTAAGGCCTTTAATTTTAATTAATAAGCATTTAATATTATTTATAACCAATATAAATAAAATTAACAACTAATCATATTAGTGCTATTAATTAAAATATTGTAACATTAAAATCTAATCAAATTATCATACAAGTTATAATAATTTAATTAATTTTCTTCTGACAATCAAAAGTCAAAATACTAGAATAGCCAAAATATTCACAATAATTAATAAAACAAAATCCAAAACAATTTTAGGACCATTTTAATTATGTGAACAGTCGTGAACAGTGTTTCGTGAACAGTGAAATCGGAATCACTGTTCATCCGAAAAACACTGTTCATCCGAATAGTGTTCCGAACTTTTCGGATGAACACATGGCTATTCAAAAATCATTTTCGAGCACTTAATAAATCCAAATAAATCCAGAAAATTACAGTAGACTCGAAAATCATTCTAGTATTTGATTTATATTTTTTCAGAATTTTAGAAAAATATATACAGCCGTTAAAACACTGTTCAACCGAATGGTATATCAAATCCGTTCGGGTGAACATATGACTGTTCAAATGTCAATTTCGAGCACTTAAGAAATCCAAAAAATTCCAGAAAAATTTCAGTAAACTCGAAATTGACTCTAATATTTTATTTATATTTTTCCAGAATTTTTATAAAAAATATATACAGCCTTTAAAACTGTTCAAACGAAGGGTATATCAAATCCGTTCGAATGAACATATGGCTGTTTCAAACATTTATTTCGAGCACTTAACAAATCGAAACAATTCCAGAAAAATTACAGTGAACTCAAAATTCAATGTACTGTTTGAATAATATTTTTCCAGAATTCTATAAAAATATATACCGCACTTAAAACTGTTCAAACGAAAGGTATATCAAATCCGTTCGGATGAACATATGGCTGTTTCAAACATTTATTTCGAGCACTTAAAAAATCGAAACAATTCCAGAAAAATTACAGTGGTCTCAAAATTTTGTCTACTGTTCGAAACATATTTTTACAGAATTTTAGAAAAATATTTACAGGCCTTAACAATTACATAATTGCACAATACACATAATGCACAACAACCTCAATTGATGATATCAAAACATACACATATGATATTATAATTCATGAAATCAAATTTCAAGACATTTAAAGTGAATTAGAACATATGTACCGGGCTCATGATGCCACTGTTGGGATTTTATACATGTTTTGCATATCAAATTATACAAAAACGTATAAACGATCGAATACAAAGTTCTAAGTTCACATTTAACTACGAGTTTCGAGTATACCTCTTGAAGCGTGATCGAGTGCGTAGCGGAAGAGCAACGTCCGTTCCTCTCTCTAGTTAGTCCACACCAATGCGTGATTGATTCCTCCCTTGAAGCAACTAGAGCTTGAAGCGTATATGTCAAGAATGAACCAAGAGAAAAACGATTTCTTCTCTTGGTTTGTGTGTATATTTTCGGCCAAAAACTAGAGGAAGGAGGGAGTATTTTTTTGCTTTTTTTTCTTGTCTTACAAAGTGTGCAAAAAGGATGAAAAACATTGTCATCAAATGTGGTCTTAATATGGTGTTAATCACATTAACATCCATATGTAACCTCCCCCTTTTTCAAGCTCCCATTCAAGACTAGCATTAGTGCCTTTGAATTCAAAAAGTCAAATGCATTCTTATGCATCATTTTTGGACGGTTAATGGGGTGGAAATTCCACTTTGGAATTTCCTCCCCTTTATTCTTTGACGTTTACACTTTTAACCCGGAAGTTTCAATCGTATTGAAAATCAAGCGCATTGTTTGTGTGTGACCTTCTAGGATCGAAATAACATTAGCCATATGTTAATAAAATATCGACAAGTATTTTACTATCATATAAATCATGAGCGGGTCCTAGTAAAACCATCAAGACCCCTAATGTATTTCGAATTCATTCCCAGCTCGTATATTATTGTCAAACAAATAATATACGTATGAACTTAACCTTAAATAAGTAATCACTTCGAACAATCAAATTGTTCAATGGGCACTAATTATGACGTGTCAAACATCTCATAATTCCAACAGTTCAAGATGATGAGCCAAATGAGTTAATGAACTCATTCGACACGTTTAATGAGCAAGTTGAGTTATCGAACTCAAGAGACTCATTGAATAAGAGAGATGGGTTATTGAACCCAAGTGTCTCATCAAATGAGCAAGTCTAGTTAACGAACTCGGCAGGCTCACTTCAGGAAGTAGATCCTCCATTCATGGCGGATCCTATCTTGGACCCTAGATCCACGGTAGATGAGACTCCTGAAGAAGTACCGACCCTTAGGAAATCCAGTAGGACTCGTCATGTTCCCGATAGATGGTATGGGGAATCCTTCTTGATAGAAGATGACGAGCCTTATACTTATGGAGCCGCAATGAAAGGGCCAGATAGCGAGTCATGGCTTGAAGCCATGAAATCCGAGATAGACTCTATGTACCAGAATGATGTCTGGACATTAGTTCACTTACCCGAAGGTGCTAGACCTATCGAGTGTAAGTGGGTCTTTAAGAAAAAAGCTTGATAAAGATGGAAATGTCCATATTTACAAGGCTAGACTAGTGGCGAAGGGTTTCAAACAAATTCATGGTATTGACTATGATGAAACCTACTCACCGGTAGTCATGTTCAAGTCTATTCTGATCCTCTTAGCCATTGCCGCATATTATGACTATGAGATATGGCAAATGGATGTAAAGACCGCTTTCCTTAATGGAAACCTTGAGGAGGGTGTGTACATGACACAACCTCCAGGCTTTACATGTCCGAAAGGACCTAAGAAGGTATGTAAGCTTCAGAGATCGATTTATGGACTCAAGCAAGCTTCTCGCAGTTGGAACCTCCGATTCAATGAAGCAATTAAAGAATTTGGCTTCATTCAGAATGAGGAGGATGCTTGTGTATACAAGAAGGTAAGTGGGAGCCACATTGCATTTATAGTCCTGTATGTAGATGACATACTGATCATTGGAAACAACAAACCACTCCTTGAGTCAGTCAAGACATGGTTGTGTAAGTGTTTCTCAATGAAGGACTTAGGAGAGGCGCAGTATATCCTTGGAATCAAGATATATCGAGATCGAGCCAATAGGTTGATTGGCCTGAGACAGGACACTTATATTGATAAGGTTCTTAGACGATTCGATATGATCGATTCCAAAAAGGGAATACTGCCTATGACAACTGGCACTATTCTCGGCAAAAGTCAGTGCCCCACCACTGACGTCGAGAAGGAGAACATGAGTAGAGTCCCGTATGCTTCAGCCATAGGATCTATCATGTATGCCATGTTGTGCACTAGACCAGACGTATCGTATGCTCTGAGTCTGACCAGCCGATATCAAGCGAATCCAGGCAACAGCCATTGGACCGCTGTGAAATCTATCCTTAAGTACTTGAGAAGGACTAAGGATATGTTTCTGGTATATGGCGGAGATGAGGAGTTGATTGCAAAAGGTTTCACCGATGCCAGTTTCCAAACCGATCGAGACGATTTTCGTTCTCAAACCGGGTTTGTATTCTGCCTGAACGGTGGAGCCATCTGTTGGAAGAGTTCCAAGCAGGACACAGTTGCAGATTCTACTACGGAGGCCGAGTACATTGCAGCTTCTGAAGCAGCCAAGGAGGCATGTTGGCTTAAAAAGTTTATGACTGAGCTTGGGGTAGTTCCTAGCGCTAATGGTCCAATTGAGTTGTTATGTGATAACACTGGAGCCATAGCACATGCTAAGGAACCCAGGGCTCATCATAAGTCCAAGCATGTCCTCAGGAAGTATCACCTCGTCCGTGAAATGTTCCAAAGAGGTGACATCAAAGTATCCAAAGTAGATACAGACGACAACGCAGCTGATCCCTTGACTAAACCATTGCCTCAGACCAAACATGAGTTCCATACTTCAACTATTGGACTTAGACTTAGGTCCGAGTGGTCTTAGTCTTAGTGGGAGCTTTATTTCAGTTTATTTGATTTATATGTATGAAGTATACTTTTGTAAAACTCTTATTGTTGAATAAAAGTATTACTTCTTGTTTATTGATTGCCTATTCTTTTATAGCACTTGAATAAACAATTGAATATTTAATCATAGTTGTATGATAAATATTTTAATTCCCATATAATCACGAGTTCTTGAAGAGGAGCCAATAAGTGTATTGGCTAAGGAACCCTTTTTCAAGACAAGAACTATGGTGATTACATTGTCCCTAGTGGTGTGTCCCAGCGTTTTGGGAACGGACACAACCAAACTAGTGTGTAATGATTCGTTTGACTTTGTTTCTTAAGTCAAAAGGATGGTCCAAATCATTACATGGGTTCATTGTCAAGAGAGTCTTGACATGGTACTGGACAGTGACCATTGTCAAGCGAACTCGTGGTGCTTAAGAGTTATTCCCTCCGTTCCACTACCCACAAACAAGCTAGATGAAGAAATCTACCACAATAATTCACCAGGATTCTAATAGTGGTGGCATCACACATCGGCATTCTCCAACAGAATTACCTTTTACCGGAACAAGCATCGATCTCTCGGAGGCTCACATCAATCTCAGAGTAATATATGCAAAGTGTTGGAAATTGATGTGTCAATTTCCTCAATTAGTTCCCGTGAACTATATCATCTATATATACGGTTCAACAACCGATAGTTATCTGAACTATCAGTAGTCTCACCCGAGATAATGCCGGGGGTCATCGAATGGCAGACTAGGCTCTCACGATGATCTTCGGGATTCGTGTATACGGTCTTATACGTTGAATCCCGATGCCTTCGTTACTCGGGCTATGAGGTCACACACGTAACAATTACCGAAGATACTTTCGAGTAGTGACCCGAAAGTGAATAAGGGATTTGATCCATATTGAGGAATTTCGGTTCGATCGAGATCGTGTCCCGACCGAACCGATGGTGCGCCCGGAATTGGTTCCGGACACACCATTTGGGGTTTATGTATATATATATATATGTGAGATATATATATATATATTATCATTTATTGAAATGATTTAATTAATTAATGAATTAATTAAATAAGATGTGATTTAATTAATTAATTAAGATTAATTAATTCCATCATCATGAATAGTTGACATCTTGGTGGCTACTTTATGCCTTGGGAAGGCTTTGTAAGTCTTGGGAAGAACTCTTGTAAGAGAATCTTCCATGGACCAAGAGGCATTAACCATATGGATGGTTAATGTGTTTGTTTAGTGTATAATGTGTTTCATCATCCATTCTATATCATAAGATGATATAGAATGGGTAGAGAATCAAGCTAAGTATTACACAACTCTTGTTAGAGAACACAAACAAACACACACACTTCATCTTCAAACCCTCTAGCAAAACTCTAAGTGTTAGAGTATAGAAATTGTTCTATAGTTTGCTATAGTAGTTAGACTACACACTCCTCAATAACACACACTAGTCCAAGTGTGTCTTATTGCTATCTAAGGTATTGGTGTGAACTATTTCATAGTAGTTCCATATCACCTTGGTGATAGAAATTTCTTCAAGAAGAAAGCAAGGAGCAAGGTGTGGGGATAAACACTTGAAGATCATATCGCTTCCGCTCACGCTTCAAAGGTATATCTTTGTAGCCACACTCTTTGATTATGTTAGTTGTAGCATATTCACACTATCTTTAAACATATACTTCTATGAGCTAGTTCTATTGTGTAAGTTCTAACGATCAACGAATTAGGGTTTTCTAGACATATGAACTATCGTAGTTCATTGTGTCTTGCAACCCCGGGATATTCCAACACAAAGCCAGGTGAATTTTTGTCAATCAATTTGTCTCCCTCATACATGAATTGCGCCAAAGTCAAGATTGAAAATACTAGGTTCATACTTTTCAAAAATAAAATGACCAATAGAATTCTTAAGCTTGACTCGCAACTTTTTATAACAAATCATTCTGGTTGGCGAAAAAAGATTTAGTGAGTGAGACAAGAGATATGAATTATGAAAGCGGAGTGGAGATATCACAAGATTCTGTTTTAATAGAGCATGAAACTGTAGTAAAAGATCAAGAAAAATGTAAATCAAGAACCTTATGGAATAAGGACAATATTAAACATGCCAAAGAAATGATTACACAGACGGGTAATGGAGAAGTGTTGATGGAAGAGGTGGAAAGAATTGTTGGTAGAGATGAAAATGGCTCAAGTGTTAGCGTTAAAGATTTGCCAGAGCACGAAGGAATTATTGATAGCGAAGTTAATAATCCAAGGAATAAGAAGGCTATTATTAACGATTTGCAAGAGGAAGTAAGAGTTGTCGAAAGAGCTATAGGTATTCCAGTAGAAAAAGATGAAAGAATTATAAGGGTTTAATTCCAGTTAGTTATTTCGGCATTTCAGTTGGTCCTCAAAGTTTGGAGTTCGTTGGTCAAAGGTCAAGAAGAAAGTCAGCCTGCAGTCAAACTAGCCGTGGGAATTATCCCCAATTGTATTTAATCCCCAATTATCCTGATAGCCCTAATTTTCCCAATTGTAATCGATTAGGGTTTTGCTTGTGTAGTGTGCTGGTCGCGTGTTTATTTTAATGCGCTGGCATATAATCATTGGGTGCTAATGTCTATATATATCTAGTAGTAGCCCAATTGTAAACATTCAACAATTTTACTCAAGTCAATATTCACTTTCTTCATCATTTGTATTTTATTCTCCCCATTCAATTCTGCTTATTTTCTTCAAGGTTTCTGGTCGAGCTTTCATGGCCGACTGACTTTCTTGTTCCGCAGTTACTTTTCTTAAATGGTATCAGAGCTTCAATAGCCAGTAGTACGATTCTGAAGTCAATTCTTCAATATTATTGCCTTCTTGAAAATAACAAAGAAACATGTCGAAAGGTCCAGATGATCCGGGAAGATCAAATCTCAGTATGGATGATATCAGAGATCTAATCGCTGCAGGGAGTCAAGCTCAGAGCAGTGAAATCAGACCAAGTGATCCTTTCTATTTGAGCAGTTCCGATCATTCAAGCCTAGTCTTGGTTAGGGACCCTCTAACAGAAAGAAATTTCCATTCTTGGAAACAATCGATGACAATAGCGCTTAAAGCCAGGGATAAACTTGGATTCCTTAATGGAGATATCCAGATGCTGCAAGAAGATGATCCAAAATATCATCAGTGGCAGAAAGTGGATTCAACTCTCATATCTTGGCTTTTGAATGCCATATCACCTCACTTAACACGGGTTTATTTATGCTAAAAGTGCAAAAGAGATCTGGGATGATGTAACAGATAGGTTTGGAAAAACGAATGGGTCCAAGATTTTCGATCTTAAAAGAAATATATGCTTTGCTAAACAGGGGACAGACTCTATAGATGTGTACTATAACAGATTAAGAGCACTATGGGATGAATTGGGACAAGTCAGACCTAGACTTGTGGAAGATGATGAAGACAAGATGATGCAGTTTTTAATGGGACTGAATGAGGAGTATGCAGAACAAAGGAAAACAATCTTGCTTAAAGATCCTATGCCTTCACTCACAAGGGCTGTAGGAATGGTTGGACAGGTAGAAACAACAAACTCCATCAGTTGCATAACATCAATGGGAATGCAAAATGCTATGCAGGTCAAAACAGATATAGATCCAAGGGAAAACATGTATGGAGGAACTGCCAACAGTTATGGTTATGGGAATAATCAACCAAGAATCCAAAATCTTGGTACTTCAAACAATTATAGAGGTGGAGGAAGATTTGGCAGAGGAAATAGGCCTATGATCAAATGTGATCACTGTGGGAGATTAGGCCATGTTAGATCAGGATGCTACAAGTTGATTGGATGGCCAGCTCAAGGACAGAAAACTTCTGGAAGATGAGGTTTTAGGGCCAATGTTGCTAATTATTAGGAGTATAGAGGACAGGACACACCTTTGAACATGTCACACAACTCCAACTCAGAAGGGAACTTACAGGATCTCATTGTAAATGCTGTTCAGAAGGAAGTAGGAAGGCTGAAATTGAACCAATCAGAAGGCACCAGCCACGGAATGCACTGCAAGATTGTGAATTATGAAGGCAATACAGACAAAGATTACACAGATTTTGCAGGTTCTATCCTTCCACCCTATGATAAAATATGTGACACCCCTAATAATTCTGAATGGATAGTGGATAGTGGTGCATCAAACCATATGACTGGGAATTTAGATCTTTTCACTTCTTTTAAACATGTTGATTTTCCCACACATGTGCAGCTCCCTGATAATACTGTAAAGATGGTAAAATGCAAAGGAGATATAGAGCTTAGTCCTGATATTATCTTAAAAGAATGCTTATACATCTCTAGTTTTAGGTATAACCTATTGTCAGTAAGCAAGTTATTATAAACAGCAAGTGTGGAAGTTAGTTTCTATCCCAGCTATTGCATTATGCAAGATTCTAGATCCCTTACTACATTAGCTATAGGAAAGGAGGAGAAAGGTCTGTATCTTGTGAAACAAACATCTTTTGACAAGGATATTATAGCTAGGTATGATAGAGATCATTCATTACAGGATAGGAGACCTCCCTGTGTTGTTGGAAATGCTGTTAGCATAGATATGAGTGTATGGCATAAGAGGCTAGGCCATGCTCCAGAATCTGTGATAAGACACATTAGCCAGTTGAGTGTTGTGAACAAAGATAAATCTGGTCCCTGTGTGATCTGTCCATTAGCAAAACAACAAAGATTGCCTTTTACTTTGAGTGTGACCACTACAGATGATCTATTCCAGCTAGTCCATATGGATCTATGGGGGCCCTTTAAGGTGTCTACACATAATGGTGCTAGGTTTTTCCTTACACTGGTAGAAGACTTTAGTAGGTATACATGGATTTACTTGCTCATAAATAAATCTGAAACAGTATCTGTGTTACAACACTTTATTGCTTTGATTAAGAATCAGTATGGGAAGAACATTAAGCAAATGAGATCTGATAATGGGACAGAGTTTGTTAATACACAGTTGAGGACAATTCTATCTAGCTTAGGTATTGAACATCAGACATCTTGTTCTTATAGTCCTCAACAAAATGGTATAGTTGAGAGGAAGCACCAATACATTTTACAGGTTGCTAGGGCTCTTATGTTTGAATCAAATATGCCTATGAAGTTTTGGGGGGAATCAGTTCTGACATCTGTTTATATCATAAATAGATTACCCTCTTATTTACTTGCTTGGAAAAGTCCCTATGAAATTTTATATAAGTCTACTCCTGAAATTAAACATATGAGAAGTTTTGGATGCTTATGTTTCATTGCTAATGTGGTCCCTCATAAATCTAAATTTGATCCTAGGGCTTTCCCTGCCATATTTCTAGGATATCCTCTAGGAAAGAAGGCCTATAAGATTTTTAATCTCAAGACACAGACTGTTGTATATTCAAGGGACATAGTGTTTCATGAATCTTTATTCCCTTATAAGAGTAGTGAGTTGCTGAAAGATTTATTGATGGCTACACAGGCTACAGAGGAGGTTGTTATCCCTAATGTTCCTATGGATTTAGAAGGAAATTACATAGATGTAGGTTATGATCAGAAAGGTAGTTCTGTTATTCCTGTTGTGGGTGAAATAGCACCTTTGGCAACACCTGAGAGTATAGTTCCTGATAACTTGGAGGCTCCTAGGGTCCCTAATGCAGAACAGGTTCATGAGGAGTCTAGCTGTGATCAAATAGTTGTACATCCTGTAGAGCAACAAGGACAGTCTGTTAGGACTAGAAAACAACCTCAGTGGATGAGCGACTATTACACTAATATGGTAAATGAGGTAGACCAGGTTCATATATATTCTTGCACACATCAGGCCTTCTTGGCCAATCTAAATATGATACAGGAACCTTCCAATTACAAGGAGGCAAGTCAGGATGAAGGCTGGAGACATGCAATGTAGCTGGAGCTTGATGCACTGGAAACTTGATGCACTGGAACAGAATAGAACCTGGGAGCTGGTTGAATTGCCAAGAGGACAAAAGGCCATAGGTTGTAAATGGGTCTACAAAGTTAAGTGTAAACCAAATGGAGAGGTTGACAAATTGAAGGCCAGATTAGTGGCAAAAGGATACAATCAATTGGAAGGAGTGGACTATTTTGACAGTTTTAGTCCAGTGGCCAAAACAGTGACAATTAGGTTGATCTTGTCATTGGCTGCAGTTAGGGCATGGCACTTACATCAGATTGATATAAATAATGCCTTTTTACATGGGTATTTGGATGAAACAGTGTTCATGACTCCACCTGAGGGTTATACAGTTGCTAAGAAAGGACAGGTGTGTAAGTTGGTGAGGAGTTTATATGGGTTGAAACAAGCTAGCAGGCAGTGGAATATTGAATTCACATCTAGCATTGTTACATATGGCTTCCATCAATCACCCCATGATCATTGTCTATTTGTATTGGATAAACCTGGCTGTTTTATGGCTTTATTAGTATATGTGGATGATATACTATTAGCAGGAGATAATGAAGATGAGATCAGTCAGGTTAAAGCTATTTTGGATGGAAAGTTCACTATCAAAGACCTAGGAGTAGCAAAGTTTTTCATGGGAATAGAAATAGCTAGGGGAAAGGATGGATTATATCTTACACAGAGTAAATATATAAGAGATATTATTGGAGACCTGAATCTGGAGGAAGTTAAGACTGTTTCTACTCCTTTGTGCAGTGGCTGGGATCCTGGACATGATAGCTCAGTTTTGTGTGCTGATCCAACTGCCTACAGGAGACTGGTAGGGAGGCTCTTGTACCTGAATTTTACAAGGCCTGATATAGCATATTCAGTCAATACTTTAAGCCAATTCATGCAAATGCCCACAGAGAATCAGTGGCAAGGGGCTATCCATATAGTAAAGTATTTGAAAGGGAATGTGGATCAAGGACTGTTTTATCCAAATACTAGTGAGTTAATCTTGACTGCATACTGTGATGCAGACTAGGCTAAGTGTAGTCTCACAAGAAGGTTCATAACAGGTTTCTGCATTTTGCTTGGGAATTCTTTGGTGGCATGGAAATCAAAGAAGCAAAATACAGTAGCCAGGTCTTCAGCAGAATCAGAGTACAGAAGTGCTGCAAATGCTGTTTCAGAACTGAAATGGCTTAGTTATATTCTACAGGATTTGCACATTAAGGTTCAGTTGCCAATAGACCTGTGGTGTGATAACAAGAGTGCAATCTATATAATTCAAAATCCTGTCTTTCATGAAAGGACGAAGCATATAGAGTTAGATTGTCACTATATTCGTGAACATTATAAAGAAGGTTTTATTTTGCCTTATCATGTTACTTCTAGCCAACAATTGGCAGATTTGTTCACAAACAGTTTGCCAGCTGCTACACTTCGGGGATTATTGTCCAAGATGAACTTCTTAAAAGTTCGTTCATCTTGAGGAGGGGATGAAAGAATTATAAGGGTTTAATTCCAGTTAGTTATTTCGGCATTTCAGTTGGTCCTCAAAGTTTGGAGTTCGTTGGTCAAAGGTCAAGAAGAAAGTCAGCCTGCAGTCAAACTAGCCGTTGGAATTATCCGCAATTGTATTTAATCCCCAATTATCCTAATAGCCCTAATTTTCCCAATTGTAATCGATTAGGGTTTTGCTTGTGTAGTGTGCTGGTCGCGTGTTTATTTTAATGCGCTGGCATATAATCATTGGGTGCTAATGTCTATATATATCTAGTAGCAGCCCCAATTGTAAACATTCAACAATTTTACTCAAGTCAATATTCACATTCTTCATCATTTGTATTTTATTCTCCCCATTCAATTCTGCTTATTTTCTTCAAGGTTTCTAGTCGAGCTTTCATGGCCGACTGACTTTCTTGTTCCGCAGTTACTTTTCTTAAAAAAGATTGTTAAACACTAAGAGATCCTGGTATTCGAAGGATCCTGGTATCAAACTTTACAAGACTCAACAAGAGAGTAGCAGCCATGGTAGGGATGGAGTCTAGTGAACAAGTTACAATAAGCCGGAAAAGAAAATGACATAACTTGGTGGAACTAGACTTCACAAGAAATAAAAAATCTAGACACTCAATGGCTACATCGGAACCAACAACAGATTCCCACATTCTCAAGACTTATCCAGAGGACCAATTGCTTACAACTACAGGGGCATCTTGAGTAAGTTCCACCAAATTCCACTCAAATATGAAACGAAAAGATCGAGACTTTACCCCCACGCTGAGAAATACTTCTGAAGCTCCATCACACAAGATAACAAAAGCTACCAGAATGGAGAAGTTGTTAGCCCCTTCTAAATCAGAGAACATATCCACAGCTGAGAGCTCACACACTAGACTATCTGACCAGAACAAGAATCAACCAGAAATGGATGAGCCGGCATTGCTCGAGCCACTATCGAAGAGAAGGAAAAAATTTAGACGGTTTACAAAGACGCCGGTAAGAGCAAACAATTTAATGGACTTAGTCAGGCCTAACACAGGTGAACACCAATTTCACAAACCTTTTAAATTATGGAATTTTAACTGCTTAAATTTTCATTTTTATAGTAATCAGCTTCCTACTAGTTATTTGTACAATTTACAAATCACAAAATTTACTTCATGGGGTTGGGTGGTTGTCTCTAAACAACCCCAAAGACCCTCTTAATCTTCTAAGTTGGAACTGTCGAGGTATTGGCAAGACCTCGACAGTTAGGATACTTAACGGTTATAATCGCACTCACAAAATAGACATATGCTTTCTCTCGGAAACCATGCATGCTAAAATAAAGGTAGATACATTGTTAAACTGCCTGAATTTTTCAATTAGTTATGGCGTCGACTCGATTGGTAAAAGTGGTGGCCTTTGGTTAGACTTAGCATCCAATATTTCTCATACTTTATGTTCACTTACGAAAAATCTTATCCTATTATGCATTAATACTGAATCCGTATAACCTTGGTATCTCGGTTGCATATATGGTAGTCCTCGCCCCGAACATAGACTAAGTACTTGGCTAACTATACAAGACTTATTAAGCCTATTAATAGATCAACTAATTTTAATAATTGGAGACTTTAATCAAATACTTTACCAATCAGATAAATTTCCAAAACCCACTTCTAGCATTAAAGGCTCAATGCCCTTATTTAATTTCTTAAGTTTTCTTCATCCCAACACGCTTAAACACATAGGCAATACTTATTCTTGGATAGGCACGCGTAATCACAAAATTATCCATGAAAAACTAGATAGATGTGTAACAAATTATGAATGGAACTTAAATTTCCCAGAAGGACATACACTTGGTTTACCGGTTCAGTGTTCGGATCATGGTCCCATAATATTGTCCACCAAACTAAACCCTCGAAAGCATAATAGTTCATTTAAGATCGAGAACTTTCTTATAATTTTCCCGAAATTTAAGCAGATTCTCTCTCATTGTTGCCAATATACTATTCTTACAAATTCTCCTGCAAATAATTTAATCTATAAACTTAACCTCTTTAGAACTCAGCTTAAGCATTGGAATCTATCTAGAATAGGTAACATACAAGTTCAAATAAAAAATATTCAATCCTGTCTTAGTCACTACCAACTTCATCCCCAAGACACCCAAAACCTAGCTTTAGAACAATCACTTAGGAAACAATTAGATTGCTCAATTGTCTGTGATGAAATATTTTGGCAACAACACTCCTCTTTAAATTGGATTGCAAATGGTGATATTAATACTAAGTTCTACCACTCATATGTTAATAACAAAGTCCGACGAAACAATATACTAGAATTACGAGATAACAACGACAACCTACTCACAAATATTTCTGACCTACAAAACCATTGTCAGGATTTCTTTATTCAACTTTATTCAAATTCACAAATTAAACCCTTTGCTACTACTCAAAATATTACAACTCAATTGTCAAATGACCAAGCTTTAGTTTTATCTCAACCTTTTCTAAAAGAGGAAGTAAAGGAATCATTATTCCAAATGCATCCGTCCAAATCTCCTGGACCAGATGGATTTAATGCAGGATTTTATCAACAAAATTGAGATATTCCTCAAAACGATATCACTGATACGGTTTTAGATTTTTTAAATCATAATTACCTCCTCCAAAAACTAAATCACACTTTTATAACACTTATCCCAAAAAACTCCAATCCTAAAATTATATCGGAATATAGACCTATTAGTCTTTGTAATGTTATTTATAAAATAGCTTCAAAAATTTTAGTTAACAGACTCAAACCCTACCTATCCCAATTAATCTCTCCTTTTCAAAATGGCTTTATTTACCAAAGAAATATCCAACATCATATTATCCTTGCCCAAGAGTTAACAAACACAGTAAGAACTTCAAAAGCAAAAAAACATGGTATGGCCGCAATCAAAGTAGATATGAGCAAAGCATTTGATCGTATCTCGTGGCCTTTCGTCATTCAAACACTAAATCAATTAAACTTTCCTTCTTCATGGATTAATATTATTCGTACATGTATATCCACTGTTCAATATTCGGTAATACTTAATGGCAATGTTACCTTGCCCTTCACACCGACTTGTGGATTACGCCAAGGGGATCCTCTATCACCAATCCTATTCTCCATATGTACCGAGGCTCTTTTGGCAACCCTCTTAAAAAATCAAAAGGACAACCTTCTTCAAGGCATTAACATTTCCCGGAATGGCCCAAAGTTCACTCACCTCCTCTTTGCGGACGATAGTTATTTTTTTCTCAAATTGGACAAACAATCGGTTCTCACTTTCAAACAAACCTTAGAAAACTATTGCTTAGACTCGGGCCAAAAAATAAATTTCTCTAAATCGTAAATTACATTTAGCCCTAGTACCTCAGACCCCAAAAGAACACAAACACTTCAATCACTTCCTTTTTCTCAATCTCACACCTTCGGTAAATACCTAGGGATATCTTTAGACATTACAACCAACAAGGCACAAACTTTTCAATCCATCCTTGATAAAATTAAGAAGAAAATACTAATGTGAAATGTCAAGTTCCTCAACCAAGCTGGAAGACTTACTCTTATCAAAACGGTTCTTATTAGTACATTAGTATACCCAATGTCTGTTTATCATTTCCCACAAAGCTTAATCAAACAACTAGACCGATTACTTGCAAACTTCCTATGGAATAACCACAATCAACGTCGAATCCATTGGGTAAACTGGGAGTTTTTATATCAACCGATTTATAAGGGAGGACTAGGCATCAAACAACTTCAAATTTTCAATCAATCCCTCTTAGCCAAAACTGCTTGGCAGCTTCTTAATAACCCATCAAATCCTACCACTTTGGCCTTAAAACCAAAATATTATCCAAATTTCTCTTTTAACCATCCACGACACACATCAAAAATTAGCTATTCATGGAAGAGTTTATCTTTAGGAGTTTCTTGCCTAGCTAAGGATTTATCCACCTCCTCTGCAGGTATATGCTGGAAACCTCACAATAAACCGAAACACCCGACCACAAAAAAGATTTACTCACATCTCATTAATCAAATCCCCCGCCAATCTATGGAAACTCCAAATGCCTCACAAACTCAAACTCTTTATTTGGAAACTTCTATACAATAGACTACCAACACTCTCTAATCTCCAAGGCAAAACGAATCAAGTTATCTCAACAAAATGCTTGTTATGTGGGAATGACCAAGAGACAGTGGACCATCTCTTTCGTTCATGCCCTTCAATTACTTCAATATGGACACACTTCACCAAATTTCACTTTCACTCGAAACATAGTAATATTATCACAGTTCTTAGCCATAGCTTAACACCAAATAAGATACAAACTGTCTCACTCACGGACCAGCTCTACCTATACTATACATTATGGTCAATTTGGATAACTCGAAACCAAATACTATTCCACAACACAATCTTTGACATCCAACAGCTTATTTCACATCGAAATCACCTGCTCAATCAATGGAAACGATCAATAACATATTCCCAAACAACACCACACGAACTCCCTCCTCATCAAAGGCAATCGATTACCAAAAACACCTTCCTCATACTACATAATAGACCTAAACAACATATTAAATCCAAAGTGTACACATTTTACTTTACACTCAATATCAACACTCCTACTATTATACATATAAATGGTTATGCACAAGACTACACATGCACGCACAAATTTACCACATCAGACCCACTCCCGTCTACGACCAATTCATTACAATCACTTCTTATCGAAAGCCTTATCACCACATGCATTCTATTACATCACAATTCGCCTTACTCACTATATATTGTCTTAGATATGTTATCTTCGCAGGTTTTCTCTAGGAGCATACAGTGGATTATGCGACAATCTACATGGCATCACTTTTGCTCACACTATCTAGCAAGTCATAATATTGTAGTAGTTGTTCCGACCGATATAGTTTCTTTTGCTAGACTTTACTCGGCTTATAAGCCATTTAGATCTAATTTTGAGTTCTTTCAAGAATGTAATAGATCTAATAAGATAGCTAGTATACCCCATATATGCTGCTTATGAAGATGAGCACTAGGCTCATCTCTTTTGTATTATGACTCTATGTAAATACATTCAATACCAGATGCCAAATTAAATTTTCTTGTCAAAATGGGGAACAATAGCGCCTCATGGTGTTTTCCTTACCGTCCATTAACAATATTGATTCAATACGTACAAATGAAACATGATGAAGTTAACTTCTTATCTATTTTTTTGAGCATTTTTTGCGTATGCTATATCCATCGATATCATGAATATAAATATTTTGAAAGGCTATATGCAATTAGCCTTAGTGTTTAGTTAGACCCATGCATTAGTTATTTAAGCTTTTGGCCCGGCGATTGTCGGGCCCCGTTTGGTAGTTGCTTTCTATAAAGGGTTTTGATTTTTACACTCCAAACATTGATTACTATACTCCACTTTCTCAATTTTACCCTTCACTTTACTTTATAAAAATTTACAAAAAGTGATAAAGTGAAGTGTGGTTATTAAATTTAGAGTGTAAAAATGAAAGACCTTTATAAATATCCTATCTCATCTTCTTTTAAATTAGATCTACCATTGCTCTATTAAAATTTTGGCAAGTGCATATCTTTAATTTTTAACACCGCTCAATATTTTTACAAAGTCATAACACTCTTATCCTTGAAAATTACTACTCTATCATATAGGCAGACACATGAACCTCTAGGCATGTGCGGGGTTCGGTTTTGGAAAAAAAATCGCACCGACCTAAGCAATTCCATGGCAGACGAAACCGAAATTGGATTGGTTCCGATCGGTTCTAGGTCGGTGTCTGTTCGGTTTTGGTTATAGGCCTCATGTTTTGGACCTAAATTTGAGCCCACTTTTGACCTTTAGATTTTGGGTCTATTCGTTTCTAGCTAATATTATTATTTTTGGACTCAAATATAAATGTGATTAGTATTGTTTTATATTAACTGTAACTCATAACTAAGTTCCAAAACTATATATATATAAACTCTATATAAGTTTAACGAGCACCTTTTAGAACTAATTTTGAAATTTGTATATACATTCATCACACGGTATCACTTTTTAACTATGTATATGTATCCATATATTATTAGCTTAAAACATATTTCCTTATGTATTATTATATCACACCAATAATGAACAACGTTTAATCATGTCACTAATTATCTTCCACTAAGCTTAATTTTTTCTACATAAAATTAGTCATCGATTTTGTTCGATTTTTATCTGTTTTCCCAGTTCGGTTCCCTAAGAGACGGAAACTAAATCGTTTTGGTTCTAAAATGATCGTTTATTTTGGGTTCGTTATGGTTCGATTGGGTTCGGTTCCGGTTTTACTCCGATGTAGACCCCTTAAAAAGAGAAGAAATCTATACTATAATGTGGGAAGGGGCCTTTGGTGAAGCCTAAATGCTCAATGAGGCTACCCACTTGGCAGCTACTGATTCAATGATGCACAATCGCAATGTTTCAACGGTTGTCTGTGAAGATAAATCACACCCGGTCACTCACAACATTCACAATGCTTCAATTAACCTGTTGATTGGATGACCAACCTTCACAATGCTTCAAATATTGTCTGTAGATATAAAGATCATTCCCAACATTCGCAATTCTTCAACTAACCTTTTGGTTGAATTATTCACTGAATAATAAATTTGATGTATTTAAATCTTGATTTTTCATAATAATTTTAAGAACACGTTGAGAAAAAAACATATAAAAGTTGGTCGAAACTAGAAAATAACTTATGCAAGAATATAAAGCCAACATCTTCTCAGCAAGATGGCTCAAAAGATACTCCACAAAACCAAAATTATTAGTTTCAATCTATTAAAGTTACTTACATATTGATGTTCTCTTTTTTCTTCAAATCTTAATCATCTCAATTTTAGTTCTCATAATTACTGATCTTTACATTGTTTATGATGAACGCTACGGTGACTTTAGTATGAATTCTTAAAGACTTGATTTTTTCGTTCTTGATTTATCATATACTAATTATCACTGTTAAAATTTATGGTATACTTTGCTTACTTAAATCGCCTATTTACTACTCCCCCTCCCCAAGAAAAAGGTTTGTCAAGCTCGATTTTTTTTGTGTTGAAGAATTAGTATGAATGGGGACTTTACATACATATAGCTTAACTTGGTTTGGTTATTGAAGAATTGGAATGAAATACATATGTGATATGACATGTTATCAGAAGCGAAAAACTTGGCAAGTTGTGTGTGTTAGGAGGAGGGGGAGTTGAGAACCAAGCGGGTCATTTGAAGTGGATGCCTATCTTACTTTAGTTATTTGAGCAGTTGGAAACGGAAAATCACCTTTTCTTACTAGTTCTTTTCCTGGTTACTCAGACTTCAGGCGCCCTGACCCATCTTTGTGGTTATATTTGAATTTTGTACACCCTATTGAGCTCCGTAGTGCATTTTGGTAATGGAGATATGAAATGTAAAGACGAAACTGCTCATTCAGAATCTTCGCATCCACCTATAGTATCCTCTCCAGAAAAGTTTGATGAACGAAGTGTCTCCGTTGCTTCCCAAGATCCAGTTAATTTCGCTGAAGTAGGATCTGTTTCTGACACTCCCGTAGTTGTCCAGGAAGCATTATTTCCATCAGTAAGTGATTTAGAATCACTTGAGGCTCTGAAGGATGAAAGTGAGTTAGTCTCTCCTGTTACTTCCGAGGAAGTGAAAGTTGAAGCAGATGACACACTCCAACAACCAAATGGTGGTGGTTTCTTAAGTGTCGTCAATGTTCCCTCGAATAATACTCCTAAGGAACCTTCACTAGACTCAAAGTTTTCGAAAGAAGGCGATCCTGAGATCAAGTTAAGTGATTCAGTAGAGCAACCCAAAGAAGATGAGGATCTCAACTCGGATGACGAGGATTTGGCTTCATCTACTAACATTAGAGATGCTGAAAGCGCGAGGAAGGCAGTACACTCAAATGGTAGTCCTCATCAAAATCCTGTAAAAGCGTCCGTAATTGATACAACATCTCCATTTGAATCTGTTAAGCAAGCTGCGCTGTGTCTAAATTTGGGGGAATTGTTGACTGGAAGGCACACAAAGTACAAACCGTGGAGGTATCATCTTTTTTCCTATTGTTCTCTGACTTTTTATCTAGGTTGCTCAATTTTTTTTTTGTCCAAGACTTGTCCAAGACTTCTATTGTCCTTAGCTGAGTATCATCTATTGATACATCACTAATTAACAAAAGTTGGACAGTAAGTTCAATTACTACATGCTTTTTTGTCTGTCTTTTACATATCTGATAAACTCAAGGCTATTTGGATAAAGTCAAAGCTATTTATGGAAAGGAATTGGGATCTGCTCGAATCAATTTCTTCTATTATATGCAGAGACGAAAGATTATAGAAAAAGAACTAGAGAAAGCACAAGAGGAGATTCCAATGTATAAAAAACAATGTGCAGTTGCTGAAGAAGCAAAATCGGAAGTCTTGAAGGAACTGGACAGCACAAAGAGACTTATTGAAGAATTGAAGCTCACTCTGGAGAGAGCACAGACAGAGGAGCAGCAAGCAAAACAAGATTCTGAACTTGCAAAGTTGAGGGTGGAAGAGTTGGAGCAAGGCATTGCTGACGAAGCTAGCATTGCAGCAAAGGCACAACTTGAGGTTGCAAGGTCAAGGCACGCAGCTGCAGTTATGGAGCTAAAATCTGTGCAGGATGAGCTGGAGCAACTCCGGAAAGATTTTTCTTTATTAATATCAGAGAGAGATGCTGCCATAAAGAAGGCGGAGGAAGCTATTTCTGTGTCCAAAGAAGTTGAGAAAACTGTAGAGGATTTAACTATTGAGCTTATCACTACAAAGGAATCTCTAGAGTCTGCACATGCAGCTCATCTAGAAGCAGAGGAGCATAGACTTGGAGCGGCTATGGCAATAGAGCAGGATATGCTTTCATGGGAGAAGGAGCTGAAAGAAGCAGAAGAAGAGCTGGAGACGTTGAACACAAAAATTTCCTCATCTAAGGATCTAAAGTCAAAGTTAGATACAGCATCGGTGTTGCTACAGAATTTGAAGGATGAACTGGCTGCTTATATGGAGTCAAAGTTGAAGCAGGAAATAAATGAAGACATACATTCAGTGGATGAGCTAGAAAAATTAGAGAACACTCACAGCGGCATACAAGCTGCAGTTGCATCAGCTAAAAAAGAACTTGATGAAGTGAAGTTTAACAATGAGAAAGCAACAGAAGAGGTAACTTATTTGAAGGTAGCTACAACCTCATTGAAGTCAGAATTGGAAAAAGAAAAATCAGAGCTAGCAAATATAAAGCAAAGAGAAGGGATGGGTTCAATTACTGTTGCTTCTCTTGAAGCTGAATTGAACAGGACAAGATTAGAAATTTCTCTTATTCAAGAAAAAGAGAAAGAGGCAAGAGAGAAGATGGTGGAATTACCAACGAAACTGCAGGAGGCTGCTCAAGATGCAGATCTATCTAAGTCTCTTGCCGAAGTGGCTCGTGAAGATCTTAGGAAGGCTAAGGAGGAAGCAGAACAAGCGAAGGCAGGAGCAAGTGTCATGGAGAGTAGATTACTTGCTGTTCAAAAGGAGATAGAGGCTGCAAAAGCTTCCGAGAAATTGGCAGTGGCAGCTATCAAGAGGGGTTTATCACTAATGTAGACGTTTTGAGAATCTCTTTTGCGGGGACGCAAGAGGGGTTTATCACTAATGTAGACGTTTTTCTAGTTTGGAGTTGTAATGTATGTGCCTATACATATTATTATTAAGATATTTTAGTGAAAAAATATACTCAATTTAATATCAATTCTTGCTTTCTATTCTAACTAACGTACATGCATATATTTGAGCATGGACTCTCGATGCAATTATGATCGTCTCTTGATCGGCAATGTCCTGTAGCAATCCTCCTTCATTTGTAGCACAATCGTCCCACAATATTAGTTTTAGAGTTTCAAACCTACAAGTTTGGTCAAATTACATATAAGAAATGTATAAATATAGAGTATAAGTATAATTTGATATATCACTTAGTATTCATGATGACGACTTCTCTTCTATGCCCACTTTCCATATTGTGCGAGATGTACTGTAACACTTCCTTACAGTCATGACTACTCTAATGACATCTATGAGTTCATTTTTAATGAAAATATCAACAAGTAAAAATATGAGTATGATAAATTATAACTTAGAAATACTTAGTATGAATAGAATGACGTACCAACTTGTGGAGTGATTTTAGGGTCGATAAAATTAAATTTTGTGAACTCATATGGCATATTGAACTCTTCAATATTATTTTCAACTTCTTTTACTATTGTATTCCTCTTGAAGTACATTTCAATTTCCGGATGTATATTCTCGTAGTCCTTCGATATAGCTTTTGACGTTGCGTTAGATATAAGATAAGTCTTATTGATGGAAAATATTGCATCAAATTGCTGGATGACATCTCCAAACATGATTTCAAATACTCGAGTGCCCTATTATAGTTACATATTATATATAATATATAACATATAAATAAGATATATGATAAATTTTGTACTTAAAGTTGAAGATATCATATTTAATATATCTACTACATACCTTTTCATCAACCAAAGTTAATCATCTTATTTTGGGTGATGAAGCTCCAAGTCGTAATACCAATAATTTGACAGTATAAGATTGTTCGCCTGGTTTAAAATCATCGATGCATGCATATGTTGCTTGACTAACCAACGACATTTCTGATAAACAAGACATTTGTTGGTTTATCGTAAGGTGAAAATGGGCTCTAATTTGTATATTAAAAACACAAGCACAACAAATTGGTTAAAAATGAATGGCATTGCATATATACCTGTTTCTTATTCTATTAGCTCTTAAAAAATGGCTTGTATTTCTTCAAAATTTGGTGGGAATAATGTTTAGATTTTGCCATATAGTGTTTATATTCTCATATATATATAATGATGAAAATATACTAATTTTAGTATCTCATAAAGTTTATACAAGTTACTATTTCCTCACAATAATGAGCCTCACTCTTAATTTGGTGTTTAATGTGTCCGGCTAATTAATATGGAATGAATGAATGTTTTAATAAAATAAATTAATTTAATAAGTTAAATTAAAATATATTGTAAATAGGCTCTTGACTTTCTTTTAACATCAATATATATTAAATATTTCATTGTGAATAACTTAAGCCGTTGTCTATTTAAAAAAGTCATCTATCATATGATTAATTCTAAAATATGATTGAAAACATATATTTGTATGACACACGTGGTAATGTAAATTATTTTAATTTTGGGGAGATTAAATTCATAGTTTGTTTCTGGTTAAATAGTTTATCAGTTCTACATTTGATCATTCTAATAATGTTTTTCATTGTAATTAACTTAATTAATTCATAATTTTTGTAAGAAAATTATCAATCTAGGCCATTTAATCATTATAAAGAAAGTATGGACTCCATATGATTTTTCGCTAGAGCTTACTCAATCTCACTTTATGCAAATAATTTCATATGGCGTGAATAAATATTTCTATGATGGAATATAAATACATTGCATGTTATTGATGGAATTATAACTCATAAGTTCTTAATTCTTATAAAGCTCAAGTGTCAATATATTTGTTGGCTTAATTTTTTGCTACAAGATAATTGTCAAAATAATTTGTAACCATGAGAGTCATTTAAGATTTAAATATTTTAATTATGAGTTATATTTACTAAACAAATAACATATAATAGGAAACCATTATAGTTTGAAAGTATAATAATGGAATATGAAAAGTCATGTAAATCCAATTGGTGGTTTTAACTACTATAACTTATTGACTATTATTTTTTCTTAAGTTTATGAATATTATTCAAAACTTATTATTTTCATGTCTAGGATATGAAAAGACATTATGCATCATTTTAATAAAAATGTATGATAATTATATATGAATTTATATAAAATAAGATAAGAAATGTTATTAGATATGTATAAAAAATATTTGAGAAGTTAAATGACATAGTAAAAATAATTTCAATATTTCTATAATGATAGAAATTAATTGTTATATTTTTTCATTGGCATTATCATTTATTATTAGTGTTTATTTACTTGTTCTTTAGCTTTTAAAGATGACTTGTACTTCTTTAAAAATTGATGGAAGTAATGTTTAGATTTTGCCAAATAATGTTTGTCTTCTCATACATAGTGATGGAAATATACTAATTTTAGTGTCTCATAAATTTGATACAAGTTACTAATTCCTCACAATAATGAGCCTCACACTAAATTTGTTGTTTAATGTGATCGGTTAATGAATGACGGAATGAATGAATGTTTTAATAAAATAAATTAATTTTAATAAGTTAAATTAAAGTATATTGTACATAGGCTTTTTACTTTCTTTTAACATCAATATATAATTATTTTTTCATTGTGAAGAACGTAAGTCGTCATCTATTTTAAAAATTCATCAATCATATAACTAATCCTTAAATATGATTGGAAAGATATATTTGTGTAACATACATACATACTAATGTAATTAACTTAACTAATTCATACATCTTTTCAAATAAAAAAAAATCAATCTAAGACATTTAAGCATTATAAAAAAAAGTATGGACTCCATATGATTTTTCCTTAAGTCTTACTCAATATCACTCTATGAAAATAACTTCATATGGCGTGAATGGATATTTCTGTGGTAGAATATAAGTACATGGCATGTTATTGATGGAATAAAACAACTCATAAATTTTTAATTCTAATAGAGCTCAAGTTTCAATATATTTGTTGGCTTGGTTGTTAATTACAATATAATTGTCAAACTAATTTGTAATCATGAGAGTCATTTAAGTTTTAAATATTTTAATTATGAGTTATACTTATTAAACATATAATAGGAAACGATAATATATAGTTTTGAAATTATAATAATGGAATATGAAAGGTCATGTAACTCCAACATGTGGTTTTGATGACTATTATTTTTTGCTTAAGTTTACAAAAATTCAAAAATAATGATTTTAATTTATAGGATATGAAAAGATATTATGCACCATTTTATAACTTTCATGAATTTGTTATTATGGTTGTAGCTTTTAAATTTATTAATTATTTTATTTTTCAACTATCGTTGTTTCCTGGATTTATTCAATCACTTTTTAAGTACTAATAATTACAGTGCAAGATTGTTGGGCTTATTTAAAATCATCGATGCATGCATATGTTGATTTTATAAAAAGAGGCATTTCGGATATATTTGAGAATTGAAATAAAGCAATTCCAATTTATAAATTGTATAACTTACAGTAAAACTTCGTGTCACAAAATTTACAAGTAATTAGTAAAAATCAAATTATTCGATCAAAAATATGAAAATTTATTAGCTACTACAAATTAGTATAGAACTTTCAAGACATAGGATGATCATTTCACCAATCATGTTCAAGATTGGTAGAAAGAACTTATAAATTGGAATAGAACAATACTACACAAAAATCATATTCAACTTATGAGAACTCGTTTAACTTCTGAGAACTTGTTTATAAACTACATTTTTTGTCCATGAGCATCCTTTGATGTTTGAAGCCTTTGGTTTGATAAGCACTTTAGTTGTTGCCATTGAAATTCCTCTTGACAAAGCAACGTATAACTGTCCATGAGAAAACACTGATTGTGGTAGATAAACACTGAAATCTCTACACAATAATCGAGTACCATTACACATCCCATCTGCTGGATTAAGTTTTCGCAACAACATTATAGGACAATTTTTTTTCAATATCAACTTGTGAGGAGGCATCCCATTTGGATTTATAGTCTGGTGTATTGTTCCTTTGGGAATAACAGGCGCGGAGACCCATCTTGCATCCTGAAACTGTGTAATCTCATCAACTTCCTTTTTACCATTGCTTTGAGAAATATTGACAACAACTCGATCATGTCCTTTGTAGATGTATTTGTACAAGTACGTACTTTACAACTTGTACACCAGAGCAAATTTTCACATTGATATGACAATTGTACCTAAGAAGACATAAAATAATTGGATTAATATTGCATTAGGCTATTAGATATATTTTGAGTAACTAAAATATATTCTTATATTGGTAAGTACACCATTTACTTGAGAATCCAATGTAGAGAAAGTTTACCTTGTAAGAAGGTAAGAATTGTAGGGTACTACCCATTGATTGTCGAGTTGTGCATTTCGGACTTGAGCCGTTCTTTTGTCTATTCTCCTTTTATAGATTGGATATCCATCTTTTCCTTGAGTTGTTATGTCACAAAATGAACGCGGATAATGACATTTACATTGTCCATCGACCATACATGAATTTTTCTTATTTTTTTCACCACATGGACCATGCATCATGTGTTTGACAACCAAATTATGCAACACTGGATATTTAGTTTCATCAGGTAGTTCCGCACAAACAAACTTATCAAGTTGATCGGGGGTATTTATTTTGTACCCAGGCTTCAAGATTAATAGCAAATGAGCATGAGGTAGACCTCTTTTTTGGAATTCAATCACATGTACATAAGCAGCCACTTTCCCAAACACTTCCTTCTTGAACAACTGATCTTTTAAATCTTGTAATTTAGCTTGAAATACCCTGGATGTTAAATCTGGGCGATCATTACTATTTTGCCCTGACAGAAGCTCCTCTTGGATTTCATTCCATTCAGGATTACAAGTCATAGTAATAAATAAATCTGGCTTTCCAAATCTTTGAACCAATGTCATAGCGTTGAGATACCGGTGATGCATATCTTTAGGACCACCAATAAAGGAGGCAGGAAGTATAATTCTTTGACCAAGTTCACTCCCTCTTGATTCGCCAGCCACAACACTATCTACGATCCCTTGATAAAGTTCAGCCCTCATATTACTTTGTTTCCTTCTATAAAAATCCAAACAAAGTTGATTCAAGTTTTATATATTGATCGACCACATACTGTTGGAACAATCTTCCTGCATGGAGTAAAGTGGATTGCCTTGAAGACCTTATTTGGAACTTGTAACAGTAGTATTCTCTACAAGAAATGTTGTTTGGATTGTCTTCTAGAACACCTGTTGTCATAACATAGTATAATTAAGTTAATTAATACAATTACTTTTCTAAGGTGAAAAATGCTTATATATAAAAAACTCTATAAGTGAATATCAAGATAGAATTTATGGTGGTGTACAAAACCTAATTTACAATTCATCCCATAATAATAATAATAATAATAATAATAATAATAATAATGGTAATAACAATAGAGATTACCTTCTTCTTCTTGGTCAAATATACGTTGAGCAGAATCATTAGTTGAGGGCAAATTACTTTCTTCGATGGTTTCAGATCAACCAAATTATCGAATTGATATTGTATATATTTGGTTCAATTGATTATTCTTAAGTAAACAAAAGCATGTCAAAATTATAGTCTAGTGATATACACATGATAAGGTACGAACTATTACACCATCTATAATTCTATCTATATTCAAAAGCAAATACTAATATAAAGTAACTTCATCTTCTAGGTCACATGAGAGTTAACACAAATATCTTTAACAACTCATGTCATTAATAAGTTAATATAATTATCTTTTTCAAAGTCAAACATGGTTAGGATGAAAATTTAGTGTGTGGTACTGTCAATAGCCTTATTTACAACTCATACCATATGTTTAAAAGAAAATAATAATAGAGATTACCTTCTCCTTCTTGGTCTAATATATGTTGAGAAGAGTCGGTCGGTGACATATAACTTTCCTCTTCATCGGCTGTAAATCGACCAAATTACTATCATTAAATTTAACATATTTAGTGATATTAATAAAATTAATCTTATAGATGTAATGTGACAAGTAGGCGAATTTAAAATAAGTAATAGGCATATTATCAAGATGCAGTGTAGTAATATCCATACACTAAATACAACTTATACCACTTATAAAAAAATATGGATGAAATGGTTATTTGATAACTTTACAATAATTAGGAAAAAAATTTCAAGTAAAAGATAATATATAAGTATTTGTTCATCAGCTAATTTTCATTTTAGTAAATTTAATTAACAGAATGCAAAAATATTATATCAACCAATTTTAAAACATCTAAATTTTTCTCTGCCTTTTTAATTGCTGGAATTGGTTAATAAAGCAAACTGTAATTTTTTTTTCAAAATAAATAATTTTATTTTGACAAATAACTATCTCGATCAACCTCACCACACATCTAAGATTATGGCACACATCTTATAATTTATTTTGGTATGGTCATATCATAATTCTAATGACACAAAAAAATATTTATATAAACAAATTTATAAGCAAACTATCAAGATGTAATCTAATGATATCCATATCCTAAGGTACAACTTATTACGAGTCTGGTTTCGGTGCATCAATAATTCAGTGCATCAGGTGCATCAGGTACCCATTTAAAGGTAATACGTGGGTACTGTACCCACTTGAAACTTCATCATTGGTACTTGTACCCAAATTGTACTATAACAATGATACAATACCACATATTTATTTTGGATTGATAAATATGTGGTATTGTACCATTGTTATAGTACAATTTGGGTACAAGTACCAATGATGAAGTTTCAAGTGGGTACAGTACCCACGTGAAACCTTTAAATGGATACCTGATACACCTGATGCATGGAAGTATTGATGCACCCAATCTTTTTACACCATCTATAATTCTAACGATGTTCAAAAGAAAATAGTAATATAAAGTACCTTCATCTTCTTGTTCAAATATTTGTTGAGAAAAGTTGGTAGTTGGTGACAAATGACTTTCCTCATCATCCGCTGTAAATCAATCACATTAATGATGTTACATTTAACATATTTGGTGATATTAACAAACTTATAGATGTAATGTGACAAGTAGATGAGTTTAAAACAATTAGTAAACATATTATAAAGATGTGATATCGTAATACGAATATACTACGGTACACTTATGAAATCAAGATCATTCCAATAAATAATTACCTGTATCAATATGATTATTGTGATCACATACTTGAGATAATGTGATGGGCCTTTTTGAAGTTATTTTGGGTATATGTTGATGCCATCCTGCTTCGCTCTTTGGAAGTAACAAAGGATATTGTAGTGGATCATAACAACCGTAATAATGCTTGACATTATACTTGCAACCAGAATGTGAATGCACAACTATTTCTCTCTCGGTTGGCATATGAGAGTTGTTACCCTCTACCCATATGGCAGCAACTTGATCAACTGTAGGAGTGTTGTAAACTCTTTGGCCAAGTTTAGCATCTTTAGAAATATGTAGTTGGACACCCTGCAACGATGAAATCTTTTGTAGTCTGTTAAATATTTTGGCATATGGATTGTTTCCTAATGTCCTCCTGACTTTTCTCATCAAACTTTGATGCACGTTTCCACTTCTCATTATATTTAAACGATTTTCTATCTCATTTGTGGTGTCATGAAAGTATAGTTGAAAGAAACATGGTCCATTTTTTTCAGGTGTTAGAGTAGGGAGATCATGATATACTTGGCCTTGAACTCGAAATGTGTAAACCCCTTTTCTTGAAGAAGCAAGCTCTTTGTCAAAAGTCACTCCAAATGAAGTAAATGAAAACATGCAATTGATACCCCGGATATTTTTGCGGAACTCTTTCGCTTCTTCTGATTGACCAACAAACAAATCATATAATTTATTTGGTAAATTTGTTGGAGCTAGTTTGATTTTTTCATTGTCACAACAAAACGTTGGACATTCGTACTCAAATTTCTATGCTCCACAATGACCACAAATACGCGTATCCTTCAATATATGTAAATCTGAACATGAGGGTTCGTAAAATGATGCACCTGTTTGTGAAACATATTAAAACAATGAAACTTTAATTTATGGTTGTAAAAATATATTGAGTAAATCAAACTAAATTATATAATTGTAGACGTCTTACTTTTAGTCTCATAAACGATCGATGTAGCTTTAAGGAGCCAATGAATTCGACGACGTCGAGTAGTATTAATCTTGACACTTTGTTGGGAGCTTTGTGCACCACATTTCCTTTTTGTTCTATTTTCCGAAGGTTTGTCACTTCGCTTGGAATTTTGAACTTTTCGTTTCGCTCTATTCTCTGAAGCTTTTTTAACACATTTTTGCCACTCTTCTTGGGTTAGATTTGAGTACTTCTCCCTCATACGTGTCAATTTTCGAGTTCTTGCTGCATCTATGAAGTCCAAAATATTGAACATAATTCATACATATAGGCCTAATATAAAATTAGTAAAAATTAATACCTGAATAATAAGATGATGTCTGCATATTCTCATGCATTAGGACTTTTTTATAAGCTTCACTATGTTCGGATACCAAGTCAATAGGAACTGCAAGATAATTTTAACAAGAAGAAAAATCAGGATCATATTGAAATAACCCGTCCCGTATAATTATTAGATAAATATTATTTTATATCCCGAGAGAGTGACGTGTCAAAAATCGTAAGACACGTAGAATTTTTAGTCGAAAAATAAATCGAGTCGTGGTCGAAATATAAATTTGGGGCGTGTGTGTTGCATGTGCACTACTTGATGATAATTTAAATTTAGTCCATTTACATTTCCACCCCAACACTTTAGAAAATTCAAAAATGTGTCAAACTTGGCCACCACTCAAAGAGGACACTTGTCCATCATGCACCATAAAGCAAACCTATTTTCTATAACCTTGTCTAAAGCTTGTCTACAACCTTCATTATCATCTTTGCAAGAAACAAAAGCCTTCATACTCCCTCACCAAAGTGGTCGAAATTCTCCATCACTCCACACTAAAAGAATTTCTTCCATTTTGCTTGCTTTGGAGCTTAGAATAAAGCTTAGGACATTTCCCACTCACCTCTCACCTCAAGGTATAATTTTTATAAGCTTGAACTATTTATTTTATGATGTTGACCTTTAAAAAAAAAATGTTGTGGACCATGGAGTTTTCATACAAGATTTGCACATACATATATGTTAAATGTTGAAAGATGATGTATAAACATGATTCATGAAAATATTTTGATGAAAATGACCATATTTTATGATGTTGACTTTAGTCAAACTTGAATCTTGAAGAATAAAACTTAAGTATAACCCCATGGATGATGTTATAACTCAAGTATATGTTGTATAATGTTGATATATGTTGGTGTTTGGATTATCTTATGGCCTATATTTTTATTTAGAAGTTTAGATCTAAAAATACCTATTTTATGAGAAAATACGAAACGTATACTGTATATGTCCAGAAAATTCTGAAATTTTATAACCACGTAGAGTTCTGAAATATAAGAATCTGACAACAAGAATTTCTTAAATCGGATTTGTTTTGTATTTACTGTGATTTTTGGAAGTTTAACAGCTAGATTCGTTTTTAAATGGGAAATAAATACTTAAACGTGTCCAAAAATTCTGAAACTCTATTTTTGACAATAATCTGCCCAAAACAATCGACACACCAAATCTGGGAATGTTTGAAAGTTGTTTGGTATTTCTTCCGTATTTTGATATTTTTAGTGTCTACAATTGAATTAAATACAGAACGAGTATTAATTGAAGAGGAAACTGAAAATGGATATTTTTATAAAACTGAAAACTGTGTTTTGAACATGTAAAATAAATCTTGTATTTTTCTAAGATTGTTTGGTATTTTTGACTAATTAAGTTGTTAAAAGAGGATTTAAATGAAACGAAAATTATTTTGGTGTTAAAATATGTGATATGTATTTTTGCAGAAACTTGGAAGGTGTGTTTGACCTACGTTTCGAGTTTCATGATTTTTGAAGAAGGTTTGATATTATTTTGATTTAAGGATGTAAAAAGGGCTAGAAAATGCTTTTAAATGAAATAAATATCAAATGGACACAAATATTTAAATGGGCAGTAGGTTTGGACTTAGAAATAATACTTTGACCTTGGAAAAACATTTCATGAGTTTTTGAAGCGGTTAACTATTTATTTTGAATTATAGGTAATTAAATGTGTTTAAATGGTGAAAAATAATAAATGGGTGAAAAATGGAATTTGGGCAGAATTTTTAACCTTAAAATGAATATTTGGACTTATGAAAATTATTTAAGTGTATAAGATTGAGTTTTACCACTTAAATGAGATTTTTGATATTTAAAGTGGCCAATAAATAGTTTAAAATGAGAAAATTGGAGAAGTGAGTCAAAAATCATCCATGGGCAGAATACTTATGATTTTTGGGTATTTTTGGAGATAAAATAATTATATGAGAATTTACAAAATGATTTGAACAAGTGTTGGGCACATTCGAGGCCGAAGGGTATTTCAGTCATTTTACAAGTTAAGGGCATTTTCGTCATTTTATAAGTCGACACGATATCTATCCTTAAACATAATTTAATGCATTGGGGCATATTTTTGGATACATAAGAGTGAGCCTAATATAAGAAACCAACCTTGAGAGGTATAAATAGTAAGGAAACCGAGACAGGGGTAGAATGGTCATTTCATACCTCGGTAGATTATTAATGCACTCTTACGCTATTTAGGAGTTCAGAAGGACGCAGAAGGAATATATAGGTGTACGCTAGTTGCTCTAGCATCAGGTGAGTACTTATCTCACGGTTGTTTTATGCGATACATTCTGTTTATGCGAATTGTTATATATATGTATGTTGTGGTTCTATATGACGTGTTAGTTGAATTGTTGGTCATGATACAATGAGTTATTGAATTGATATAAAAATGAGTTGTTGAATGGATATAAAATGGGTAGTTGATTTGACATATAATGAATTGGTTGTTAAGATGATATATGACATGTCCAGTTGTTGAATTGAAATGTTGATTATCATGGTTGGTTGAGATATGTTGAGTTGATATACGATGCGCGTAGTAGTAACCCCAGTTTCCACTGGAGGGCGCTTATAATACATGTTGAGTAGATATCCGGAGCGCGTAGTAGTAAACCCCAGTTTCGGCTGGAGGGCGCTTATGATAAAACCTTTATGTCGACGGGCATAAGGGTCTCCCCTGCAGGACGAGTTGTTGTTGTAGAGATGGATTGTAGTATAACCCAGCTATATGACTGGATGATTACCATCTAAAAGGGTTGATCGTTGTTAAACCCATATATTGATGTGGATGATAGCCCCCTTAACCGGATTATTAAGTTGATATTACAGTTGATGAGTTGATTCTATAAAGGTTGAGATGACATTTGATACGTTGAGTTGTGAAGATGGTATATATACATTGAGATGATATTATGTTGCTTATTTTAATAGACGTTTCTTATATTACGATGTGTACTTCGTTGTTCTTTTATGTTAGTATGTTGTTAGATCATTGAAGGTAAGTTGTCCCTATCCACTCCTACATGTATATCTTTACTCATGGGCATAATGTGTGGTATACACCACCTGTGTGGTAAGTGTTCACCAGCTTTATAGCTGACACCCCGTTCTCCAGATTGACAGTTAATCATAAGGAATTGAACGTTGAAGTCTAGTAGCTGCGTATCGTTATAGCTTGGAGGTGAGACGGTGGCGGCTAGGAGTCCTCAGCAGTCATTCTCATTGATGTTTTGTTGTCTTGGAGACATATCTATCATTGTTGTCATTCTAAAACTATCATTTTGAAACTTGATGTATTTTCCAGATGTTGTATTGTTTGTGGTTGTTACTTCACCACGATGAATATTTTCTATTCATCAAATGAAGTCGTTTTTAAGTTGTCATCCATCGACTGGTGACTCTGATGTTACATGTTGCTGACGATCCCAACCTCAGGGGGGCCCACCTGGGGCGGGTCGTTACACATATAGTGACAAAGAGTTTAATAATAAATCTCATTCAAAAATTGTGTTACATATTCGAACATATATCCAATAATTGTATTGAGATAAAAGACAAAGATGATTATTTTAAATTTCAAAGTTGATTAATTTTTAGATTTCATAAAATCAGATATATAGATAAGTATTCTTACGTGAAAACATATACTTGTCAAATTCATCAATTGTGTTACATATCCTAACATGTATCTAATAATTGTATTAAGATAAAAGACAAAGATAATTGATATTAGAAATAAGTATAAAAGTCACTTCTTAGATAGCTATTTTATAAACATATATATACAAAGTAGAATTATATAATATGATAAAATTTCAATATTCTTACGTGAAAACATATACTTGTCAAATTCATCAATCAAATATATATGTCGTAGATCTCATGGAATCATAATAATATCTATCGATAAACAAAAATTACTATGTATTATTATTAATTTTCTGTTATTATTACTTTTTATTAATCTATAAAATGACTTATATGCACTATCCAATAGTATTATGTATTATTTACTAACTTATAACTATCATGAAGTAAATGTAGAAATTAATGGTTATTTATGTGAATAAATAATATGTTATTTTTTGTGTAACTTCACCGTTGTGGAAATGTTAAAGGTCGCATAATTTTCAATCAATTTAATGAGTTATAGTAATCACGAAGTAAATGTATAAATTTAGTAGTTATTGCCATGGTATTCTTTGTGCAACTCCTACGAAGATAATAAAAGCACGTAATTTTTTTATTTTACTAAGATATATTAATTAAGATTATTTGTTGTGGAATAAACCCAAATTTCCCCGTCGGTGATATTTATTAGAAATATAATTATAATCATGATTGTAGAAATAACATAAATAATTAAATTTATGCATTCAATTCATGCTAATAATATGTCATTAAATTCAATGGAGGTTATGACTTTCACTATTTTCACAATTTGAAACTTACACAACAAAAAAACATAATTGATACTTAAAAATAAGTTTAAGATTCATTCAGTTCACTATCTATATAAACTAATATATATATATGCAAAATTAGATAAAACAAATAATATGAATTAATATATTCAACAAAACAAAAAACATAATTTATATTTAAAAATAAGTCTAAGAGTCACTAAATTAATTATTTTAGGGAATAATATATAAAATGAAATTAGATAATTAGAGTAAATGAATACAAAATTTAGTTGAAAAGTGTACTTCATTTCCACATCTAATTTTGTAATTTTATTTAAAATATATGAGTTCCTAAAATTATACTTAAATTTAATTGTACTTAAAATATTTAAAATATATAGAAAATTTCTCTAACTATATAACTATACTTAAAATACATCAGTTCATAAAATTGTAAATAGAGCTACTTGTACACTTATTTTTAATATTTTACATAGATATATTAAGTCAAAATTATCTTTTATTACTTATAGTTTTCAATTTCTTTTGAATATATAAAGTCATATATTTCATTTTATATATTATTTGGATCCTGAACTATGATGAAAATTTCAAATTGGACCCTAATACTATCATAAGCCTCATATTGGACCCTATACTGTGGTTTGTCTCATTTTACCCCTAAAACGCCAAATATGATGTAATTTCATTTTAAAATAAGGGCAAAATCGAAATAACACATATATTAAACTTTTGGGCACAATTTACAAATAACAAAACTTATTAAATTAAAAACAAATCCTAGGCTTATTTTCATTTTGGACCCTGAACTATCACGTAAGTTTCAAATTGGACCCTAATACTATCATTAGTTATTTTTTGAAATGCCCCAAAAGTTTGATATATGTGATAATCCGAATTTGCCCTTCTTTTAAAACGAAATTCAATCTAAAATGGGCTTTTGAGGGGGCAAAATGAGACAAAACATAGTATAAGGGGCAATTTGAGGCTTATGATAGTATCAGGGTCCAATTTGAAACTTACGTGATAGTTCAGGGTCCAAAATAAAAATAAGCCTAAATAGTAATATACTTGTCAAATTCATCAATCAAATATATATGTTGTAGATCTCATGAAATCATAATAATATGTATAGATAAACTATAAATACTATGTATTATTATTAATAATTTTCTATTACTATAAACTATTTATTAATGTATGAAATGTCTTACGTGCACAACCCAATAATACTATGCATTATTTGTTGAAGTCTTTACATACTGTATACTATATATTCAACAAATAACTAAATGAGTATGCTACAAAATTTCCTACGCTTGGTAACCTAACATGCTTATAAAGAATATTGAGTATAAGGTTGATATATACCTGCACGTGATATTGCAACCTCCACCAAAGGGTATTATATATCCTTGAATGTTGCTTCTTCCACAAAGAGAGGAGCATGTGCGTGAAAACCAAATACAATTGGTTGAGATGAATTTTCTATTGTCCAAATATTTATTAATAGTACTTGATAATGTACCCATCTCTTCACCTTTCCATTAAAAGATATATACAATTAAATAATTAAAGTGATAGTAACATATGAATGGGGAGGGGTAAATTAGTCTTCGCATAAAATGGAAGAAACACCCAAGGGTGTTGGCTCTTTTATAAGTATTATAGATTATAGATTATAGATAGATTATAGATTCTAGATATAGATTATAGATAATAGTACTTGATAATGTACCCATCTCTTCACCTTCCCATTAAAAGATATATACAATTAAATAATTAAAGTGATAGTAACATATGGTTTTTGGCTGGTGAGAGGATTTCCATTATATTATAAGGAATACTACCTTATTTGATAAATTTATTCGACGTGAATGTCACTAGATTCAGAGCTCAATTGTTGGCCATAAATAAGTATTTGAGTATGCTTTGATAAAAATTACTGCATGTCAATGTGACTGAATTCTACTTCAATTGTCCATCATAGATGCAAGCATGATTGTTACACACTATGTCTATGTGTATTGCTTATGGAAGTAATTGTGACTTGTGGAACTTATTGGGGTATAGTTGCATTTCTTCATTATTCATTATATTATCTCAGCATGTTCACTAATATATGGAAATGAATTTCATTGAGAAGCTGTAACATATTGATATGATATGATATGATCCAGGGGTTACCATCAAATTTCTGCAAAAGGAACCTTTCTAAAAGAGATGATACTATCGCATTGATAGATGAAAATGATGAAGAGTGGCCAACAGTTTTCTTGGCAGTTAAAGCAGGACTCAGTGGAGGGTGGAGAAAGTTCGCCATTGATCATGATTTGGTTGATGGGGATGCGTTGGTGTTCCAGTTAATCAGGAACACAGCGTTTAAGGTTCTGAAAGCATAAACCCATTGCTCATCTGTCTCAGAACTAAAGCTATTTAATTTAAAGAGTTGTGAACTTGTGATGTGAACAAATTGAGGACTGTGCTGAAGATTCTCTTCTAATTTTCTTAGCGTTAAAACTTGTTTGTCCTTTCTTGTGCAGGTGTTCATAATAAGGGTTAATAAGCGTTCAAGATTGTTGGAATATCCCGGGGTTGCAAGACACAATGAACTACGATAGTTCATATGTCTAGAAAACCCTAATTCGTTGATCGTTAGAACTTACACAATAGAACTAGCTCATAGAAGTATATGTTTAAAGATAGTGTGAATATGCTACAACTAACATAATCAAAGAGTGTGGCTACAAAGATATACCTTTGAAGCGTGAGCGGAAGCGATATGATCTTCAAGTGCTTATCCCCACACCTTGCTCCTTGCTTTCTTCTTGAAGAAATTTCTATCACCAAGGTGATATGGAACTACTATGAAATAGTCCACACCAATACCTTAGATAGCAATAAGACACACTTGGACTAGTGTGTGTTATTGAGGAGTGTGTAGTCTAACTACTATAGCAAACTATAGAACAATTTCTATACTCTAACACTTAGAGTTTTGCTAGAGGGTTTGAAGATGAAGTGTGTGTGTTTGTTTGTGTTCTCTAACAAGAGTTGTGTGATACTTAGCTTGATTCTCTACCCATTCTATATCATCTTATGATATAGAATGGATGATGAAACACATTATACACTAAACAAACACATTAACCATCCATATGGTTAATGCCTCTTGGTCCATGAAAGATTCTCTTACAAGAGTTCTTCCCAAGACTTACAAAGCCTTCCCAAAGCATAAAGTAGCCACCAAGATGTCAACCATTCATGATGATAGAATTAATTAATCTTAATTAATTAATTAAATCATATCTTATTTAATTAATTCATTAATTAATTAAATCATTTCAATAAATGATAATATATATATATATCTCACATATATATATATACACATAAACACCAAATGGTGTGTCCGGAACCAATTCCGGGCGCACCATCGGTTCGGTCGGGACACGATCTCGATCGAACCGAAATTCCTCAATATGGATCAAATCCCTTATTCACTTTCGGGTCACTACTCGAAAGTATCTTCGGTAATTGTTACGTGTGTGACCTCATAGCCCGAGTAACGAAGGCATCGGGATTCAACGTATAAGACCGTATACACGAATCTCGAAGATCATCGTGAGAGCCTAGTCTACCATTCGATGACCCCCGGCATTATCTCGGGTGAGACTACTGATAGTTCAGATAACTATCGGTTGTTGAACCGTATATATAGATGATATAGTTCACGGGCACTAATTGAGGAAATTGACACATCAATTTCCAACACAATGCTCAACAACAGTCATCATAATGCATCAATATATACTATCACTACCACACAGCACATACAAGAATAATAACAACACGTGAGTAAGAACTCACCTCAAACAATAATAAGCAATCTCACTCCTGCGTCACGATCAAAGACACTCAACTAGCAGGACCTATATAAAAACATATTCACGTCATCTACTGCTCATAATTCGTCCCAAATCCCCACGAATTAGTATATAACCTTATATAGTGATACTTTCCTTTTACTCCATGTATGAAAAGTTACGATTTTACCCCTAACTCCCTTTTAGTTATCATAAGTTAATATTAGGTCGATTATATAATGAGCTATATCTTTTACTCCGTTAACTTCTCACTTCAATTTATATGCATTAATACTTAATCATCATCTTCCGAAATAATAGTCAAAGTCAACTCTAAGTCAACCCTGAGTTTAGTTCAAAACATGATCATTTTATTCCAAAAACTTCACCCTAATTACAACTACACTCCAATACTAGGTAATGAATATTATGAACGAGTTCCGTCCATGTTAATAATGGTTATTAATAATCGATCACTTATATAACAAACTAACACTAGTATAGCTATCTTATATTACAAACGAATCATCACTCATTACCCACTAGTATCATCCGAAGAATCTAGTTACTAACAAATGAACAAATAAACTAATCGATTCACATTCAATTCAATGCTCCCAATTTACGAACTAACAAAGGCGATTACCATTAACAAACCATTTACTACAATAATTCATCATGAAATCACCCTAATCACAGTTTAGTGTTCCTAAAAATCATATATTTTATCCTCCAAATGTCACAATCTAACTCTAAACGATCAATAATCAAATTATAAATCGAAACCCTACAAATAGTCGAACCTAAAGGGTGCCAAATATGCTCACACTCATCAACTTATGATCCAAACAGTGCACAACATCGATTGATTATGTTTTAAATGCTAGTAGTGTAAATTATGAGATAAAATAACAATTGGTACACCTTACTACAACACCAACACTTTCGGTCATCATCTTCAAACACGTTTAAAGTTTTAGACTTTATGCATATACAACTCCGATGCGATCATAACGTGTTTAGATTAGGATTAATCAACATAAGATCATTAAATAGTACTAAATCGCCCTCCCCACAATAAAAAAATCTGCCAACATGGAATAATAGCATAAGGCTCGAAATTATGAGAGTTGCTACCTCCTAACGTGCTTGCTTGATTAGAGATTAGCCAATTTGGGTCAAAAAACGTATTTTGATTATTGGGTGAACACAAGAACAAGCAGGAAGATGAATATGGATGGCAACTTTTCACTGCTAATGGGGCGGCTGGGTTTATTGGGAGGAGGGTTTTCTTTTGTTATGAATGTAAACAATGTGAGTGCATCCTAGGCTATATATACATCTACTAATAATATTAGACGGTTAGATATATATATTAATAGGTTGGCTTATATATACATATCTTTATATGGTAATCTATACTATAATGTGGGAAGCCTTTATTTGGTGAAGCCTAGGAAATCATCTAAGCTATCCATGTGGCATCATATATGTTTGCCACCTATCTAAACAAACATTTAAAAAATAACTACCTTTAATGTTCATATATTTTAATGACAAATAATTAATAGTGAAGAGTATTTTTTCTAATTAATATGCTTAGATATACAATTTAATTTTTATTATTTTATGATGTCATATTTAGGTGAATATAGTTATAAAAATTTATGAAATACTATTTGAACGAAATTGCACAGGTTGAACTGTGCAGAGATTACTAGTATATATAATCTCCGGTCTTAAATATATATATATATATATATATATATATATATATATATATATATATATATATTACACGTACTCCAACTAACCTAATTAAACGTCTTAATAAAATTATTAGCGAGTCAATATCAAGCCCCTTAGACAATCATTAACGATTTACGTGTAATTATAATATTTTTTATTATTATTCTAGGGTCGTGTTATTAGATATTCAATAATTCACACGAACTAGAAATTAAATGAAGGCATCTGACAACTTTATCAGAAAGATGTCCCAGTTTGAGATGCCACAACTCTGGTGCAACCTTTCCATCAACATGTAACCCCACTTTTCTGGAACACTGCAAAAGTAATAGAGTCCAGTTCGTCGCTCGCTGACTCCAATTAAGGTCCTCGTAGTTCGGTCTTGAATCATACAACTATCTTTAGTAAAATGCATCAAACAATTGAGAGAATCGGTCAACTGGGTCACAGAAAGTAAACTACAAGTAAATTGAGGAATATATAACACATCATGTAAGATTATATGAGATGATAGACGGACACTCCCACTTTTAACGGCAATACTGGTTTGACCATCAGGAAGACCGATCGAACAACCGGGAATGTCATTAATATTAAATAATATTTTCAAAATCACCCGTGATATGACTCGAGGCCCCTGTATCACTTATCCACGAAATAGTAATATTCTTACCAATAAGACGATCTTGAGAATCCATATTATGCTTACTCATAAAATTGCAAAAAAAATTCCAATGTGCCCATTGGACATTGGAGAATGAACCCCCAGGACCACCAGGCCCGCCTTTGTCACCAATTGTGGTCTGCCCAACTTAACATGCAAATCTGCCGAGCCTCCAGCATGTACATCAGTACACGGGCCTGCTGGCCCAGCAGCAAATGGTCCACTAAACTTCCCAGTCGAACCACTATGTCCATCAGCTCCCAGCCGAGGTGAACTCGCATGCCCATTAAACACGGACAGGGCTGCTTCCCTATTCCGTCCAGAACTTGCACTATTATATTGAGCCCCATTCGAGCCAATCAATCCCCGATTTAGACCACGCCCTCCACCAGGACGATCACCCCACCAATCAGGAAACCCATTCTTATTGAAAGAATTAGAAACTTCGTGGCCAGAGCGATGACGAGAAGTGCAGAAGGGAGTATTTTTGGAATGCGAATCAGATTTAGACACATCTGACAGATTGGAAGATTGTACCACCATCGCCATGATTGCATTATTATCAACTGAAACACGAGAGCAGTTGGTGAGTTGTTTTTCCAGTAACATGTGTGATATGCACGATCTAGTGTGGGTGGAGGATCTGAGATAATAAAGAAGACCGCAGAGAACCAAATCGAGCTAGATGAATCCATAAAGAAAATCATACAACCGATCATTATCTTGCTTCCTTTGATCTAGTTTACCAAGTCCACATACACACAAACCACAACATCAAGCAAGAAGAGGATCATATGTAGCCAAATCAACCACCTGATTTTGTGTAGAAAGGCAGAGAACATTGGGTGTTAAAATTACACAAAGCATTGTATGGTTTGAGACAAGCTCTAGGGCTGTGCAGACTAAACAAAACCGAACCAAACCGGTTCAAACCGAACCAAAAAAACCGAAAAAAACTTAACCGACAAAAACCGAACCGATTTCGGTTCTAGAAAATAGAAACCGATAGTTAATCGGTTCGGTTCTGTTTAAACTACAAAACTGGTCGGTTAAGAACCGAACCGAACAAATTATTACTCATTCTAATTTCTACTGTACTAAGTACCAATTTATAACATTGTAGAGCATCAAAAGTTGTATGAGGAAACGATGTGGGACAACTAATGCAAAAGAGGAATTACAGAACAATAACACTAGTTAGGAACCTTAGGCCCTTCACACACAACAGATTATGTAACAAGACAGAGCTATTGAATACTGATGAGGAAGATACCACAAGTTCTAGGAAGAGTGTCTTCATACCATGCCCATATCCTTAATTTTTTACTCCTCACTATTGAACATAATGGATAAACACAACAAAAAGGGACATGCTCCCACCTTCCCTACTGCCTCTACTGCAATGAACAGGAGTGCCACCTTCACTGCCAATTCAGCTACAAGGGAAAGAGACAAAATATAGTACCAAGACAGCCATTTGTATTCTGTTTGTATTAGCTAGACATTAATTAGTATAGATTGTATTCTTTGTTTGTTAGCATAGCTTCTGGATCATTCTCATTGATCCTACATATATGAGACAACAACATGTAAGTTATACAATGAAAATATAATGAAAACAAATCACTCCAAAGCATCTCTTTCATTCAATCTTCTTCAATAGAACTCTGTTCTTCAGTAAAGCTCCTGTGATTCTACAATGGAATCAAATCCTCTTCTCGACCGAGCTGCAAACACTGGTCCACAAGTTGACATGGTATCAGAGCTGCAAACAACCACACTTCCCGAAGATACTCACTTCGCTGCCAGCCTCACATCGAGCGTTCTGAACACCAGCAGCTCATCCACAAATCAGTCCTCAAGTCAGCTGGAGTTGCACCATTCTGACCACCCAAACTATGTTTTGGCAACGAGATTACTCAATCCCCAAAATTATGACCATTGGCGTCGCTCAGTCGAAATCTCCCTATTAGCCAAAAACAAATTAGGATTCGTGACTGGAAGCGTCACTCGACCTGAAGATCCAAACTTGGCAGCCCAATGGGAACGATGTAATGGGATGGTTATATCATGGATATTGCATTCCGTAGAGAGGGAGATATCTGAAAGTATAATCTATTGCGAGACAGCCGCTGAAATTTGGTCTCAACTACAAGAAAGGTACTCGCAATCCAATCAAGCAAGAGTTTATCAAATCCAAAGAGAACTAGCTCTAAGTTCTCAAGGAAATAGGACTATCTCTGCCTATTTCACCCATATGCAAAAATTATGGGAAGAATATTTGATAATGTTAGACTCTATAGCGGGCTCTGCTACTCAGTTTCGAGCACTCTTATCCAATCAACAAATCATGCAATTTTTAATGGGTTTGAACGACTGTTACAATGCTATTAGAGGGAATATCTTGATGATGAAGCCCTTTCCTACATTAAACGATGTGCTGCAGATTTTACTCCAAGAAGAAAAGCAAAGAGAGGTTTACAACCCCACCAACATAAATTTGGAGTCCGCTGCTATGTTTTCTAACAGAAATGTTGCTCAAGGAAGAGGGAGAGGACAGAGTGGTCAAGGAAGAGGAGCTGGTTTTAACTCTGGAGTTTTAGGGAGAGGGAGACCCTACTGTGAGCATTGCAAGATTCCCGGACACACGGTGCAGAGATGCTACAAGATCCATGGCTATCCACCTTCACCTCACATCAAGAAATTTGCAGCACAAGTCGGTGAAAAGACCATATCTCAGGAACAATATAACAAGCTTGTGGCACTTCTTGATAAAGTTTCCGTTTCTGAAGGCAACTCCGTGAACTCTCAAACACCCATGGCAGGTAACTGCATCAATTCCGAAGCTCAAGGTAATATTCACCACTGGATTTTGGATAGTGGTGCTACGGACCACATAACTCCTCATCTTTCTTTATTTTCCTCATATAATGTTGTTGCTTCTCCTATGTTTATCACCATACCTGATGGCACTAAAGTTCCCATTCTTCATATTGGAACAGTCATATTAAACAATCAAATACAACTTAACAATGTGCTCCATGTACCCTGTTTCCAATATAGTTTGTTATCCATTTCTTGCCTTGCTACTAATATGAATGCTAACGTTTGTTTCACCTCCTCCATGTGTTTTCTTCAGGGTCCTTCTCTGAAGGCGCCTTTAGTGGTTGGTAGAAGACACAAAGGCTTATATGTGTTCGATAAGAGCTGTCTCCAGAAGCCCATCAGTTGTAGTCTTAATTTTCCTTGTTTTCACGACAATGTCAATCAAGGCAGTAGGGTAGTCGGCCTTGCTTCTACTTCTAATGTTAACAATCATTCCAGCCGCAATGATAAAGAGTTAACTAATCATGAAACTCTTTTGTGGCATTGTCGATTAGGGCACTTACCTATTGATCAATTAAAGCACATCTTCAAACCTAGCAGTTCATCATTCAAAGAAATTGGTTACTTATGTCAAATTTGTCCAAAGGCAAGACAAACAAAGAATACAATCTATACTAATTAATGTCTAGCTAATACAAACAGAATACAAATGGCTGTCTTGGTACTATATTTTGTCTCTTTCCCTTGTAGCTGAATTGGCAGTGAAGGTGGCACTCCTGGTCATTGCAGTAGAGGCAGTGGGGAAGGTGGGAGCATGTCCCTTTTTGTTGTGTTTATCCATTATGTTCAATACCCCCCCGCAAGCTGGAGGGTGTGACACTAGCCCCAGCTTGGATAGAATCCGATTGTGTTGATGAGATGGTAGGATTTTGGTGAGAACATCGGCTAGTTGATCAAGAGTAGGCACATGAACCAAAGTGAGTAAGCCTTCTAAGACACGTTCACGTGTGAAATGACAATCGATGTCAAGATGTCTACCATTAGATGCATTCTTAGTGTTGAGGCTTGCAATGATTGGGGGTTATTCCAATTGGATGTAAATAACGCCTTTTTGCACGGAGAGCTACATGAAGATGTTTACATGAGACCCCCTGAAGGTGTGTTAGCTCCTCCTGGAAAGGTATGCAAATTGAAGAAGTCGCTTTACGGCCTTAAACAAGCATCGAGGCAATGGTTCGCCAAGCTAAATCAATCCCTATTGGCACAAGGTTTTCAACAATCGAGGAACGATTACTCTTTGTACATCAAGAATGGAACTAAGGGTGTGGTGGTTCTAGCTGTCTACGTAGACGACATCATTGTGACGGGGTCGGATCTACAGTCAATTGCATCACTCAAGACACATTTGCACAATCAATTTAGCATCAAAGACTTGGGAGAGTTACACTATTTTCTGGGTTTTGAAATCACTAGAGATGCTTCTTCCATCACTATGACGCAAAGGAAATTTGCTCAAGAGTTATTGCGAGAAAGTGGTCTTGATTTCACCACCTCACACAAATCTGCAGTAACACCTTTGCCTCTCAACCTCAAGCTTCGACAAGACGAAGGGGATGCCTTGACGGATCCAACTTACTATAGGTCCATGATAGGGAAACTCAATTTCCTTACCAATACAAGGCCGGACTTGTCTTATGCCGTGCAAACACTCAGTCAGTTTCCACAAGCCCCCCATAGTTCTCACCTGGCTGCTCTACACCACCTACTAACGTATGTGCAACACACTGTATTTTTTGGCATTGTTCTTAAGGGAGCTACTGAGCTACACTTAAAAGCTTTTAGTGATTCGGACTGGGCAGCGTGTCCTACCACTAGAAGATCTGTCACTGGATATGTGATTACACTTGGGGATTCTCCAATATCCTGGAAAAGTAAAAAACAATCAACCGTGTCCCGGAGTTCCGCAGAGGCAGAGTACCGTGCCATGGCCCAAGCAGCCTCCGAAGTCACTTGGCTAGTTCGATTACTTGGTGAATTGGGGCTTAATGCTTTGAAGCCTGTCACTCTTTATTGTGATAACACCTCGGCTATCCACATAGCCAAAAACCCGGTGTTTCACGAGCGGACCAAACATATTGACATCGATTGTCATTTCACACGTGAACGTGTCTTAGAAGGCTTACTCACTTTGGTTCATGTGCCTACTCTTGATCAACTAGCCGATGTTCTCACCAAAATCCTACCATCTCATCAACACAATCGGATTCTATCCAAGCTGGGGCTAGTGTCACACCCTCCAGCTTGCGGGGGGGTATTGAACATAATGGATAAACACAACAAAAAGGGACATGCTCCCACCTTCCCTACTGCCTCTACTGCAATGACCAGGAGTGCCACCTTCACTGCCAATTCAGCTACAAGGGAAAGAGACAAAATATAGTACCAAGACAGCCATTTGTATTCTGTTTGTATTAGCTAGACATTAATTAGTATAGATTGTATTCTTTGTTTGTTAGCATAGCTTCTGGATCATTCTCATTGATCCTACATATATGAGACAACAACATGTAAGTTATACAATGAAAATATAATGAAAACAAATCACTCCAAAGCATCTCTTTCATTCAATCTTCTTCAATAGAACTCTGTTCTTCAGTAAAGCTCCTGTGATTCTACAATGGAATCAAATCCTCTTCTCGACCGAGCTGCAAACACTGGTCCACAAGTTGACACTCACTACATGAATATTAGGCAATCTTAAGTTGTAGGTGCAAGAATCATGTTCTAAATGTTTTCTTAAACCTGTGTGTTTTTCAATCAATTCTTCAACCGGGCAGGCCAACACTTCAAAACTTAAAAAACTATATATGATTTAAAAGAACAATAAATATGCTAAATAAAATATAAAGAGGGAAATAGTAACAAGGAAAACAATTAGTCATAGTTTGTTAGTCAGAGCAAAAGTCATTCTATATATGGCAATATATTAAAATTCAAATGGTTAGTGTTACTTGATTTCAAGAAAAGAAAACCAACACAAGATCTCTGCGAAAAGAGACAAACTGTAAGATGTCCGATATGTCAGCAAATATTAATGTTCAGATTCAATAAGAGCCTACAATTACAATAATGTATCTTACCAACAAGAAGCATCAGATGTCTAAAGGAAGGATTCCAGAACCCAGAATTTCAACAAGAAAATTAATATTATCCCACATTGTTTTTCTATATACATTATATGATCTAACTAAACTTATAAATATGGACAATGTCTTCTGCTTACATGTGACTTAAAGGCTATCCCACATCGTTTTTTAGTTATATTGAATGGACTAAATGATTTTATAATTTGGGAGCCTAGTACCTTAGGAAATTTTCACACGACCTCACACAACTTTAACCCAACCGGAACCGGTCAAAACCGATTGAACGGGAACCGACCACCGAACCAAGTTCGGTTCTAGTTGTTGGCGAACCGATTTGGTCGGTTCGGTTTATTATTTTGTTCAAAATCGGACCGAACCGAACCGTGCACACCCCTAACAAGCTCCAAGGGCTTGGTACAGCAAGATAGAGTCTCACTTTGTGCAACAATGATACAAAAGGTGTGATAGTGAACAAACTTTGTTCACAAAGAGAAATGCAAATGGTGGACTGATCATGATCAGTTCCTATGTTGATGACCTGATATATACTGGTGATGATCAAAGATTACTAGATTAGTCAAGGAGACAATAATAAAGCACTTTCACTGACCTAGGACTTATGAGCTATTTCCTAGGAATATCGACAATTCAGAATGAAAGAGCATCTTTATCTGCCAAAGGAGATATGCAGAGGAGGTACTAGAGAGGTTTGGAATGAGTAACTGCAATCCTGTTGTCATTTCCATAGTTCCAGGCATAAGAATTGACAAGGATGAGCATGGTGAACAGATTGATGAAACCTACTATAAGCAACTAGTAGGGAGTCTGATGTATTTGACAGCCACAAGGCCTGATCTGGCCTATGTAGTAGGATTACTAAGCAGGTATGCTGCTAAACCAACTGAGTTACATATGCAGCTAGGAAAAAGAATCTTGATATACTTGAAGGGGACAACAAGACTAGGAATCTATAATCAAAGGAAGGAAGGAGGAAGAATGTTGCAGGCATACACTGATAGTGATTATGCATGTGACTTGAATGACCGAAAGAGCACTAGTGAATATGTGTTCTTGATGAGTGTTGGAGCTGTGGCTTGGTGCTCCAGAACAGCCAATTGTCACTCTATCTAGCACAGAGGCTGAGCTCATTAAAGCAGCCAGTTGTGTATGTCAAACCATATGGATGAAGAGGATACTATCTCAGTTGGGAAGTGGACAGGAAAGGTGCTCTGTGATATACTGTGATAACAGCTCTACAATCAAGCTCTCTAAGAATCCAGTAATGCACGGGAGGAGTAAACACAAAAATATAAGATTTCACTTTCACAGGGATTATACAAAGAAGGGAGTCATTTCATTAACACATTGTGGTACTACAAGCCAGCTTGCTGAAATCATGACAAAGCCAGTTAAGAATGAAACCTTTCTGAGATTCAGAGATGCATTAGGAATGTATGATGTGGAGCAGGTGAGCTTACATGATGCAGGGCATTCAGCGTAGGGGAAGGATTGAAGCTAACCGAGTAAAAGTCAAGACAGAATTAAGTATCATCGTGGACACTTTGACTTAGTATTTAGTATTTCTGTTGAATAAGAGCCGTTGAAGCTGACTGAGTCAAAGTCACTACAGATTTAAGTTTCGTCATGGACACTTTGACTTACTATTTAGTATTTCTGTTAAATAAGAGCCGTTGAAGCTGACTGAGTCAAAGTCAAGACAAAATTAATTGTCATCATGGACATTTGACTTAGTATTTACTACAATTTATTTAGTAGGAGCTTTAGTTGTATCTCATTTGTATATTGGAGGCTATATATAGGCCTTAAACTTCAATAAAATAAGCAGCAGATTAGCGCACTATATTTGCATCTATTGAGTATCTTATCTGTTTGTTTCTAAATCAATTGAGTGTATTCTGATCCACATTGTATCAATCAAGTAGCAATCTCTTCAAAGAATGCCCAACTTGTGAAGAAGAAAATCAAACTGTTTCTTCCTTAAAGCTTTAGTGAAAATGTCTGCCAACTGAGCTGAGGTAGCGAAATGAGACGTATGAATTGTGCCATTACGAACATAGTCTCTCAAAGAATGACAGTCAATCTCAATATGTTTGCTACGTTCATGAAACACAGGATTTTGTGCCAAATGAATAGCAGACTTGCTATCACAAAACAACTCCATCGATTTGGGATTCCAACTCACAAGTAATCATGGACATGGCTCGATATTCTGCTTCAGCAGAAGATCGAGAAATTATATCCTGCTTCTTGGATTTCCATGAGATTCGAGATTGCCCAAGAACTACAATCCGAATCACACAATCCTGACAGATGTAATGCATTATCAGCACGCAACAGTACACCTTGTCCTGGGCATCCCTTCAAATGTCGGAGCACTTGTAATGCAGCATTCCAGTGATCCTGACGAGGCTCATGCAGGAACTGAGACAGAACAAGTACTGCAAATGGCAAATCAGGCCGAGTAAAGACAAATATAACAGATGACCAACTAACCTCCCACAACGCTCCTCATTCCGAAGAGGCGCACTAGTGGAGGTAGCCAATGTTTTATTCTGCTCGATCGGGAAACTCACAGGTTTAGCTCCTAACAACCCCGTTTTAGAAATGATATTCAGGGTATATTTCCTTGACAAAGAAATATCCCCTCTTGACTACGAGCAACTTCAACCCCCAAAAAAAATTTCAAGATACCCAAGTCCTTCATATGGACGCAGGAGCTCAAATATTGTTTACAACAAGAATCGCAACGGAATTGTTTCCCGACAAGATTAAATCATCCACGTACACCAGCACATTCAATCGGACAATCCCTCTAGTCAAAGTGAACATAACAATTAAGAGAATCGGCTAACTGGGACACCGAAATTAAATTGCAGGTAAACTAAGGCACATACAAGATATTATGTAGAACAAGAAAAGTAGACTAACGAACACTGTCACTCTGAACAGCATTTGTGATCTGCCCATCAGGAAGGCCAATCGAACAACTCGAAATATCAATAACATCATGTAATAAATTAAAATCACCACTAACATGGCTCGAAGCCCCTACATCAATAATCCAAGAATTAGTAGTACAAGTACCACCTAATCGATCCTGAGAACCTCTATTACAATTACCCATAAATTGACAAAATTCTTGCGATTTAGCCCACTGGATATCCGCATATTTACCCGAATTAGACTGCCCATCAAAATGTTTACATGAGTTTCCTGCCACAACCAAAGGGCCTGCTGTTGCCGAACCATCAGCCCATGCGAACCAGTCAGGCCCGCGTCAGCACAACATCTCCCTGGTCTAAGTGCCTGTCCATCCTGCCCAGTCTAGCCCGCTCCAAATTGGGCACTCCAACCATTCGGCCCACTCCTGGGTGTCCTTTGCATTGCTCCAATTTCATATTAGTGGAATGAAAGGGATTAGGGGGTATAGATGAGTAATTTTCATGAGTTTGTTTGGCCATTGTGCCATATGAAATATTCCCTCCGTCCCTAAATGATTGGTACATTTTGACTGTTGTGGTCAAATTTTATGAAATTTGATAATAAAAAAAAATTCTCATTAAACGATAACAAATAATATAGTCATGTGGGATCTTGTTATTTCGTCTCAATATATATTTTTGAAATATCAACTTTGGAATATTTTCGCATGTAGAATAAAAGATATTTACGTTTTAAATCGTGCTTTGTTGAGCATGAAAGTCAAAATGTACCAATCATTTAGGGATAGAGGGAGTAGAAGAGAATAAATCAACCATTGTGCCGTAAGAAATTCGAGTATAATAGAAGAAATCAAAGTTTACGTTTTTGAAAAAAAAAATTACTCATGGTAGGAATAGCTCTGATCCCATATAAAATATGAGCTCTTGAATATTATTATACCAATGTTTACCATATATAACACCATGTATGCTAGAGCTAGTGGTTTAATAATTACAAAGGCTCAACCTACAATAATACAATAATAATATTGTCTAATACCTAAGTTATGCAGATACAGAAATGAACACTTTATCGGCCTAAGCTATCATATCACCTTAGGAGGTCCCACAAGAGCAAGAAGCCCTCCAGGTAGCGCAGGGGAAAATGAAGGATAAAACTAGAGGGGGCCAGTTTTCAAAAAAATAAAAAAGAGGGAGCGGAAATAAATAAATAAGAAATAGTTAAAATATCAAAACATATGTTAAAAATGTAGATAGGAGGACTTGAACCCATGCTTTCTACCTTTAAACGAAGGATCTAACTTTGTAAAGAATTCCACAATCTGGAATTGAATGTGTATTGAAGTTGTGTCTCTAATGTTTACAACAGCATATATATATATACCTACGTTTCTATGTAACGCCTAATAGTAATTACATAATAGTAATTACATTTGACTAATATGACAACAAATGCACACTAATATGACAAGATATGTTGTCATATACTAATTACATAATAGTAATTACATTTGACTAATATGACAACATATACACACTAATATGACAACATATATTGTCATACACACGCTAATACCCCCCCTCAAGTTGGAGCGGGAGGAACGACACACCCAACTTGCGAAGTAAGTAGAGAAACTTAGTCTTGCCAAGACCCTTCGTGAAGATATCCGCAAGTTGAACCTCTGTAGAAACATGAGTAGTGCGCAAAATCCCATCTTGAATGGCGTCACGAACATAGTGACAATCAATTTCAATGTTTTGGTGCGTTCGTGAAAGACCGGGTTTTCAGCGATATGAATGGCCGACTGACTATCACAAAAGAGCGTCATCGGAGCAGAATGAACAATGTCAAGATCAAGAAGGAGAGCCTTCAACCATTTGAGTTCAGCAGTAACAGCAGCCATGGAGCGGTACTCTACTTCAGCAGAGGAGCGTGATACAGTATGTTGTTTCTTGGTCTTCCAAGAGATAGGAGAACCACCCAAAAAAACAATCCAGCCCGTGATCGAAGGACGAGTCAAAGGACAAGCAGCCCAATCTGAATCACACCAACCAGTTAGAGATAAGTCGCAAGCGGAAGTAAGTAAAAGACCCTGTCCTGGAGTCCCTTTGAGATAACGAACAACTCGGAGAGCGCCATCCCAATGTTCTTGGCGAGGGTGCTTCATAAACTGAGCAAGAATATGAACTGTGTAAGCTAAGTCAGGACGGGTAAAAGAAAGATAGATCAAACGACCAACAAGCTGTCGATATCTGTCAGCATCCGGTATCGCAACCCCTTTGGCCAATGAAAGACCGTGATTCTGCTCAATCGGGGAAGCACATGGTTTAGCTCCCAACAGACCTGCCTCGGAAATAAGATCAAGAGTATACTTGTGATGGGTAAGAAAAAGCCCTTCTGGACTTCGAGCAACCTCTACACCAAGAAAATATTTCAAAACTCCCAAATCCTTCATGTGAAAACACCGACCAAGATAAGCTTTGAAGGCCCCAAGGCATGAGAATCATTGCCGGATACAATGAGATCACCAACATAAGCAAGAACATACAGACGAGTCGGACCCCGCCAAAGGATGAACAAAGAATAATCGGACTTGGATTGAGTGAAACCATACAACTTCAACGAAGCAGCCAGCTTAGCAAACCAATAATGAGGAGCCTGGCGGAGACCATACAAGGATTTTTTCAGACGGCAGACCATCCCTGGACGGTTGGCATAGAAACCCGGAGGAAGACGCATATACACCTCCTCAGTCAAGTCACCATGAAGAAAGGCGTTATGAACGTCCATTTGGTGTAACTCCCATCCTCGAGCAGCCGTTACAGTGAGAAAGGTGCAGACGGTGACCATCTTCGCAACAGGGGCAAAGGTTTCACGAAAATCAATACCAGCGACCTGATGATGCCAAGGGCAACAAGACGAGCTTTCAGGCGCTCAACGGACCCATCGGAATTATACTTTATCTTGTAGACCCACTTACACCCGAGAGCTTTCTGACCCGGAGGTAACGGCTCCATAACCCAAGTGGAATTGGCTCAAGAGCCGCAATTTCTTTGCCTATAGCCTCACGCCATCCTGGAATAGACATTGCCTCTTTGAAATTTCGATGTTCGACCTTTCATAGTGGCGTGGGCAGTATGCCCATCTGGTAAACCAATGGGATAGGAAGCAATAGAGCGAGTAATCGACATACAAGAAAGATTGCCGGTAATGTGACGGGACGCACCAGTATCTATAATCCAATCATTGGAAGAGAACATACCAGATAGTGGTGCATTTTGTTGATCACGAAGCATATTGAGCAACACACGGACCTGGTCAGGCTGTAAAGCTAACAAAGAATCATCTAGATTAGTACCTTCGTCATTAAGGCCTACACCAGCCGCTCCATCAGGGGTGGAACCAGCCCCAACCGCAGCAACATTGGCTCGAACCAGCGAGGTGGACTGACCACGGCTACCCGAAACACGACCAGGTGCAGCACGCCCAGTAGCCTTCCCGCGCGAGTGACGTTCTTCCCACCGATCGGGGTACCCATGAAGCTTGAAACAAGAAGCAACTTCATGGCCCATCTGTCGACAATGAGAGCACTGCAGCCGTGGGCGATCGGACTTGGTTGAAGGTCGCTGGTGTTGCACCGAAAAAGCTTGAACATCCGAGTCCACAATCTGAACTTTAGCGAGAGACTTGGACTGTTCATCTTGACTGAGGGCAGTATAAGCATCATCTAGTGTCGGAGCAGGAACACGAGAGAGCAGATTCGAGCGAACAGTGGCATACAATTCATCATCAACGCCAACGAGAAATTGATGTAGCTTCTCCTCCTCACGATCAGTGTGGAAACGCCCTGCAACAACACAAGTACAATGACCACATGTGCAATGATGAAGAGGTTTGAGGCGTGAGAGTTCATCAAACAAGCAGGTTAATTTGTTGAAATAATCCTCAAGTGGCATTCCTTTTGTTGTTTGCACCGTGTGATCTCGGCGCGCAATTGTTGCAATCGAGGGCCATTAGCAACGGAAAAGCGCTTCGCCAAATAATCCCATAATGGCTTAGCCTCCTCAAAGTGAGGAATTGTCAACACCAATCGGGAGTCGATGCTTCGCAGAATCCATGAGACAATCATCGAATTCACCGTTTCCCAATTCATAAGTTGGCGATTGGCAGTTGGTTTCGTGATGGTGCCGTCAACAAAAACAAACTTTCGACGAGCCTTGAAAGAGGTAGTGAGGGTACGTGACCAATTAGAATAGTTATCTCGCTGGAGAATAACATGGGTGATAAGATTTCCCGGTTGGTCGCCAGAACCAAGATAAAAAGGAGATGCAGGATCTGTTCTGCCTTCATTGTCATCCATGGTGAATAATTGGAGTAAAAAAACGTGAATTGGAAGAAGAAATGATAGGGTTTGCTAAGGGAGGTAACCTAGGCTGCTAGGGCTCTGATAGCATGTAAAGAATTCCACAATCTGAGATTGAATGTGTATTGAAGTTGTGTCTATATATATATATATATATATATATATATATACACCTACGTTTCTATGCAACGCCTAATAGTAATTACATAATAGTAATTACATTTGACTAATATGACAACATATGCACACTAATATGACAACATATGTTGTCATATACTAATTACATAATAGTAATTACATTTGACTAATATGACAACATATACACACTAATATGACAACATATATTGTCATACACACGCTAATAAACTTACTAAATTATATTTTCACTTGATTTACTTACACTTTTTACTATATATAGCAAAAAAATTGAAAAATCACATACAACATATAACGATATCGAAAGACATAGGTGTGTCGGTGCCCCTTACCTCCCCTAAGTCTGCCCTTACCTCCAGGGAATATTGAACAAGTCACTCCTTCAATACATATCTTCCTTTGCAATTAGAATGCTTTTCTGAATTCAGTTGTATTTTATATTTGACACCTTGGAAATGCAACATATGAATTAATATTCAGTAATGTTAATATATTATATATCATATAAAAAAAATATAATAATAGCTCGTTAGGTCCCCTCAACTAAGGGTTGTATTTAGGTGCTAACACCATATATTTATCTCCATGATAATATTGGTAATATAGTCATTTTACATACCATTATACATAGACCAATTTCATTCCCAGTTTCCAAACGCACGTGTGAGACTCACTCTCCCACGATTTCCTCAATCAATTTTTTCCCACAATTATAGCAAGAAATTTGAGCATTTATAATCTTATTTTTTATTATAGCATTTATGATGTAATTTTCAAAATAATTATGGAAAATTTCGAGATGTCATGTTGATATGTTTTGAAGGCATGAATGGTGGATACAGTGATACCACACGAAAGAAGAAAAACGGCATGCTACCAGTGTTTACGTTTTTTCTCCTTTTCTGCATTTGCATTTATTTTTCAAATTTACATAGTTTATGCGTATACCGGATAAGGAGATTGGTCTTAATTGTGAAAATCATGTACAACAATATTGAATTAATATTACTATTTTATACATAAACATTTAAGAATACAATCGAGCATATTATAATGAAATTTTATTGAGTCGATTCAAATCCTTATAGAATAACTTTTTTGTATAATGAATTTGATATGGTTTAAATTATGAAACATATATATCAAAGAATATGAATGCTCATTATCATCACATTCTTTCCTAGTAATAAAGTACCACTTGCCATTATTTCATCGTCATGCCATGAATTTTCATGGTCATGGCATTTTTTCGTAGTAATAAAATGCAAGTTCTCTTCACACTCATAGAATTATTCAGTTACACTTAAAAAATCATGTACAAGTAATTGAAAGGTAAGAATACAATCTGGTACACGATTTAAAACGTAAATATCTTTTATTCAACAAAACATGATTTAACAAGATTTAAAACGTAAATATCTTTTATTCTGGTACATCACCATAGGTCATTATTGTTGAAATTAAATGTCAAATATGGTCATGCTCATGACATTTATAATGATATTATGTAACACTAAAGTTGTAAACACAATTGTTTACTTTGTTTATGGATTTGTATCGTAGTAATGAAATTTTATTGAGTAAATTCATGGATTGAATTTCAAATTGAGTTTTTTATTTTTGGATAAATCTGTTGTTATAATGGTGGCAAATTAATATAAAATGAAAGATAAGACTTATGGTAAAATTAAGATAATAAGTCTATTGCTATAATGGTGATAAAATTAAGATAAAAGGAAAAATAGTTTGATCAAATATGTGCTATAATGGTGGCAACTAATTTATTGAGGAATTCATGGGAGATATTAAAATGCAAAAAAGTAAAAAATAACAAAACATAAACACTAATGGAATTGACAAAGTAATGGAATCGACAAAGGAAAGGAATGAATTAATGAATTTTATTACTTTCTTTGGTATGTGAGTAGTAATGTGATTGTTACCCCCAATTTTTCTAATTTGATTACCTAGTAGGAGGTAATCATCCATTACCCCCAATTTGGGCGGGAATGGTTATTACCTCAAATGAGGTAATTCAATTAACTAGGGAATGCAATCAAAATTCATTGTTGACTACCAAACTAAGTAATACAAACTAATTTAATTTCATTCCTTCCTATCTCATTCCATTCCCGCGTACCAAACACAACCTAAGGTTGCGTCTGGTAGCTTTAAATGGAATGCGTATTAATGGAATGACTAAAGTAATGGAATGGACAAAGGAAATGAATGAACAAATGATTATTATTGTTTTGTTTGGTATGAACGTAGTAATGTAATTCAATTCCCATTAACGGTTAGATTCCTTAGTTTGGTATCCATTTATAATAATCATGTTATAACTAAATTACTAATATATCCTTTAATTGACAACAATATTTTTACGATTGGATATTCTATATAACAAGTCTGTTCATGTTGTTTTCTTGCGTACATCTCTTTCTATTTGTTTATAGGCTATAGATCATATATATTTTAACCTAAAATCAAACTAGAGATTGGTTGAGCAAATTCGCTAAATCATCAGTGCAACTCTCAAAACAAAAAATATGACAAAGACATTCGGTATATCAAGTCAACATCATTCTCTTCACAACACAATCATACCTTAGGACGAACTAATGAATTCATAAACAAATTATTGTAACAATAACTTAAAAATAACGGATTCAAGTGTCACAATTAAACTTCAAAGTAAAAAAAACGAGTAAATAGTCTTCATAAACAAATTATTGTGGCAATCAACTAAAACAAAGTCTACCAAGTAAACTAACACGAAACTAATAAAAATAGAATAGAACTAGAATTGAGTAACGTGAGGGAGGGTACAAGCTTTTTTCAGTAACGTGTAATTAGGGGAGGGTATTTGTGTCCTATTTTTTCTAATCTGATTCCCTCCTACGAGGTAATTTGTGATTGCCCCCAAACTAGAGTTAATGGATATTACCTCAAATGAGGTCTCTCAATTAACTAGGGAATGCAATTAAAATCAATTAATATCTACCAAACTAAGTCATTCAATTCCATTCCTGTTTAAGTCATTCATGTTTCTATTTTTATGTGTCATTATTATGCAATATATGAATGCCTTCATATAATATTAGTATGGAAAAAAAATGAAAATCAGTTAACCAAACATTGTAAAAATGTAAAATGATAGAAAAGTGTGAAAAGTGTGAAAAAAATCTGATGAAAAAAAGACAATCAGTTAATAATACCTACCAAACGAAAAAAGGCAAATAATAATAGAAAAAAAAAGCAGGAAAGAGAGAAGAATTTTGGGAAGAATATATCAGTAAAGGCGCATTTAGTGGCGTGTGTAATGCAATTGCGGGTGGTATCTTTTTTTTTTTTTCGTAAATTACCGATGAGCTGAGAATCGAATACATGACCATTTGGTCACTAGCAAGAGTATTTTCCACTAGGCTATCCGATTAATTCGCGGGTGATATTTCTTTTTAACAATTTAAAATCAAATTTTTCATACTAATATAACCTTCATTGAATCTCAGCCACAATATCAAATTTCAATCAAAACAAATTAATTAGTGACGGAAAGAGTAATTATCAAAATGTTGAGCATCAAATTGACGCTTCAGATTCATGGGGGTATTATTATTATGAACTTTAGCGATTGTTTCTGAAAAACATCCTAAGATTTATCTTCCTGGTGGATCAACACATTCTTAACTCAAATTATTGCATAAAATATACACTGGATAGATCTTGAAAAGTATACGCTGGGTAGATCTCGAGTTGACTCAAATGGTCCCTAAAACAAATTTAGATCTTCTTTTCTCCATCAACATTTAATAAAAGTGTTAATTTAGGGATCATTTATGCACACTATATACACTTACATGGACCATTTGGGGACACATAAACAGTGTAAATTGGGTTGAAGAACACATTGACACGATACATAATTCAGGGGCACATAGACATGATAAATATAGTTCAGGGCAAGCGGCTAAAAAGCCTAAAACAAATTAACATTATACATTATTAAGTAATGTAATGACTCAATAATCTCCGCCCCACTGTTTCACTCTATCTTCGGCCAATAACGCCTGCAACAGAAACAATACAAGCATTGTTACAACATTAAACTGTGATGACATTTGGCTAATAAGATAAAAGGAAGCCTTTCTTTTCTAATGGGAATTCACGGTCGCTACTCGTAAAGTATACACTGGGTAGATCTCGAGTTGACGCAATAGTCTAAGTTAATATACACTCTTTTTCATAAGAAGATCCGCAAGTGGTGTTAAAATATTACCTCTTTGGTCCAATTTGTCCTATAAATAAGGCGTAATAGGACAATAGTTTCGACTATTGTCCCACACAACATCCCGTACCAAATGCCCTGAAAGCCCAAGTCAAATACGATACTGGGATTAGTATATCGTTAAGAAATTGACCCAACACTCTAACATATAAGCCCCGAAGTGCTTCCGAGGAACTGAGGGACCTTCTCGAGTACAGAATAGGTAATCGAAAGATATCAACTTATGCTAACCTTGATTCCCATGTCTAAGACATAGCACAAAATGAGACCTACTGGAATACCAAAAAGGTAGTAGCATACTATATTAACAAGTGCCACATAAATTTGCCATCCTGCTCCAATAGCCACACCTACATTTAAACAATTTGTTCAACCATTACTGTAAAATGCATTAACATGTGTATGTTTGGCTAAAAATGATAATAATTTTACCTGAAATAGCAGGTTGAACATTGTTAAGGACAATGGTGAATGCCAACAAAGGCGCAAATTCGTACACAATTTGTTGAACTTGTTCATCGTTCGAAAATAACAGAGGAAACTGCTTCCGAAATCTGATCAAAATGCTTGCAAAGAATGTGCTAAATACAAATGCAGTAACCAAGACGACCAACACGGAAAATCTTGCTGCCCTTGGACGTCCAGCGCCAAGTTCATTAGACACCCTCACGCTACAAAACCGATGGAAATATTTTGTTTATTCGTAGATACTCAACTTATAGTAACTTTAATGTGGTTGAATGTTTACCTTATGGCCGCGTTGAATCCGTAAGCTATCATAACTGTCCAATCAACTATGTTCATGCTGACAAAAAAACGAAACACCAGCAATCAAATAAACATGTATGATAACAACATAAATTGTCTGAAATATATACTTATAAAAGGCATGGAGTATGTTTACAAGCTAGAATTACCATATGGACAATGCATCTATAGCTATCTCTGCATTCTTCAAGTAACCGGCGCAAAGAATTACCGCAACAAAATACCAATATTCCAAGCTACAAAACACATACGCGACATGAGAAACGAACGAAATCATAAAAAAAGGAATGTTTATATGGAATTGAAAACTTACCAAACCATCAAAGCCGATCCAAGAGATAATCTAAGAAATCCGCGTAGACTCTGAAAGGCTTTCCATGAGAAGCCTGGCCAAGCTTGACCACATGCTCCACTTAAAATATAGATGAGTTGAGCCAGCACAATGAGCCACCACGATGTATTCTCGACGATGGCAGCACCAACGAGGCCCCATCCGAACTTAATCATAAGCAACCAAGCAAAAAGTATATGCAACAACAACACCACTCCTGAAATTGTTGCCATAACATATATTTTGCTTTGAGCTTGTAAGTACTTTTGGATGGGGAAATTCATTGCAAAAGAGAAGACAGTGGGAATCATCCAAATGGCAAATTTTCCAGTCCAATCTGATATCTTTGGATTTTGACCAATCAACTTCAAGATTGGAGAAGCAAATATATATAACAATATCAATGGTATTGCTGTTGTCAAAAGAATGAGCCATGATCTTTGTATGTAGATGCCAAGCATTTCCAATTGTCCTGCCCCATATGCTTGTCCACATAATGTCTCTAGTGCACTCCCCATTCCCAACTATATATATTCACATCATTCATTACCATTGCCAGCAAAACGGGAGGATGAAAGTATGATTACAATTGTATTAAAAATAACGAATACTAAATACATAAATTGCCAACTAATAGACAGTTATAATGAAATATGAGATTGTTTTTCACAAGAGTTAACTCAAGCCCTTCTAATTGGAAGCCTGGTTAGATGCTATCAAGCTATTGAGCTATCGACAAAATATGTGTCAATCATAACTAAAATTATAAGGCAAAGGTGTAGCTTAAATGAGATTCTTTACTATAACCAATCTGGCTAGCCCATTTTCTTGTCTATTGTATGTGATATAAACTATATTCCCTCGCTCTGTTTATTTTACTTGTCGTTTTAATACAAAAAAATTGTTCGTTATTTACTTGTCGTTTTACATTTTCAAAACAATTTCCCGTTTAGTTTTTTTCCTATTCAGACTTTGTCACTAAATGAGCATGAATTATACTTTTGTCTTCAAATTTGAGATAATATTGTTTATTCTTATCATAAATAAGAGTATACAAGTAAAAAATATAAAATTCATAAATATTGGTGTCAAAGCCTAAAACGACGAATGGAGGAAGTATAACATAAGAACCGAAAACCTATGGGGCAAGGGCTCTTACCCCAGGTCCGCCCGTGATCATTACAAAATACATAAAACTCAACAAACTTGTAAAATTAAATAAAAAACGTAAAGTAACATAATCGAATAGCTTAGTGAAAAGGCTCTGGCTAGTGACCAAAAGGTCTTAGGTTCGAAACTCACTAGTAACCTACCATAATCCCGAAAGCAAATGCACCAAGAACAGAGTTTTCGAAGGAAACTGCCGCAAGCTCAAATGTTCCAAGTTGTCCAGCAAAAATCATAGTGGCTGCACCAATTGAATATTGGGACACAATTGTGAAACTTGCTGGAGCTGCAATGTACCAAAACTTCTTCAACTCCCCATTAAACTCTTTCAAGAAATCATTAACACCATTAATGGCTTTCATATCCTCATCATTTTGTTCATGTTCATCAACTCTTGAACATAAAAATGGATGCTCACTGCCCTCCATTATTAATTCGGAAAATCGGAAAAACAAAGGGCTGAATCTGATATCGAGTGGTTATAAAGTAAGTGATCTTTCTATATGGTAATAAGTATCGCTTCTTATAGTAAGATTAAACGACAAAAAATAATTTTCATAATAGATGGATGATTAGAAAATGGCAAATTTGTTTACCTAACACCACTGCAAGATATCGAGTAATATATTGAACCAGTACGTAATTAAGTGTTATAGTTTCATGTGCAACTTATACTATCGAGAAGCTAGAGAAATTTAGAGGATTACCCCTTCGTTTATATTTGATTCTTCATTTTCCCCCCTTCTTTTTTATAGATTTGCGTACCTCTCCTAATAGACAAAGTTGCCCCTCAAAATATCCCCAATTCCCCATCATCTACTTCTTCCTTTCCACCATCAGACACCCACCACCACCATAACCAAGGACGGAACCGGGGGTGGGGGGTGGGGGTTGCAAGTTGGGCCAGTGCCCTCCTGATTTTATAACCTTATTATTAGTGCTGCAAACGAGCAGTTAATGGGTTATCCGGTAGGGTTTCAATTTTATCGAGCCGGGTAATTACCCTGTAATAACGAGCCGGGTAGCAATCCTATTACCCTCGTATTGCTCAATAAGGACACGAGCGAGTATCGAGCCAGGTTTTTTGAGTCGGGTGACGAGCGGGTGCCGGGTTACCCTCAAATTTCTATTTAAAAAGAATACGAGCGGGTAACGGACCCGAGTTTTCCGAGTCGGGTAACGAGCGAGTTCCGAATTACTCGGTCCTTTAACAACACTACTTATTATATATAATACTCCCTCCGTCCCTAAAAGATTGTCACATTTTGACTTTTGTTAGTCAAACATTACAAAATGTGATCATGAATTCCCATTAAACGATAAAAAATAATATAGTCTTGTGAGACCTTGTTAGATTCGTCTCGATATATATTTTTGAAATATTAACTTTTTATAATTTTTTCGCATATAAAATAATAGATATTTTATGTTTTAAAGCGTGTTTTGTTGACTATCAAGAGTCAAAATGTGACAATCTTTTAGGGACGGACGGAGTATATAGTTTGAATCAATATTAAGTGTTGTTATGGGTGATATGGTAAAGGGACTGTTCAATTGTGCCAATGACCACAATTCAATTCTCATGGCCATCACCATAACCAACTACCATAAACTACCTTCACTTAAATCATCACCACCAAACACTAAATCCACTATCACACCACACCAAATCATATCCCCACAACCACCAAGTACCACCCACCCCCTCCTCACATCAAAATTGCGACCTTATACTAATGGTTCCCCATTTCTGGTGCAACGAACCTTGTTATCAGCAAACCTTCCAAAGGGCAATCATCATTGGCGGTGTCTATGGGTTCGTTAATGAAAGTAATAATATTATTTTGTGCGTCTATTACAATGCTCTAGCCATCTATTTATAACGGCTAACTAGGTCTAGGTTTACAAGTTTACAATAATATACTTGGTGGGCCAAGCCCGATACAATAATAATATAACCTAGTAAGTATAAACTATATACACTAATACACCCCCGCAGTCGCAGCGGGAGGAGGGTGAACGCTGAGACTGTCTCGAAAATCAGTGAACAAAATCTGATGAAGTCCTTTGGTGAATATGTCTGCAATCTGGTAGCGAGATGGAACATGTAAGACCCGAACTTGACCAAGATCAACCTTTTGACGAACAAAATGTATATCAATCTCCACATGTTTTGTTCGCTGATGTTGAACCGGGTTCTCAGACAAGTAAATGGCACTGACGTTATCACAGTAGACAAAGGTGGCGGACGTCAATGGATGATGGAGCTCAAGAAGGAGATTGCGGAGCCAACATGGTTCGGAGACAGCATTAGCGATACCTCGATATTCAGCTTCAGCGCTGGATCTGGAAATAGTGGCTTGGCGCTTAGAAGACCAAGAAATGAGATTATCTCCCAAGAAAACACAGTAGCCAGAGGTGGATCTACGAGTGTCAGGATACCCAGCCCAGTCAGCATCTGTATAAGAAACCAGAGATGTAGTGCAAGATCTGTAGAGGTGGATGCCATAGTCCAGAGTACCCTGAAGATAGCGAAGAACCCGTTTGAGGGCAAGCATGTGATCTGTCATGGGAGCATGCATATGAAGACAAATCTGCTGGACTGCATATGAAATATCTGATATGGTGAATGTAAGATATTGCAAAGCACCGGCTAAGCTCCGAAACAAAGTGGGATCATCACATGGGGTGCCGGAGGTTCCGCTGAGTTTGGATTTAGTATCAACAGGCGTAGATGTGGCGTTGCAAGATGCCATGCCGGCCTTGCTGATGATGGACTCTGCATACTTCTTCTGTGACAGAAAGAGACCACCTGCATGATGAGTGACAGTGATGCCCAATAAATATCGAAGTGTGCCCAAGTCTGTCATTGCAAATTCAGTGCTGAGAAGGGTGATGAGAGACTTGCGCAGGGACTCAGATGAGGCAGTAAGTATAATATCATCAACATACAATAATAAATAAGTAGTATTAGACCCCTGACGAAAAACAAACAGAGAGTGGTCCGAAACACTTTGAACAAAGCCAATAGATGAAACAAAGTCAGCAAACCGCTGGTACCAAGCCCGAGGGGCTTGCTTAAGGCCATATAAAGATTTGCGTAAGCGACACACATGATCAGGATACGAAGCATCGCGAAAACCCACTGGCTGGTACATATATACAGTTTCATTAAGCTGACCATGAAGGAATGCATTTATGACGTCCAATTGATGAATGGACTAAGATTTAGAAAGTGCTAAGGACAATACAGTGCTAATTGTGGCCGGTTTAACCACTGGACTGAAGGTATCGCCCCAATCAATCCCCACCTGTTGCGTCTTGTCATTGTTGGAATTATGAGGTGTTTGACACATCGTAATTAATGTCCGTTGAACAATTCGATTGTTCGTAGTGATTACTTATTTAAAGTTAAGTTCATACGTATATTATATGTTTGACAATAATATACGAGCTGTGAATGAATTCGAAATATATTAGGAGTCATGATGGTTTTACTTGGGCCCGCTCATGATTTATATGTTAGTAAAATACTTGGTTGATATTTTATTAACATATGGCTAATATTATTTCGATCCTAGAAGGTCACACACAAACAATGCACTTGCTTTGCAATATGATTGAAACTTCCGGGTTAAAAGTGTAAATGTCAAAGAAGAAAAGGTCAAATGACCTTTGGTTTTTGAATTAAAACACACACTTAATATTGTATTGAGTGGTGCTTAAATGGTCAAATGACACACTTAATATTGTACTAAGTGGTGTTTATATGAGAGAAGGAAAAATCAAATGACACACTTAATATTGTATTAAGTGGTGCTTAATGGTGAAGACGTTACATTGTGTTTTTAATATGATTAAGACCACCATTATCATCTCGGTTATGTTGTCATGATGATTTACATGGAGGTTACGTTTTGGTTTTAATATGATTAAGACCAACATTATTATCTCATTTATATTGTCATAATGGTTTACGTTTTGGTTTTAATATGATTAAGACCACCATTAATACCTCATTTATTCATGACTTTTTCATGACACTATAAATTGGTTCTATTGTATGACAATTGAATCATAAGTTTTTCATAGAAAATCAATTGTGAGACAATTGAAAAGAAGAAGGAAAAATTTCCTCCCGTTTTCTCTCTATTTTTTTGGCCGAAATAATTAGCACACCAGCGAAGAAAATTGTTTTCTCTTGGTTAAATCTTTGTCAAAAACACTCAAGCTCTAGTTGCTTCAAGGAAGGAATCAAGTTTGCGTTGGTGTGGACTAACTAGAGAGAGGGACAACGTCGCTCTTCGCTGCGCACTCAATCACGCTTCAAGAGGTACTCACTAAATTCATAGTTTAAATGTATTTTTCGCAACTTTGTATTCGATCGTTTCTATGTGTTTTACATAATTGATATGTAAAATGCATATCAAACACCAACAGTGGCATCAGAGCCCGGTACAAATGTTGGAAAATCACTTTAAATGTCTTGAAATGTGATTTCATGAAATTATAATATCATATATGTATCAATTCTTGAGGTAGTTGTGCATTTTGAGTAATGCACAAATTTATATTTTTAAGGCTTGTAATGTTTTCTAAAACATCTGAAAAATTAATTTAAAAACTAGAGTCAATTTTGAGTCTGTGATAATTTGATGAAAGATAAACAACTTATTATTGTAACAACTCAAGTAAATAACAATAACTTTAACAAGAACTTTGAGATGTAGAATGAAAGTGAACTCTTTATTACTTGAACGTTTTGATATATCAACTAAATGAATCAAGAAGGGTATTTATAGGAGTACAAATAAACATGAGTAATCATTCATATGACTCATCAAGTAGGTTATCAAAATAGGTGACTCAACTTGGTGACTAATGTATTAGGTTATCCATGTAGGTGATACAAGTAGCTTATCCAGCTAGGTGACACAAGTAGCTTATTCAGCTAGGTGACACGTCCAGTAGCTTAGTCAGCTAGGTGACTCATCCACCAGATGGTCGACCTACTTAGATTTATAACACTCCCCCTTGGATGATTCACCGTTACTATAATAATGCCTCATTAAAACCTTTCCGGTAAAACCCGAAGGGATAAAATCCGGATGAAGGAAAAGAGTACATTCTAGATACTACGCACATGTTGCCTCAATAAAAAACCTTGATAAGGAAAAACCACGAGGGCCAAAAACCTTAACGAAGGGAAAAAGAGTACAACGCGTAATCTGAGGCTAACTCCCCCTCGTCAAAGCTCCATTAAGTAGTTTGTTGATACATACGCCGCATTCCGATCCCATAGATTAGCTTCCTGAATATTGTTGTTGGTAAGGACTTTGTAAATAGATCAGCATAATTTTCACAAGATTGTATCTTCTGGATACATATCTCTTTATTCTTTTCAAGGTGATGAGAATAAAAGAGCTTCGGTGAAATATGCTTCGTTCGATCTCCTTTGATGTATCCTTCCTTTATTTGTGAGATACACGCTGCATTGTCTTCAAAAATGATGGTTGGTAGTTCAGTAACAGATTGTAAATCACATGAACTTCGGAGATGATTGATTAGTGACCTTAACCATACACATTCTCGGCTAGCCTCATGGAGAGCAATAATCTCGGAATGGTTGGATGAGGTAGCTGGAAAACTTTGCTTACATGATTTCCAGGAAATTGCAGTACCTCCACTTGTGAACACATATCCAGTTTGAGAAATTGCTTTGTGAGGATCGGAGAGATAACCTGCATCTGTGTATCCATTTAATTGTGAAGGATGGGGTACATCCTTTGGGTAAAATAATCCCATATCTTTAGTACCCTGAAGATATCGAAAGATATGTTTTACACCTGACCAATGTCTTTTTGTTGGAGCAGAGCTGAATCTTGCTAACAAATTAACTGCAAAAGAAATGTCAGGTCTAGTACATTGAGCAAGATATAATAGTGCACCTATTGCACTCAAGTATGGTACTTCTGGACCAAGAAGAGTTTCATTTTCTTCTTTTGGTCGAAAAGGGTCATTGTTAGTGTCAAGAGACCTTACTACCATAGGAGTACTGAGAGGATAAGCTTTATCCATATTAAAACGCTTTAAGATTTTCTCTGTATACATCCTTTGGTGAAGAAGTATGCCACTCGTAGAGTGTTCGATCTGCAGGCCGAGGCAAAATTTTGTTTTTCCAAGATCCTTGATCTCAAATTCACCCTTTAAGCATTCAATTGCTTTTGTGATCTCCTCAGGAGTTCCAACTAAGTTGATATCATCAACGTATACTGCTATAATAACAAATCCTATCATGGTCTTCTTTATAAAGATGCATGGACAAATAGGATCATTCATATATCCCTTACTTATCAAATATTCACTAAGACGATTATACCACATTCGTCCAGATTGCTTTAATCCATATAAAGCTCTCTTAAGTTTGAGTGAATACATATGACGTGCTTTACTTTCAGATAATCTAAATCCTTCGGGGATTCTCATATAGATATTTGTATCCAACTTTCCATATAGGTATGCAGTAACCACATCCATCAAATGCATATCCAGTCCTTCAGAGACTACCATACTTATGAAATATCTGAATGTAACAGGGGAATATGTTTCTTCGTAGTCAATCCCAGGTCTCTGTGAGAAACCTTGTGCTACAAGTCTCGCTTTATAGCGAAAAACTTCATTTCTCTCATTATATTTTCTTACGAACACCCATTTGCAACCAACTGGGTTCACATTTTTAGGTGTTTGAACAATGGGTCCAAAAACATTGCGTTTTATAAGAGAGTCTAATTCTGCATTAATGGCGTCCTTCCATTTTGGCCAATCATGTCTTTCACGACATTCTTCTATAGATTGTGGCTCACAATCATCACTATTCATGGTAATATCGGTAGCTACTATAAAAGAGAATTTATCATCGACAAGAACTTTGTTCCGATCCCACATTTCCTTCTTGCATGCAAAATTTATGGAAATTTCTTCATTTCCTGGTACCATTTCCCTTTCAGGGGCATTTTCCTCGACTGGAGGAATTAAGTCTTGAAATGGGGATCGTTCATCTATAGTCTCCGGAAGAGCACTATTATTTGTCGATTCTAGTTGGCCTTTCCTTTTTCTAGGAGCAGAATCTTTTGAACCAATGGGGCGTCCACGCTTCAAGCGTACCTTAGACGACTCATTTGCTGGGACGGTCACAACTTGTCCAACTGGGACACTAGTACGTGCCGGGACATTTTTAGCGGGTATGTAAGATTTAGTTATTCTGGTCGTATCAACGAATGCATCTGGCATTTGACCTACAATATTTTGAAGATGGATAATCTTCTGCACTTCAACTTCTGATTGATTGGTGCGAGCGTCAAGATGAGACAGAGTTGGTACATACCAAGAAAGTTTACTCCGTTCTTCTGGCGGCTTAAGTTCTCCCCCTAATGGTGGGAAAATTGTCTCATCAAAGTGACAATCAGCAAAACGAGCTGTGAATATATCACCTGTTAGAGGTTCAAGATATCTAATAATAGATGGTGAGTCAAAACCCACATATATGCCTTTTCTACGTTGTGGGCCAAACTTAGTGCGTTGTGGAGGTGCAACAGGCACATATACACAACAACCAAAAACACGTAGATGAAAAAGATCTGGTTGATGACCCAAAACAAGTTGTAAGGGTGAGTATTGATGATTTGCAGTAGGTCGAAGTCGAACTAAGGCAGCAGCATGTAAAATAGCATGCCCCCATGCAGAAACAGGTAACTTTGTTTTCATTAACATGGGTCGGGCTATTAACTGCAAATGTTTAATAAATGATTCAGCTAGACCATTTTGTGTATGAACATGAGCTACAGGATGTTCAACATCAATACCACTTGATAAGCAATATGCATCAAAAGTTTGTGATGTAAATTCACCAGCTCCATCTAGTCGAATAGACTTTATGGGAAAATCTGGGAAATGTGCACGCAATCTGATTATTTCGGCGAGAAGCCTAGCGAATGCAACATTTCTTGTAGACAAGAGACAAACATGTGACCATCTAGCAGATGCATCTATTAGGACCATAAAATATTGAAAAGGTCCACACTGCGGGTGTATAGGTCCACATATGTCTCCATGGATTCTTTGAAGAAAGGTAGTAGATTCAAGAACAACCTTTGTCAAGGATGGTTTCAAGATCAATTTTCCCATAGAACAAGAAACACAATTGATATCCTTAGTTAACAAAAGCTTCTGGTTTTGTAAATGATGTCCTCGAGAATTCTGTAAGATTCTACCCATCATGGTAGATCCTGGGTGTCCTAGTCGATCATGCCAAAGCTTGAATGTAATTTGATCATTAAACTTCGGGTTTATGACATTATATGATTCAATAGCTTTAATGGTTGTAAGATACAACCCAAAAGAGATAGCTGCAAGCTTCTCGACAATATGCTTTTGGCTCATATTTGATGAAGTGATACATAAATACTCAGTATTATCTTCACTTATTGTTTCAAGATGATATCCATTTCGGCGAATATCTTTGAAACTTAACAGATTTCTCAAAGATTTAGGTGAATACAAGGCATCATTGATTTCTAGTTTTGTACCTTCTGGTAAGATAATATTGGCTCTTCCGGAACCATCTATTAAATTTGTTGAACCAGAAATAGTATTTATTTTTGCCTTATATTCTTGTAAACCACTAAAGTACTTATTACTGCAAAATATTGTGTTAGTTGTGCCACTATCGACTAAACAAATATCTTCACCATCAAGATTGATTTTGGATAGATTACTTCTAGAATTCATATCCTTCTCCTTTGAAATGAGCAACACTTACGATTGGAGCTAACTCGTGCTGATAACGTGTGATAATTTGATGAAAGATAAACAACTTATTATTGTAACAACTCAAGTAAATAACAATAAATTTAACAAGAACTTTGAGATGTAGAATGAAAGCGAACTCTTTATTACTTGAACGTTTTGATATATCAACTAAATGAATCAAGAAGGGTATTTATAGGAGTACAAATAAACATGAGTAATCATTCATATGACTCATCAAGTAGGTTATCAAGATAGGTGACTCAACTTGGTGACTCATGTATTAGGTTATCCATGTAGGTGATACAAGTAGCTTATCCAGCTAGGTGACACAAGTAGCTTATTCAGCTAGGTGACACGTCCAGTAGCTTAGTCAGCTAGGTGACTCATCCACCAGATGGTCGACCTACTTAGATTTATAACAGAGTCCACTGTATTGAAATTATTTGAATTTCTTAAGTGCTCGAAATTGATGTTTGAACAGCCATGTGTTCATCCGAATAGTTTTGAAATACTATTTTGGTTGAACAAATTTTAAGGGCTGGATATATTTTTCTAAAAATCTGCAAGAATGTAAATCAAATAATAGAATCATTTTCGAGTTCACTAATTTATTTGGATTTTTAAGTGCTCGAAAATGTATTTTGAATAGCCATGTGTTCATCCAAAAAAAATGTTGAAAAACACTATTTGGATGAACAGTGTTTTCAGATGAACAGTAATTTTGATTTCACTGTTCACGAAACACTATTCACATAATTTAAAATAAAAATGTTTTATTTTATTAATTATTGTGATAATTTTTTTTTATTCTAGTATTTGATTTTTTTTCTTATCATTAAAATTAAATAAATTATTTTAAGTTGTATAATAATTTGATTAGATTTTAATGTTAAAATTAATAACACTAATATGATTAGTTGTTAGTATTATTTATATTGATTATAAATAATATTAAATGGTTATTAATTGAAATTTAAGGCCTTAATTAATCATTGAATACCCAAGAGTTATTGATTTGATTGTTACATTTGATGTACAATCTATTACATTTATGTGTTATAATTATGTGTGTACTTATGTGATAAACATCCTTACATGTTTTAATTGTTTAATTCATGCACTTTATATATTTGATATATGATGGATGTTTAATTTTTTTTTTCATTATGAATGATTGTTGGGATAAGTGATATGATCTGGTTTTGAAATACAGTCTGCGCACTGTCTTTTATGACGACTTGTGTCATTTTATTTTATTGTTTATTACATTGACCTGCGTGTCAATTATTTATCACCATGTGTGATTGTAATCAATAGAAGACGAAGCCATCACAAGGAACTGAAGAAGGACTGAAGACTTAGTTTAGAATTTAGTCTAGTTAGTTTTTCGGGTTTTAGATCATATCACTAATCCCATTTATTTGTGTTATATTCTTTATTTTCATGTTCATATGATATATATTCTTGCTTGAGTGAATGTATATATGCATGTATGATCATGATTATATGTTTATAACGAATCCTACCTTAAGTCAAGTTATTTGCCATACCTGACCCTAAAAGTCGGAATAAGACATACGTATGCATGGACCTGCCAGATTGGCAGACATGACATGTCCTATGACTTGATCCCGATGGAATGATCGAATGATTTCCGATTCAGAATCGGGCTTCGATTGTTCATTCTGATTCTCATCAGTAGGCCCAGGTTACTTGAACAGTGATTCCCATAATTAGATTTGGGCCTGTTGGCAAAAGTTGTCACCATTGCAATCTTGTAAGATTTTTGGTGACACCGAGAGTTATGCCCGGCATAAAATGGTGATCATTCACCTACTCACATGATTGGTAGTCGAAATGTTGCGTGCTGCCGTTCGATTATTAATTGTATGAGTTCTCGGATACATTGTGTGTTTTAGTAGGATTGTGAACACAATTGTATGGGTTCAAATATTTAGATACTTTGAACTATCGCTATGACATGCTTATCTGAGTAAGTTATTCGCATATTATTCCGTTGTAGTTATCATGTCTACCAACGCTAAGAACTCTAAGACCCTCCGCTCCTCTTTGGAGAAATGCAAACTAAACGGCACCAATTTCCATGACTGGGCTCGCAACTTGAGGATTGTCCTCAAGTCTGAGTGAACAGATTATGTGCTCACTAATCCACTTGCTAAGGTCCCTCCCACTGATGAGGAGGAGTTGTATGTCTATGAACAACATATGAATGATGCTACAGATGTCCAATGTTTAATGTTGGCCAACATGGAATCGAATCTTCAGATTCAATTCGAGGAGGTCAACGCTTACGACATGTACCACCAGCTGGAAAATTTGTTCCAGCGGGAGGCACGCAACGAGAGGTACGACACTGTTTGTGCTCTCGTTGACTGTAAGCTAGGCAATGGACAGCCAGCTAGTCCCCACGTCATCAAGATGATGGGCTTAGTCGAAAGACTGGCCTCGTTGGGGGCACCCGTCTCTAAGGAGATGTCTGTGGATATCATTCTTAGATCGCTGCCTGATTCGTTCAGTGATTTTGTGTTGAACTACAACATGCACCAATATGACAAGACGTTGTCTGAGTTGCATGGAATGATCAACAACGCTGAACAAAACATCAGGAAGGCTAAAGGCACTTCTTATTCTGTTCTGACTATTCAGAACAAGAAACAGTTCAAGAAGAAGAAGGGTGCCAAAGGCAAGACAAAGCTTGCCCCTCGTGCAAGGGCTCCTACTCAGAAGGCATCCAAGAAGGATGCCAAAAAGGATGACAAGTGTCATTATTGTGGGATGGTTGGCCACTGGAAGAGGAACTGCAAGAAGTACCTGGCAAACAAGAAGAGTGGTTTGACCACTACTACTCCGCCAACAGGTATTAATGTTATAACTGACTTACCTTCTGATTCTAATTCTTGGGTGTTAGATACCGGATGTGGTACTCATATTTGTCGAAATATGCAGTACCTGCAGAATAGGAGGAAGCTCACAAGGGATGAAGTGGACCTACGAGTTGGCAACGGTGCAAAAGTTGTAGCTCTTGCTGTAGGAACATTGTCTTTAAATTTACCATCTAGATATTGTATTGTTTTGAATAATGTATTCTATGTTCCTACTTTATGTAGGAATATCATATCAATCTCCTTGTTAAATTGAGATGGTTTTTCCGTTACTATTGATAAAAGTGGTTGTTTTATCTCTAAAAATGGAAATGTTTATTGTACTGCATCCCTACAGAGTGGTCTCTACATCTTGGAAACAAGTGTAGAAACTTATAACATTAGTATGAAAAGGAACAAGCCCAATGACTTGAATCCGACATACTTATGGCATTGCAGACTCGGTCATATAAGTGACAAACGCATTAAAGAACTCCATGATAATGGAATTCTTACATCATCTGGTTTTGAATCTTATGACAAATGTGAATCATGTCTTTTAGGCAAGATGACCAAGTCACCTTTCACTGGCACTAGTGAAAGGGCAAGTGATTTATTGGGAATCATACATACTGATGTATGTGGACCAATGAACACACCTGCTAGAGGAGGTTTTCCTTACTTTATCACCTTCACCGATGATTTCAGCAGATATGGTTACGTATACCTGTTGAAACATAAAAGTGAAGCCTTTGAAAAGTTCAAAGAGTTTCAGAAGGAAGTTGAAAACCAACTCGGCAGGACAATCAAGATTCTTCGCTCCGACAGAGTACAATAAAGGAGTGTGGTATTGTATCACAACTCACACCTGCTGGTACACCACAACATAATGGTGTCTGCGAAAGGAGAAATCGAACTTTATTAGATATGGTTCGATCGATGATGAGCACATTTGAACTCCCAACTAGTTTTTGGGGTTATGCATTGGAAACTGCCGCTTCTACACTAAACAAATGTCCAACCAAATCAGCACCTAAGACCCCACATGAGATGTGGTTTGGGACTGTTCCTAAACTAGGGTACTTGAGGATTTGGGGATCCGAGGCCTATGTTAAGAGAGTTAACAAAGATAAACTTGGACCCAAATCCGACAAGTGTTATTTCATTGGTTACCCTAAGGAAACCAAGGGATACTTCTTTTATCTGAGGCCCGAAAATAAGATCTTCGTGGCACGTAATGGAACTTTCCTTGAGAAGGAAAACATTACAAAGAGATATAAGAACACTGAGACTCTTGAAATTGTTCAAGAAGGTGATATAGCAGGTCCTAGTACCTCAGCTGAATCACCTCAGGAGGTGGACCCCTCTTATGAAGAAGAGGTTCAACTCGATCCACGGGCAACCGTAGACGAGCCTGCTGATACTCAAAATATCCCTCGGAGATCCGAAAGGTCCCGTCAGGAACCCGATAGATGGTATGGCGAATTTTTCCTGATTGAAAGCGGGGAACCCTCTACTTATGAGGAAGCCATGAAACAACCTGATGCTGATGAATGGCTCCTAGCCATGCAATCCGAGATGGAATCAATGTACCATAATGAGGTATGGTCGTTGATTGATTTGCCAAGGGGTGATAGACCCATCAAATGCAAATGGGTATTTAAACAAAAGCTTGATAAAGATGGAGATGTCCATGTTTATAAAGCTCGACTAGTAGCAAAAGGATTCAAACAAATTCATGGTATCGACTATGATGAAACCTTTTCTCCAGTCGTCAAGTTTAAATCAATTCGGATTATCTTAGCCATTGCCGCATACTATGATTATGAAATCTGGCAAATGGATGTGAAGACAGCTTTCCTTAACGGGAAACTTGAAGAGGATGTGTACATGACACAGCCTCCTGGATTCACAAGCTCGAAAGAACCTAAGAAGGTATGCAAACTTCAAAGATCCATTTATGGTCTGAAGCAAGCATCTAGAAGATGGAATCTTCGCTTCAATGAATCAATCAAAGAGTTTGGGTTCATTCGGTGCGAAGAAGATTCTTGTGTATTCAAGAAGGTTAGTGGGAGTAACATTGCATTTGTCGTGCTATATGTAGACGACATTCTTCTCATAGGAAACGACATACCCATGCTTGAATCAGTCAAGACATGGCTATGTAAGTGCTTCGCTATGAAAGACCTAGGAGAGGCACAATACATTCTTGGAATTAAGATTCATAGGGATCGATCTAAGAGACTCATTGGACTAAGTCAAAACACCTATATTGATAAGGTGTTAATTAGATTCCATATGGAAAATTCCAAGAAAGGTAATCTCCCTATGAGACATGGCATCTCTATTAGTCGTGCTGACAGTCCCACAGACAGCATCGAAATAGAGAAGATGAATAAGATCCCTTATGCCTCTGCCATAGGATCTATCATGTATGCCATGCTTTGTACACGACTTGACGTTTCTTACGCTTTGAGTGTAACAAGTCGTTATCAGTCGTGTCCGGGACAAGAGCACTGGAAGGCCATGAAGGCCGTTCTTAAGTATTTAAGAAATACTAAAGACATGTGTCTTGTCTATGGGGGAGAGAAAGAGTTACAGGTTGTGGGCTACACCGATGCGAGCCTCCAAACCGACAAAGATGATTCTAGATCTCAGTCTGGTTATATGTTCTGCATTAATGGTGCAGTAGCAAGCAAGGCACTGTGGCTGATTCTACGACGGAGGCAGAATATGTTGCAGCATCTGAAGCTGCAAAGGAAGCATGCTGGATCAAGAAGTTTGTGAGTGAACTTGGTGTTGTACCTAGCATTGACGAGCCAGTAGTGTTATACTGTGATAACACTGGTGCAATTGCTCAAGCCAAGGAACCAAGGTCACATCACCGCTCCAAGCATGTGCTCAGAAAGTATCACATCATTCGTGACATCACGGAACGAGGTGATGTGAGTGTATGCAAGATACATACAGACGATAACCTGGCTGACCCATTAACCAAACCTTTGCCTCAGAGCAAACATGACAAGCACGTATCTAGTGCTGGACTTAGATATATGCTTGAATGGCGTTAGGTTTAGTGGGAGCTATGTTTTCTGTATTTTGTCATAGTTTAGTCCTGATAAGACTATGTTGAATAATTGATTTAAATATATGTATGTTTGTTTTTCCAGTTTCACTGTCTTTCATACATATATCTCTATTTTGATTCCATTGTTATCCATGCCTTCTAGAGAGGTCTTTGGGGTTGAGGATCCCAAATAAGAGACCCTCTACTAAGCCTAGAAGCAAGGGGATAACTTGTCCATGATCAAATGTTCACTGATTGGAATCGAACATTGTAATGATCAGTATGTACATGATTGTCTTGGTCACGTTTCTTAGACAAGAAAGGGAGTAAGTGTACTCTAGTCATGCACATTTGTATATATCTTGGAGCTAGTCCAAGCTATGATACTGGATTCGACCGCCATGAGAAAAACTTAGAAGATGACATAACTGTGTCCTAAGTACTTCTCATCAAACTTATGTTAAATGGTGATTCTTAGACCTGTATGGCGGGAATGCACTAGCATGGGACTTGCGTGTTTTGACTATGTCAACCGTCTTCTGTAGAAGGAAGGCTATAAAGGCATATGTTGGGCATACATGGAACATGTTGGTACATTGCCTGTACATCAAAGGGGATTCGCACAAATCGGTTATGTCGATTGATTCTGGATCTCGGTAAATTAATGGTGATTAAGATGGCCATCTCCAGTAGCGTACTAGGTATCACACTAAATCTATGTATCCGACAAAACTACAGGTGCAAGAGTATGGTGACATATATCTTACCATAGCTTGACTGTTGGGATCACGATGCGAAGGAATCACTTCACAAGTAATCGTCCAAGGGCAAGTGGGAGTGTTGGAATTATGAGGTGTTTGACACGTCGTAATTAATGCCCGTTGAACAATTCGATTGTTCATAGTGATTACTTATTTAAAGTTAAGTTCATACGTATATTATATGTTTGACAATAATATACAAGATGTGAATGAATTCGAAATATATTAGGAGTCATGATGGTTTTACTAGGGCCTGCTCATTATATGTTAGTAAAATACTTGGTTGATATTTTATTAACATATGGCTAATATTATTTCGATCCTAGAAGGTCACACACAAACAATGCACTTGATTTGCAATATGATTGAAACTTCCAGGTTAAAAGTGTAAATGTCAAAGAAGAAAAGGTCAAATGACCTTTGGTTTTTGAATTAAAACACACACTTAATATTGTATTGAGTGGTGCTTAAATGGTCAAATGACACACTTAATATTGTATTAAGTGGTGCTTAATGGTGAAGACGTTACATTGTGTTTTTAATATGATTAAGACCACCATTATCATCTCGGTTATGTTGTCATGATGATTTACATGGAGGTTACGTTTTGGTTTTAATATGATTAAGACCAATATTATTATCTCATTTATATTGTCATGATGGTTTACGTTTTGGTTTTAATATGATTAAGACCACCATTAATACCATCATTAATACCTCATTTATTCATGACTTTTTCATGACACTATAAATTGGTTCTATTGTATGACAATTGAATCATAAGTTTTTCATAGAAAATCAATTGTGAGACAATTGAAAAGAAGAAAGGAAAATTTCCTCCCTTTTTCTCTCTATTTTTTTGGCCGAAATAATTAGCACACCAGGGAAGAAAATTGTTTTCTCTTGGTTAAATCTTTGTCAAAAACACTCAAGCTCTAGTTGCTTCAAGGAAGGAATCAAGCTTGCGTTGGTGTGGACTAACTAGAGAGAGGGACAACGTCGCTCTTCCGCTGCGCACTCAATCACGCTTCAAGAGGTACTCACTAAATTCATAGTTTAAATGTGTTTTTTGCAACTTTGTATTCGATCGTTTCTATGTGTTTTACATAATTGATATGTAAAATGCATAGCAAACACCAACAGCCATCACCTACAAGACGAGCTTTATAATGCTCAAAAGATCCATCAGACTTAAACTTATGACGAAAAATCCACATGGAACGGATGATATTAACACCTACAGGGCGAGGAACTAACTCCCATGTATTATTGTTAATTAAAGCATCAAATTCGTCGTTCATAGCCATTTTCCAGTTAGGGTCATTAAGGGCCACGATAGGTGATTTAGGAATAGGGAGGTAGTGGTAAGCATGTACTTGGGGTTCGGCTTGAAAATCCCGTGAACATTGCGGGTGGTGGGTCGAGTGGATGTGGTGTGGGAATGAGTTGTTTGGGCTAATAAAGGAGGGGGCGGATGGGAAGAGGTTTGGGTAGGAGAGTTGGGGCTGCTGGGTGGAGGGTGTGGGCTGCTGGGTTGAGGGCGTGGGTTGTTGGGTTGAGGGTGTGGGCGGAGGGGGCTGATGGGGCGTGGGCTGCTGGGTAGAGGGCTGGGCGGATGGGCTAATGGGCCGGGACAGGGGTGGACTGGGACGGCTGCAGTGGGCTGGAAAGAGGGTGAGGGTGGCGCGGTAGTGGTCGGGCTAGCTTGGTGGGTGGGTGGTGTAGTGGCATCGTGAAGGATAGACGGATGGTGCGAAGGTGAAAGGACGGGGGAAGACGGGGAGGGGGGGAATAGCAAACGGGAAGGAAGTTTCGTCAAAATGCACATGACGACTAATTATGATTTTACTAGTAGTGGGATTATAACAGATGTACCCACGATGATTAGTGGGATAGCCAAAGAAGACACAGGGAGTGGAACGGGCTTGCAATTTATTTATAGTGGTGGAAGGAAATAGTGGATAACATAAGCATCCAAAAAACACGAAGGTGGGTGTAACTAGGTTGTTTGTGATAGAGATAGTGAGTAGGGGTGAGGTAGTTCAGCGTTTTATGAGGTAAGATATTGAGAAGATGAGTGGCGGTCAGAAGAGCATAAGACCAGTATTTGTGAGGGACGGAAGCATGAGTGAGGATTGTATGAAGAATATTATTTATGGTGCGCAAGGTTCTTTCGGCTTTACCATCCTGGGCGGATGTGTAGGGGCACGAGAGACGCAAACTAATGTCATTATTATTACAAAAAGTAGTGAAAGTAGTATTTGTGAATTCAGTGCCATTATCACATTGAAAACTTTTTATATTCATATTAAACTGATTTTTGACAAAAGCATGGAACATGATAAAGGTAGGAGAGACTTCAGATTTTTTTGATAAGGGAAAAGTCCATAAAAAATTAGTAAAATCATCCAAAAAGATTAAGTTATAACGGTGTCCGGAGGTGCTAGGAACAGGGGAAGTCCATAAATCGCTATGAATAATTTCAAAAGGCACAGATGTAGAAGATAAAGAAGCAGTAAAAGGCAATGCAATCTGTTTATCAAGGATACAGGATTGACAATGTTTAGAAAAATGACCCGTACATTTAATGGAAAAGGTACTTTGAAGACTACTAAAAACGGGAGGTCCTGGATGACCAAGACGTTGATGCCAGAGATCAGAGGAAGCACTAGAGAGAAAACATGGTGAGGTGGTGGGTGGTGGCGGCTTGACAGCAGAGGAAGTAAACCGGTAGAGGTCACCGGAACTGTTGCACCTTAGGAGTTTAGAACCCGTCCGAATATCCTTTACGGAAAAACCAGAAGGATCAAATTCTACTGAAACATTATTATCTTTTGTGAATTTATGGACAGATACTAAATTTTTAATGATATTTGGTACATGAAGGATATTGTATATCTGGAGGGAAGGTAGGGGGTAGGGTAGGGTAGTGTGTCCATGACCATTAACCGGAATGGAATGACCATTACCAACAACGACTTTATGAGTACTAGAATTAACATAAGTATGGAGTGTACCTCGGTCCGAAGTCAGGTGAGAAGTCGCACCCGTATCCATGTACCAATTCGCGTCAGGAGGAGTAAGGCCCAATGTGTTCATGGCTTGCTCAATATTAGTAGTAGAGTATGCCTGTGTTGGACTAGAAGGAGGCCGAGGACCAAGCAAGCCTGCATCAGGATGAGCTGGATTCTGTTGGGCTGGACCAGGCCCTGGACGAGCCCAAGGTGCTGCTGGATAAGGACATGGGGCATTTGGACCAGGCCAGGGACCGGTAGACCAGGTCCGTGGGGCTGTAGGTCGGGCCAGACCAGGAGGACTGCGAGCTGGACCATCTGGCAAACGAGCTGGACTAGCATGGTGAGCTGCGTCTGGACTGGGAGCCTCTGGATGCTGGTGGGCGCGGAGCTCTGCGTGGGCCAGAAGAGCGATGGGCCTGGAAGGGTGCTGGACCATTCCGTCTGGGCCTGTAAGCCTGCGGATCAGCAGCCGGTCCAGCAGGGGCAATGAGAGCAGATTGTTGCGCTTTCTTCGATATCCCGGTTTCTTCCAAAATAAATTGAGACCTGGCCTGATAAAATTCAAGTAAGGGGTTAGATTGACGGATGAGAGTACCAACACTGTTGTAGGCATCTGTGAGTCCCGATACAAGTTGAAGCACCAATCTGTTATTAGAAATCGGGGCACCCACATTGCGTAACTGATCCGCTAAATTCTTCAGATGTTGACAATAGGCAGAAGCAGAAGAAAAATCTGCCATGTTGGTCGTGGAAAATTCTTGTTCCAAAGAGACAGCCCGAGAATGTTTATTATCCTGAAAACTATTACGGATCTGATTCCACACACCCTGAGCATCTAGACCGGGTTCAATAATAGTATGGAGCAGATCCGGGGAGATTGTGGCATAAATCCATTTGAGGACAATGGCATCAATGGTTTCCCAAGTTGCATCATAATTATCCAACGGATCAACAGGAGAATCCGGCAAGATGTGATGAATTACTTGTGTAGAACGACAATGGATCTGAAAAAGTTCCGACCAAGTAGAGTATAAAACTTTTTCCATGTCAAGAGTAACACTAATGTGAGATTGAATACTAGAAATAGCCATAGCGGGATGGAGGCGAGGATTCTTTGGTGGAGGAGGGGGGGTCGAATCAGGGAGCATGGTAGATGGAGAATTGTTGGGAGATTGGTCGGCCATTTAGATGTGATGGAGACAGTAGGGAATTTAGACTAAGAGGGATAGGAGACGGCTGGAGAAAAAAAAAAAAAAAAAAAATTAGGGTAGGAACTTTCAGGCTCTGATTACCATTGAAAGTAATAATATTATTTTGTGTGTCTATTACAATGCTCTAGCCATCTATTTATAACGGCTAACTAGGTCTAGGTTTACAAGTTTACAATAATATACTTGGTGGGCCAAGCCCGATACAATAATAATATAACATAGTAAGTATAAACTATATACACTTATAGTTACAAAAGTCATGGCAGCACAAGGTCATCCACTAGTGAACCCAGTATTTGTCCCTACGAATCCAGTGCCTGCTGACCATGGGTCTGAAGCTCATTGTCCTCCCGTTCAATCTCAATTGTTAAATTATTAGCATCCCCCACCCACCTAGAGCACTTGTAGACGCTATTGAGGTGGAGATCAATAGGCGGGTGTAAGAGGAAGTAGTCAGGCAAAGGGGTGTGCAGAAATTACCCAACCCAACCTGAAAATACGGGTTATTTGGGTCGATGGGTCGGGTTCGGGTTGAGTAGTCAAAAACCCGATAAAATTGGGTTGGGTTTGGGTTTACACTATTGAAACCCGAAGAAACCCTACCCAACCCAAATATTACACCTATTAAAATAAGAAAAGTCGTGTACCTCCAAGAGGCGATTTTAACTCTAATTTATTGAACCTTATTATTTCATTATAACGAAATTATTATATTATTATTTATGAAAGATCATAACTAATGACTATTAAGAAAATAGTAATTGTTAAAAAATAAAATAATTAAAAATAATTATTGTTAAAATAACTAAAATAAATTCTTAATTCACCTATTAAAAGCAACAAGAAAAAAAAAAGCAACAAGAAATAAAGGAGATGGGGGGACAATGATTGATTTTTATCTTAACAAAGGTATTTCTTCCATTTTTGTTCATATTATTTTACCCCTTCCCCATTAATGTAATTACAATCACATATTAATTATCAAGGTTATTTTCATATTAAATTAACTATAAAAAATTTACTTATGAAAATTTTAAATTTTAATGTAACTCTTTCTATGTTTTGTATCATTAATAAATCTTAGGTGGATTTTCATTTACCGTAGCATAATGTTTATGCTCTTTGAAACAATTATTAAAGATTATATTGTCATTTAGTTTTAGAAGTTTCATTAAAACATAGAAGTTGATGAAAAATATAACACCAATGTTTACATGGTTCTTTTAAATTTTTCATTAAGTTTTAATAAGACTTAACATGGATGTTGAGTGTACTTTTGCTAATAAAGCAAGAGAGCAAAAGGTTGTATACAAATAAATATAAGAAACACATCTTTTTAATCAAATAAATTATATAATAATCTATGTAATTATCGATGAGAAATTATATATTTATCTATTACTATCTTTATGTCTTCATCATATAATATGAAATATACTTCTTTTATTGATTGCAATCATTATACTTTTGGCTTATTCGCATTTTGCCCCTTATAGTATCCTTTTCGTTTCAGATTGCCCCTATACTATTAATCGTTTCAGATTGTCCCCTGGACCCTTTTTTTATCAGTTTTAAAAGATAAAGTGATTATGGTACCCTGTCACTATTACAAAGTTTTAAATAATTAAAATTAAACCCCAACTCCTTCTTCTTCAACACACACACCCCCCAATTATGCGTGTGTCTATTATATTGTTGAAAACGTGAAACAATTATCCCCCAATTTCTTTTCAAAGAGTTCATCTGCTTCTCTGCAATTTTCTTGAATGATTCTTTTGGATTTCAGGTGAGTTCTTCAGTTTCTTGATATAAATGAGTGCATGTTCATTTCTTTTACGCATTTGCTTAATGATGGATTATGCCCTAATGGGCTTAATCAGGCTTCCTTAACCTTATGAACTAAATGGTACGGACGATCCAGCTAAGAAAGCTTGCCCCATCTCGTACGGAATAGTCCAGATCCAGCACGGTCTGGATCGTACGGACGAAGCCCATGGCCAAGGGAAGGTATCTCCTCCTTACACGCGTCAAGCATCTAGCAGAGGAGGTATTCCTTATTCTCTCTTGTTTCTCTATAAATACCCACTTCATTTCAGAGTAAAAGGTAATTGAATTCTAAACTCTCACTAAGCTCTGTTCCTCTTTTAGACCTGAACGGTGCTCTTACTGACTTGATCGTCGGAGTGTCTGTGGTCCCCGAAGGACCACACTTTCAGGTACGACGGATTCCTTACCTGAGAATCCAGATCGTCCAGGACGGAGATCAAATAGAGGAAGTAGACCGACAACAAGGCGGACTATATCTACTCGGCAGACTCCAGTTATACTTAGTCAATACTACCAGCTAGTTCAGGATCCATATCTTCACCGTCAGCGGTCAGAGACATCCCAGTTGGACCCGAACTATCATTGGCGCCGTCTGTGGATATTGATACAAATATACAAGCTACTATAACATCCATGGATAACACTCTACCACCAGCAGAACCGGTACCCCCAGAAATAGCGGTGACTAAAGAGTTCCCTCCAGAGGTTGAGGCTGAAATTCAGCGAAGGGTTCAAGAATTAATGACAGCCCGTCAACGTCAGGTGCCGGTCCGACCGTCTCGCCAGCCAAGAGTGGCGGAGACATCGGCTTATATTCCTCATAGACCAGGAAAAGAACCCTATCAAGAGGAGCCTGAATATCATCCTCAACAACAGTATTACAATGAAGAGGAGGATGTATATGAGGATTATGACGAACAGGAATATAATGAGGAGGAGGACGCCACATACGACCCTTTGTATGACAGCCAGTACGGTGTACAGAAAGATGCATACAAGGGGCAGGAGAGGTCTAACCGACCCGCATCATCTCAGGTTGAGGTGCTTGCAACTCCAAGAGTCCCTCCGGTCCAAGCGAGAGCTCATCGAGCATCGTCTGAGAGGTCTAACCGACCCGCACCACCTCCAAGAGAGGTGCCTGCAACTCAGCTTTCAATGGAGGAACAGATTACCAAGATGTTCCAAGATCGTTTCGATAAAATGGAAAAGGTGATAGCAGCGTTAGCACCAAAGGACGCGTTGGCACACCTTATTCCAAAAACGAAAATGCCGTTCACAACTCGTCTACAGCAGGTGGCCTTACCTCCGGCCTTCGTCTTACCACAGTTCAATCAGTATAACGGCACCGGAGATCCCCAGAAACACCTTCAGGGATATATTGTTGGAATATCCCGGGGTTGCAAGACACAATGAAATACAATAGTTCATATGTCATACAACCCTAATTCGTTGATCGTTAGAACTTACACAATGAAACTAGCTCATAGAAGTATATGTTTAAAGGTAGTGTGAATATGCTACAAATAACATATAAAAGAGTAGTGCTACAAAGTTATACCTTTGAAGCGTGAGCGGAAGCTTTGTAAATCTTCAAGTGCTTATCCCCACACCTTGCTCCTTGCTTTCTTCTTGAAGAAATTTCTATCACCAAGGTGATATGGAACTACTATGAAATAGTCCACACCAATACCTTAGATAGCAATAAGACACACTTGGACTAGTGTGTGTTATTGAGGAGTATGTAGTCTAACTACTATAGCAAACTATAGAACAATTTCTATACTCTAACACTTAGAGTTTTGCTAGAGTGTTTGAAGATGAAGTGTGTGTTTGTTTTGTTCTCTAACAAGAGTTGTGTGTTTACTTAGATTGATATCTTCACATTCAATATCATCTTATGATATAGAATGGATGATGAAACATATTGCACACTAAACAAACACATTAACCATCCATATGGTTAATGCCTCTTGGTCCATGGAAGATGCTCTTACAAGAGTTCTTCCCAAGGGATACAAAGCCTTCCCAAGGCATAAAGTAGCCACCAAGATGTCAACTCCTCATAATGATGAGATTAGTTAATTAATCTTAATAAATTAATTAAATCATATCTTGTTTAATTAATTCATTAATTAATTAAATCATTTCAATAAATGATAATATATAAATATATATCTCACATATATATATATATACACAAACCCTAAATAGTGCGTCCGGAACTAATTCCGGGCGCACCATCGGTTCGGTCGAGACACGATCTCGATCGAACCGAAATTCCTCAATATGGATCAAATCCCTTATTCACTTTCGGGTCACTACTCGAAAGTATCTTCGGTAATTGTTATGTGTGTGACCTCATAGCCCGAGTAACGAAAGCATCGGGATTCAACGTATAAGACCGTATACTCGAATCCCGAAGATCATCGTGAGAGCCTAGTCTGCCATTCGATGACCCCCGGCATTATCTCGGGTGAGACTACTGATAGTTCAGATAACTATCGGTTGTTGAACCGTATATATAGATGATATAGTTCACGGGCACTAATTGAGGAAATTGACACATCAATTTCCAACATATATGTGCCAGGTGATGATGACGTCCAATGAGCCGGACATATACGCTAAAGCATTTGCTAACAGTTTGACCGGCAAAGCTTTGGACTGGTATATGGAGTTACCTGAAAACTCCATTGATAGTTTCCAAGATACAGCAGCTGCGTTTCTATCTAGATTCAGTTCGTCCATAACCAGGGTGGAGGACGAAAGAATACTAATGGACTTGGAACAAGGTTCAAAAGAGACGCTCAAAGAGTACCATAAGAGGTACAATGATAAACTGTTGATGATACCAACTGTAGACCACAAGGTGGCATACATGGCATTTTTTAAAGGTCTAAGTATGGGAGACCTCAAGAAAGCATTGATTCTGGATGTGCCATTGGGGAAAGATCAATTGACCGCAACGGTCAAGAAATATATTGACTTAGAGGAGATGGAAATAAATGCTCGGAAGTCAAAAGACTTGCGCGACTCTGTCTTAAAAAAGGACAAACCTAAATCTCCTCAGCGTCCAAGGGTCTGGGAACGTCTACAAAGACCAAGAGGAGCGGATTTCCCAGCTAACACCGCTTCATATGGAAAACGGTCTTATTCTCCCCAACAACAAAGGACGTTCCCAAAAACGGAGAACCAAACAAAAGCCACTCTTTCGGTGGTTAAGCAGTTGAACTTACCAATGGCAGAGGTTTATGCCCAGATTGAGGATAAAGGCCTCCTCCCAACACCGGCTCGCATGCATACAGCCCCGTCCAAACGTGATCGAACAAGGTAATGTGAATATCACCGTGAACACGGTCACAATACCGGAGAATGCCGGACTTTAGAGAAAGAAATTGAAAACCTGATCAAGAGGGCATATCTAAGGGAATTCACTAACTCTAAAGTAACGGGCAGGGGCAAGAATAATAGGGGCAGTGCATACGCCCCTGATCGTGTCAAGAGGGAAAGACGAAGCAGTCCCCCAGCAGCCACACAGCACATTGCAACGATTTCAGGCGGTCCTGGAGGGGGAGGAGATTCAAGGAATGCTAGAAAGAACTATGCCCGTCGGGAGGTATATTCATTTCACTCTCATGTTGCTCCGACAAACCATCCAATAACCTTTGATGACAAGGATATGGTGGGTATTGAGACTCCACACGAGGATCCTATAGTCATCAAACCAATGCTGGGTGTGGCAACGGTAGATCGGATGTTAGTGGACATAGGAAGTTCTTGTGATATTCTATACTTGTCCACATTCGACCAACTGCATCTTCCTCGGAGCAAGATCCAACCAGTCAATATATCACTAACAGGCTTCACTGGCCATTCTATCCAGCCTCTAGGAATGGTTGCTCTAGATGTGACTGTGGGAACCAAACCCCACACGAGAACCGTCTTGACCAAGTTTACGGTGGTAGACGTTCAAGATTTGTCTTACAATGGCATCATTGGCCGTCCAACATTAACAGCGTTGGAAGCAATTGTCTCACCTATCCACCTCAAAATCAAGTTTCCCACACATAACGGAGTAGGAGAAATGTGTGGAAACCAGAAAAAGGCTAGGATATGCTATTTAAATTCGGTCCCAGCTGAGACTAAAGGTGAGAAGAGGCCGAGAGAACAGATGTTGGCGGTTAAGAAAGTCCAGACGCTTAACGGCCAAGAAGAAGACAATAGCCCCAAGGAAAGAGAAACGGAGAAAAGGTACGCTCCCAATGAGGAAATTGAGACTATGCCATTTCAGGAACAGGTACCTAACAAAACTTTCCGGCTAGGGACAAATTTGGACGACGAACACCGTACCACATTAATTAAGTTATTAAGACGGTATGAAGATGTTTTTGCTTGGGGACCAGAGGATATGCCAGGGATAGATACGAAAACGGCCGTTCACAGGTTATATGTTGATCCCCTATCGGCACCGATAAAACAAAAAAAGCGGACCTTCAATGAGGAAAAAAATAAGGCAATCAGAACGGAGGTCGATATGCTGTTACAGGCCGGAGCAATCAGGGAGCTGAGTTTTCCTCAGTGGATAGCAAATGTAGTGCTGGTCAGAAAACCAAACAATTCTTGGAGGATGTGCACTGATTTCACAAGCTTAAACAAAGCATGTCCAAAAGATTACTATCCCTTACCTTGTTTAGCCAGATTGGTAGATGGGAGCGCGGGCCATGAAGTATTTGACTTCATGGATGCTTCTAGAGGATACCATCAAATCAAAATGCATCCCACCGATGAAGAAAAAACGGCCTTCATTACGGAATACGGTCTTTACTGCTGGACCGTCATGCCATTTGGTCTTAAGAATGCTGGTGCAACGTATCAAAGAATGGTCAATGGTATATTTGCGGAACAGATTGGAAGAAATATGGAGATATACGTTGATGACATGCTAGTAAAGAGTAAAGTCAAAGCGGACCATATAACCAATCTGACAGAAACATTGGATCGATTAAGGTTGCACCGTCTCCGCCTCAACCCACAGAAATGTTCATTCGGGGTAACGTCGGGGAAATTTTTGGGCTATATGATCAGCAAGAGGGGAATAGAACCAAACCCCGATAAGATCAAGGCCCTCCTGGATATGAAAGCTCCGACCAGCTATAAGGATATCATGAGGTTGAATGGTTGCCTGGCAGCGCTCAGCAGGTTCATATCAAAATCTGGTGAAAAGAACTTGCCATTCTTTAAAAATCTGAGGAAAATGGGCAAAGAGAAGTTCAAATGGGATGACGAATGCCAAAGAGCATTTGAAGATTTGAAACATTACTTGGGCAATCCACCATTGCTATCTCACCCGGAGGACGGGGAACAATTGCAGCTATACTTGGCGGTATCAGAAGGTGCTGTGAGTACGGTCCTGGTAAGGGATGACGGTGGAGTTCAGCGGCCAATTTATTACGTTAGCCATGTGTTAAAAGGTGCGGAGCTCAATTACCCAACTATTGATAAATTTGCATTAGCGTTGGTAATGTCAGCTCGACGTTTAAAGATATACTTTGAGTCACACTCTATTGAAGTAGTGACAGACCAACCACTGAAGAAAACGGTTATGAGCCCCGCATTATCAGGACGCTTAACAGGTTGGGCCATTGAACTCAGTGAATTTGAAATCACTTTCACACCGAGAAAGAGTCTCAAAGCGCAGGTGTTAGCTGACTTCGTCAATGAGTGCACGTTACCGGAAACAGAACGGGTGTCAGCCCCGTCCACTACGGAACTCCAGATAGACTGGACATTGAATGTCGACGGTGCCAGAAACAGCAACGGCTCGGGGGCAGGCATCGTCATAGACGGACCAGATGGAGTACATTTGGAATATGCTCTAAGGTTAACCTTCACAACAACCAATAATGAAGCAGAATACGAGGCTATCATTGCAGGGTTGGAAATAGCACAGGCGTTGGGGATCAAGGAAATAATACTTAGGGCAGATTCCAAATTAGTGGTGGACCAAATGACAGGGATGAGCACGGTCAAGAACGATAACCTCCAGAAGTATAACGCCAAAGCAAAGCAAAGAGTGGCCAACTTTTCCAGGGTTATCTTCCAGCATGTACCCAGAACAGAAAATCAAACAGCAGACTATTTGTCACAACTGGCAACGACCCATTTTGAATCGTTACCTACAGATACATACATTGAGGTACGACACCAGCCAGCTTATTTAGACGCTGAGATCAAGACGGTGCTGGAAGAAACACCAGATTGGCGGACTCCCATAGCAAGGTATTTGACTACAGGAGAACTCCCGGAAGAAAAGAACGAAGCTAAACGGATACAGAGTAGAAGCTTCAGATATCATATGATGGATGGAGAGCTATATAAAAAATCATGGGACGGTCCTCTATTGTTTTGCGTTTCAAAGGAAAATATACCTAAGATCCGGGCAGAAATCCATGAGGGATGGTGCGGAAGCCACATCAGTGCAAGACCACTGGCCTTAAAGATAACACGCACAGGGTTCTTTTGGCCGACCATAAACAAAGATGCAGCAGACTATGTTAAACGATGTGATGCCTGTCAACGATTACATGCAGTGTCTCAACAACCAGCCACAAAAATGACACCGATATTGAATCCAATACCCTTTGCAATGTGGGGCATCGATTTAGTAGGGAAGTTGCCCAAGGCAACAGGTTCGGTGGAGTATGTGATCGTTGCTGTAGACTATTTCAGCAAATGGGTAGAGGCTGCACCTTTAAAAAAGATCACAGGAGAAGCAGTGGTTAAGTTCATTTGGAAACATATCATTACAAGGTTTGGCATTCCCAGGATATTGGTCTCTGATAATGGCACACAATTTGAGGGAAAGGTGTTAGCAACGTTCTGTGAAAAATACTGCATTGAACGCCGTTTTCCTCCGGTCTACTATCCACAATCCAACGGACAAGTAGAGGTTATGAATAGGATCATATTCACCGGAATTAAGAAAAACCTGAGACAAAGTGGAGCGTCAATAGGTACATGGATAGAGGAGTTATCGGTTATCTTATGGTCATTGAGAACAACACCGTCAAAGGTCACTGGGGAAACTCCGTTCAGCCTTGTATACGGAGTAGAAGCAGTCATCCCGGCTGAGGTGGGCCTTCCAACAGTTAGACAAACGGGATTCAACGAAGCACAGAACGATGCTCAACTCCGTCAAAATTTGGACTTCATTGAAGAAAAAAGGGACAATGCTCTTTACAAAGCCCAAAAGTACAAACATCTAATGGCTCGTGCATACAATAGACGAGTTAAAGGCAGACAGTTCAAGGCTGGAGACCTGGTATTACGATTATATGCAATAAGCCACCCAAAAGAAGTGCACAAACTGAGTCCAAAATGGGAAGGACCATTCCGCATCAAAACATTCTTGGGACCAGGAAAGTATACCCTGGAAGAAATGGACGGTACTGCAGTTCCGAGAACTTGGCATATAACGAACTTGGCCAAATATTATGTCTGAAAATCGGTGGTAAGACATGTTGAAGTTATCTTTTATGTTCAGTTTCAATAAAATAATTACTAATTTGCAGGACAAATAACTCGGCATCTATTTTCACTTCACTAACCGACTTGATCACTCGGTTAAAATATATAAAAGCCCTCCAACATGTGACACCGTCACTAGAGGCACACAATATATAAAAGCCCTCCAACATGTGACACCGTCACTAGAGGCACTCAATATACAAAAGCCCTCCAACATGTGACACCGTCACTAGAGGCACTCAATATACAAAAGACCTCCAACATGTGACACCGTCACTAGAGGCACTCAGTATATAAAAAGACCTCTAACATGTGACACCGTCACTAGAGGCACTACATTAGAAGCATAACAGACACAGTCATTAGAGGCAACAACAAAAAAAAAATATAAAAATATATATATATGTGAACATATACATATAGACACTCAAACATGTGACAGCGTCGCTAGAGGACTCTTAACAAATAAGACCCCCGACATATGACGACGGTCATTAGGGGCAAATATGCTAAGATAACCATCACACCATCAAAAAGGATAGGAGATGGAGTTATTCAAAAATTTATCAGAACAACATCTGGTTGCAGCACATACTTGTATTCAAACTATATACTGCAAAGGGGCAAAGGAGTTATACTGATAAATGAATACATGCAAATCAAAAGAAGCAAAGGAAATTCATTCATTCAGGAAAAGTTTATACAAAGGGGTTCTCACTCCGAAGGAGGAACGAACTAACTAGGATCTAAGGAGGTTTCTACTCTATAAGCTTCGACCAGATCGGGCAGAGACGGAGCCTGAGGGGAATAGCGACGGATGAAATCCATAAAGAAGCCACCCACTTGTTGCCCAACATATTTGGTAAGAGCGGAGCTGGCTATGAACTTAGCCACACCTTCTTTCACCAAGGGAGGGACGCTAGCCCGGGCTTCAGCGGCGGCAGCCTCAGCAACAGCACAACGTTCTTCGCTGATCCTTAGTTTAGCCTCTGCCTCTCTGGCCGCTTTTAAATGCTCAGCGCACCTCCGTTCAGCAGCCTCTTTAGAATTGGTCACCTCAACTAGTTGGGCGGACAAAGCTTCCTTCTCAGATATAAGTTGCTCTTTCTCTTCGGTAAAGGCAGCTTGGGCCGCAGAGGATTCCGCCTCGAAAGCAGTATAGGCGCGGTGACTGAAGGCTCGTTGACGTTGAATTTGCAGAAGGAATGCCTTCTTGTCAGCCCGCCTAAACTTCTCCGCCTGATCTAACTGCTCAGACAGACGGTTGTTCAGGTGCTCCAAGCCAAGGGCATCCCGAGTAATAGAGTAAGAAGTGTTTAAACACTGCAAAGAAATTGTGGTAAGGAGTGAGCATAAATAGCATAAAGTATGATATGGACGCTCAAGGACACTTACCCGGAGAGCCTGTTGAAAATGTTTAGCACATTTTTCCAGAGGAGAACTTCCAGTGCCCGAACGGCTCCCTTCTCTTTTCAGCATCAACGGTTTCAATGCCAGGAAGGCGTCCTTTGGTTGTCTCCAAGAGAAGTGCTTGGTCACCTTCACCCCAGTCCCAGAAAGTTTATAAGGAAGGGGAACGTATTTGGCGTTAAGTTCCACCTTCCGAAGACGGTCAGGAGAATCTTTGACCGAACTATTGCCCTTATCCTGGTCACCACCAGAAAAGATGTTGTCCCTGGAGGGGATAGGATCTTATGGGACCGGTGTAGTCTCCCTTACGTCGACCGGCTCCGATGCCAAATCTGGCATAGGGGGAACGGTGTCGAAGGAATCAAGGATAGAAGGAGTTGGAGATTCTAAAGGGGTGGGCTCTTTCTCCACCGCCGTCTCTGTAATAGGTACTTCCGTATTAACAGACGATGGAGGAACCGGCGAAGCGGAGGAGGTACCAAGGTTCACCTCTGATGCTTCTGAGTTATGAATTTTTTTGGCCTTCTTGGGCACAGAGGATACGGTCTTAATGGCAGACCTTTTAATCCGAGGCTTTTTGACCGGAGCCGCCAGGGCTTCAGGAGCAGGGTCCACCGTACGGGTAGGGAAAATATTGGCCGACGAAGGCACTAGCCCCGCTCGGGTGAACATTGGCTGACGGAACCCCAGCATTGCTTCGAAATCCAGGTCCAAAGGAGAAGGACTGTTTTGTGCCGCCCGCAGAACAGCATCTTCATCCAGGATAAAGGAGAACGTTAACTATGAAGTAAACAAAAGAGATAACAGGAGATAAGGAAAACTTAAAATACCCCATGTGACCGGGACATCAGCATCGGAGGCAAATCTCTTCCTAATTAGACCGGCCATGGCTAAAGCCCCTTCATCGCAAAATGTGGCCCAGGGAAGTACTTGGGGGAAGTGAGAACGGAGGAGTTCTATGTTCTGTTTATCTGCCGGAGACTTGGGGCGTTTCTTAAACCCATTCACCTCCGACTTAGGAGTTCGGTTCAGGGGCACCTCTGGCCCCAATCTCCCCCTCATCAAACACCATTTTTTGTGAAAAACACTCACCTTGAGTTTATCCGGACGGGGAGTGGCCAAGAAATTACAGTTGGCCTTTGGGGAAAAAGATATTAGATCTTTAGAAGTGACTTTATACATTTCATTGAAAAGAGCGATAGTGGGAAAAATATTGGCCTTCCGACAAGCCACTTGGAACATGGTGATTACAAAAGCGGAGAAGGGGTGGATTTGACCTGGCGGAGCAGGAAGAGTACGGAGAAGAATACTCTCGAAGTTACTGAAAGGGGGACGAAAACCTAAGTGTAGGGATACCAGGAAAATCGGAGTCCAACCCTCTTCGTAGTAAAACATATTCTCATAAGGAGTTGGGGGACGGAGCTCTACGTAAGAAGGGATGGACAGATATCTCCTAACTCTTCTAAGAAGCTCATTGGAAACCTCTGATTCTAGGGACCTGTCTAGGAAGTCTTGGGAAATACATGAAGTATCTATTCTGATATACGTGGGACCGGAGGAGGAAGCGTGGGAAGGACCGGAGGCCGGGTTGGAAACATTTTTCTTGACGAGCTTCCGCTTCTTCTGCGTCTGGAGCTCCGACTCTGTTCGTATAGAGGAAGGCGGTATAGTGGTACCCTGAAAAAGATCACTGTCAGAAGAAGATCGAGCACCCCACGAGAAAGTTTCCTGGGTGGTAGGAATTATAGAGGAAAGGGGATCCAGGGAGGATGAAATTATCAAACCGTCACCCACTCTCACGCTCTCCGCTAGTCCTGTCCTGACCCAGTATCTGTACATATTTATAACCTCTGGATCAAGTTCCTCTACCTGAGACGCTGCTGGAGAAGTGGAGCCTGATCCAGTCACAGGATGAGAAACGGTAGCCGGAGGAGGGGTCTCAAGATTCACCATGGTATCGTTAGACAGATATGCGGAGGAATGAGGACCGTCGAGAGTAATATCTGCAAAAGAGAAATGTTTAGTTCACATGTAATACAAAGCAACGTGGGAAAATCGAATTTCCCGCCCAAAACACAGAGATAAGTTATTGGATGACAGTTGTCATCCTGGGGATAGTGAACAGTTGTGACCCTTCAACAGTCAGAATCTAAACAGTCATAAACATCCAGAGACCTCTGGGTTCAAAGATCAAAGTTCCAAGTGAAAAGGAAATTTAAGATACAATCCTCCAATTATCTGGGTTTGATTCATCTCCTCCAAAAACAAAACGTGGAAAGTGTTATGAAAACTCAAAATCCCAGAAATCGGAAAACTCAAAAAGGGGCGAAGTCGAAAGGTTTCCAGAAAAGAGGAAGAACCATGAAAGTTTCAAACTTTATCACCAAGATCAACTTATTAAACTATGAACATGAACATCAGGTCTGATTGAAACCTCAGAACTTCCTCAAAAGTAAGAATTGCAAAAAGGGCGATAACTACGAGAAGATAAAATAAAGGAAAATCTCGAAACTTACCTGGAAAAGTTGTGAAGAAAGCAGACAGTAGAGAAAGGGGAAGGGAAGATCAGTAAAATGAAAGCTTTAATGGTGATTTTACAGAGAGATTAAAGGAGAAGAGTATGATGAAGATGATGAAACGTACGAATGAGGTAGAAAGTGTACTATTTATAAGCCAGGGGTTTTCCGGGAGAATGGGACGACCGCTCACAGGACACGTGTAGTGATATCTGCGGATGTCCCACACCGTCAGATCGAACTGGTCAAGCAAGCCTTGATTTATCCTTTGATTATGATCACCCATGAACGATTCCAAATCGATCATTAAGAGGGTATTTATAACCAAGGATAAAGGGGCAATGATGGATTATACCCTAATGGGCTTAATCAGGCTTCCTTAACCTTATGAACTAAATGGTACGGTGTTGGAATATCCCGGGGTTGCAAGACACGATGAACTACGATAGTTCATATGTCATACAACCCTAATTCATTGATCGTTAGAACTTACACAATGAAACTAGCTCATAGAAGTATATGTTTAAAGGTAGTGTGAATATGCTACAAATAACATATAAAAGAGTAGTGCTACAAAGTTATACCTTTGAAGCGTGAGCGGAAGCTATGTCAATCTTTAAGCGCTTATCCCCACACCTTGCTCCTTGCTTTCTTCTTGAAGAAATTTCTATCACCAAGGTGATATGGAACTACTATGAAATAGTCCACACCAATACCTTAGATAGCAATAAGACACACTTGGACTAGTGTGTGTTATTGAGGAGTGTGTAGTCTAACTACTATAGCAAACTATACAACAATTTCTATACTCTAACACTTAGAGTTTTGCTAGAGGGTTGAGGTTGAAGATGAAGTGTGTTTGTTTGTGTTCTTGTGTTCTCTAGCAAGAGATATGCAAGACTTAGATTGATGTTTTCACATTCAATATCATCTTATGATATAGAATGGATGATGAAACATATTGCACACTAAACAAACACATTAACCATCCATATGGTTAATGTCTCTTGGTCCATGGAAGATGCTCTTACAAGAGTTCTTCCCAAGGGATACAAAGCCTTCCCAAGGCATAAAGTAGCCACCAAGATGTCAACTCCTCATAATGATGAGATTAGTTAATTAATCTTAATTAATTAATTAAATCATATCTTGTTTAATTAATTCATTAATTAATTAAATCATTTCAATAAATGATAATATATAAATATATATCTCACATATATATATATACATAAACCCTAAATGGTGCTTCCGGAACTAATTCCGGGCGCACCATCGGTTCGGTCGGGACACGATCTCGATCGAACCGAAATTCCTCAATATGGATCAAATCCCTTATTCACTTTCGGGTCACTACTCGAAAGTATCTTCGGTAATTGTTATGTGTGTGACCTCATAGCCCGAGTAACGAAAGCATCGGGATTCAACGTATAAGACCGTATACTCGAATCCCGAAGATCATCGTGAGAGCCTAGTCTGCCATTCGATGACCCCCGGCATTATCTCGGGTGAGACTACTGATAGTTCAGATAACTATCGGTTGTTGAACCGTATATATAGATGATATAGTTCACGGGCACTAATTGAGGAAATTGACACATCAATTTCCAACACTCCCACTTGCCCTTGGACTATTACCAATGTCTTGGATGTACATTTGCATCCTTGTCACATGATTCCCTTTGTCCTCGGTTTTCGTCATAGGCTAAAGCAAGAAAGCGCGTCGCCAACTCCTATGACATAATTTCTCGGAACACGAGATAGTCTCACTCCCGTTCATAACGGGTGAATTCATTAGTGAGACTCACTCTCCGAGTGGCCAGGAAAAACCTTCCCTGTATGCCAGGGTGGACAAAGACCCTACCAATGCATCACCGATCATCTCACCACTACATTCACATAAGACCCAACATACCCCATTACCACCAGTAACGGATGGGTCCGGAAGTAGTCAAAGCCTCATGCTCACGTAACATGAGAATGATATGCATGTAGGTCTCAGAACCTCTATCATATGGCTCGTGTGAAACATAGGACACAAGATCTCTTCTATAATTTCACAACGGTCACTGTCCAGTACCATGTCAAGACTCTCTTGACAATGAACCCATGTAATGATTTGGACCATCCTTTTGTCTTAAGAAACAAAGTCAAACGAATCATTACACACTAGTTTGGTTGTGTCCGTTCCCAAAACGCTGGGACACACTACTAAGGACAATGTAATCACCATAGTTCTTGTCTTGAAAAAAGGGTTCCTTAGCCAATACACTTATTGGCTCCTCTTCAAGAACTCGTGATTACATGGGAACTAAAATATTTATCATACAACTATGATTAAATACACAATTGTTTATTCAAGTGCTATAGAAGAATAGTCAATCAATAAACAAGAAGTAATACTTTTATTCAACAACAAGAGTTTTACAAAAGTATACTTCATACATATAAAACAAATAAACTGAAATAAAGCTCCCACTAAGACTAAGACCACTCGGACCTAAGCCTAAGTCCAATAGCTGAAGTATGGAACTCATGTTTAGTCTGAGGTAACGGTTTAGTCAAGGGATCAGCTGCGTTGTCGTCTGTATCCACTTTGGATACCTTGATGTCACCTCTCTGGAACATTTCTCGGACGAGGTGATACTTCCTAAGGACATGCTTGGACTTATGATGAGCCCTAGGTTCCTTAGCCTGTGCTATGGCTCCAGTGTTATCACATAACAACTCAATTGGACCATCAGCGCTAGGAACTACCCAAGCTCAGTCATAAACTTCTTAAGCCAACATGCCTCCTTGGCTGCTTCAGAAGCTGCAATGTACTCGGCCTCCGTAGTAGAATCTGCAACTGTGTCCTGCTTGGAACTCTTCCAACAGATGGCTCCACCGTTCAGGCAGAATACAAACCCGGTCTGAGAACGAAAATCGTCTCGATCGGTTTGGAAACTGGCATCGGTGAAACCTTTAGCAATCAACTCCTCATCTCCGCCATATACCAGAAACATATCCTTAGTCCTTCTCAAGTACTTAAGGATAGATTTCACAGCGGTCCAATGGCTGTTGCCTGGATTCGCTTGATATCGGCTGGTCAGACTCAGAGCGTACGATACGTCTGGTCTATTGCACAACATGGCATACATGATAGATCCTATGGCTGAAGCATACGAGACTCTACTCATGTTCTCCTTCTCGACGTCAGTGGTGGGGCACTGACTTTTGCCGAGAATAGTACCAGTTGTGATAGGCAGTATTCCCTTTTTGGAATCGATCATATCGAATCGTCTCAGAACCTTATCAATATAAGTGTCCTGTCTCAGGCCAATCAACCTATTGGCTCGATCTCGATATATCTTGATTCCAAGGATATACTGCGCCTCTCCTAAGTCCTTCATTGAGAAACACTTACACAACCATCTCTTGACTGACTCAAGGAGCGGTTTGTTGTTTCCAATGATCAGTATGTCATCTACATACAGGACTATAAATGCAATGTGGCTCCCACTTACCTTCTTGTATACACAAGCATCCTCCTCATTCTGAATGAAGCCAAATTCTTTAATTGCTTCATCGAATCGGAGGTTCCAACTGCGAGAAGCTTGCTTGAGTCCATAAATGGATCTCTGAAGCTTACACACCTTCTTAGGTCCTTTCGGACATGTAAAGCCTGGAGGTTGTGTCATGTACACATCCTCCTCAAGGTTTCCATTAAGGAAAGCGGTCTTTACATCCATTTGCCATATCTCATAGTCATAATATGCGGCAATGGCTAAGAGGATCCGAATAGACTTGAACATGACTACCGGTGAGTAGGTTTCATCATAGTCAATACCATGAATTTGTTTGAAACCCTTCGCCACTAGTCTAGCCTTGTAAACATGGACATTTCCATCTTTATCAAGCTTTTTCTTAAAGACCCACTTACACTCGATAGGTCTAGCACCTTCGGGTAAGTGAACCAATGTCCAGACATCATTCTGGTACATAGAGTCTATCTCGGATTTCATGGCTTCAAGCCATGACTCGCTATCTGGCCCTTTCATTGCGGCTCCATAAGTATAAGGCTCGTCGTCTTCTATCAAGAAGGATTCCCCATACCATCTATCGGGAACATGACGAGTCCTATTGGATTTCCTAAGGGTCGGTACTTCTTCAGGAGTTTCATCTACCGTGGATCTAGGGTCCAAGATAGGATCCACCATGAATGGAGGATCTACTTCCTGAAGTGAGCCTGCCGAGTTTGTTAACTCGACTTGCTCATTTGATGAGACCCTTGAGTTCAATAACCCAACTCTCCTATTCAATGAGTTTCTTGAGTTCGATAACTCAACTTGCTCATTAAACGTGTCGAATGAGTTCATTAACTCATTTGGCTCATCATCTTGAACTTCTTCAAGTTGTACCGTATTTCTGACATTTCCTGATAAGAACTCTTTCTCAAGGAAATGCGCTGTCCTAGCCACGAAAATCTTATTTTCTGGCTTAAGGTAGAAATAATACCCTTTGGTTTCCTTTGGATAACCAATGAAATGGCACAAGTCAGCCTTTGGGCCTAGCTTGTCTACGTTCAATTTCTTGACGTAGGCCAAGCAACCCCAAACCCTGAGAAAGCTAATCTTGGGACGTTTCCCAAACCACATCTCATATGGTACTTTCTCAGCTGACTTGGTTGGACAATTATTTAAGGTAAGTGCGGCAGTTTGCAATGCGTAACCCCAGAAGCTGACATGTAGGTCGGTTCGACTCATCATGGATCGCAAACTGTCTAACAGAGTGCGATTCCTCCTTTCGGACACACCATTATGTTGTGGTGTTCCGGCCGGTGTGAGTTGTGAAACAATTCCACAATCTCTAAGATGAGCGTCAAACTCGTGGCTCATATATTCGCCTCCTCGATCGGATCGAAGAGTCTTAATAGTCTTGCCGAGTTGATTCTCTACTTCATTTTGGAATTCTTTGAACTTTTCAAAGGCTTCACTCTTGTGCTTCATTAGATAGACATAGCCATAACGGCTAAGGTCATCTGTGAAGGTAATGAAGTAGGGAAAACCACCTCTTGCAGGAGTGTTCATTGGACCACATACATCGGTATGTATTATCCCCAATAAATCAGTTGCCCTTTCACTCGTTCCAGTGAAAGGCGATTTGGTCATCTTGCCTAAAAGGCATGATTCGCATTGGTCATATGATTCAAAATCAAGTGACTTAATAATTCCACTTTCGTGGAGTTTCTTGATGCGATTTTCATTTATATGACCAAGTCTGCAATGCCATAGGTAGGTAGGATTCAAGTCGTTAGGCTTGTTCCTTTTAATATTTACGTTATATACCTCATGATCCTCATCTAGTATGAAAAGGCCATTTTGGTTTGAAGCTTTTGCATAAAGTAAACCGTCACGATTAATAGAACACATATTTCTTTCCATAAGGATGGTAAAACCATCATTGTTCAAAACAGATATGGAAATAATATTTCTAGAAATAGCGGGAATACAATATACATTATTTAAAACTAAGACCATCCCGGATGGTAGTTTTAAATCTATCTTGCCCACGGCAACTGCAGCAACCTTTGCTCCATTGCCCACCCGCAAGTCCACCTCTCCCTTCCGAAGAGCTCTACTGTCCTGTAGTACCTGCATATTTCGACAAATATGAGAACCACATCCTGAGTCAAGTACCCAAGTAGAGTTATTAGAGGTGATAAAAGCTTCAATAACGAATATACCTGCCGGAAGAGTCCCACTCTTCTTGTCTTCGAGGTACTTCTTGCAGTTCCTCTTCCAGTGACCAGGTGTATTACAATAATGACACTGGTCAGTCCCCTTAGGACCTTTAGCCGGAGTTTTGGAAGTCTGGGCCTTGACTGTTTTGATAGATCCAGTCTTGGCCTTTCCCTTCCATTTCCCCTTGCCTTTCTTAAAGGCCTTCTTGTTCTGAATCATCAGAACAGAGGGAGTAGGGGTAGAGCTCTTCCCACACTTCAACGCAGTATCAGCCGTGCTGATCATGTTATGCAACTCCGATAACGATTTATCGAAGTCATGCATGTTGAAGTTCATGACAAAGTTACCAAACTTGTCAGGAAGGGAACGGAGGATTATGTCAACGGCCAAATCCTTGGAAAACTGAGTTCCCAAAGACTCAAGTCTCTCGATGATACCAATCATCTTGAGAACATGAGGACTGGCCTGTTGACCATTGGATAGTTTGCAATCCATGAGGGCACAAACAGCTTCGTACCGCTCATTTCTTGCCCGCTTCTGGAACATCTCTTCCAGTCTGCAGTACATGTCATATGCTGCCACATTTTCGAACTGAATCTGAAGATTCGGTTCCATGTTGGCTAGCATAAGACATTGCACATCCAATGCATCATCCACGTGTACATCATATGCACTACGTTCTAGCTCATCGGCATTATCTCCGGGTGGTGGAGGAAGTTCTTCCTTAAGAACATACTCGACTCTCTCGTGCTTGAGAACGATTCTCAAGTTACGAGACCAGTCGTTGAAGTTATTGCCATTGAGTTTACACTTCTCAAGTGTAGATCGGAGTGAATTTGAAGTTGATTTCTTAGCAGTTGCCATCTAAAAACATGCGAGTATGAAACGACATTCAGTTTAATTTATATGTAAAACATACGATACAAGTAAAGCATGCTTGAAATAATAATACGAGTACCAACAACCCCTCGAAGTGTACAAGTATACCAAGACCCCATGGACTTGGGTATGAGCGGCACACGCAATCATCCTCATAGTCCAATCCATGGGTAAGTCCTACTAGACTATCATATATTAATCATCCAATGATTATATATGACTCTTGGCGTCTATCATTAGTCGTTTTATGACACTATAGACTTCTTTTGCCAAACGGGCCGGTTCGATGGGCTAACCTGTAGCCACGTTTTAAGTAACCTTAGTTCACCATAAAGGGATGGATTACATTTGCCGGTTCGATGGGCTAACCTGTAGCGCATGTAATCCCATTGCCTCCTATTCCTATGAATCAAAGTGCCCATCTAGGGATGATCCACCCGAAACGTAGGAAAGTTTGACAACTTTGAACTTAGGTTTGGCAAACACTTAATTATAACGTGGAGGGGTTTAGATTAAACATGTAATCCACATTTCATGCATATCACAAAAGGTGTACATATACGTCAAGAAAATATATGTAAGCATGAAACATGACATGAATAATAAACACTTTAAAGGGACGTGATATGGCCTAAAGAACATTAAATAAAACTAGTCTAACTAGTTCTAAACTAAGTCCTTGGTCTCCGTCTTCTTGGACATCGCCATGCTCCAAGTCCGTCTCTTCATGTCTTGTTACATAATCAACTTTCGCATTAAATGGCACATGCGCCGCGAAAAAGAAATAACAATACAAGAATGTAAAACGACACATGCGTCGTATTTCAATATCAAGGACAGTACGCAGACTGTATTTCGAATAAATACTAGGCCATATCAAATCCCCATTCCATTCAGACTACAGTTTATATATGCATAACACATTATACATAAATCACATAAACATGCTAGGAATGGAATAAAACACACAAGCAACACACAACTCACACACATACTCACATTCAAATAATGTGAATCATAGTCATATATGCATATCATAACCTTTAGTTGTCCAACAACTAACATAGCCAATTATCGGAAGTTCAACATTTTGAACTAATACCCCAATTACATTCAAAGAGACTTAGCATAAGTTTAAGGTTTGAAATTCATAATAACTCAACCACAAACTTCCTTTCGATACTCAATTAAACAATTTAATTAGTACGATAGGATAAAATCAACACCTTGACTTCATGCTAATTTTAAACTATTTTAAACTTCTCAAAGAATGTTTTGGACTTATAAGATTATTTCCAAAACAATCTCTAAATCACCCATAACAAACCGAAAACGTCCATAATCATCAAATGACTTTGGACTTAATCGATTCGTTTTGTTTCAAAAACATCGGGCGAAGTTATAGTCCATCGTGAGCTCCATCGTGAGCCATAGCTCACGATGGAGCCACGATCAAACGGGGACAGGGGGGTTGCCAAGGCAGTCCGCGCCCGGACAGGAGCTGCGGACAGGAGCTGTCCAGGGAACAAAAACACGCGGACGCGCGGTGGGGGCTTCCAGGGGCGCCTAAGGACGCGTCAAGAGAAGCCGATCCATGCTCCGGGCCAAGGCGTGCCGTGTCCAGGGCATGCCGAGGGTGCGCGTTCCCGGGGACCCGCGTCCTTGGCTTGCCGAGACAAACGCGCATCCTTGGTTTGTCGGGGAGGGTTTTCCGAAACGAAAAATTGGCTACGGTTCATATATCGACATATATACTATATGGTACTACTTTAAACACTTCTAGAACATGTTAAACGTGTAATATAGCTCATGATACCATGTTGGAATATCCCGGGGTTGCAAGACACGATGAACTACGATAGTTCATATGTCATACAACCCTAATTCATTGATCGTTAGAACTTACACAATGAAACTAGCTCATAGAAGTATATGTTTAAAGGTAGTGTGAATATGCTACAAATAACATATAAAAGAGTAGTGCTACAAAGTTATACCTTTGAAGCGTGAGCGGAAGCTATGTCAATCTTTAAGCGCTTATCCCCACACCTTGCTCCTTGCTTTCTTCTTGAAGAAATTTCTATCACCAAGGTGATATGGAACTACTATGAAATAGTCCACACCAATACCTTAGATAGCAATAAGACACACTTGGACTAGTGTGTGTTATTGAGGAGTGTGTAGTGTAACTACTATAGCAAACTATAGAACAATTTCTATACTCTAACACTTAGAGTTTTGCTAGAGGGTTGAGGTTGAAGATGAAGTGTGTTTGTTTGTGTTCTTGTGTTCTCTAGCAAGAGATATGCAAGACTTAGATTGATGTTTTCACATTCAATATCATCTTATGATATAGAATGGATGATGAAACATATTGCACACTAAACAAACACATTAACCATCCATATGGTTAATGTCTCTTGGTCCATGGAAGATGCTCTTACAAGAGTTCTTCCCAAGGGATACAAAGCCTTCCCAAGGCATAAAGTAGCCACCAAGATGTCAACTCCTCATAATGATGAGATTAGTTAATTAATCTTAATTAATTAATTAAATCATATCTTGTTTAATTAATTCATTAATTAATTAAATCATTTCAATAAATGATAATATATAAATATATATCTCACATATATATATATACATAAACCCTAAATGGTGCTTCCGGAACTAATTCCGGGCGCACCATCGGTTCGGTCGGGACACGATCTCGATCGAACCGAAATTCCTCAATATGGATCAAATCCCTTATTCACTTTCGGGTCACTACTCGAAAGTATCTTCGGTAATTGTTATGTGTGTGACCTCATAGCCCGAGTAACGACAGCATCGGGATTCAACGTATAAGACCGTATACTCGAATCCCGAAGATCATCGTGAGAGCCTAGTCTGCCATTCGATGACCCCCGGCATTATCTCGGGTGAGACTACTGATAGTTCAGATAACTATCGGTTGTTGAACCGTATATATAGATGATATAGTTCACGGGCACTAATTGAGGAAATTGACACATCAATTTCCAACATACGGACGATCCAGCTAAGAAAGCTTGCACAAATCCCATCTCGTACGGAATAGTCCAGATCCAGCACGATCTGGATCGTACGGACGAAGCCCATGGCCAAGGGAAGGTATCTCCTCCTTACACGCGTCAAGCATCTAGCAGAGGAGGTATTCCTTATTCTCTCCCTTGTTTCTCTATAAATACCCACTTCATTTCAGAGTAAAAGGTAATTGAATTCTAAACTCTCACTAAGCTCTGTTCCTCTTTTAGACCTGAACGGTGCTCTTACTGACTTGATCATCGGAGTGTCTGTGGTCCCCGAAGGACCACACTTTCAGGTACGACGGATTCCTTACCTGAGAATCCAGATCGTCCAGGACGGAGATCAAATAGAGGAAGTAGACCGACAACAAGGCGGACTATATCTACTCGGCAGACTCCAGTTATACTTAGTCCAATACTACCAGCTAGTTCAGGATCCATATCTTCACCGTCAGCGGTCAGAGACATCCCAGTTGGACCCGAACTATCACTTAACTTGTGATGTAAAATATATCTTTATGTATATGGTCTTTTTTGAGAGTGAAATATTAGGAATCAAGTCTGGATATTAATATATCAATACTACTTAATATTTTGACAAATTGTTCTTCATGTTTTATCGTTCTTCCTAGCACACTTAATCTAAATGCTTCAGTTTAGTTACCATAACACATAGATGTCCTTAACTAACCGATTCCGTCTCTCTCTGAATTTAATTCTTGATGTTACATTTTTAAAGATTAATGGGGGTTGGCAGGTTGGGGTGGGGTGGGGGTGGGGTGTGTCGAAGAAGAAGGAGTTGGGGTTTAATTTTAATTATTTAAAATATGTTAATATTGCCTCCTATATTTTGTAATAGTGACAGCAATACCATAGTCAATGTATGTTTTAAAACTGAAAAAAAGAGGTCTAGGGGGCACTCTGAAACGATTAATAGTACAGAGGCAATCTGAAACAAAAACGATACTGTAGGGGTTAAAATAAGAATAAGCCTATATTTTTTTATATAGCGTGATAATAGTAAATATATAGACATTTTGCATTATCTATAAATAAATAATGACTAAATAAATTAATTTTACAAAAGATAAACATTAATTCTAGATACTACACATGTCTCGAACAAAAAATATTAAAAAGATAATTACTAACCGATGGTAACAAAAACGTAAAATGACCAAAAATCATGGTAACAAAAATATAAAATGACCAAAATCATGGTAACAAGAACATGATCAAGTGAATGCATGTGTTACCAACAATTTAGTTCATCTTGTTCGAAGGCTTGATAAGATTAATATCAACTCTATTAAATAAGATGACACATATCTTCAAATCTGGTTAGAGCATTATTAGTAGATGCCCTATATATTCACTTAGCACTTATATAGGGTTGGAAGATGAAAATTTAACAAAAAACATTCATTTTCAGCATCTTTATATCAAATGGAACCCACACCAAAATTTACACTCCTCTAAATTATTGTGCAAAAGTTGGGAATCCCTTTTACCTCCCAATATTTTCTTTCCCCTCTCTCTCCCACCCCACCCCCTCTTTCTCTTACTATCCGATCTGTGTATTTTAACAGCAAACATCAAATTTTGCATCTCCAAAAGTATCTTGCTTCTCAATTTACTTTTCAATCAACTGTGCATTTGATTTCTATATTTTTTTTAATCACCTATTTCTCTTTTGATTTTTTGTCCTATTTTATGAGAAGGGTAATGTCCTGCAACTTGAATTTTTTGGGTGTGATTCCGATTATCAAAGTTTAAATTTTTTGTATGCTAATGTATTTTTCTCTTTCTGTTTTGTTGTGATTTGATTACCAAATTTGGATTTTTTTTTTTTTTTTTGGGTAGGTTTCTTGGTCTAATTCTTACTATTTATTATTTTATAAATTTGTTTATGAATTTATTTTATTTATAAATTTGTTTTGTTTTATATATAATTGATATATAGGGTGAAAATTAGGGATTCTGCTTTTGTTTCAAAGTTAAAATGCAACTTCTAAAATAATAAAGTTGATATTGAGAATGAATTTTAAGGATTTTAATAAGGTAGCTGGTGTGAATACTCTTAGAGCAAAAAAGGTAACTCCTTACAAAACCTTGGATTTTTTTTGTTCGAGAGGACGTAAACTTTATATTAAGCATGAGAATTATTTTACTACTAAAATAAAATAAAATTTCAAATACTTATTAAAAATATTGAAATAAAATTATTTATAAGCTTGATCTTAATATTATAAAATCTAATAAAATATTAGAAGCAATAATTATTACGTGCAAACACACGTCTCAAATTACTAGTAATAAAAAAAAAGATTAAATGCCAACTTTTCTCAACAATAATAAAATTGGATTAGATGAAAACAAAAAAAGAAAGAAAAAACATACCCATATTAAGATGATTTTATTTGAAAAGTGAAAAAAAACACTACTTTTCATATAATAATATAATATAATATATATATATTGCACACAAAACATAAAGAGTTGACTAATTTTAATAAATGTGTCAACTATATGAACATGATATCTCCATTCAAATATATTACTCCCTCCATCCCAAAATGTTAGTCCAATTTCTATTTTAAAAGTCAAATTATAAAAATTTTGACCATAAATTCTCGTTAGCCTATAAGAGATAATATAGTCAAATGAGATCTTGTTAGATTCGTTTCATCGTATACTTTTGAAATATAAATTTTTTATAATTTTTACCCTTGTAGAATTAAAGATATTTACATTTTAAATTGTGTATCGAAGATCGTGAAAGTCAAAATGAGACTAACAAATTGGGATGGAGGGAGTATAAGTAATTTCTTCCATTAATGTTAACCTCTATAAATATTAGTAACATGATACTTTAGATTGAATATAGTATAAAATTACACATGTCCAATAAAATGTCTCAATCTATTATATGGTGCAACTTTTCATCTTATCATCTATGTGAAGCCTTTTACCAATTCAAGTTGATACATACAAAATGTTACAACATCATAATAAAAAATGAACTAAATCTTTGAAACCTCTAAGAAAGTTGTTGATGTTCTCTTGCCTTTCGATCCCCATTGAAATTCCAAAACATCAATCTTCTTTTTCGTTCCAATATAACCTTGGCAACTAATAGCCCCACAATGGCACTTGACTTCATCTCCAAATTGCACAAATCTGCACAACAACAAAAGATGCATTGTGAACACATCATAAGCAAACTACAACTTGGACTTCCTAAGATTACGCATCAAGGTGCCTCGATACACCTTCAAAAGGCTCCGCCTTAGCAAAGTAAAAGGGGGTAAAATAGTACGCAGACTTACCTTGTAATAAGAGAGCGGCTATTCCCAAGAAAGACAAGTAAAAATGAAGAAAGAGAAAATGAATTAAGGGTTAATGGCCGGGGATATCACTTATCTTTTCACAATATTAGTAGTTGATCACTTACCTTTTAAAGGGTCCCGGTTGATCACTCACCTTTCAAAATATATCTCAGTTGGTCTATCGATCGTTTTTTCGGCTGGTTAACGCCCCGTCAACGTACGTGATGACCATGTGCCATTTCCGTAAGGGTTTTTTCCGGCTTAATTTTGACATGAACAGACCAAAAAGCCCTTGGCACATGGCCATCACGTGCGTTGACAGAGAGTTGACCAGCCAAAAAAATGACCACTAAACCAACTAAGATACATTTTAAAAGGTAAGTGATCAACTGGTGATATTGATGAAAGGTAAATGATGTTCCCGGCCATTAAAAAATATGTTCGTTCACTGGCTTATTGCTTGCCTTTGTTGCGTAATTGCATGATGAGTTCAGATTAATAATTGCAATCTAAGGAATTGAGATATACGAGAAGGGGGAGACTTGGATGCATACCGGTAATCATACGTCAATGCTTCTCCAACTTGAATAGATTGGGAAGAAAACACCCCCACACGTATTTCACCTTCAACATGCCTGTTACAAGAAATTATTCAACTATTCCAAAATATAGATATGGAAGACCTAGCATTCCCATCAGACACCTCAAAATATTCCCCTATTTAATATTTAACATCAGGAGAAGTGAAAAAGTAAAAAAATATCAAATATCAGATCTCTATCTTAAAAAAATTCCTCCAAAAATTTCAGGAAATGCTATTCGCAACAGATGCCCTAAAACACTTCCTATTTCATATTTAGAATAGAGAAAGGCAAAAAAAGCAAAAAGGTATCAAATAGCAAATTTTCTATCTCTAAAAAAATTCGCCAAATATTATAGGGAGTGCCTTATGTTTATATCTTCCCTAAACCACTTTTGTTCTTCATATTAAATGTTGTAAGTAATAAATAGGGAATCTAAATTTGTGCAAAAGTTAAAACATACTTCCTAAATTTGATAAAGGAAATTTTCTTCTTGACATTAATTGATGCAAGTGTTGTTAGTAATAATAAAATAGGGAATCTGAATTTGTGTAAAAGTTAAAACATAGTAATACGTATATCTGATAAAGTAAACTAGGACAACGAGTTGAGTTTAGGAAACTTTCTAAAGTAAGCTGGTGTAAATGTTGTAAGACTGCATAATATAAGAGCAAGTCTATAGGCCCTGATAAATATTGCAGCTGTCTAGCTGAGATGGTAGAAAAACATAGATATTCAGGTAGAAGTGCATAAACAAAAGGAAAGCATATATGGAAGCAAGCAGTCCAGTTCAGGCTCACGATCATTGCTGGAATGAGCAAAAGACAGACAGAAATAGGCGGACTCTATGAATTTATTTTCGAAGGCAGTTACAGGTCATTTAAGTTCCCACTAGGTGTAAGAATTTATTCATCCAATACTGCTAGTATGTTAATCGAGAAATACGTTAGAACAAGATAGTCTAGTAGAAAGAAAAGAACACAAAGATGCATCCATATTCTGCAGTAAGTCAATCAAGATTAAATAAGCAACTTGAAAAAGGTTATCAATATGAACGTGCACTTACCAAAGGAACTGAAAGGTTCAAATGATGGTTCTAGGGACAACGCTATTGAAGGTAATTAAAAGTTAAAATCGCAAGCGCCACATGATTAGCACAGTTACAATGTTCGATTGCTTGACTGGCTAGAAAGTTTTGCATGCTAGAGAATGAAGAAATTAACTCAAAGAAGGTTCTAATAACCTTTACATTAGCAAATTATATAACAATATATACATATGTATCAGAACTATGATGCTCATAAGACTTATAATAAAAGAGTGCAGAGGTTTGGTTGGGTGAGAAATAAAGTAGTTCAAGTAGTCCAGGCGGTGGGCAAATTTAAATTTTGAAGATCAGACTGATGGTGTGCCGATTTATGGCAACCAAATGGTGTATGAATATGTAATTATAGGAAGTTCGTATAACTTACCATTTTTCCAGCTTACAATTAGGGTCACAGCTGTGGTTTAAAAAACGAGAGGAGTTTCCCTTGAATGTAGCATCAATAGTGAAGTCCTTACGTATTTCACACATATAAAAGTTTGTAACACCTTTGTATTTCATATCCCAAAACCTCTTCTCACACGAGGCATCATCAATCACTATAAAATAGAATTCAAGTTAAGTAGTGGAAATAGTTACCAGTATTACAAAAAGCAAGACGACAGAAAACAACTTATCCAATACCTAGAAACTAGACCAAATCATTTATGTATGGACTTCAAACAAATTTGAATCTGAAAATTTGGATGGAGTATTTATAGTTATACAACGAGATGCTTGAATCACTAAATTACCTTCCCCTACATATTCAATGATGAAATCACCTTTGGCAATAGGTTCAGCTGCCACAACACCCCAGCCACAAAATTCAGTCTGAAGTCAAAAAAAAGTGAACACATCATTAGTGGATGCCTAGTGAAGTATTGAACTAGTTGCACAATTCATGTGAGCAAAGCAAAATTTCCACCTGGACAATCTTAATGTTTTTGTCTTTCCGAAAAGGTCTATTGCTGCACTTATCAGAACAACAGCAAGCCTTTGAGCAGCTGATTGATTGAACTCTGCAAATTTAAAGTTATTCATCTGAATCATCCCTCATGGATATCATGGTCAGAAGAGGTTTTGTTTGTAAGCTTGGAGAAATTTAGAGTACAATTTTGAAACTATGTGTTGGTCATTAAACTATCAAAAGGACATACGTAGAAGTCCCAACGGATTTAGTGAACATATGCTATAATCTTAAAATTGTAAGTTGATCAACTAAAATATCAAATGTGAATATAAAATTAAGGACATAAGTGAAAGTCTCCAGGATTTAGTGGGCATATGTTCCTTATAATCTTAAAATGATGTTTTTGATCAATTAAATCATCATAGGTGATAACATATAACATCAATCTGGTACTCTCTTTATAGATTTGTAGCCCACTTTCAATTTCCCAGTTGCATATCTGAAATCAATTTAACTAACTGGTTTTTATAACCTTCATGTTTACGCGCTCCAAGGCGCAGACAATAAAGTAACATTGGGAAATCAACCTTTGCTTATAGGAACGGATGGTTAAGACGTCCATGAAAGCTTAAATCAAGTGTCAACCCCCACTGCACTTTAGGGTATTCAGAATATTCGATATGCACAAGTAGTCATAAAGATTCAAGTATTAGTGGTTTAGATTTGCATGCCACATTAAGAATATTATCACTTCCAATGCAGTTCACATGACAAAACATAAATATTGCTTTTGATGGAAAAACTAATGGGGATATAATCAAGTGATCACTCTTTGTATTCAACAACTAAGTACAGAACATTAAAATCTCTAACACAGTTGTTTAGGTACAAAGCAAGAACCATTGATAAACCAATAAGTTAAAGGTGATGTGACCTTCAGAACCTTTCTCAGTACAGATGCCAAAGACCCACTATAAACACATTGTCTCTTACGTACTAAAGGTGAGGAGTTTCAAAGAAATACTAATAACTAACAAGTATCGTCTTACGATTAAAAGTGGTAAGTCAAGTAGTTGCTACTCCACAGATGAGTGTACAGATAAATAAGAAGGATTTGAGAACACATTAGATAAAAAGGAGGTACCTGCAGACGCATCCATCTGTACATTTTGAACCTCTACAACTTGTGCATCCCGTATCAGCACCAATTGATTCACGCTTTTTCTTGATAAGATATATATCTAATGAAGTCAAGTTCCACGAAGCCTTTTGCTCAAGGCAGTTAAGTCAATAAAATTATTACCAAAAGCAGTTTATATTACTGGGATGTTATCTTAATCATTAGCATTAGCAAAAAGTCATGCACATGCCCGAAATTATAAGAAACTCCTATATTTCAAGGAAGTGAGACAGCAAGGTTGAAACATCAGACCACAAATTCTTCTCATTTCATAATATAGTTGTATAACGACGCAAGAATGCAAATTTAGCAACATTGGATACTCCGCTTAGTGTAAACGTAAGGAGGTGGTCCTGAAGTTGTCTCAGCAGAATCCTTCCAGTTTATGTCGATTTTGAACTCCACCGGAGGAATTGTTATTGGTAACTCGTCAAACAAATCCTGAAATGTCAAATATGATCAGATATCATCGATTTAGCCAGAGTTATCAACCATGTTCTTACATACAACCGACTATTTATAAACAGATCATAAACTCTTCACAACCATAACCAGGGGCGGATCTAGGGAGGGGGTAGGGGGGCCGTGGTTTTTTGGTATCGTTATATATTATTATACGATTTTTGGGTTTTTATGATATAAAAGATAAAAAGTGTAAGTAAACCAAGTGAACGTCTAGCTTAGTTGGTTGGACCATTCTTTTAAATGGTGGAGGTCATGGGTTCAAGCCCTCCAAGGTATATTTTTGTTTCATTTTTAACATAATTTAAAAAAAAAATTATACTAACTATTTTATCTTAAATTTTGGCCCCCCAATTAATTTTATTCAAAGTTACCCCCCCCCCCCCCCTTTATTTTCATCCTAGTTTTGCCCTGGCCATAACGTGACATAAGAGTTCAAAAGAAGAGTAAAAATGTATCAATAAAAGAGGACCAAACAGTAAGGATGAATAACAATTTTGTGGATGACATTTATTAACTTCTCTATACTAGCTTTCTTCCAAACACATTTGGAAATATGATGTCATTTCCTTTTCTGACATGTGTACTAAAAACCCCAGAATAGTTTGCTAAGATTCAGAGCTCTAAAGTAAGACAAGTAGGGAAATGGAATTCGAAAATAATTAAATGACACTGCGGCACAGATAGCTTAGTTTAAGTCTTCATAATTGTATGGATATGTAAACTTATTAATGAAAGAACGTCATGAAAGAAATTCATAAATGGAATACATAACAGAATTCCATGTCAAACATAGACTTATTTTACATATCATGTACCTCTATGCTGTTTGCTGTCGCAGCTTGCTGCTGACCAAACAAGATATGATGGTCCTGTCAGCCAGCCTAATTAATTAAAATTGGGAATACCAACAACAGAAACCAAGGGAAACACAAATTGAAACACTAGGATTAATTGAGCATGTTGAAATTTCATGTTTTATATTACTCGTTCCAAAAAGAATTCCAACAACAATAAAAGAACTTTGGCCACATATACTGAAAAAAGGAACGTCAACATGAAAGAAACACTTCGCTATAACAGGATTAGTTTTCCCTTCCAGGAAATTTTGACAGGTTCCGTCTACTTAAATACCATTCAGATATTTTTCTAAGTTGAGACTTAGTCTTTTGATCTACTGCCAACAACTGCGCTCCCTGTTTGAGTAAATTTGAACAAGGAAGGATCCAGAATACAATAAGACTAGCACTTAAAGGTGCTCTATTGTTTATATAACCTGCGAGGATCGTGAACTGGATCATAATTAGTGTGAGTCTTTAGAGGACATACATTCTTGTTGACTTAATGAACTAACGAAGAGTTTTCCTTTGTTAACGTATCTAACTTTTAATCATCTAAACAAAACAATGCACGTCATATGTGCATCACAGATTTGTTTAACTTAAGATTTTTCGTTTTTGGCATAATCATCGTTTGTGCATCGTAACAATCTTAATTTAATCTAAATGGTGAGAATACTTATATGTTATATATATAGGTAGATTAGTAACTACTAATAAAATTATGGATAGATGCTTTTTAAGTTGGTTATTAAAATAGGACAAGCGACAATTAAATATAATGTCACATGGCTAGCTTAGATGACCTTGTAGGATTCACCAAACAATCTTGATCTTCCCACTTTATATATGTCATATAATAATTAGGATATCCAGAATGATAAAGTATGGAATTGACCTGCATAAGTTCTAATTCGGTAGGATGCCGCCAACAGATAATGCGTCCAGGTTGATCAGGAAGATGACTAACGTGCTCTGGGAATGCTGCGCACTTATCGTGAGTAGCTATATGACATCTGATGCAACGCCACAGATAATTTTTCTTTCCACATAGATAGCATGCCTATCAAGGAAGAGTAGTATATGAACCTTCTATTGATTTCATTTGAAGAACTAAAACATGATAATAGAGTCAAAAAGGAGTATGGCCAAGACATTATTCCTCAAGATGGTTAAGCAGGTGCTTCTTAGTAAGGTAACGGAAACAAGAAGTATATATCGTAGAAGAACTCATGACCATGAGCAAGTAAGTATCTGACAGCGCAAATTTCTCAAGAATGAAACCTCTCTTCTGAAAGCCTGGTCAGTAAACCAAAGGGAACCAAGAAAGAGAGAGCCAGTTATTTAATCATCTATAGACAAGTTACTGTCATGTGATGAGGACAATAGAAGATAGAATGAAGGGGTCTTGTCAATCTAGCGACTCAATGGTTTCACCACAATCTCCAGATAGATAAAACAGGCAGATGAGACAATAACAACCATTTTGATGCAAATTTTATCAATGTGTTTTCTATTTAAAGAGAATTTTAGAAAAGAAGAAACATTTTAATGAGATAAATAACATATAACGAGAATAGTGTGCTGCATTAACTATCAAAAATCAATCAAATTTCATATCTTCTGATATATGAACTTACATGTTGAGGGCACTTGAAGTCCTTCAAAGATGTTGAACCAATAATTTTCTTTTCACATTTCAAATGGCAAACTACCTCACAACCGTGAACTGCGCATTCTAACTGGTCCCCAGGGTATATTACTCTCCCACAATGGTAACAATCAACCTGAAACCAGAGTACACAATATCACATAGACATTCCAACCAGTTTCTGATTACTTTAATATGCATAGAGGTTCAATACTTCAATTCACAAGTTCAAACTTCAATTCTGACAGCATTATTACGAGTTTCCTCGCATTTTCTAACCAAAAAGTATTTCTTAATTAGCAACAATCAATTTTATACCAAAATGCCTTCATTAGTTTCTTTTTGTGAACTTTCTGCATTTCACGAAAATTCTTCTAGCTCCAAACTGAAAATGAACACATACTCCCTCAATCACAAAAAAGATTGTCTAATATTGAATTCTGATTATAGACAACCGACATTCTACTTTTGATCTAAATTGCAAAGTTTTGAAGTTTGATCATCGAAAATCAAAATTGCCAATCTCTTGCTGATGGGACTAAAATTTAACCCGAATAGTCGCAGTCAAACTAAGCTTTTCAATAGTCAAAAAACTAACAAATTAGCAACTTAAAAAAGACAACCAAAATCTCACAATACATACCAATTTAGTAGCATGAGTAAGAAATACTTGTTTTTGGACATACACCACCGTCAACCCTCCTCTTAATCCAATCATCTACATGTTCCTAATGTACTGTTAACTGCCATTTTGACTCAAATTTAAGGTTGTTAGTCAATTAGAGCCGTAAGTTTGTTACTACTTATCATTGAACCCAACCCATATAATAACATATTGTGTTCATTGTTTCTAGTAGGGATGAGCAAATTCCAGAAAACCTGTCCAACCCGTCCGACCCATATAATAACATATTGTGTTCATTGTTTCTAGTTTCTACAAAATTGAAATTTAATTTAATAAAACTCTATACAATACCCCAAAATTCATATATAGATTCAAATACTCCCTCCATCCTTAAATAATTGTCACATTTTGACTTTTCATGGTCAACAAAACAAGAATTAAAACGTCAATATCTCTTATTCAACCAGCGAAAAAATTGTAAAAAGTTCATATTTCAAAAAATATATATTGAGACGAAGCTAACAAGATCCCACAAGACTATATCATATCTTATCGTTTGATGAGAATTTATGATCAAATTTTGTAATTTTGACCAACAAAAGTCAAAATATGACAATTGGACCGAGAGAGTAACATATTGTGTTCATTGTTTCAACAGAATTGAAATTAAATTGGAGAAAACTCTATACAAATACCCCCAAATTCATATATAACTCTAGGCAAAAAGAAAAAGAAATCGAATCCTCAAAAGTCAACAATAACCAAAGCTCAAAACCGATACCAGTTTAGGAGCCTTGATAAGAAACGGAAAAAAACACTTGTTTTTAGGCACACCAGCTTGAATCCTCCTCTTAACCCAATCCTCCACATGCTCCTCCAAACTCTTGTCTCCACCACTACTACTACTACTACTGCAACTCCGCTTTCGAGGCTTTACCCGGCCGTTGCTATGGTTGTCCCATTTGGATTGTCCATTTCCCGTTTCTGTCTCTTTCTCTAGTGGACTCAGTGCTGATACATCGGTTATTTGTGCCGGTGTATGTGGCGGCTGAAGAAGTTTTGAGTGTGGCGGAGGTGGCCGTTGTAGCAATTTGGCCATGTCAGGCATTCGTCTTCGATGTCAATTAGAGAGGAGGAGGGGAGGGGGGGGGGGGGTGTTAATGAGCTTGAGCGGGAAAAATGAAGGTCAAAACTGGTTTCTAATATGGTGAGGGAGGGAAATGGATTTAGCCTATTGGAGAAAATTGTAAAAATACCATGCTTGAAGTGGTCTTGCTCGAGTGTCAACAACATTATATGTCAACAACATTATGTGTCAACAACATTATGTGTCAACAATGCTAACATAACACTGTTTTTTTCTTTTTCTTTTTTTTTCTCCTCGGAGCATAGCTCAATCGTAAAGGGCCTTGGTGTTGTGGTGGCCCCCATTGCCTCTTTGTTTGATGTGGTTTTGATTCCTCTAGGTTGATTAACTATTGAGGCACATTCCACGCTAACCACTGACATCAATCCCCATAGCAGTGGAGTTGTCGAGGTCCTTACTTTGAGGGTCTCAAAGAAAAATACTAACATGACACCTCATCACCATGACACATTAAATTCCTCAACTAATGGTTCACACACCACACCCAAAATACACACTCTATCGCAAGATACACCAAACTTCAAAGTACAAACTCTCTCTCTCTCTTCTTTATAAAACACCAAACAACCATTCTTTTTTCAACAACAACAAAAATCCTTCAAAAAAACAACAAAAACCGGTGCACGTTTTTTATTTAGACGAACCACGAACAAGGTATGAACCTAAAAATTGTTACTTCTCTCAAATTTTTGCGAATTTTCGCTGATTTGGCTTCACAAAAATAAGTTCATCACTCGATCTCATTTTTCAAACACTTGAGTATACATCGACAGATAACTCGTTCGATTGAATAATTATTCATCCTATTTACCTTCAGCAAAAATGGTGAGCTTCTTTAAATTCAATTGTTATACGAGATTTGGCCTAATTGGACAAGAAAAGTAGTTAATACATTAATTAAATTTTCATAGATTTCTAGACATTGATATTTTATGTCAAAGATGGTGTTTAACTTACTAGGCATGCATGAACAAAACATGTGCATAAGATATTATAATAAGACCACTACCTTCACAGTTCTGATTACATTTTATTTTCTTTTTTGAAAATTAGCGATATGCTCCCTCTATTTTTTTTTAACCTATTGTTTGAGTTAGAATTCTTGTGTTTTTTAACAAAGTGTTTACTATTTTCAATGTGCTTTTTCATTATACTTCCTATTTTATCCTTAATAAAGTAGTATGCTTTATTGACTTCTCAACTTTCAAGACATTAGCTAATAGCTGTAAGAATATTATTATTTAAGTATTATTATATTAATAATATCCTCATTATGTTGGTCATTAATAGGATGTTTATGTTGCAAATCCGTTACGAACGTTACAACTGTTACAACTGTTACATAATCATTAGCCTTGATGAATGGTTAATATAACAATTATTTTGAGATGAAGAAGGTCCTTTCTCTGTCTATAAATAGACTCCTTTCTCCATCAAAAATAGTCACTCCAAAAACTAAAGCAATAACACATAAAGAAGTTTATAGGTCAACAGTAAGAAACTCTTTTCCATTCTTAAGACAAATTCACGGAGTCAGCATCACTTTCGGTCCAAACCGAATCCATTCAATTACGTTTTAAAGCTATAAGGTGTGTCAATAACATTTTATTTTACATATATGTGATAATCATGTAATTCAAGATTTTGGGAATTATGTCATGTTTTTAATCATTTAACATGTGGTATCAGATTTAGGACTCCGAATGCATGATTGTCCTTATGATTATGTCAAATAATGTTTTGCATACTTATTTTAATTTTAAACTGCCGTGTACGAATGATTATTGATACTTTGTATATATGGTTCTGTATTATGGCAAGTGTAATGTTTTAGTTGTTGAAAGAATCAATTTAAATTGATTTACTGTATGGTATTCACTTCCACTATGTTCAAGTGATGCATAGTAAAATACTTAATTGTTTACAATTGTGATGTTTGGGCAAATCTAATGTTCAAGGATGATAAAATCGGAATGTTTTCGCAATGTGATGTTCAAGCTGATGATATTAAATATGAATCAATTGATGGTGTGAAATTTTAAGTTCTTTTGCTTTGCTGTTGATTGACTTATTTTGTTGAACTGCAACATTACGGGATTATATGGTTTGAATTGCTTTGCTCCATATAAAGTTCACAATTGGTTTTGCTCCTTTCAAATATTACGTGAGTTCACCAATTATATGACATTATGATAATTATCACATTTTGTTATGTTTATGGGCCTGTATGAGATGTCTCCTTATGTTTATTGCGAGACATATTTTACGTGATAGGGTGATAATTATATGGCAATTATCATGTCTCGTCAATTGTTAAGTTTATTGAGCTTCTATGATTTCGATGTTAAGTTATTGGTTAAAGAATATTGCTGACCATATTTATTACGTTTTCGTACATTTTTTGGAGATGACTTTACAATCCCATATGATGAATGGTCAAGTCGATTAATGTAATATTTAATCATTGCTCTATAGCAGTAGCATGTTAGTGCATATATTAAGTGGTAATTAATGCTCTTATGTTGGGCGTATATATGATGTTAGCATTACAGTACTAATAAAGTGATATATATTATATTTATTTTTCACATTTATGTTGGTCATATTTTCTCTTTATCGAGAAATTGAAGAAGACATACAAAGTTTTTTTCAAGTTTATTCATTATGTTAAAATGCATCATGCATTATATGAATATACTATTACCATATATATATATATATATATATATATATATATATATATATATATATATATTTATATATATATTGGATTTATACAATAATAATGAGTGCAAGTGCCTTATGTTTCCACTATAATAATGTTTTTCGCATATTGTACTTTAAGTATAAATCAAATAATATTTATCCAGTTGAATTATATTTATTTATACTGAACATGAGACATTAAGTAAGTTTGGCCCATGAATTTATATATTCAGCACTTATGAATTAAGATAAACCATTCGGGCAGAATTCGGGAGCCCATTCGAGCAGAATTCTGGCCGAATTCGGGAGCCCATTCGGGCAGAATCTGGGCGCCCATTAGGGCAGAATCGTGAGTTCCACAACTCACGATGGGCGGGTTCCGAAGACGAAACTTTGGTTATGGTTCATATATCGACATATATACTATATGGTACTACTTTAAACACTTCTAGAACATGTTAAACGTGTAATATAGCTCTTGATACCACTGTAGATTATCATGGGGTTGCAAGACACAATGAAATGCAATAGTTCATATGTCATACAACCCTAATTCGTTGATCGTTAGAACTTGCACAATGAAACTAGCTCATAGAAGTATATGTATAAAGGTAGTGTGAATATGCTACAAATAACATATAAAAGAGTAGTGCTACAAAGTTATACCTTTGAAGCGTGAGCGGAAGCTTTGTAAATCTTTAAGCGCTTATCCCCACACCTTGCTCCTTTGCTTTCTCCTTGAAGAAATGTCTATCACCAAGGTGATATGAAACTACTATGAAATAGTCCACACCAATACCTTAGATTGCAATAAGACACACTTGGACTAGTGTGTGTTATTGAGGAGTATGTAGTCTTTACTACTATAGCAAATAATAGAACTAGTTCTACACTCTACACTTAGAGTTTTGCTAGGGGGTTGAGGTTGAAGATGAAGTGTGTTTGTTTGTGTTGTTGTGTTCTCTAGCAAGAGATGTGCAAGACTTAGATTGATATCTTCACATTCAATATCATCTTATGATATAGAATGGATGATGAAACATGTTGCACACTAAACAAACACATTAACCATCCATATGGTTAATGCCTCTTGGTCCATGAAAGATACTCTTACAAGAGTTCTTCCCAAGGAATAAAGTAGCCACCAAGATGTCAACTCTTCATAATGATGAGATTAGTTAATTAATCTTAATTAATTAATTAAATCATATCTTATTTAATTAATTCATCAATTAATTAAATCATTTCAATAAATGATAATATATAAATATATATCTCACATATATATATATATACATAAACCCTAAATAGTGCGTCCGGAACAAATTCCGGGCGCACCATCGGTTCGGTCGGGACACGATCTCGATCGAACCGAAATTCCTCAATATGGATCAAATCCCTTATTCACTTTCGGGTCACTACTCGAAAGTATCTTCGGTTAATTGTTATGTGTGTGACCTCATAGCCCGAGTAACGAAAGCATCGGGATTCAACGTATAAGACCGTATACTCGAATCCCGAAGATCATCGTGAGAGCCTAGTCTGCCATTCGTTAAACCCCGGCATTATCTCGGGTGAGACTACTGATAGTTCAGATAACTATCGGTTGTTGAACCGTATATGTAGATTATATAGTTCACGGGCACTAATTGAGGAAATTGACACATCAATTTCCAACAGTTTTGGGGCATTATGTTTTCCGCAGTTATTTATTACACCGTCTCTAGCCTCTATGAAAAATTTATGTGAATAACTTGGTCAAATGCTTGTATTAATTTCGTCCACAGACAAATAATATTCATTCATTTGAACACCATTACGAAATTTATTCACATATTATGCCTATATACATATTCATTGTTATATTAAAATGAATTACGTTTCTATATTATATGAATAATTTATGTTGGTCAATTGTTTGAATTAATTTAGTCCACAGACAAATTATATTCATCCATTTGTACACCATTAAGAAATTTTATTCAATTAATATAATAACCCATTATTTTATGACATCTTATATTATGAAAAAAGAAATATGTGAATATTACATTACATTTATTTTCACATAATTTTGAGATAATTATTTTATTCCATTATTAAGAAAACTAGTTAGTCGCCACAGTGACCTAGTTAAATGTTTAAATTGATACTTTATCTCATATTATAAAGGTTGTACAAAATTTTAAGATAATTATTTACGTCTATTATTAAGAAAACTAGTTAGTCACCACAGTGACCTAGTTAATTATTAAAATAGATATTTTATCTCATACTATTAAGCTGTGCAAAATATTGAGATATGATGGTTACAACATTAATTTACTTTTAGGTGCTTGTTAGTCACCACAGTGGCCAAGGTAATGAGTAAATTAATCTTTTATCTCAACTAATAGTTATATCAACTAATGAAAATATTAGTTATTTGTCAATATATTATGATAACATGCAATTTAGTAGTTCTTATTATTTAGAACATACATAAAAATATTGTTATGGAAGTGCATGCTTATGAGTTAACTTACTCTGATGAGTTAATTATATTACATATTGACATAACATCATGTGAATAATTCATATTGCTCAAATATGTTGATTAATTTTGTCCACAGACAAATTAATTCACCTATTTGAACAATAATTAAGAAATATATTCAATTATTATGTTAACTATGATTTCAAATATAGTAACATCAAACAACATCATCATATAATTTTAGGTGACTACCCACAGGAGTACCTAAATTTATGTTGTTCAAATTATTATACGTGTTATTTTAAGCTAGAATTGTTGGATCTTAAGGCCGTTAGTGGTCACATGATTGGTTATCCTAACGAATTTATCGACAACGCTAGAGTATATATAATTGGTAAAATCAGTGGGAGTACTAGATAATGAGGTTAATCCTATTGATGAACACATTCACAATAAGGATAATCCTTAAATTATCACTACCACTATCATGGCACAATCACCATTATTGAAGTACATTTATTTTCATAATGACATTGAAAATTACACGAAAATGTATGTTATTTCTGAAGATTATTATTTTATCTAATAAAATCTGAAGGTTTAAAGACAGTGACGGATCTATGTTCAAATATAATTTTAAATTCTAATTTTACATTAATTTTCTTTATACATATATAAACATCTAACTTTTCCGCCACTGGTTAAAGACTTGGTTTCTTATTCACAAACCAATAAGAATGATAGGATAACGAAATGTTCAAAACACATGGACCTTGATTCCCTATTATTTAAGCAAGATGTTAAACTAAATAAAAATGTTATTGTAAGCATAGATAACAATTATTGAGCTTTTAATATATTTTAACATCTTTCATGTCTGTTTTCTAATATGTATACCTTATGTTTAGAATAATGATAACAAACATTGTCTTCACTTGGAGACATGACGTGACCATTATGTTATTCTCACTTACGGTCTAGCTATGAAAGTTATCGATGTTGTAGTACATGGAAGTAAGCAAGTTGCAAAATAATTTGTGCACGCCATGACTCTCATTTGTAACTTGATTAGTCAAGGGACTTATGGTAACGAAATAAACGAGTGATTTTGCATATCATGCGCGCCTTATGTTCTTACGGAAATAATAAACAATCCTCTGAAAGACCAAGTGGGAGACTGTAAGAATATTATTATTTAAGTATTATTATATTAATAATATCCTCATTATGTTGGTCATTAATAGGATGTTTATGTTGCAAATCCGTTACGAACGTTACAACTGTTACATAATCATTAGCCTTGATGGATGGTTAATATAACAATTATTTTGAGATGAAGAAGGTCCTTTCTCTGCCTATAAATAGACTCCTTTCTCCATCAAAAGTAGTCACTCCAAAAACTAAAGCAATAACACATAAAGAAGTTTATAGGTCAAGAGTAAGAAACTCTTCTCCATTCTTAAGACAAATTCACGGAGTCAGCATCACTTTCGGTCCAAACCGAATCCATTCAATTACGTTTTAAGACTATAAGGTGTGTCAATTACATTTTATTTTACATATATGTGATAATTATGTAATTCAAGATTTTGGGAATTATGTCATGTTTTTAATCATTTAACAATAGCTTTATGGGGGAACCAATACAATTAAATAGGGGTAGAAGAGTAATACGTTTATGTCTTTAATAAAGTAGATTGTTGTTAAACAATAGACTAAAAAAACAGAGAGAGTATTAAAATAACCTCAACAAACCGAGGGAAAGTAAAAATAGATTGCAATGGAGGCCACAACACAAGCCGGACTAGGACTATAACCAGGAAGCCCGGTTACTAACATTTATTTTGTTCAAACATAATATTACATTTATAATAGGCTTAAATTCCGACAGGCCCCTGAACTTTGCTCATCTGGTCAATTTGGCCCCTGAAGTTTGAAAATAGGTCTACTTGCCCCCTGAACTACCCTAACTGGTCATTTTGGCCATTTTCACCTTAAAATGAAGGGTAAAATAGGCATACAACAATAATAGGCATTACGAGTCATTAACAAAGTAATAAAAAAAATTTTAAAAAATAAAAAGTAATATAAAATTAATATTAAATTATTAAATAATAATAAACCCCCACCCACCCCACCCTAAAACCGTTCACCATTGATAGAACCTGCACGAGAAGACCACCCTAGCCCCAACCCCGTTCACCATTTTATTTTCTTTTAAAGAGCCCTAATATATTTTCTTTATTAAAAGTGACCCCAAAATATCTATTATATACTAAATTCCTATTTTGTCCTTCATGAAAAGTTAAAATTTGTTAATTTGCCCCTAAACAGTTATGAAAATGGCCAAAATGACCTGTTGTGAAAGTTCAGGGGGCAAGTAGACCTATTTTCAAACTTCAGGGGCCAAATTGACCAGATGATCAAAGTTCAGGGGTCTATCGGAATTTAAGCCTTTATAATACCACCAGAGTACTTTCAAACTTAATTAATTAGCATTGGATGACTTTTGAACTCGAACAATATTACTTTGATTGATCAAATAACATTAGAGTACTTATATACTTTAATATGTATTAATAAATTACATTTGAACTCAAAAATATTAAATTTGGTTAACTAAATAACGGGGGACCTACCTTGTTAGTAGGGTATTCACATGAATACCCTACGAAAAGTAAAAATTGTCCTAGCAGTAATAATATGATTTGATTTAAATAAGGTCGCAGGATCAAACCCTGTTCACTCTTTTTTTTTTTTTCATTCTCAACCTTCAGCCTTTAATTAGTATTCAATTCTCGTCCAAATCATCAAGCCAACAATCCTACTTAATACATAACAATTAACACATTGATACTCCTTTACATATTAAATATTCTTAAAACTAGTCTATTAGTCTGGATCATTTCTACTTCCAAATTAACTAAGTCACTCAAAGGTTGCATTATGGGCTTACGGCAATATATGTATATTTCTTAATCGATATTGTTTATCCATTCAAACGAATTTCTAGCTCAAAATTATATACGGCAATTTCATCAACGAAATCCTTAAAATAACGGTTCCGCGTTTCAAGTTTTTGACACATAATCAATTGTGAGGATGGCAAAATTATACCCATACAATTTTGATGATGTTGAAGATGAAGAGTTGTCTACCCAACTTTAAGTTTATATTCATTGTGTTCGGATATATCTTAACTTTTCTAATTTGAAGGGTCTCTCGGATCTTTGCAAGACTCCTTTATGATCAATGAAACACAAGACCTTTCGATTTGTGTACAAACTTTTGAAATTTGCTTTGAATTTACCAGTATCAACTGCAAGTATTTGAGAGAGTTTTTTTTGGATGAATTATGTGATGGAGTACTTAAGAAGCTCAATGACTAATTCTTGGCTTAATGATTGTTTGGTGACTTATATAGAGAAAGAAGTTTTGAGCAATAGAGATATTATCAACAGGTTTCAAGCAATGAAAGAGAGAAGAATGCCGATAAAGTTGACTTAGTTTCAGTTGTCATTTGGTTTTATTAATGTAACATTCATAACCTTCAAAAAATTATCATTGACTAAATGATAAAATTAATACCCCATATAAAAATCCTGGATCCGCCCCTAGTTAGAGTACTTCTGTACTCTAACATGTATTTGCAGAGTATATTTGAACTCCAACAATATAAAATTTCGTTAATTAAAGGGCAAATGGCTTCTGACACCACTCACGTTTAGAAAAAAAAGCCAGTTACATCACTCATGTTTCAAAAACGCCAGTTAGATCACTAATGTTTAAAAAGTCACTCATTCGGGTCACTCTATCAGATTTTGGAAGGATATTTCTGTCCAAACACATTTTTCCTCTCATAAGCACCCAATTTAACTCTTATTAACACATTGACCCCAATCATTAGATTACTTTTTTGATATTTTTTTCTTGTTTCTTTTTGGATTTTCTCTCGATTTCTTTTCCGATTTTTCCTCGATTTTCTTTCGGGTTTTTATTTCGTTTTCGATTTTTTCTCGATTTCTTTTTTGATTTTTTCTCAATTTTTTATTTCTTTTTCGCTTTTTTCTCGATTTCTTTATTCTCTCGATTTCTTTTTCGATTTCTTTTTTAATTTCTTTTTCCATTTTTTCTCAATTTATTTTTTGATATCTTATAGAAAAAAAGAAATGAAAAAAAACAAAAGAGAAATCGAAAAAAGATATTTATCTTGTTCAAACATAATATTACATTTATAATACCATCAGAGTACTTTCAAACTTAATTAGCATCGGATGACTTTTGAACTCGAACAATATTACTTTGATTGATCAAATAACATCAGAGTACTTCTATACTTTAATATGTATTGATAAATTACATTTGAACTCGAAAATATTACATTTGGTTAATTAAATAACGTCAGAGTACTTTTGTACTCTAACATGTTTTTGCAGAGTGTATTTTCATACTCTTGTACTATGACATAAATTCTCATAGTATCACTAATACAAAAAAGAACTTAGACGGCGCTCAAAAAAGGCCTTAGACGGCACCAAAAAACGCTGCTAAGAATGGTGCTGTCTAAGTGAAAGGGTAAGCTTTTATGACAAATGCTCCAGTTGCGTGCAGCTAAACAAAGCAAGTGTTGAAGGCGGACATAGCCTAATTTCCAGATCTCAATCCAACTGTCAGATGCAGTGGACACACCGAGTCAGGTCTAAAATACCTTGATATCAGTTCAACTGTCAAATGCAGTGAACAAAAATAAACTCCTTTCTCCCTCTATTTGTCAAAGAAATAGTCCCAAAGAAAAATCTACAGAGTCTAGGAGGTCCAAACCGTGTTACTCCCCCTATTTGGCACATTCTCTTCTTCATGTATTTGATCTTGAACAGTTGCATTGGTTGCCATTTGATCAGGATCCGGGGTAGATACAACAGGTTCTTTTACTTCTTTGCCATTTCCTCTCAGATCCCTCTTGATCCTCCATACTTTATTCTGAGCAACACACGAACCAACACTTTTCACCCTCCATTCCTTATGAGGAGCAGTTTTAGATTTGGATTTACTAGAAATTGGATCACTTTGACGGTGACTCTGCCCATAAAGCTTGAAACAATATGGCCTGATATGACCCTTCTTTACACAGTGATGGCATACCCATTTCCTTTTCTGTATGTTCTTGGGTTGCTTTATAACCTATTGGTGACCAATTGTTAGACCATTTGTCATTAGCAATTGGTATAACATTTGGAATTCTTTAACTTTTGCAGCTGGAACAATCTTGGATTCTTTAGTACAATTTCCAGTAACATATTCCAAGCCAGTATGGTCATTCGAAGATTATCTAATATAAAGGATTTCATCCAGCTTTAAAGTTTCAGAATTAAGCATACAAATGGATTTTCTCGTGGCCTCTAGATTAGTAGTCAATCTCTTAACCTCTTCTTGTAATTCAGAGATGATAGTGAGGTTCTTACTATTTTCATCAGTGAGATCTTCATATTTCATATTTTATTTCTTGGCCTCACTTAATAACTTGTTACAATAATGATGGAGTTCTTTATTTTCATCCATGAGGTTACGAATGTCTTCATTAGTGAACTCTACGTTTGTCCTCTCATCAATTTCATCGACTTTGAATGCCAATGAACACTTCATTCCAACATCATCGTTCTCTTCATCATTGAAGGTAGCACTTTCTTCATTACTCGGAGAGTTAGGATATTCAATCTGGTCGTGTCCATAGTCTTTCCACTGGATCTCATAAGGTTGCTGACTCAATTCTTTTCTACCTTTTGGATTTCGCTGATGTCAAGTGTCAGACTAACAGTTACTAACAATTGGTATACCAATATTGGATCTGTTCTTTAGCTCTTGACAACCCTTGTTTAAAATAATATTCAATGAATCAACAAGATAATTACAAGAATATTTGATACTCTTTGGACGCCATATATTCTCCTTCTTCCTGAAATTCTGATCATCAAAACCCATCTCATATGCTATAAGTATACCAATTAAGTTACTAATTTTCATGGTGGAGATATTATTAGCTTCTTCTATGGCATGTATTTTCATTTGAAATCTTTTTGGAAGTGACCTGAGTATTTTGCGAGCAAGATTTTCTTCAGGTATCTTCTCTCCAAGGGCATGAAATTCATTAGAGATATTAATGAGATTAAAATAGAATTGAATAATCGTCTCACATTCCTCCATTTTTAAATTATCATATCTGCTTGTGGCTAGTCCCTTCCAATCTAACTCAGGTTTCATATCCACGGTACCATCAGATAAGGTGTATTGTGGAGGAGTCCAACCTGTCAAAACATATCTCCAAATTTTGATATCACTAGATCTAAAGTAAGCAATCATTTTCACCTTTCAATCTGCATAATTTGACCCATCTAGAGTAGATTGGTGATCTGCTAAACCTTTTCCCATAGTACAAAAAGTTTATGATGTACTTCAAATACAATCTGTGTTGCACACTATTACACCAGATGTTGTAGACGTTGGTCTGACAGGTTGATCTCGAACAATTACCACCACACACTGGAATTGTTTCTTCACACAAATTACAAGGATCGTTACTTCTATATGTCGAGTGTCTGCTCTGATACCACTTGTTAGTACAACCCACGTTGTAACTCGTGCAGATTAGTAAAATCACCAACTGTTCTTCCACTTGTTATATCACTTGGTTCTAACAGTACGACAATCGAAAACAGAATAATAAAAGCAGCAGCAACGTAAACAAAATAGTAAAAACACACAAGGCTTGTTAACCCAGTACAGTGCTCAGCACCTACGTCTGCGGGGCATCCAGCCTAATGGAAATCCACTATATGAAAAGATGTTACAGGGAGGGCTTACGCGCATGAGCACATACTTTATTGCCCTAAACCTATACTCTTCTATAATGTCCCTAACGAGTTGTATCTCCCGATACTATAACTACAACATCATCCCGATGTTAGATCTAAATAAAGTATGTGTGAGTGGTAGAGGAAAGACCTCACTGTTGATATATTATGAACAATATATCAACTGTACATTCAGTTAGGAGCAAGCCACAAAGCTCATAACACATCCGACAACCTAGCTGCTTAACACTAAATAATAAACGCCTTTATTTGCGGTGTATAATTTTCAGCTCTATGTTTAATGTGTGTGAGTTCCCCCTTTTATAATGCTAGGTCGTGGGCTTTTGGTTGTGAAGTATCTCTAATTCTCATTAATATCTTCCTTCATTGAATGCGTATCTTCAACTCTTGATGATATGGAAATCTTGCCCAATAAAACTTTCCTTTTCTCGATTGATTACTTCCCAAATAGTCAAGGTTAACTAATTTGGTTTGCTTGGTCTCCAAGAACGTATCTTCTCTCTTTTATCAATCGTTTGTTTCTTAATCTGTTTTTGGTAATAAAATATTCACTTCTCAAATCTTCGATTCTGCTCAGCCGACTTCACGGATTAGAACTTCAATTGTCGTAACCCTTGTGTGTTGGTCTCTCATGCTTGATACTCTCGTGGATTATCGTTTCTGTTATAACCATTATGGTATAACAGTTGGCTCTTGAAAAACTTGACCAACTCGCTTGCACTAACATTATATATATAATAGTATTACTATTAGGTATACGTCATATTAGTGCTACCTGATCGGTCCAACATATATATATATATATATATATATATATATATATAATAGTATTAGTAAATGGTTATATATAAAACATTCAAGTTTAACGTCTTAATATAATTATTAACGAGTCACTATCAAATTATTAACAAGAGTGATATTAATTTAATGAGTTCTTAACAAGTCATCAACGTCTTAAATATAATTATCATATTTTATTATCAATATCAGGTCGTGTTATTACATTATTCAAGGCTGAAGATATGGTTCGTATTTTTAATAGCATGCAGCATGTGTTGGTTGGTAAGTTCTTTCATGGTTGACCTAACATTACGAAAATTAGAGAGTTCTTTACTAATCTAAAATTGAAAGATGATTAAAAAATTTCGATTCATGATGCGAGACATTTGATTGTTGAATGTGTTATGCTTGAGGACTATGTTCGATTGTGGTTAAGCGTGACACGGTACATTGGTGATTTCCTATATGTATGTTTAACTGGATCCCTTCGTTTGAAGCATTTGTTCAGTCGTTTGTCTCTCCTATTTGGATTAACTTGCCTTAGTTGGGTTCGCTCATCTAAACCAACGATCTCTATAACCATATAGGACACCAGTTGAACAAGGACGAACGCGTTTTGAGGTCGTTTTAATGTTTTACGACCCAAACATTAGCTAGCCTACTGACTCTTGATTATGCCAACTTTATCATGTAGACCTGGTTAACAACCGCTAAGAGCATTCGCAACAGATTACCTAAATTTTTTCCCTATAATCAACTCCTTATACTACTTTATCAAATTTAGGAAGTATTTTTTAACTTTTGCACAAATTCAGATTCTCTATTTATTATTTACAACACTTTATGTGGTGAACAAAAGTGGTTTGGGGAAGGTGTAAATATGAGGCATTCCCTATAATATTTGAGGAAATTTTTAGAGATAGGAAACATGATATTTAGTACCTTTTTAGTTTTTTTGCTTTTGCCTATTCTAAATATGAAATAGTAGGTGTTATTGGACATCTATTGTGAATGCTCTAATGACTTCACATTGAGGCCCCCTTCATCATATCTGTAACACTGTGCTTCCCATCTAGCACTAGCCTATTGACTCTTGCCCCACAAAAACTATTAAACATATTCTGAATTTTGGTCATATTCTTGCTAGCATATTCATCGTACGTAATAAATGAATAGGTTGTGCAAGCGAAACAGATTGGAGCAGAACCGATGGACCCCTATGTGATAATTGAGTGTTATTCCAACCTACAATCTTCGCATCAATAGCAAAGATTATATAATATGCATAAAGGAAAAATTAATGTAAAAATTAGCATTTAAAATTATATTTGAATATATTTAAGTATTCTGAATAGGTAGTCTTAAAATTATGACAATTTCGAACATACATTTTCATATACCTAGATATAATTTCGAACACGCACTTTCATACACCTAGATCCGCTACTACTTCGCAGTGAAATGAACCTTCTCCTTTCGAAACCCAATTGCTTGAATGAGCATCTCAGCCCGGGCCGAGTTCCTTCTAGTCAAAAGTGTGCAACTACTCTTCAGTCTTCTCCTTGTTGACCACCTGGCCAGAAATCAACTGATAATGATTCAACCACTCCATTACCTGAGGGGTTTCCCTTTGGTTGTCCTTCAAGTTTGATGATCTTTTGTAGTATGATGCATTTTATCTTTAAGTAGAAACCACCATCAAATCAACAAAAGTAATTGTAAATAAAAAATATTAGGTACTCCGGCTGAGTCAATCTTGACCATGTGCGCCTCTCATCTTTGAGTCACAACCTAGGTCATAAATAGAGTTAAAGCTTGGGATTTGAATCATGAGAGGAAGGGATGGTGTTACTATCATTTCTCTTATAATTATTGCTTCCGGAAAGGGAGGTATGTCGATGAAAGTTTAGGGATAAAGGATGGGGTTGTTGGAATATCCCGGGGTTGCAAGACACAATGAACTACGATAGTTCATATGTCTAGAAAACCCTAATTCGTTGATCGTTAGAACTTACACAATAGAACTAGCTCATAGAAGTATATGTTTAAAGATAGTGTGAATATGCTACAACTAACATAATCAAAGAGTGTGGCTACAAAGATATACCTTTGAAGCGTGAGCGGAAGCGATATGATCTTCAAGTGCTTATCCCCACACCTTGCTCCTTGCTTTCTTCTTGAAGAAATTTCTATCACCAAGGTGATATGGAACTACTATGAAATAGTCCACACCAATACCTTAGATAGCAATAAGACACACTTGGACTAGTGTGTGTTATTGAGGAGTGTGTAGTCTAACTACTATAGCAAACTATAGAACAATTTCTATACTCTAACACTTAGAGTTTTGCTAGAGGGTTTGAAGATGAAGTGTGTGTGTTTGTTTTTGTTCTCTAACAAGAGTTGTGTGATACTTAGCTTGATTCTCTACCCATTCTATATCATCTTATGATATAGAATGGATGATGAAACACATTATACACTAAACAAACACATTAACCATCCATATGGTTAATGCCTCTTGGTCCATGGAAGATTCTCTTACAAGAGTTCTTCCCAAGACTTACAAAGCCTTCCCAAGGCATAAAGTAGCCACCAAGATGTCAACCATTCATGATGATGGAATTAATTAATCTTAATTAATTAATTAAATCATATCTTATTTAATTAATTCATTAATTAATTAAATCATTTCAATAAATGATAATATATATATATCTCACATATATATATATACATAAACCCCAAATGGTGTGTCCGGAACCAATTCCGGGCGCACCATCGGTTCGGTCGGGACACGATCTCGATCGAACCGAAATTCCTCAATATGGATCAAATCCCTTATTCACTTTCGGGTCACTACTCGAAAGTATCTTCGGTAATTGTTACGTGTGTGACCTCATAGCCCGAGTAACGAAGGCATCGGGATTCAACGTATAAGACCGTATACACGAATCCCGAAGATCATCGTAAGAGCCTAGTCTGCCATTCGATGACCCCCGGCATTATCTCGGGTGAGACTACTGATAGTTCAGATAACTATCGGTTGTTGAACCGTATATATAGATGATATAGTTCACGGGCACTAATTGAGGAAATTGACACATCAATTTCCAACACTCCCACTTGCCCTTGGACTATTACCAATGTCTTGGATGTACACTTGCATCCTTGTCACATGATTCCCTTTGTCCTCGGTTTTCGTCATAGGCTAAAGCAAGAAAGCGTGTCGCCAACTCCTATGACATAATTTCTCGGAACACGAGATAGTCTCACTCCCGTTCATAACGGGTGAATTCATAAGTAAGACTCACTCTCCGAGTGGCCAGAAAAACCTTCCCTGTATACCAGGGTGGACAAAGACCCTACCAATGCATCACCGATCATCTCACCACTACATTCACATAAGACCCAACGTACCCCATTACCACCAGTAACGGATGGGTCCGGAAGTAGTCAAAGCCTCATGCTCACGTAGCATGAGAATGATATGCATGTAGGTCTCAGAACCTCTATCATATGGCTCGTGTGAAATATAGGACACAAGATCTCTTCTATAATTTCACAACGGTCACTGTCCAGTACCATGTCAAGACTCTCTTGACAATGAACCCATGTAATGATTTGGACCATCCTTTTGACTTAAGAAACAAAGTCAAACGAATCATTACACACTAGTTTGGTTGTGTCCGTTCCCAAAACGCTGGGACACACCACTAGGGACAATGTAATCACCATAGTTCTTGTCTTGAAAAAGGGGTTCCTTAGCCAATACACTTATTGGCTCCTCTTCAAGAACTCGTGATTACATGAGAATTTAAATATTTATCATACAACTATGATTAAATATTCAATTGTTTATTCAAGTGCTATAAAAGAATAGACAATCAATAAACAAGAAGTAATACTTTTATTCAACAATAAGAGTTTTACAAAAGTATACTTCATACATATAAATCAAATAAACTGAAATAAAGCTCCCACTAAGACTAAGACCACTCGGACCTAAGTCTAAGTCCAATAGCTGAAGTATAGAACTCATGTTTGGTCTGAGGCAATGGTTTAGTCAAGGGATCAGCTGTGTTGTCGTCTGTATCTACTTTAGATACTTTGATGTCACCTCTCTGGAACATTTCACGGACGAGGTGATACTTCCTGAGGACATGCTTGGACTTATGATGAGCCCTGGGTTCCTTAGCCTGTGCTATGGCTCCAGTGTTATCACATAACAACTCAATTGGACCATCAACGCTAGGAACTACCTCAAGCTCAGTCATAAACTTCTTAAGCCAACATGCCTCCTTGGCTGCTTCAGAAGCTGCAATGTACTCGGCCTCCGTAGTAGAATCTGCAACTGTGTCCTGCTTGGAACTCTTCCAACAGATGGCTCCACCGTTCAGGCAGAATACAAACCCGGTTTGAGAACGAAAATCGTCTCGATCGGTTTGGAAACTGGCATCGGTGAAACCTTTTGCAATCAACTCCTCATCTCCGCCATATACCAGAAACATATCCTTAGTCCTTCTCAAGTACTTAAGGATAGATTTCACAGCGGTCCAATGGTTGTTGCCTGGATTCGCTTGATATCGGCTGGTCAGACTCAGAGCGTACGATACGCCTGGTCTAGTGCACAACATAGCATACATGATAGATCCTATGGCTGAAGCATACGGGACTCTACTCATGTTCTCCTTCTCGACGTCAGTGGTGGGGCACTGACTTTTGCCGAGAATAGTGCCAGTTGTCATAGGCAGTATTCCCTTTTTGGAATCGATCATATCGAATCGTCTCAGAACCTTATCAATATAAGTGTCCTGTCTCAGGCCAATCAACCTATTGGCTCGATCTCGATATATCTTGATTTCAAGGATATACTGCGCCTCTCCTAAGTCCTTCATTGAGAAATACTTACACAACCATCTCTTGACTGACTCAAGGAGTGGTTTGTTGTTTCCAATGATCAGTATGTCATCTACATACAGGACTATAAATGCAATGTGGCTCCCACTTACCTTCTTGTATACACAAGCATCCTCCTCATTCTGAATGAAGCCAAATTCTTTAATTGCTTCATTGAATCGGAGGTTCCAACTGCGAGAAGCTTGCTTGAGTCCATAAATGGATCTCTGAAGCTTACATACCTTCTTAGGTCCTTTTGGACATGTAAAGCCTGGAGGTTGTGTCATGTACACATCCTCCTCAAGGTTTCCATTAAGGAAAGCGGTCTTTACATCCATTTGCCATATCTCATAGTCATAATATGCGGCAATGGCTAAGAGGATCCGAATAGACTTGAACATGACTACCGGTGAGTAGGTTTCATCATAGTCAATACCATGAATTTGTTTGAAACCCTTCGCCACTAGTCTAGCCTTATAAACATGGACATTTCCATCTTTATCAAGCTTTTTCTTAAAGACCCACTTACACTCGATAGGTCTAGCACCTTCGGGTAAGTGAACCAATGTCCAGACATCATTCTGGTACATAGAGTCTATCTCGGATTTCATGGCTTCAAGCCATGACTCGCTATCTGGCCCTTTCATTGCGGCTCCATAAGTATAAGGCTCGTCGTCTTCTATCAAGAAGGATTCCCCATACCATCTATCGGGAACATGACGAGTCCTACTGGATTTCCTAAGGGTCGGTACTTCTTCAGGAGTTTCATCTACCGTGGATCTAGGGTCCAAGATAGGATCCATCATGAATGGAGGATCTACTTCCTGAAGTGAGCCTGCCGAGTTCGTTAACTCGACTTGCGCATTTGATGAGACACTTGGGTTCAATAACCCATCTCTCTCATTCAATGAGTTTCTTGAGTTCGACAACTCAACTTGCTCATTAAACGTGTCGAATGAGTTCATTAACTCATTTGGCTCATCATCTTGAACTTCTTCAAGTTGTACCGTATTTCTGACATTTCCTGATAAGAACTCTTTCTCAAGGAAATGTGTTGTCCTAGCCACGAAAATCTTATTTTCTGGCTTAATGTAGAAATAATACCCTTTGGTTTCCTTTGGATAACCAATGAAATGGCACAAGTCAGCCTTTGGGCCTAGCTTGTCTACGTTCAATTTCTTGACGTAGGCCAAGCAACCCCAAACCCTGAGGAAGCTAATCTTGGGACGTTTCCCAAACCACATCTCATATGGTACTTTCTCAGCTGACTTGGTTGGACAATTATTTAAGGTAAGTGCGGCAGTTTGCAACGCGTAACCCCAGAAGCTGACATGTAGGTCGGTTCGACTCATCATGGATCGCAAACTGTCTAACAGAGTGGGATTCCTCCTTTCGGACACACCATTATGCTGTGGTGTTCCGGCCGGTGTGAGTTGTGAAACAATTCCACAATCTCTAAGATGAGCGTCAAACTCGTGGCTCATATATTCGCCTCCTCGATCGGATTGAAGAGTCTTAATAGTCTTGCCGAGTTGATTCTCTAATTCATTTTGGAATTCTTTGAACTTTTCAAAGGCTTCACTCTTGTGCTTCATTAGATAGACATAGCCATAACGGCTAAAGTCATCCGTGAAGGTAATGAAGTAGGGAAAACCACCTCTTGCAGGAGTGTTCATTGGACCACATACATCGGTATGTATTATCCCCAATAAATCACTTGCCCTTTCACTCGTTCCAGTGAAAGGTGATTTGGTCATCTTGCCCAAAAGGCATGATTCGCATTGGTCATATGATTCAAAATCAAGTGACTCAATAATTCCACTTTCGTGGAGTTTCTTGATGCGATTTTCATTTATATGACCAAGTCTGCAATGCCATAGGTAGGTAGGATTCAAGTCGTTAGGCTTGTTCCTTTTAATATTTACGTTATATACCTCATGGTCCTCATCTAGTATGAAAAGACCATTTTGGTTTGAAGCTTTTGCATAAAGTAAACCATCACGAGTAATAGAACATATATTCCTTTCCATAAGGATGGTAAAACCATCATTGTTCAAAACAGATATGGAAATAATATTTCTAGAAATAGTAGGAATACAATATACATTATTTAAAACTAAGACCATCCCGGATGGTAGTTTTAAATCTATCTTGCCCACGGCAACTGCAGCAACCTTTGCTCCATTGCCTACCCGCAAGTCCACCTCTCCCTTCCGAAGGGCTCTACTGTCATGTAATACCTGCATATTTCGACAAATATGAGAACCACATCCTGAGTCAAGTACCCAAGTAGAGTTATTGGAGGTGATGAAAGCTTCAATAACGAATATACCTGTCGGAAGAGTCCCACTCTTCTTATCTTCGAGGTACTTCTTGCAGTTCCTCTTCCAGTGACCAGGTGTATTACAATAATGACACTGGTCAGTCCCCTTAGGACCTTTACCCGGAGTTTTGGAAGTCTGGGCCTTGACTGTTCCAGTCTTGGCCTTTCCCTTCCATTTCCCCTTGCCTTTCTTAAAGGCCTTCTTGTTCTGAATCATCAGAACAGAGGGAGTAGGGGTAGAGCTCTTCCCACCCTTCAACGCAGTATTAGCCGTGCTGATCATGTTATGCAACTCCGACAACGACTTATCGAAGTCATGCATGTTGAAGTTCATGACAAAGTTACCAAACATGTCAGGAAGGGAACGGAGGATTATGTCAACAGCCAAATCCTTGGAAAACTGAGTTCCCAAAGACTCAAGTCTCTCGATGATCCCAATCATCTTGAGAACATGAGGACTGGCCTGTTGACCATTGGATAGTTTGCAATCCATGAGGGCACAAACAGCTTCGTACCGCTCATTTCTTGCCCGCTTCTGGAACATCTGTTCCAGTCTGCAGTACATGTCATATGCTGCCACATTTTCGAACTGAATCTGAAGATTCGGTTCCATGTTGGCCAGCATGAGACATTGGACATCCAATGCATCGTCCACATGTACATCATATGCACCACGTTCTAGCTCATCGGCATCCTCATGGGGTGGAGGAGGAAGTTCTTCCTTAAGAACATATTCGACTCTCTCGTGCTTGAGAACGATTCTCAAGTTACGAGACCAGTCGTTGAAGTTATTGCCATTGAGTTTACACTTCTCAAGTGTAGATCGGAGTGAGTTTGAAGTTGATTTCTTAGCAGTTGCCATCTAAAACATGCGAGTATGAAACGACGTTCAGTTTAATTTATATGTAAAACATACGATACAAGTAAAGCATGCTTGAAACAATAATACGAGTACCAACAACCCCTCGAAGTGTACAAGTATGCCAAGACCCCACGGACTTGGGTATGAGCGGCACACGCAATCATCCTCATAGTCCAATCCATGGGTAAGTTCTACTAGACTATCATATATCAATCATCCAATGATTATATATGACTCTTGGCGTCTATCACTAGTCGTTTTAAGACACTATAGACTTCCTTTGCCAAACGGGCCGGTTCGATGGGCTAACCTGTAGCCACGTTTTAAGCAACCTTAGTTCACCATAAAGGGATGGATTACATTTGCCGGTTCGATGGGCTAACCTGTAGCGCATGTAATCCCATTGCCTCCTATTCCTATGAATCAAAGTGCCCATCTAGGGATGATCCACCCGAAACGTAGGAAAGTTTGACAACTTTGAACTTAGGTTTGGCAAACACTTAATTATTACGTGGAGGGGTTTAGATTAAACATGTAATCCACATTTCATGCATATCACATAAGGTATACATATACTTCAAGAAAATATATGTAAGCATGAAACATGGCATGAATAATAAACACTTTAAAGGGACGTGATATGGCCTAAAAGACATTAAATAAAACTAGTCTAACTAGTTCTAAACTAAGTCCTTGGTCTCCGTCTTCTTGGACATCGCCATGCTCCAAGTCCGTCTCTTCATGTTTTGTTACATAATCAACTTTCGCATTAAATGGCACATGCGCCGCGAAAAAGAAATAACAATACAAGAATGTAAAACGACACATGCGTCGTATTTCAATATCAAGGACAGTACGCAGACTGTATTTCGAATAAATACTAGGCCATATCAAATCCCCATTCCATTCAGACTACAGTTTATATATGCATAACACATTATACATAAATCACATAAACATGCTAGGAATGGAATAAAACACACAAGCAACACACAACTCACACACATACTCACATTCAAATAATGTGAATCATAGTCATATATGCATATCATAACCTTTAGTTGTCCAACAACTAACATAGCCAATTATCGGAAGTTTTACCATAAGTTCAACATTTTGAACTAATACCCCAATTACATTCAAAGAGACTTAGCATAAGTTTAAGGTTTGAAATTCATAATAACTCAACCACAAACTTCCTTTCGATACTCAATTAAACAATTTAATTAGTACCGATAGGATAAAATCAACACTTTGACATACATGCTAATTTTAAACTATTTTAAACTTCTCAAAGAATGTTTTGAACTTATAAGATTATTTCCAAAACAATCTCTAAATCACCCATAACAAACCGAAAACGTCCATAATCATCAAATGACTTTGGGCTTAATCGATTCGTTTTGTTTCGAAAACATCGGGCGAAGTTATAGTCCATCGTGAGCCATGGCTCACGATGGAGCCACGATCAAACGGGGACAAGGGGGTTGCCCAGGCAGTCCGCGCGCGGACAGGTGCTGCGGACAGGGGGCTGTCCAGGGAACAAAACGCGCGGACGCGCGGGGGGGGGCTTCCAAGGGCGTCCAAGGACGCGTCCAGAGAAGCCGCTCCCTGCTCCGGGCCAAGTCGTGCCGTGTCCAGGGAAAGCCGAGGGTGCGCGTTCCAGTGGAGCCGTGTCCATGGCTTGCCTGGAATCACGCGGAACTTACGTTTTGTCGGGGAGGGTTTTCCGAATACGAAAATCGGCTACGGTTCATATATCGACATATATACTATATGGTACTACTTTAAACACTTCTAGAACATGTTAAACGTGTAATATAGCTCTTGATACCATGTTGGAATATCCCGGGGTTGCAAGACACAATGAACTACGATAGTTCATATGTCTAGAAAACCCTAATTCGTTGATCGTTAGAACTTACACAATAGAACTAGCTCATAGAAGTATATGTTTAAAGATAGTGTGAATATGCTACAACTAACATAATCAAAGAGTGTGGCTACAAAGATATACCTTTGAAGCGTGAGCGGAAGCGATATGATCTTCAAGTGCTTATCCCCACACCTTGCTCCTTGCTTTCTTCTTGAAGAAATTTCTATCACCAAGGTGATATGGAACTACTATGAAATAGTCCACACCAATACCTTAGATAGCAATAAGACACACTTGGACTAGTGTGTGTTATTGAGGAGTGTGTAGTCTAACTACTATAGCAAACTATAGAACAATTTCTATACTCTAACACTTAGAGTTTTGATAGAGGGTTTGAAGATGAAGTGTGTGTGTTTGTTTTTGTTCTCTAACAAGAGTTGTGTGATACTTAGCTTGATTCTCTACCCATTCTATATCATCTTATGATATAGAATGGATGATGAAACACATTATACACTAAACAAACACATTAACCATCCATATGGTTAATGCCTCTTGGTCCATGGAAGATTCTCTTACAAGAGTTCTTCCCAAGACTTACAAAGCCTTCCCAAGGCATAAAGTAGCCACCAAGATGTCAACCATTCATGATGATGGAATTAATTAATCTTAATTAATTAATTAAATCATATCTTATTTAATTAATTCATTAATTAATTAAATCATTTCAATAAATGATAATATATATATATCTCACATATATATATATACATAAACCCCAAATGGTGTGTCCGGAACCAATTCCGGGCGCACCATCGGTTCGGTCGGGACACGATCTCGATCGAACCGAAATTCCTCAATATGGATCAAATCCCTTATTCACTTTCGGGTCACTACTCGAAAGTATCTTCGGTAATTGTTACGTGTGTGACCTCATAGCCCGAGTAACGAAGGCATCGGGATTCAACGTATAAGACCGTATACACGAATCCCGAAGATCATCGTGAGAGCCTAGTCTGCCATTCGATGACCCCCGGCATTATCTCGGGTGAGACTACTGATAGTTCAGATAACTATCGGTTGTTGAACCGTATATATAGATGATATAGTTCACGGGCACTAATTGAGGAAATTGACACATCAATTTCCAACAGGGGTGGGGTAAGATGAGAGATAATTGCACTAATAGTCATGGGAGTTTGTCAAAGGTGAAGACTTAGTCTCAGAGTTTCAGTTGGTGCACCAATAGTCCTTACAGTTACCAAATTGTTGCGCAAATAGTCCTTCTCTTTATAAAGGCCGTTATATATGAAGTTTATTTCTTTAACGGAATGTTTATAAAGACCGTTTTATATGCAACTTAACAGAATATTTGTTTTTTTTTATTATTTTTTGCAATATAATATGAAGTATTAAAAAAGAATTATATATATTGAACGAAATGTTAATGTGGGATTGAATAGAACATTATTAATAGCTAAATTGAATAACTTTATGGCATCAACTTAGCGGCATATATAACAATCTACCAAAATATAGCTAAATTGAATAACATTATTATTTTTATTCAATTTGAAGTTAACAATTGATATAGGGCTTCAATTTAGTTGCATTTAATTTAGCTATTAATAATGTTTTATTTAATCCGATATTAATATTTTGTTCAATAAATATAATCATAATTTTTTCCTAAAACTTTATATTATTTTGAGAGAATTTAGAAAAAAAATATATATCATTAAGTTTCCATTGTATATAACGATATTTATAAAGAGAATGACTATTTGCACAACAATTTTGTAATTCCAAGGACTATTAGTGCACTTATTGAAACTCCAAGGACTAAGTCTTTGCTTTTAACAAAGACTTAAGACTATTTGTGCAATTAACTCGGTAAGATGATGAAGATTTATTTTAATTATGTAAAATATTTAAAAATGTGCCCCTATTTGTTGCAGTAGTGTTAGGGTAAAATAGTGATTTTGTTGTCTAAAGTTAAAAAAAATGGTTTAGGGGGCATCACAGAAATAAAAACAGGTTAGGAGGCTTCACATAAAATAACTGATACTACGACTACATAAAAAATAAAACGATTTCAGAGGGCAACTTGCCGAACACCCAACTATTAATTGGAAAACATATGTGGAGTATTGAGAAATGAAAAAAATGGTGTTAGAATTATTTACCATTAGACTACCCACCACAGTGAAGAGTTGGGGGACAATGTCCTTCAATTATCCCATAATACGAGATAATTGGGAGATAATGTAATTGATGAAACAATTGAATTGTTCTCATATAAACTGAGAAAATTGTAGGATTGACACCTTTTGGGACTTTTTATTAACTTATAGCACTACTTTTTATTTTTTACATTTAATAACACTCTAAGGGGCAAAATGACTAAATTGCCCCCCGATATTTTGATACACTTTTTTTAAAATTTTTTTTATTGATTTTTTTTTCGATTTTTTAAAAAAAAATGTTTTTAGTTAAAAGTTTGGTCGTTGTTTGCCAAAAAAGTTTGATAGTTTTGGTAATTGTTTCAGAAAAATGTTCGATTTTTCGTAGTTTTTTAGCTAAAACAACTACGAAAACTGGATTTTCTTTTTACGAAAATCGATACGTTTAGTTATTTAAGCTAAAAAAAAGACAAAAATCGACCCACTTTTAATATGAAAAAGAATAGAACAAAAATAAACAAAATAAAAATCGAAAAAAATAAAAATAAAAATCATGAAAAAATAAAAAAAATCAAAAAAAAAGTCGTTAAAAAAAGTGTATCCAAATATTGGGGGGCAATTAAGTCCTTTTACCCCCCTCTAGTGCTATTTAATATAAAAAATGAAAAGTAGTGCTATAAGTTAATAAAAAGTCTCAAAAGGTGCTAAACCTACAATTTTCTCCATATAAACTTGTTAAAAGGTGTGCCAAAAATTGAAAACTGATGCAAAACTAAATTTTATACAATAAATTGCTCATTTATTTGCCTAATTCATTATTTTGGTCTATAATAAAACTATAAGATAAAGTAAGAATTATATCAATATTTTTATTTTAAAAGATCTATAAATCGAAATTTAATTTGTTTATTTGGGTAATAACAAAATTAACACATTTTTGAAGGTTATAGATGGTGAATATATGTTGGTTATATGAAGAAAAGAAAGGTGAAATATTTTGTAAAATGTCCTCAAATGTGGAGTCTAGTTCAAATCGAAGTCGATATTATCTTTTCTTCCGATGGAGGTGTCGGTAAGGTTTCCATCAATCATTGTGATTTTTGAGTGTGAATTCATGGAAGGCATAAGACACTGACTACTCCTAATTAGGATAACAATTTTGGTTTTGTAATACACAATGATGTTCCAGAACTGGTCAAGAAACCCCATCCTCCTCAAGTTTGAGCTCGACTGCATCTCCAGCCCTCGGTCAAAGGGAATCTTCTCAGCTCAAGTTCGTCATCGAGGTCTCCTTTCTTGTCGGAGGGGGAACAGCTAGATCGAAGTGTTGAACTGAAGAGGTTTGTTATTTTCCACCTAAAGAGGCAGAGAGCTCGAAGAGACAGATGAGGCTAGAGTGGCTTATGAGTCGAATAGGGTTTGGATGTTAGCTTTATAGGGGAGTGGTTTGGGCTTCTTTAGGCTTGCCCTCTTTCTTAGGTGGACTGGATATCTAATTCAAGAGGGGAGTCCGTGTGTATTAGTCTATAGTTTGTCGACTTAGAGGCTTGACCTTCGTAATAAATCCTTGATGTACTCGTTGTAACTATGTCCCTTATTATTAATATACCGCTTATTTACAAAAAAAAAATATATATATATATGGGCAATGATATACGTGGGCCCCATGTCCACAACGTGTATTCGATAATGCATTCGGGTTTTTTTTTACAAAATATGAAAACTTAACGCATGAAACATGCATTGACGTCGTGAAAATAGTTTCATGAAGATATCTGCGTCCGTGAATTCTAGATCATGAAGTTACAGCTACAGTTACATTCAATAAATCAACTAATTTTTGTTATGCAAATGAAATTGTGTCAAGATAATCCCAAATCCCAACTAATTAGAGCATTCACAGCAGCATGCTTATATTGTTCCTAACTCTAAAAGTAAGAAAGGAAAAGTATAAAAAGTGAAAAAAATGTGGTATTTCAACTTCCTCAACATGAGCTGGCCCACTTGAAAAAATTAAGAGATTCCTTCACTAGAGTGAAAACATTGGGACTCAAACTTCTTCCCTACTTTCCCCATCAACTTCCTTTTCATTAGTTATGCTTTTCCAATTTGTGTTTTATCACCTTCATTTTATTTTTTCTAAACAAAACTTCATTAATTATTTCCAATTGAATAATTTATTGACCTCCTATTTGGCCTTTTACCTCTCTTCTTGTTGTAATTTAGCAAATAACAAAAGTTAGTTTAATGCAATATTTTTTTTACATTTTTAGGGTAAATTGTCATAAAATGAAATAATGATTTGAGCTAACAACTTTATTTTGATAACTTTATGAATAAATAGATCTTTTAGCATTTCAATACTTGATTTCATTGTTTTGATATTTGAAAATTAGTAGTAGCTTTAGCTTCACTTTTCAAGTTCATATAATATCATGTCCAAAATTATAAATTAATAATTAAATGTCAAATTTAAAATATTGGAGTGAAAACCACTACTGTTAAGTTATTACATTTATATGTGTGAGTAAAAGTGTAGGAGAAAATATAAATATGATTTCATGATATTTATTTTTGCATTTATGTGTTGTAATCTTTCACTGTTTGTTTTTATTTATATTGAATAAGGTTGGAACTAAGTATATCGAAAAAGCATTAAAATTAAAACATCCTCTAAAATATGATAAAGGTAATAAATAGGGAAGCTTTTAAGAATAATTTTGAGGAAGTTGGGGTGGATACTCTTAGTGTTCCTCAATATGAAGGAAAAAAATAATTTTGAAGAAGCTGGTGTGGAGTTAATCGAATAATCTAGTGGAAAAGACTCTTGCTAGTGACAAGGGTTCGGGTTATGACCTAAAACAGTAACTCACCTCATCGCTAATTCACAAAAAGAAAGAAAAAAAAAGATGAAGGCAAAATTAAAAATTTGAGTCATCTCTATTACATTTTTCAATATTCATTTCTCAAACAAACACAATTTCTACTCTCTTAAACTCGGAGCAGTTCTCATCACAACATGTTCTATTTGCCGATTTGCCCAATATCCTCCGGCCAAATTAAAACAGTTCAAGAATACTAGAACCTAACAATATACGATTCGACCAACGTAAGAATTGCCACCCTAGTTGCTTCAAGACGAACGTAAGAATTTGACCAATGTACGAAAGAAGTTCCAAAATAAATTGCATTTATTAAACCTAACACTTAAACGTGAAAGAAGACGACTTGAAACCAACTTAGACTCACAAGTACTCCAATTTGATTTGAAAATAAGCACTAGAAAGTACATATCTAAAACACTCCGAAATAATTTAATATCATAATCGTACATTGACAAAACAAAATTGACATCTCAAAAACTAGCTTATGCCACAACTGCGGAGGCAGACACGCCTACAGTAGGTGGGGCAACAACAGTCCCAGCAACTTGATCGAGATCTCTCTGGCCACTGGAAGTTATAATCCTTCCCCTGAAACACGAAAGCATGTATTTAGTTTTCACTTTAAAACAAAATGTAAAGATACATAACCAGTAATTTTCGGATTGTACAGTAGAACAATGGATGTTTGATGACTGGATTGCTTAAGTAGCTTCCCTGATATCATACAGGGCACAACCTACTTCGGTTAGACGGTAACTATTCAAAGGCATTGGGAAAGTTGATAGTGATGATTACATCAAATGGAGCCAAATATCTTAATATTCTCTAGCCCTTAGATACAACAGAATATATCAATATAAATCTTATGATCTTATCAATTACAAGGTTACAGACAGATTAAGCACTTCATGTTGGACGAGTGATTAACAACCTCCATGTTATCACAGAGATACCTTCGAAATATATAAACCCTTTATCCCACTAAGGTGGGAGCCCTCTTTAAGGCATATTAAGTCATCTTGTATAGTGTGTTGTTTATATGAATAGATCCAGACATTTCACTTTCCCAGGAAAACGTAACATGAAAGTTATATTGACATACTAAATTAATGATTTCGTTGATGTATAGCCAAATAATTATTAAGTAATAGGTTTGACAGTGTCAGTGAAAAGCAAAGCAAGATACTCACCCAGAAGGATCCACATCAACAATGTGCATCTTCTGAAGCTGCTGAAGAATGTGACGAGCAACAGCACCACTGCTCTTACAGAAATGAGGAGGTCGAGAACCATTCCTCTGGCTCCCACCATAAATCCTCCTGAATGCACCGACACCAAGGCCTCCCCTCAAGTAGATTTTCCTAGCCATCGAAGCTGTATAAGGAAGGAAATATCTCACTCCATGATACCACAATATCTCAATTTCCAAGCAAAAAACATTACATTTACAAATAATAAATAGGAACATGTCAACAAATACTCACTTGGTGACAAATCGAACGAGGCAATTACTACTTTCTTTTAATTTGTCATAAAACAGTTGATATTTTCTACTTCTGGAATTAGTTAAGAACTGCACTTACACTAAAATCAAATTTGAAATGCCACCTCGAGAAAGATTGTACAATTATGAAGTATGGTGATTGACTTTTTAAATTTTAAATTCCAGCTCTTCCTATATATGTTCATAATTTGGTGGAAATATATTACATATTACTAATACGACAAGTTTTATTTGAGTCAAAGATGAGTTTCGAGAAAAATTTGGTATCTGCAGTTGAAAATCAAACTAAACAATCTTTGCGGGATGAAGGGAGTATATACAACTTTGTGTAACATCAAGATACCACCTTCAAATTAAACTAGAGAAATCATAGTGTTGATGTAGCTTATCTAACAGACCCAAAAAGAATTCATCGCATATACACAATTTCCCAGTACCACTACCAAGAAAACCACTAAACAAAAGAAGGCAGATATATACCAGCTCTGATGTAGTACCAATCTGGGTCATATGGAGCAAGTTCTTTGTGCTTTCCAGTTTTCACGATATCAGTCCAGTGAGGTAGCTCAACCTGTCCAGTGTATGTCAACATATTCAATTATATCAGAGTATTAAATACAAACTTCACTAATAAAGATTACATATTGTGTAGTTCTAAGATAAATAATCCCATTATGTCTATAATTAATATTAGCATAGGACATTTTATTATAACAGAAGATACATAACCCGTGCACCAACCAACGATACACTAACAATACGTTTTAACGGTTAATTTCACCCTATTTAGGACTTTGCTTTTGTGTTCGTTAATCGAGGTTGAATGATCATAAGACTAAGAAGTAAATGAGGGGAATGATGTTTCTAGCTCATCAACTAAGATCATCTAAACAACATTCACCTTGATTAATCCCGATCCAAGCAGACCATAAACACTATGCCAATTAAACTCTTACCGAAAAAACTAAACAATACATTTCCCGGACCATTATCTTACCGGGTGGATAAACACCCATACAACCTGTTGAATACCCTAAATAAAAAGGGGGCATAAACAAACTGATTCTAAATTAATTGACACGTATTTTTTACATGAATCGAAGTTAAAATGCTAAAATTAACATACATAAAAATAGTTGAGTTTAAAATTGCAAAAATAAAAATAAAAATAGAGAAAATACTTTGCCAGATCGTTTGAGGTGATTAGCATAAGCCTTCACGAAATCATGAGGAGAAACATCCTTGACTGTTAATCCCTTTCTGCCACTCTCCATTCTTCAGGATTTTTCTTCAGGATTTTGTTTACTGAATCAATCAAAATCAAAAGAGGAATATTGGCTAGGGTTTTTAGCTGAAGCCTTTTATATGATGAGGATTAGTGGTTTTCTTAAGCGGGTATGCTAGATTGGGCCTGCAGGCCCTGTATGTTTTTTTGCTCATCTGCCCCCCCCCCCCTTTGGGTATCTCACTTTCACGCAATTCACGGGCTTCAACAAGCAATCGATCTTTCACGATCAAGGGTGTAATACTCTTTCTAGTAGCGGTCCTTCTATATCGTATTAATAATTGAAATAGGACCGACTGAAAAAAATCTATTTCATAAAAAAATATCTATTTGATAGGGCTTCTTACTATACCTACGAATTCCACTGGATAGTGTTGTTACCGGTTCGGGTATCCATTCTCCCGTTAATTAGACAGATAGATTACCGGTTTTATTTGGTCCGAACCAATAGCTATTTCCTACGTCTTTTTTTAACTTGGTGTTTAGCAATAACTTACTTTATTAAGGTTGTTGAAAGTATTACTATTTTATCCTCATTTTATAGGAGTTAATAAAGTTGTGAACTCAAAAGTCAACTACTTTATTGGGGTAAAATAAGAAAGGTGGTTTAAAAAGCACATTGAAAACTTAAACACCATGTTAAAAAAAATACAAGAACTTTAGCCTAAACAGCAAGTTAAAAAAAGACAGAGGGAGTATATCGGTTATATTTTTTGAACCGCTGCCTATCCGATAACTTATCGGGTGGACTATGTATGACAAAAAAATAAATTCAATAGAAAAACCTTTAAAAAATTAAAATCAATAATATAACTCTTAAAAACATATGATTTGTTATCAGATACTGGTTAATTTTTTTTTACCTGTACCAGGACCATTATCTTACCAGGTGGATAAACAAATCGGGTACCGGGTGGGTCTCGGTTCTCCCGCACAAATAACAGCCCCATACACACACAACACGTCAGCAAATAGTGTTTTATTCCCAATTTGTAAGTGTAGTGTTTCATGATGTTTCATCCGGGGTCAAAATAGTCATTTCGTTTTTTTTAAAAACATTATTTGGGTGGGGCATGCATATGGTGCAAACAAAATTAGGTGCCAACACAGTATATTTGCACTCCAACTTTAGTTAACAGACTACTTTGCACTCCTAGATCAGTTAAGACAGGGACCCAAGGGGGGGTGGGGTGGGCACCGGCCCCCCTAGGTTTTTCGATATCGTTATATCTATAAACGATTTTTTGAATTTTTATGATATATACACTAAAAAGTGTAAGAAAACTAAGTAGAAGTGTAGTTTAGTTGGTTGGAACCTTCATTTAATTGGTAGAGGTCATGGGTTCAAGCCCTCCAAGGTTCATTTTTAACATTTTTTTTGATACTTTCACTATTTTTATTTGTTTTGTCCCCCCCCCAATTTTATTTTTCTCTAAATTAGCCCCCGCTTTATTTTCATCCTCGTTTGGCCACTGAGTTAAGAGACTATAAAGTAGAGTTCAAATGTACTCTGTTAATTGATTTGAGAGTTCAAATGTACTCCAAAATTGTTGTTTAAATTATGATGGCGGAATGCACAAATACTTTGAAAATTCATGTGGGAGTACAAAAGTACTCATGGTGGAAAAATATACATGTATATATATATTGTTCATGCTGGAATGCAAATATACTATGAGAATTTTTGTTAGAGTATAAAAGTACTCCAACCCATTTATATATTTTTCATGTTGGAGTGCAAATATACTTTGAATACTTATGTCATAGTACAAAAATACTCAAACTCAGCTATATATTGTTCATGGTGGAGTCAAAATATACTCAGAAAATATATGTCAGAGTACAAAAGTACTTCAACTCATTTATATATTCTTCATGGTGGAGTGCACATATACTTCACAAAAATATATTAGACTACAAAAGTACTCTGATGTTATCTAATTAACTCAATTTGATATTATTGAAGTTCAAATATACTCTGCTGATATATGTTGGAGCACAAAGATACTCTGACGTTATTTAAGTCATTTGTGGGTTCAAATGTACTGTGTTAAGTAATGTAGAGGTTCAAATGTACTCTCTGAAGTGATTTGGGAATACAAATATACTATGTTAAGTCATTTGTGAGTTTAGACGTACTCTGAAATTTCATTTGTGAATTCAAATGTACTTTTTTAAGTAATGTGAGAGTTTAAATATAATCGTTAAGTCAATTTTGAGTTCAAATGTACTCTAAAACTTTATTTATGAGTTCAAATATATTATATCTAACTTTATTTAATTTGTAAGCAATGGAGCTCAAATGTATTCTGAAACTTAATTTGTGAGTTCAAATATATTATATCTAACTGACTAACTCTATATAATCTAACTCAATATAATTTGTAAGAAATGGAGTTCAAATATACTCTTCAATTAATTGCAAAGGTCTACGAAATAACACAAAAATCGATCAAAAGAGTATAAACTCGTGTAGAAATAGAACAAAGGCAAATAAAATTGCTTAAAATTGAATGATGTCAAATATAATCTCCAAAGATTTAACAAAAGCAAACAAAACCAACAAATTGCCAAATAGTCGTCGTTGAAGAGTTATAGAGTTAGGTTTTACTAACCAAAAGATAAAATTGTCCATATAATCATCCATAAATATAGCATAAAACCCAATTACTTATTTACTGTTGATCCAACCGTCGAGATATGATGTTAGGTTTTACTGACCCATCTTAAGTTAGATTACGAAAAAAAAATTCCATGTTGGCATCAGATCCCACTCCATTTGGGCGTGTATATTGGTTCACACGTTTTTGGTAATGAGCCTAAACTAGAAAATCAGTCAGGCAATAGCTATTTTGAATATATGTCGAAAATATCCAAATAATCAAAATTCTAACAAAATATCCTATTATCGAATTGAAACAGTCAAACTTTTTAGCACAATTAGATCCATCCATATGGGGCTACCAAATCTAGATGTAGCATCCACTTAGCATATTTGTTAAATCTGTTAACCACTTAAACAGTTAAATTTAATGGATTAAGTATTTATTTTATTAAGTTTGATTGTTAATTAATTATATTAAGTGTTAAATAAATTTAGCCCTTATCAAAATTCTTAACAAAATATTAAGTCAAAATATCAGTATTTATACTTATTGAATTCTTACTATTATAATTTTTATTATTATTATTATCATTATTACTATTATTATTGTTATCATTATTATTTTTATTAAGTTAATATTTTTTTCCTTATTATTATTATTATCATTAACATTATGATTATTAACATTGTTATTATTACTAGTATACTTATTATTGTCATTATTGTTCTCACATATTGATGTATACGAAGTCTATAAATAAACCTTTACCCTATTGTATTCTACACACAACTAAAAACAATAAAATATATTCCCTTATCTTCTATTATCTATTTATCGTTCTTTACAATTATATTCATAACAATAATACATTTTTTGCTTAAATTATTGGGGATGGTAACATCTATCAAAACACAGAAACAAAATATACAATTATGATTTCTGAATAAACATTTGGTTTGAGTTTCTCTTTTGTTCATGTTAATACTATGCATCCAGTTATCTTCTATTTCAAATCCATCATATTCTTCTTCTACTTTATATCTTTTCAAGGGAATAACATGATTTTGAACATGAATGAATATATGTTGTTATGAGTTATGTTTGGGGTTTTTGGATCTACAAGAATCTTACATCTTTCATTGAGGAATCTCCCCAGACCTCGGATATCGCTTCTCCTTATTTTCAGTTTAGATCTATGTATCTTATGTATGTTCTGTCACGCTTCACTTGTTGGAGTGTCTTTCAGTTTTTTAAATTTATTTTTAATATGTATAAACTATTGTATTGCAATCAATTATCAAAAAAAGAATAAACATTAGAAGATGGCACTAAATCGGTAATAAATTTTGAGAAGACTAAAATAATAAGCACTAGAAGGAGGGCTTGAACCTCCGACCTTATGGTTAAGGGCCACACACTATAACCAACTGAGCTATTCCAGCTTTTGCTTTTTAGATTCGGCATTATGATCTTAGCTGTACGTGAAGAAATTCTTATATATTGTTGAACTCGATCGGAGTTTACCCAACTTCAATTTTACACAATTTGGATAATACTCTCTTCATCGCTAAAAGATTGTCACATTTTGACTTTTGTTAATCAAACATTATAAAATTTGATCATAAATTTTCATTAAACAATACTCCCTCCAATCCAAAAAGAGTATAGTTTTAGAGATTTCACATAAATTAAGAAACATTTAATGCACTCAAAATTCCTATCTCTACCCCTATAAAAGCAATAATTAGTTCTCCATTCATTCAATTAAGTATGAGGCAAAGGCAATCATTATTTGTTTTGAGTCTTTTTATGCAAATAGGGGTATTAAGGGAAAAAGTGGTATATTTTACAATTGATTTATGTAAAACTACACTATTTTTAGATATTTTGGAAATGTCTAAAACTACATTCTTTTTGGATTGGAGGGAGTAAGAAATACTATTTTTGACTTTTCATGGTCAATAAAACACAATTTCAAACATAAACATCTCCTATTCAACATATAAAAAAATTATAAAAAGTTGATTGTTCAAATATGTATTGAGACGAATCTAACAAGATATTATAGGTATTTGATTTTTACACTCCAAATTTTATAACTACACTCCACTTTATCACTTTTTGTAGTTTTTTATAGAGTAAATTGAAGGGTAAAATAGAGAATTTGGAGTGTCATAATCAATTTTTGGAGTGTAAAAATCAAAACCCATATCATATGACTATACTATTTCCTATAAGTTAATGAGAACTGTTGATAAAAGTTTTTAAAGTTTCATCATGTAAAGCCATCATTTAGGAACGGAGGGAGTAATATAGTCTTGTGGAACCTTGTTAGATTCGTCTCAATATATATTTTCGAAAACAACTTTTTATAATTTTTTTCGCATATAGAATAATAGATATTTACCTTTTAAAATTGTGTTTTGTTGACCAACAAAAATTAAAATATGACAATCTTTTAGGGACGGAGGGTGTAATTAATATGACCAAATACTTATGGATTATTATTTTTATTGCATAATACTCTGTGTTCTTTTTTAATTTTCGTTCTATCAAAATATACGTTGATTAGTTGATTAAGATGTAATACAACTACACTTCTAAGCCTCTAAGTAATTATTGAGCCGTAGATTTAAGACAACTTGCAAAATTAATTGATGACATAAATAGGATTAATTATTGGATTAAAGGCATGTTTGATCACGCATGTTTGCCACCAAATCACACATATTTACGAAGTTGTCTTATTTGCTAATGTCGTCGGAATGTTAGTTCAATTTTGAAATTTAAAACACATGACTATATAATTGAGGATTAAATTTGTCGAACTCCTAAGAAATTCACATGAATATCACATGTTTTAAATATTCAAAATTTAAATTACGATATGACGGCAATAGAACTAAGGGGAATATTCTTAAAGATGTGTGATCAAAAGGAACAAAATGAAACATGTGTAATCATAAAATGATGCAGTGGCAAACATGTGTTTAGCAATTACTCATTAGTCATTGAAAAATCAAGTTACATTCAACATAGATAATATAGAAAAAATCTAATAAAAAGTATATTGAAATTATAGTATTACAACTAATTTAAAACAAAATTTTGAACTAAAATAACAATTAAATAGGACAGAAGGGAATAATGTAACTTTTTTAAAATTTTAGTGCCCCCTTAAAACGGGTAAGGGCCTAGTGATGTCGCGTCCCATGTCCATGGATAAAGGCCGCCCTGGATATTGCTAAAATTGCGATTATGTCATAAACTGATAAAGACTAAAGACAGAGTTTTAAAATCTGTATCTTGAACTGAATTCTCGACAAAATCTGTAGTTGTGTTCACTAAATAATCTATTCAGTAATAATGATTTGTTCCAAAACATGAGAATCACAACCAGAAGGGTTAGTCGGATATTACTTGCAATGACAAGATCCCGTGATATAGTTCTTGCAATGACAAATATCGATTTGAGTTTCCTTTTCAAGATCCAGTAAGTATATAAATCTGTCATGTAACAATTGTGAGAGTTTTGGGTTCCATCACTTCATTGAGTGTCTGCATCTGTCATGATCTGGACTAAATTATTTGTGTATCAAGAGATGCAACTTAATTGAGAGGCCATAGTGATGATGATAAAGATTACGAGCTGTGATAAAGTTTGTGTTCTGGTGTTCGATTGTAGCTTAGTCTGTTACATAGATCATACATGTTTTTTTCGTCCAACATGGTAAAGTGAAACGTCGAAATGCTTCGTAAGAAATTAACAAAAATTAGAAATGTGTACGTGTAACTCGAATTATATTCAGCAAAGATCAGTGGTGGCAAAACCCAGGTGCATATGAGGGGTTACCATAGCACAAGAAATAGAACTACAGACAATAAAAAAGTTGGAAGAACAGGCAGGTTTTGATGCACGGAGTTGGGAAGAAATGGATAGGCGTCTGGATGTGGCATCATGCACTCATCGCCATTGAAGTAGACTTTCCGAGGGAATGCCCACCCTTGCTTGAGGGTGAAAGTATTCTGGTCCTTTTGAAGAAGCACCTCAGACTGTACATTCCCAAAAGGTCCGGCTTCCATCAATATGTCATTGAAATATTTCATGCCATAGAACATTCCTGTATCATCTGTATATCAAGTTATTTTCGTAGCATTAGTATCTCATCGCTTCTGTTTTGCTGAAAATGGAATAGGAGTTCACAGAACTTAGAAGAACTTACTAATGGACTTATATGGCACAAGTGGCTTGTAGTCGAAGCTAAAAGTCTGAGTTAAGTTGTTAAGATTTGGATGCTGAACTACAACGGTCCACATGGTGTAATTCATCCGGTAATTAAAGTTTGTTACCGCGATCTTGGCCCTCCAATAATCTTTGTAATTCACCTTGACATGCCAATGTATGCGGACAGGACACATATGGTGTGTGCAATGGATCAGAGGAGTGTTATCTTTTCTGGGAGTATTTATTCCAACAGCGCTGAGCAGTTTTGAATCGCTCCTGCAACAACCCCAGTTAATCAAGGATTCGTGTCAAATACTTTTCAAGACAGTCATGAAAATGCAGGACTTCAAAATTATACAATATGTCTTCTTCTCACTTCACACATTTGTTTTTGTTTTCACAGCCACAAGCACATGAAGGGCACGGAGTAATTGTATCATTGTAGAACGAAGAGAAGGAGACGCAGCAAGAGGGATGCTTCCGCGCCAGAAACTGAGAGTAAGTACATGTTACATTCCATGACACTGCATAAAATTTAAAAACTCTTATAGAAGTAGAGGGTAATATTGTTGAGATAATCATCCAAAATCAATAAGTAAATGCTTACTCAGAGCTTGAGTTTTCCTGCGTCGATCAGGCGTTAGAAATATGGTAGAAGGTCCAGTCTTAGCAGGGCCACATGTATAACCTGGCCCTGGACCTTGAAGAGTAAAGTTCCTAGGGAGCTTAACAGTCTTGTTAGACGTCCCGGCTTGGCCAACACTCACTTGGAAAGCAGAGATAGAAGCTGCTGGATCTTGACCCCAGGATGCCAGAACTCCACCTTTGCAACAGTTAGTAAACTGTTGGTTGTAGGGTACATTAGGAAGCATGTCCACCACTGTGGGATTCTTCTTGCAACAGTGTGGTATATTTCCTTTAAACTTGGAGCAATCGCCTTGCTCGGTTGTCTGTGCTCCCACCATGGACCATATCACTTCTTTCTTCGCCCATGTCCATCCTATTGTCCATCCAGGGGTCATAATATGCCTGTACATTTGGAAGTTGTGCACCGTCACCACAGCCTAGCATTGCAATATCAGACAATTCTCGGATTAGTGAAAATATTGATAGCTCTAAACATTTTATAATAAAAACTTGAGGAACGTTGAGGTAAAACGAAAAGATCAGCAGGATATACCACATAGCCGTCTGGTGTCCATGACATGATATCCCATTTGAGTGTTATGTTTCCAGTAGGATCCAAGGGATCATATGCGGCTGCAAAATCAGGACGAAAGACAATGAAACATTGTATATGTAAAGACTAGAAATTGCAGCCCAAAGCTACCATAAATGAGAAATAGATAGTGTACCTGCATAATAAAAGAGTGCGAACAAGGTAATGCCTGCCGCGATGAGATTTTTCATCGCTTGTAGTCCTTCAAATCTTTCGTTTTTCGTCAGATTCACTATCTTGGTGATGAATGAGTATTTATGAGAGGAAGTGATGTGTATAAAAGAAGTTGCAATAATATAAGAAACTCACCTACTGGTTGTTGCTTTGGAGGTTTATTTGTCAATCTCATGGGAGTTTCTGTTTCTTGAAGCAAAATTTTGATCAAATGAGAAAAGGGGAGTTGGAGGGGGGTGGGTTGGAGGGGGGGGGGGGGGGGGGGTAGGGGGTCAGATTCTTGATGAATATAACATGCTAACGATCAAACCTCTCCCAAGTAACATATACATAAAATGATATAAATGATGAGAAGTAATTGCTGAAATGGTATCACTAAGTGGGTGAGCGTTGTAGTTTGGTCTTTGTAAGTGGGATCGATGCGTAAATGGTCCCTGAAAGTGTGTAGCGGGTGCACATTTGGTCCATAAAGTTAACAGATCCGTTAATTCTAAATGTTTTTGTGGTTTTACGCAAATAAATGCTAAAATTGAGCCGAAAATGTAATTTTTAAGAGTTTGGCTTGACGACAAACTTAAAACTTTATTTTCCGCTTCGTTAAAATTCCGATTTTGACGATTCAAAATGCGTTGGAAAGCTATTTTCATCATCTTTAAGAATATGAGTTCAAACCCTAGCTTTATCAACATTAAGATTTTCAAAACATTTCTTTTGACAAAACATACACAAAAACGTTGAAGCACTTATCGTCTTTTTGTAAAAAATGATTTCAAAAATATCTCTCGTATGCAAGCTTCGACAAAGATTATTCAAGAGGTTTTAAGCTATGATTAAGGCTAAATTTTACCTTTCTATATGCTTTGCATCCAAAGCCTGATATCTTTAACGCATTTGAATATCGTTAGTCTAAGTTGTACTTGTTAGTCTAATTGGTTAGTCAACTATTTCGGTCTCCTGTTGACTTTCCCTCCTTTCCAAATTCTAATTCCACTTTAATTTTTCATGGTCACCGAGACATGACTTTGAACGTAAATCTTTTCAATTCTACAAGCGTAAAAAATTATAAAAAATTGATATTTCAAAAAATCTATATGACTATAACCGCGTGGAACCGATTTTGGAAGATGTGTAAGTGAATGGGACCCTATTAAACATGAGTGAGTGAATGGTGAATTGAGTGAAACATGAGTGATGATTGATGCTTTTTGTCTTAAAAAAAGAGTACAACTTGGACTAATAATTTCTAAAGTGTGATGATGAAGAGATAAAATCAACCATACACTAGTAGTTGATGACTTGAAGAAGTTAAAACAAAAGAATGATGATCAAAAGAAAAATGAGATATTCATGTGTCCTGAAAGGACAAAGAAGAAACAAACACAAGCTCAACGATATTCAAATGCATGAAAGATATTTAGGCTATGGATGAAAAGCACATACAAAGTAAAATTCAGCCTTCAATCATAAATAATCTTTGTCGAAGCTTGTATATGAGAGATATTTTTCAAATCATTTTTGACAAAAAGACGATAAGTGATTCAACGTTTTTATGTATGTTTTCTCAAAAGAAATATTTTGAAAATCTTAATGTTGATAAAACTAGAGTTTGAACTCATATTCTTAAAGATGGTGAAAATAGCTTTCCAACACATTTTGAATCGTCAAAATCGGAGTTTTAACGAAGCGGAAATGAAGTTTTAACTTTGTCGCCAAGCCAAACTCTTAAAAATTATATTTTGGGCCCAATTTTAGCATTTATTTACGTAAAACTACAAAAACATTTAGAATTAACGGATCTGTTAACTTTATGGACCAAATGAGCACCCGCTACCCACCTTCAAGGACCATTTGCGCATCGATCCTACTTACAGGGACCAAACTACAATGTCACCCACACACTGGGACCATTTCATCAATAACCTTTAAATGATAAAGTATGTAGTGAGCAATAAGATTACTAATAAAGTCTCTTCAGGTTGATTTTCAAAGACAATTTCATATGCATGGAAGTTGTTATTTAATACACAAACCATATCTTATACATTTAGCTATAAATTATTTAATTTTTATAAAATTATATATAATAACTACCCATAAATATTATTAAATATACTTATCTATTTATTTAGTAATTCTTACCATGTGCCAACTAACATAGTTTCTGAAAATATATCTTAAGAAAAGCTTATACTTATTTATAGTAGACGAAAGTTTACTTAAAAGTCTTCTTAACATCTTCGATTAACAACCATTTCCTTAAAAACAAAGAAGGGATGTTGAAGTGGAGATCGAAAAGACTCAAGAAGCTCAAATCGTGGCTGGGAAAAGGTTTGGTAAGCCTCCAGTTAGAAAACTCCAAGATTTTTCTCATCTTGTTAACACATATAATAATATTATCGACTTTTGAAATAAGGATGTCCAGTTTGATATGATGGATGTAGATCCACTTATTTTATATATCGATTATTATCAGTCCTATCTGCAAATCTGAAAACTATCCAGATGAATTTTCAAAAAATTTGAAACGGAAAAGAGGAATCTTAGAATCGAATTGCTTATTATCACATGAAGATCTTGTTTGGCCTTCTTTGAAAAATCAGAAAATTGTCGAGCAAGTGGAGGATGTTTTTCATAATAGCTCTTTTGGTTTCATCAAAGTAATAGAGTCATGTTTGTATTTGATTGAAGGAGGTTTTCAGGATAATGAATATGAGAATTTGTCTAAGGTTTTCATATTTGACTTCACTTTCGCTTTCGACAATATTTTGCCTCTTGATGTTCATGACTCATTGATATGGTCTTGTGTCACTTCTCAACGTAAGGGCTTTTGCTTTGATTCCTCCTGTTATGCTCTACTGTGTTTTCAATCTTTTCGGCGGAATTGCAAAGCGTTTTCCTTTTGCTCCGGGATCAAAGTGGAACTCAATTGGTAAAAAAAGGAAAAATATGGGAACAATTTTTACTTATTTCTTTGCAACTCTTGAGTATTTTGGGGTTCACTCTGTCAATCTCAAAGATCTTTAGAATGATTTTGAAGACAACCACGTTACCTGGATGATATGCTTACTAACGTGGATATTTGTTCTTTGGGCCAATGATTATTTTTACAAAGTAATGGAAGCACTCTTTGATCCGGAATATGTAGAAGATGTTTTTGTTTCATCTGATGAGGATGATTGCAATCAATTGGAGCTTACTCTCAAGCACCTTGTTATCAAGAATTATGTCAGAATACAGAAACGGGGTTGGGAGATTCATTGCTTGTTCACGGTGAGTTTGGAGTCAACGCCGAAGAAAGCAAAGAACGATAGAGACTTCAACCAGTTTCTGTGTCAACAACATCACTTCAAGAAGCTCGGTAATTGATTCCATAACTAGTTAATATTATGGATGATTATGCTTGTGTCAATGTCATTTAAATTGTCTAAGAAAATTACTAGTGGTTGTTTTTGTTCTTAGTAGACTCCCTACTAAGAAGTTTGTTTTCAGTCGATCGATGATCGACAATCTTCAAAAATGTTGGATTTCCCTTGACACCGACCACGAGATATATGATCTCGTCTGCTCATGTCATTTAAGGTTATTCATTCCGTTACTTCCTCTGTTTTTCGAGTACCACAATAATTTTCTTATGCAGTTAAACAATGCTAAAGTGAGAGCAGACACCATTCATGAGTTAACTTTTCTCATTAGTACTTTGAGGAGTATTTGGGCCAGGAATAAGATCCAGACGTATGATGATGCCAACTCCATCTGCCATATCAGACTATCTTTACTTTATGTCATGTTTATTGTTTTTTGAAGATCTTGTTGCCATAATGGCAACGTTTGATCTTATTTCTTTGTAATTTGCTATCTATATCTTTAAAAAAAGTTTAATTAAACGAGTTAAATAACATAAGATAAATTTATATATTTATTTAGTAATTCTTACCATGTATATGTATTTTTTTAATTCACAAATAATGTGTTAACATAATGAGGTTCATGTAAAAATTAATTGAAAAATAAATATTATAATCACTACCAACAAACTCGCACAAGCTAGAGTGCTCAAAGATCTAGTACAGTAGTAGGATTAATATAAATTACCTATGAAGTTAATTATTCAACATCGCATTATTATTATTGTTATAAATTATAACATTTCAATTATGAGTTATTGGAATACATTTTTTTGACCAAATTATAATTCTAAGACCACCCACATTTGGGTTTCAACATGGGGTGCAAGTGAAGTTCATTCAAGAATCAACACCTGCAGCAGGAGTCCATCTCTTGGGGATTAAGAGTGATGACTAAATTTTAATACCGGACCATTGGGGGTTCAAATATGCATTTTGGCCCACCTGTGGGGTCCCTGCGTGTGGGCTAATTTGACGCGGGCTGCGTGGCAGCTCGGGGTTGGTTCTTTTGTTCTTCCCCCAATTTAATAAATGCTTTATTTACTTAATTATGAATCCAAATAAAAATACAAATAATATATAATTATTTTTTATTTTTCGAGGTCTATAACTAGAGCCTAGGTTTGTTTCATTTGGACAAAAAAAGAGTTTTCTATACTCTTTCTTCATTCATTCTTTGCAATAGTTTCCTCTTCGATCTTCAACTCTCTTCTTGGATCCCTCACAATATTCGAATTTCTTCCCAAACTACAACTTCACTAACGAATCTCAAAATCCAAATATGCGACCCCCCGCTCAAACATTCAACTTCCAGAAAATCTATAAAATGAATGGATGCAGCCTAATTTTGGTACGTAATATGTGATGCCACCAAATTATGGCATGAAATACACATATAATCATCCTTATATGTCTTTTATATATCAACCTATTCTTGGAAACAACTATGTTTCGGCCCCTATGAATTATCCAAATAGTGAACAAACTAATAAGGCAGACACACCTCATTTCAGTAATGGATCAACTGATATTCCAAAATTTTCTACGCAATTATCTCTAGGAAATGTTGGTGGGGATATCCCTAGTAGTTTAGTTGCTCCAACCCAACAGTCAATGAAGAGATCAACTTAAGAACCTTGGAGCACAAAAGAGAACAAAGCTTTACTGAGAACAAAGCTTTACTAAGTAGTGTTTTCCATGTTAGTAATGATGGTGTACTGGGGAGGAACCAAAAGTTAGACACATTCTGGGAAAAAATTGCAGACTATTTTAATGAGAGTATGGAAGGTTAGAAAAAGAGGGCCTAGTGCTGTGCAAAATCCATTTCACTATGATCAACAAAAAAATTGCTAGTTTTGTTGGTTATTGTAATAGAGCATGTATAGTGAGATGTAGTGGTTGGTCTGATGAGAACTACATAGGCAAAGTTCTAGAGTTGTACCAAAAGTCCGAAGGCCATAGGTTTTCTTTACTGGAAGAGTGGAAGATGATTCATGAGCAACCCTGGTATATGACAGGCGAAAATGAATCTGAAGGTAGTGGGTCAAAGAGAAAAAGTAGTGGCGATGATTTTGGATCCTCCTTGTACGCACAGATGGTAGAGATGCGACAGAGAAAAAAGTTAGATCTTCAACGAGCAAAACTTCGACTTCAAGAAAAGCAAAGGTTGTCCTTCATGAGCTGATATCTAATATCATATCTTCTCGTGACAATCTCGAACAAAGTAGGTCTAATACTGCGTCAGCTATGCTGGAGTATGCACGTGTTAGGAAGTTGGAGATGTTGATGTTCTTGAAGAATAAGTAGAGTGTGATGTCGTAGAAGAAAATACTTACCACATGTTATTGAAGGAATTGTTCAAATACTAGTTTGCTTATTGTCTGTTTTAGTTTCGTAGTGTGTGTTTCGTTTTCGGTCTATCTGTTCTATTTTTGAATTGTGTGTTTGTCTAAATAATTTTTGTGTTTGAATAAATCGTGGGTTGTGAAAGTGTACGTTCATTTCATTTTGAATCTCGAGAACGTCCCTACCCCCCACTACCTTCTGAATTGATCTGACAACACTCAAACTTTAGATTCCAAACTAATAAGAACGTCCCTACCCCCACTATCTTCTGGAATTGATATGACTACACCCAACCTCGAGATTCCAAACCGACAAGAATGTCCCCCCCCCCCCCCCACTACCTTCTGGAATTGATATGAGTACACCCATCCTCGAGATTCCAAACCGACAAGATCGTCCCCACCCCCCACTACCTTCTGGAATTGATATGACTACACCCAACCTTGAGATTCCAAACCGACAAGAACGTCCCCACCCCCACTACCTTCTGGAATTGATATGACAACACCTAACCTCGTGATTCCAAACTGATAAGAATGTCCCTATAAAAATGGTGTTTCACCTCATATGTTTACCACTTCAAATGGATCCTTATCATCCAAATAATCTAATACCGAATTCTTTTAGTCTAGAAGATATTCAACGACAATTTGAATTAGAAGAAGCTTTGCTCAATAGGCAACAACAAATTGTTGAAGAGTAGCTAAGGCGAGAAAATCGATCAAATAAGAGGAAATCTATAAGTAGGGATCATGCTGCTACCAATGATAGGCTCATGGCTGACTATTTTAATAAGCCATGACTTACACTGAGATGCAATTCTGAAGAAGATTTCGAATGAGATTTCCACTATTTCTCCGTATAGTAGAAGCAACATCAAATTACGATGCCTATTTTACTCAGAGGAAAAACAATGTGGGAAAGCTTGGTTTGACTCCTATCCAGAAGTGTACAACTGCCATGCGCATGCTAGCATATGGGGTCGCTAGTGATGCTTGTAATGAGTATGTGAAGATTGGAGAAACAACTACACTTGAGTGCACTCGCAATTTTTGTGAAGGAGTAATTGCCTTGTTTGAACATGAATACTTAAGACGACCAAATATTTCGTACATGCAAAGGTTACTCCAAGTTGGTCTGGAGCGTGGTTTCCCCGGAATGATTGGAGGTATCGATTGCATGCACTGGCAATGGAAGAATTGTCCAAAGGCTTGGCGAGGGCAGTTTACTAGTGGACACAAGGGCACGTCAACAATTATCCTAGAGGCAATGGCGTCTGATGATTTGTGGAAATGGCATGCTTTTTTTGGCATGCCTGGTACATTAAACGACATAAATGTACTAGGTAGGTCCTCGATTTTCGATGACATTGAGTCTGGTGAAGCTCCAAAGGTGAACTACACTGTGAATGGCCGGCAATACAATATGACATACTATCTTGCCGACGGGATCTACCCAAAATGGCATGTATTTGTCCAGTCAATTCAGGTTCCACGGGGAACCAAAGCACAACTATTTTCCAAGCAACAAGAATCATGCAAGAAGAATGTAGAACGTGCATTAAGGGTACTCCAAGCACGCTTTACCATTATTTGTCAACCAGCTAAGATGTGTGTTGATAATGAAATTTTTATTCAATAAATACCCGAATTATATCGATTAATTAAGTTCCAAGTTAATAAATTATACTTCGGAATTCATTTAATTAAATCATACGGTCCAATCAATATGTACGTGTGACATTTATTATCAAATTATAAATGGTTAAATGGAGATTAGATCGTCCAATTATAGTTCAACATATGAGAAATCGGGATCATAATAAATAATTATTTTTACCAAATAAATAATTGGAAATAATTAATGAAATTGATAATTATGTCTTTTAAACAAATAAAAAGATATAATATCGATCAAATCATAAAATTATTCTTTTTAATTAAAGCTCAAGCCCAAGTCCAAGTCCAAGCTCAAGCCCAAGTCAAGGCTCGAGCCCAAGTCAAAGCTCAAGCCCGTGGATATTTTTGCCTATAAATAGAGCATTCTCATTCATTTGGGGAGGGGGGATTTCATTTGCAAGAAAACAAACAAAAGCAGAAGAAGAGAAAAGCTCTACAAATCAGAGAACACTTCCTCAACATCTAACCTGCATTTGAATTCATCAACAATCAAGTCTTTGAATCTTCCAATCTTCAAGAACAAGCTGCGAATTCCCTTGACTTATTCGAATCTTCAAACATTCAAGTTCAATAACAAGCTACGAAGGCCCTTGACTTACTCAAATCTTCAAACATTCAAGCATTAAAAAATCAAGTTCAAGAACAAGCTGCGAAGGCCCTTGACTTGTAGTGTGAAGTAGAATTCAAAGGAACAAATAGAGATTGTACCCAAATACATTCAATACATATTTCTTTGCGACTGCTTAATTTCTTGTTGCCAACTAAATTCAAGACTTAAGAAAATTTGTTGTTACAACTGCTTCTTCCTCAGTAAAGCTCGTGCATGATATGCGCCTTCATCAATCGTTGGAGGAATTTGAGCCTGAACTGTAAAGACCGTTTGTGTGAGGCCTCTACGATCGATATGTGCATTCAGGGAATGCATTGGGACCTCCAGTATATCCTTCAAGGGATCAAGCCCAAGTCATTTGAGGAGTTGGCCACAAGAGCTCATGACATGGAGCTCAGTATTGCTATGAATAAAAGTCACAACTTTGCCTCTCAAGACATCCAGAGAACCAAAGACAAATTTGAGTTCAAGAAAAACGGAAAGAGCTTCACGAATGATGATGCTAAGCAGGAGGCGCTAACAATTGCTTCTTCCTCAGTAAAGCTGTCTGTCAAATCCAAGAAAAAGGAAGGATAAAGTTCCCACTAGACAAGAAGAAGGTCTCATTAAAAGAGATGCAAGAGAAGAGTTATCCTTTCATAGACTCTGATGTCTCTGGAATGTTTGACGACTTGCTGAAGGAGAAGTTGATAGAATTGCCAGAAATGAAGCGTCCAGATGAAGCTGGAAGAATAAAGGACTCAACCTATTACAAGTACCATCGTCTAGTTGGTCATCCAATTGAGAAATTCTTTGTCTTCAAAGACAAAGTAATGGAGTTGGCCCGTCAAGATAGAATACTTCTTGAAGAAGATTAAGCTGCGACTAATCTAGTAACAATCGGAATCGGAACGGTAGATCCTATAACAGTCAATGTCAAGGAGGATTTATCCCTACCAATGATTACTGGAAATGCCAAGCTAGCAAGTAGATGCATACAAACCAGAAGAGCATGTCAACATAAGATGTTGATGCGGGCCACTTAGAGGAGGGATGGACTCTAGTCCAAAGAAAAAGATGTCTTGTTCCCGCAAAAGTTAATGTAACTCAACCAAGGAGGAACATGGTCATGAATCATCGCACAGGAAGAAAGTCGCTGCGGAAGTCTTTCTCTTCCAGAGCACAAGCGGCAGAGTGTAGTCCATTGAAAATACCATCACCAATCACTTTAAGGGAATTCATGCCCAAGACGTTCTAGGAAAGCCAAGAATGTGAATCATGTCACCATGTGTACGAGGATGAAGATGAAACTCCCGAAGAAGGGAGTAAAGCAACAGCATCGCATGTAGATGAGGAAATTTGTACATTCTCTATCACATTTACATATGAGAATTAGTAGAATACTAATTGATGGAGGATCAGCAGTGAATATTCTGCCCCTGAAGACCCTCAAACAAGTTGGCACTTCAGCTGATGAATTGCAACATAGCCGTTTGATGATTGAAGGAGCCGTTTGATGATTGAAGGAGGCCAAATGACTTTGGGAAAAGTAGCCCTCCACTTATCAATTGGGGAAATGGGTTCTACTTCATGGTTCCATGTCATTGACGCAAAGACTACATACAATATGTTGCTTGGAAGACCATGGATACACTCCAACAATGTCGTCCCTTTTACACTCCACCAATGTTTCAAGTATAGCAAAGACGGAGTCGAAAAGACGATTAAAGCGGATGACAACCCATTCACAGAATATAAATCACATTTTGGCAGATGCCAAATATTACATCCGAAAGAATAATGAAGCTGAAAAGTCAACAAAAGAAGAAGAAATACTTTAGAAGAACTAATATTTCAAAGGATGGGAGCACCACTTCAACAACGCAATCTGTCATCCAACGATTGGGGGCACAAACCCATAAGCAGAACTCTGTATTTGAGAGACTGGGTCCTGTTAGAAGAAATACTTTAGCCCTTCAAAAATAAAAAGAAATAAAGAAGGTGAGAAAATTAGAAGGAAAAAGTAAGAAGAACCATCAGCGTCATAAAGCTCAAGCAATCATCAGCCAGTGGAGGGTAAAGCCAAAGCAAGAACCTCGTGTCGAAGAAGCTGAACAGCCTGAAGAGAGTGTCGGATCTTCAAACCATATTACTATAAGTGAAGAAGAGACCATTGAAGAAGACATTGAAGAGGCCCCATTAACACTCAAGGAGATGCAGGGAAAGGAATATCCATTCTTCGACTCAGATATCTCGAGGATATTTGATGACATGCTCAAAGTCAAGCTAATATAATTTCCTGAGTCCAAACAAGGTCATAAATCCCAACTACTACAAGTATCATCGCATGCTAGGACATCCGATAGAGAAATGTTTTATCTTCAAGGAAAAAGTGATGGATCTCACACGTAAGGGAATTATATCCCTTGAAGAATACATGGTAGACATAAATTATGTGGAAAGCACCACCTTTGAGTCTAATGAGCAAAAGGAATTGTGGGAAGGTTATGGAACTGAAGTTGATCATAACGAGGTTTCATATTACATATACGATGAAGAAAACGCCACTGAAACAAGTACTCATCAATCACCCTAGTATAAGCGGGATGATACATTCATCAAATTTCAAGACTAGAAAGATAGGTTTCTTGCAAACCTACCAGATGTTGAAGGGGTAACAGATGAGATTTTTGGAGCGAGAAGTTTCGTCTTTAAATACGAAACTCCAAAATATGAGAAAACTCCTGATGAAGTAATGGAGTTAGCAACTCAACGCTTCATTTGCGAACCAACACTTTGGGAAAACAGTGGGAGAGAGCCTACAAAGATAACCAAGTGCAAGACTTGATCAACAAGTGTCCGGACAAGTCGCTATACCGGTACATCTATGAGCAAACGTTGTGGAATGAGTGTCACTCTCCAAGACAGGGCCCTAGATTCATCCACCTGCATCATCCACTATTTAGGAGGGCACTCGACGATATCTGGTCACAATCAATAGCAAATCAAGAGAGAGTCAACGTAGGGCAAATCAATGGTCGCTACTTGAAGAGATACTATCCATAAGTTGAAGAAACCTCCTTGACATGAGGATAAACTATCTCTATTCAAAAAAAAAAACTCCTAAGTATGATGATAAACTACTACAGACTCCCGGACATGAGTATAAACTATTTACAGACTCCTAAACATGAGTATAAACTGTCCAACACCCCTCCTTGATATGAGGCTAAAAGATCAACCCCACTAAACTATGTTTGACTTGATCCCTCTGGGTACGTAAGCAGCTTGACAGCCCCAAGTTCAGTCATAACATCAAACAGATTTTTGTCTGTCCCTGACCACATATGTATCAATAAAGCATGCACAACAACCTCCAATGACATTGTATATGGATAAACACTACTCCCTCCGTTTTCTTTTACTTGTCTTTTTAGCCATTTGCGCATCAATTAAGAAAAAATTAAAGGTAGTCAAAAAGTACATTGAAAATATAAAATGACATTCAATTGAAACTATATAACTGGTTGGGTGATAAATTCATAGTAAAAAGTAATGAAAAAGTACATTGGAAATGTCAATTTGTATTTAATTATGCTAGAAAGACAAGTATTTAGAAACAAAAATTTGAGGCTAGAAAGACAAGTAAAAAAGAACGGAGGGAGTATTATATTACAGAGCAAATATGGTAGGAAGTATGGTGGGAAAGAATAAAGCAACGAGAATGCAATAAAATAAACAAGAACGAGATTCCATTAACTTCAAGTAGTGTTCAAAGCACAAGAGAAAAAGAAAATAAAGATGTTATTTATTCGTAAACAACTCATAAAGCTAAATAGTGAGACTGAAATCTTTCAGTCCATGCTTCTTGGCATCCATGTCTTTCGTCATCTTCTGCATCGTTCTTGCTCATTGGAGTTGTACCTTGCAACAAAGCTATCTTTTCTTCAAGAGATGATACTTTAGGTCTTGATAGAGAAAAGCATGAAGGTCTTGTTTCCCTTTTGCAAGTTCCTCCAATTCATGCTTCGATTCGGCCTCTTTTGCATATCCTTGACCTAAATCTTTCTTAACTTGCTCCACATGCTCCGATCTATCTTCAATCTGGGTCCTAACGTGGGTCACCCGAGCTGTGGAAGAAGAGAATGTCTGACGATCAGAAAGTCATAGTTGCGCATCATGAAAGGACTGTACATTTTCAAAGAATGAGCTCAATGTATCTTCCATCATGAGGAGCTCTGACTTGCTGATGTTCTTTATCTCCTTAAGAGCAAGGCCAACTTGAACAAGCATAGATAAAATGTCCTTAACTGACTTGCAAGTCAATTTCTCACATAAAGCTTTCCAGATACCCGCAATGACTGTTTGAGAAACGTCCGAAACAAACTGAGCCCCTTCAAAAACAGAGGGTTGCTCAACTTCACCTTGATACTCCTCATTACCTGACTCATCAACCAAGAACTCAAGAATCTCCAAGTCATCACTCTGCAAACTGTGGTTGTCCTTTGACGGTACAAATATTGATGTCTTGGGTACAAAGTATATGTCTATCAGGTACATGTAACTCAAGTTCAAGTATCTGTCTACCAGGTACATGTGTCTCAAGTACAAGTATCGATATGTCAAATACAAGTATCTGTCTATCAGGTACAATTATTGACGTCTTAGGTACTAGTACCTGTCTATTAAGTACGTGAAGGAATCTAATATAAATCACTTGGTGATAAACACACATTCATATATCCCGGATTCGATAAAATGATGTAGAATAATCTAATAACAATTAATCTAATTTTCATATGAATACAGAGACTTACAATGCAGCGGAATATCAACAAGAACGTGCGCCCCTTTTGAGTATAGCCCACACCGTGCTTCCTTTCCAATACCAACAAGGTATTCTTCTAGATTGCACACACCAGAATTGACTACAAACCAAGGTTTGAACTTACTAGTGTTATTAAACAATTGGATGCACAGACTAAGGGAAGACTAAGGTTTTCTTTTATAGAGGTGGAGTCAACAAAAACGTTTATGCACAATTATTAGTTTTAATTGGCGCCATAATGTTTTTGTATTCATTCTCCATCAATACCATCCGTTACAATAGTCAATGAAAACATTTACGCACAATTATTTGTATTAATTGCTGCCATAATATTTTTCTTTGTGAAAACCTGATCTCCTCCTTATATAGAGTGCTCCGATAAGCAACTCGTTAAGTGATCCGTTCGACTCGTTAACTCAATTAGATCGTTTAAGCATCTAATTAGTCTAATGAGTCGATGGTGAGTTGTTATATTTTAATTTAACTTATCAAGTCAATTAAAATACCAACGGGTCACTATTAAATAATCTTATCAAGTTATTAGCCAATCTCGATTGCTTATTAGGTTCAATTGACTTAACAAGCTCAATTGTTCCTTATTCAAATGTTCATGTATATATTTACAAATATATATACTATTGAGAAATACATTTCTCAATTCACAAACCTTGTTTCATTTCATACATGAAATGGGAATATAGTAAGCTGTATAATAATAATAATTGACCAATTACTATTATTACAACGGTTAATGAATAAGATCTAGTAATCGCTCATAACCCCTTGAATCATCATGAGAACCCGAACTAGTAATATACAATTACTAAGGCGAACACTAAGTTCTACTAATCACATTTAACCAATCAGGTAAATGAATTGATACACAATTGTCTCAATGGGCATAATAAAAAGATAATCAATATTAATTGATTTCCAACACTCCCACTTGCCCTTGGACGATTACCTCACAATTCTTTTAACATGCGATCTCTAGTCGTAGCCTAACCATAAGAAGTGTGTCATGAAACACCCACAACTTTCTTTACTCGAGTATGAACTGAATATGCTTTTATGGCGTCCCATAAACCAATCAGTACCAACTGTGTGAGAGGCCTGAGATCTTCATTGTATATTAAGGATGGATAAATCCCTCCCAATACATCAACATCTATCACTATACTCACCGTGTGACCCAACATATGCCGTTATGATCCCCACTTAAGGCAGACGTTAGGTCATAGTCAAAGTACATGACTTGTATAACACAGATAGTTATATATCGTAGGTGTAAGAATTGTCGAACCTAAAATTCTAAACAAATATCATAGGACACAGATATACATATCTTCTATGAATTCGTTTCGGTCATACCAGCTCCCCAGTCATAAGACCAGCAGCCCATAGTAATGATTTAGTCCTGCAGGCTATCGTGATCTAACTAGATCACCAATCAACTACCATGTCAGTCATATGATGCTTGTCGCCCTAACTATCAGCATCTAACTTAGGCACTTTGGTTATACTATATTTCTAGGCTTGAAGAGGTGTAATCAACAGTTCATGTTACCTCTCTAGAAAACATAGACTAACCTAGGGATTTCGCTTTTCCTCATCGAGGATACAATACATGTATAATATATGTAAATTGAAACATATAAGCACATAACATGAAAAATACATACTGTCTCCCACTTAACCTAACACCACTGCGACATTTGTCTAAGACCTATGTTCGCTGGATGCTAATCATGCTTTGCCTGACTTAGTGGTTTGGTAAAGGGGTCGGCCAGATTGGCCTCTGTTGCTACTTTACATACTTTGATATCACCTCTATTAAGCATATCTCTAATCAGGTGATACTTTCTGTGTACGTGCTTGGATTTGTGATGTGCTCGAGGTTCCTTAGCTTGAGCTATTGCCCCAGTATTGTCACAAAGCAACTCCACTGGTCCCTCAATGCTAGGAACTACAACAAGCTCAGTCACGAATTTCTTAATACAAACTACTTCTTTAGCGGCTTCAGACGCTGCGATGTACTCAGACTCTGTGGTAGAATCGGCAACTGTACTCTGTTTGGAACTCCTCCAGGATACTGCTCCACCATTGAGACAAAACACGTACCCAGACTGGGAACGGTAGTCATCTCTATCAGTTTGAAAACTGGCATCGGTGTACCCTGTAACTACTAGCTCATCATCTCCTCCATATACCAAGAAAGCATCTTTAGTTCTTCTCAGATACTTCAAGATGCACTTCACTGCAATCCAGTGGCTTTCACCTGGATTAGCTTGGTATCTACTGGTAACACTTAGTGCATAAGACACATCAGGTCTAGTGCACAACATGGCATACATGATGGATCCTATAGCCGAGGCGTAAGGTACATCCTTCATCTTGTTCACCTCAGCACTAGTAGTGGGACACTGTGCTCTGCTGAGTTGAACTCCATGTCTCATGGGGAGATTACCCTTCGTGGAATTACTCATGTTGAACCTTTGCAGTACCTTATTCACATAAGTATCCTGACAAAGTCCAATAAGCCTTCTAGCTCGATCTCGGTGGATCTTTATTCCAAGTATGTATTGTGCTTCGCCTAAGTCCTACATTGAGAAACATCTACACAACCAATTTTTGATTGACTTTAGTAACTCCACATTGTTTCCAATGATGAGTATGTCATCGACATACAGGACTATAAATGATACATAACTTCCACTTACCTTCTTGTATACACAAGACTCTTCTTCGTTCTTTGATGAAACCAAAGTCTTTGATTGATTCATCAAAACGGAGATTCCAACTGCGGGATGCCTGCTTAAGACCATAAATGGACCTTTGTAACTTGCATACATTCTTAGGCCCTTTAGGACATGTAAAGCCTGGAGGTTGTGCCATGTACACATCCTCTCAAGATTTCCATTCAGGAAAGCAGTCTTTACATCCATTTGCCAAATTTCATAGTCATGAAATGCAGCAATGGCTAAGATTATCCAAATGGATTTAAGCATAGCCACTGGCGAGTAGGTTTCATCATAGTCCACACCGTGACCTTGTTTAAAACCTTTTGCTACAAGTCTAGCTTTGTAAAGATCGAAGTTTCCGTCCTTATCATGTTTCTTCTTAAATACCCATTTACGATCAATAGGGTGAACCCCATTTGGTAAATCCAACAAGGACCAAACCTTGTTTTGGTACATATAATCCATTTCTGATTGCATGGCTATCTGCCATTTGTCAGCATCTATGCTATTCATTGCTTCTTTATAAGAAGTGGGCTCGTCACTTTCAATGATGAAAGCTTCACCATACCAGCGCTCTGGTTCATGAAGATCTCTCTTAGATCTCCTAAGGGTTGGTTCTTCCACAACTTCCTGTGGATTAAGAACTGGGTCTTTTATGAAAGAAGGTACCAACTCTTGTGGTGCGTAAGATGTTTCTGGATTAGATGCTTCGACATTGACTTCATCTTCTTGAGTTTCCTCAAGACGAATACTGTTGGAAATTGATGTGTCAATTTCCTCAATTAGTGCCCGTGAACTATATCATCTATATATACGGTTCAACAACCGATAGTTATCTGAACTATCAGTAGTCTCACCCGAGATAATGCCGGGGGTCATCGAATGGCAGACTAGGCTCTCACGATGATCTTCGGGATTCGTGTATACGGTCTTATACGTTGAATCCCGATGCCTTCGTTACTCGGGCTATGAGGTCACACACGTAACAATTACCGAAGATACTTTCGAGTAGTGACCCGAAAGTGAATAAGGGATTTGATCCATATTGAGGAATTTCGGTTCGATCGAGATCGTGTCCCGACCGAACCGATGGTGCGCCCGGAATTGGTTCCGGACACACCATTTGGGGTTTATGTATATATATATATGTGAGATATATATATTATCATTTATTGAAATGATTTAATTAATTAATGAATTAATTAAATAAGATATGATTTAATTAATTAATTAAGATTAATTAATTCCATCATCATGAATGGTTGACATCTTGGTGGCTACTTTATGCATTGGGAAGGCTTTGTAAGTCTTGGGAAGAAAGGCTTTGTAAGTCTTGGGAAGAACTCTTGTAAGAGAATCTTCCATGGACCAAGAGGCATTAACCATATAGATGGTTAATGTGTTTGTTTAGTGTATAATGTGTTTCATCATCCATTCTATATCATAAGATGATATAGAATGGGTAGAGATCAAGCTAAGTCATCACACAACTCTTGTTAGAGAACACAAACAAACACACACACTTCATCTTCAAACCCTCTAGCAAAACTCTAAGTGTTAGAGTATAGAAATTGTTCTATAGTTTGCTATAGTAGTTAGACTACACACTCCTCAATAACACACACTAGTCCAAGTGTGTCTTATTGCTATCTAAGGTATTGGTGTGGACTATTTCATAGTAGTTCCATATCACCTTGGTGATAGAAATTTCTTCAAGAAGAAAGCAAGGAGCAAGGTGTGGGGATAAGCACTTGAAGATCATATCGCTTCCGCTCACGCTTCAAAGGTATATCTTTGTAGCCACACTCTTTGATTATGTTAGTTGTAGCATATTCACATTATCTTTAAACATATACTTCTATGAGCTAGTTCTATTGTGTAAGTTCTAACGATCAACGAATTAGGGTTTTCTAGACATATGAACTATCGTAGTTCATTGTGTCTTGCAACCCGGGATATTCCAACAAATACCATCACATCTAGTCCTTTTGGACAGATATTCCTTTTCAAGGAATGCTCCTGTTCTAGCAATGAAGATTTTATTCTCATGCTTCAGATAAAAGTAGTAACCAACTGTTTCCTTTGGATATCCTATAAATTAGCATTTGTCAGATTTGGGCGCAAGTTTATCCTTTGTCAATCTCTTAACATAAGCTTCACAGCCCCAAATCTTAAGAAAACCCAACTTGGGAATCTTCCCAAACCACAGTTCATGGGGAGTTTTCTCTGCTGACTTATTGGACATTTGTTCGAGGTGAGTGCTGCGCTTTGAAGTGCATATCCCCAGAAGTTAACTGGCAAATCAGGCTCATCATAGATCGAACCATATCAAGAAGGGTTCGATTTCTCCTTTCGGACACACCATTATGTTGTGTTGTTCCTGCTGGAGTGAGTTGTGAAACAATACCACACTCTCTAAGATGACTATTGAACTCGTGACTCAAATATTCTCCACCTCTATCAGACCGGAGAATCTTTATTGTCTTATTCAATTGGTTTTGTATTTCATTTTGGAACTCCTTGAATTTCTCAAAGGACTCATGTTTGTGTCTCATGAGATACACAAAACCGTCTATATTGTAATCATCAGTAAATGTAATGAAGTAGTTAAAACCTCCTCTTGCAGATGTGTTCATTGGTCCACATACATCAGTGTGTATGATGCCCAATAAATCACTTGCCCTTCCATTGTAACCAGTGAAGGGTGATTTGGTCATTTTGCCCAGCAGGCAAGCTTCACACTTATCGTATGACTCATAATCGAAACCTTCAAGTATTCCACCAGAGTGGAGTTTCATGATTCGGGTCTCGTTAATATGACCTAATCTGCAATGCCATAGGCATGTCTAGTTTAAGTCGTTAGATTTATTCCGTTTCAAGTTTATGTTATATGACTCGTTTATCATGTCTGAAACATATAGACCATTTTGAAGAGAAACGGTACCATATACCATCCCATTTCTGGTGATCCTAAATGCATTTGGATCAATTGAAAATGAAAAACCATCATTATTTAAAACAGAAACGGAAATAATATTCCTGCAAATCGCAGGTACATAGTAAACCGGGTATAAGTTCAACATAAGGCCCGTAGGCAAAATCAAACTAATGGATCCTACTACGTGGGCTGAAACTTTCGCTCCGTTTCCATCCAGCATATCCATCTCTCCTCTTTCGAGTCTTCTACTTGACTTGAGTTCCTTCATATTACAACAAATATGAGAACCACAACCTGTGTCAAGCACCCACGAAGTAGAATCAGAAGTTGTACAAACTTCAATAACAAACATACCTGTAGGTTGAGTGGTCGTGAGACCATTCTTCCTATCCTCTGTGAACTTCTTGCAGGTCGACTTCCAGTAACCTAGGTTCCCACAATAGTGACACTTGTCATCTTTCTTAGTGCTCCCCTGCCAGCATTCTTAGCAGCCTTGGGTTTACTCGAAACCTTAGCCTTGCCGGTAAACTTCTTCTTCTTCTTGAATTTCTTCTTGTTTTTAACCACCAAAACCGAAGGAGTAGAAGTCTTAGTCTTTCCCAGATTCGTCTCAGCATTCGTGATCATCTTATGCAGTTCGTGTAGAGATAACTTAAACTTGTGCATATTGAAGTTCATGACAAACTGAGAGAATTTGTCTGGAAGACTCTTCAGGATGGGATCCACTGCCAGTTCCTTAGAGACACTGGTGCCCAAGGCATTGAGTCGATCGACCAAGCCTATCATTTTAATGACATGTGGGCTTGCAGCTTGTCCGTTCCCCAGCTTGCTGTCCACGAGAGCACAGACAGTGTCATATCTCTCGTTTCTAGCTTCCTTTCGGAATAATTCCTCAAGTTGCCGGTATATGTCATATGCAACCACCTTTTCATACTGAATCTGGAACGTAGGTTCCATATTGGCTAGCATGAGACATTGGACATCCAAAGCATCAGACTTGTGCTTCTTGTTTGATCCCTTCTCACGGTGGGAGTCACCATCAATAGGGTTTGTGGGAACTTTGTTGTTCAGCACATAATGTTAGGTTTCTCTACGCATTTTATATATCGAATTTACATAAAATGCATAGAAGGATCGTTAATACAAGTTCAAAAACCACATTTAATCTACGGGTTTTGTGTGATATACCTCTTGGAGCGTGAGTGCGTAGCGGAAGAGCTCAAGTGTGCCCTCTCTAATTAGTCCACACCAATGTATAGCTTGATTTCTTCCTTGGAGGAACTAGACCTCAAGTGTATACTAAGAATGAAATTAAGCAAGAAACAATTTTCTTCTTAACATTTGTTGTGTATATTTGGCCAAGAGAGCTTACTTGCTTAGAAGAGAAAGAAGACAACTCTTCCTTTTATAATGGGTTAGTGTAATCATTACTTTCTAACTTATTCATTATTTATCAAATAAACAATGAATATTATATTAAAAAAGCCTTCAAACAATGAAGCCTTTTAGTGGCTCAAGAAAGACTTCAATATAATATTAGACAAGTACATGACACTTGTCCCCTCCCAAATGGCCGAAATAATGGGCTTAAATTCCACTTTGAATTTGACCCCTTTATTCTATCATGTGTTACACTTTTGTCCCGGAAATTTCGATCAAATCGAAAATCAACTCACATTGAATGTGTGTGACCTTTTAGGACCAAAATAACATTCGACATGTGTTAGTAAAATATCAACCAAAGTATCTTAATAACACATTGATCACGAGCGGGCTCTAGCAAAACCATCGTGACCCCTAATGTATTTCGGGTTCATTCCTAATGTGTATATTATTGTCCAACAAAATATACACCTGAACTTGACTTTGAATGAGTAATCGATTTCACAATCATATTGTACAATGGGCATAAATATGACGTGTCAAACACCTCATACTTCTAACACTCCCACTTGCCCTTGGACGATTACTTATGAAATGATTCCTTCGCATCATTATCCCAACAGTCAAGCTATGGTAAGATATGTGTCACCATACTCTTGCACCTGTAGTTTTCTCGGATACATAGATTTAATGTGATACCCAGTACACTACTGGAGATGGCCATCTTAATCACCATTAAACTACCGAGATCCAGGATCAATCGACATAACCGATTGTGTGAATCCCCTCTGATGGTCAGTGAATGTTCCACCATGTTACGAGTATACCCAACATATGCCTTTATAGTCCTCCTTTTACAGAGAATGTTTGACATAGTCAAAGCACACAAGCTCCATGCCAGCGCATTTCCGCCACACAGGTCTAAGAATCACCATTCAACATAAGTTCTATGAGAATACTCTTAGGACACAGTTATGTTATCTTCTAAGTTTCTCATGGCGGTCGAGTCCAGTATCATAACCTGGACTAATTCTAAGTTACATACCCACATGTATGATTAGAGTACCTTACTCCCTTTCTTGTCCAAGAGACGTGACCAAGACAATCATACACATACTGATCATTCCAATGCTCGATTCCATTCATTAAACATTTGATCAGGGACAAGTTATCCCCTTGTTTCTAGGCTTAGTAGAGGGTCTCTCATTTGGGATCCTCAACCCCAAAGACCTCTCCAGAAAACATGGATAACAGTGGAATCAAAGAGATATATGTATGAAAGACAGTCCAACTGAAAATACATATATTTATATTTGAATCAATTATTCAACAATGTCTTATTAAGACAACAACTATGACAAGATACAGAAACATACAACTCCCACTAAACCTAACACCATCCAAACGTATATTTGAGTCCAACTCCTGATAAGTGTTTGTCATGTTTGCTCTGAGGCAATGGTTTGGTCAATGGGTCTGCTATGTTGTCATTTGTATGTATCTTGCATACACTCACATCTCCTCGTTCTGTGATGTCACGAATGATGTGATACTTCCTGAGTACATGTTTGGAACGGTGATGTGCTCTTGGTTCTTTGGCTTGAGCAATGGCACCAGTGTTATCACAATATAACTCTAGTGGTCCATTAATGCTAGGCACAACTCCAAGTTCACTCACAAACTTCTTAATCCAGCATGCTTCCTTTGCAGCCTCAACAGCTGCAACATACTCATCTTCTGTTGTAGAATCAGCTACAGTGCCTTGCTTGCTACTGCACCAAGACACTGCACCACCGTTTATGCAGAATACATAACCAGACTGAGATCTTGCATCATCTTTGTCGGTTTGGAAACTCGCATCGGTGTAGCCTACAACCCTCAACTCGTCATCTCCTCCGTAGACAAGGCACATGTCTTTAGTATTTCTCAAATACTTAAGAACTGTCTTTACAGCAATCCAGTGTGCTTGCCCTGGACACGACTGATAACGACTTGTTACGCTCAAAGCATAAGAAACGTCAGGTCGTGTACAAAGCATGACATACATGATAGATCCTATGGCAGAGGCATAGGGGATCTTGTTCATGTTCTCTATTTCGCTGCTTTCAGTGGGGATGTCAGCACGACTAATAGAGATGCCATGTCTCATGGGGAGATTACCTTTCTTGGAATTTTCCATACGGAATCTATGCAACACCTTATCAATATAGGTGTTTTGACTCAGTCCAATGAGTCTCTTAGATCGATCTCTATAGATCTTAATTCCAAGAATGTATTGTGCCTCTCCGAGGTCTTTCATAGCGAAGCACTTACATAACCATGCCTTGACTGATTCAAGCATGGGTATGTCATTTCCTATGAGAAGTATGTCGTCTACATACAGCACGACAAATGCAATGTTGCTCCCACTAACCTTCTTGTATACACAAGAATCTTCTTCGCATCGAATGAATCCAAACTCTTTGATTGATTCATTGAAGCGAAGATTCCAACTCCTTGATGCTTGCTTTAGACCATAAATGGATCTCTGAAGCTTGCATACTTTCTTAGGCTCTTTCGAGCTTGTGAAGCCAGGAGGTTGTGTCATATACACATCCTCTTCAAGTTTCCCGTTAAGGAAAGCTGTCTTCACATCCATCTGCCAAATCTCATAATCATAGTATGCGGCAATGGCTAAATTAATCCGAATTGATTTAAACTTAACGACTGGAGAAAAGGTTTCATCATAGTCAATACCATGAATTTGCTTGAAGCCTTTAGCCACTAGTCGTGCCTTGTAAACATGGACATTTCCATCTTTATCAAGTTTTCATTTAAATACCCATTTGCATTCGATGGGTCTATCACCCTTCGGCAAATCGATCAATGTCCATACCTCATTATGGTACATTGAATCCATCTCGGATTGCATGGCTAAAATCTATTCATTAGCATCCTCTTGTTTCATGGCTTCATCATAGGTGGAAGGTTCCCCGCTCTCAATCAGAAATGATTCCCCATACCATCTATCGGGTTCCTGACGGGACCTTTCGGATCTCCGAGGGATGTTTTGAGTATCAGTCGGCTCGTCTACGGTTTCCCGTGGATCGAGTTGAACTTCTTCTTCAAAAGAAGGGTTCACCGCCTGAGGTGATTTAGCCGAGGCGCTAGTGCCTGCTATATCACTATCTTGAACAATTTCAAGAGTCTCATTACTCTTATACCTCTTTGTAATGTACTCCTTCTCAAGGAAAGTTCCATTACGTGCAACGAAAATTTTATTTTCGGGCCTGAGATAAAAGAAGTATGCCTTGGTTTCCTTAGGATAACCAATGAAATAACACTTGTCTGACTTGGGTACAAGCTTATCTTTGTTAACTTTCTTAACATAAGCTTCAGATCCCCAAATCCTCAAGTATCCTAATTTGGGACTGCTCCCAAACCACATCTCATGTGGAGTTTTAGGCGCTGATTTAGTTGGACATTTGTTTAGTGTGTGAGCGGCAGTTTCCAGTGCATAACCCCAGAAACTTACTGGGAGTTCCGATGTGCTCATCATCGATCGAACCATATCTAATAAAGTTCGATTTCTCCTTTCTGAAACACCATTGTGTTGTGGTGTGCCAGCAGGAGTGAGTTGTGATACTATACCACAATCTCTTAGGTGTTGCAAGAATCCATGGCTCAAGTATTCTCCTCCTCTATCGGATCGGAGAATCTTGATTGTCCTGTTGAGCTGGTTTTGTACTTCATTCTGAAATTCTTTGAACTTTTCAAAAGCTTCACTTTTATGCTTCAACAGATATATGTAACCATATCTGCTAAAGTCATCGGTAAATGTGATGAAGTATAGAAAACCACCTCTAGCAGGTGTATTCATTGGACCACATACATCACTATGTATAATTCCCAATAAATCAGTTGCCCTTTCACTCGTACCAGTGAAAGGTGACTTGGTCATCTTACCCATAAGACATGATTCGCATTTGTCAAAAGATTCAAAATCTGATGTCATAAGAATTCCATTTGCATGGAGTTCTTTAATGCGTTTTTCATTTACATGACCGAGTCTGCAATGCCATAAGTATGTTGGGTTCAAGTCATTGGGCTTGTTCCTTTTTATACTAATGTTATAAGTTTCTACACTTGTTTCCAAGATGTAGAGACCACTCTGCAGGGATGCAGTACAATAAATATTGCCATTTTTAGAGATAAAACAACCATTTTTATCAATAGAAATGGAAAAACCATCTAAGTTCAACAACGATATTGATATAATATTCCTACACAATGTAGGAACATAATACACATTGTTCAAAACAATACAATATCTTGATGGTAATCCTAATGTTATTGTTCCTACAGCAAGAGCTACAACTTTTGCACCATTGCCTACTCGTAGGTCCACCTCATCCCTTGTGAGCTTTCTTCTATTCTGTAAGTGCTGCATATTTCGACAAATATGAGTACCACATCCGGTGTCAAGCACCCAAGAATTAGAATCAGAAGGTAAGTCTGTCACAACATAGATACCTGTTGACGGAGTAGCAGTGGTCACACCACTCTTCTTGTCCGCAAGGTACTTCTTGCAATTCCGCTTCCAGTGGCCTAACACCCCACAGTAATGACAATTGTCATTTCTTTTAGCATCATTCCTTGATGCATTCTGGGTAGGAGCTGTTGCATGATGGACAACCTTTGTCTTGTTCTTAGACCACTTCTTCTTCTTGAACTGTTTCTTGTTCTGAATAGTCAGAACAGAGGAAGAAGTGCCTTTAGCCTTCTTAATGTTTTGTTCTGTGTTGATGATCATTCCATGCAACTCAGACAACGTTTTGTCATATTGGTGCATGTTATAATTCAACACAAAACCATTAAACGAGTCAGGCAACGACCTAAGAATGATATCCACAGACATCTCCTTAGAGACGGGTGCCCCCAACGAGGCTAGTCTTTCAACTAACCCTATCATCTTGATGACATGGGCACTCGCAGGCTGACCATTGCTGAGCTTACAATCAACAATGGCACAAACAGTGTCGTACCTCTCGTTGCGTGCCTCCCGCTGGAACAAATTTTCCAGCTGGCGGTACATCTCGTAAGCGTTGACCTCCTCGAATTGAATATGAACATTCGATTCCATGTTGGCCAACATCAAGCACTGGACATCAGTAGCATCGTTCTGATGCTGTTCATAGACATACAACTCCTCCTCATCAGTGGGAGGTTCCGTAGGAAGCGGGTTTAATAGCACATACTCTGTTCTCTCAGACTTAAGAACAATTCTCAAGTTGCGAGACCAGTCATGGAAATTTGAGCCGTTTAGTTTGCATTTCTCCAGTGAGGAGCGGAGAGATTTCGAGCTTGATGAGTTTATAGACATGATAACTACATTGAAGAGAATACGGAAATTTAAACACTCAGATAAGCATGTCATAGCGATAAAAATATCTAAATATATGAATTCATACAATTGTGTTTACAATCCTACTAAAACACACAATGTATCCGAGAACTCAGACAATCAATAATCGTACGGCAGCACGCAACATTTCGACTACGAATCATGTGAGTAGGTGATGATCACCATTCTATGTCAAACATAGCTCTCGGTCTCACCAAAAATCTTACAAGATTGTATTGGTGACTCCTTTTGCCAACAGGCCCAAATCTAATTTGGAAATCACTGTTCAAGTAACCTGGGCCTACTGATCCATATCAGAATGAATGATCGAAGCCCGAGTCTGACTCGGAAATCATTCAATCACTCCATCGCTATCAAGTCAAGAATATTTCACGTCTGCCAATCTGGCAGGTCCGCGTATATCCATGATTTATACGACTTTAGGTTCAGGTATGACAATAAACTTGACTTGTGGTAGGATTAGTTACACACATAGATTCATGTCATATATGCATATATATTCACTCAAGCAAGAACATATATCATATGAGCATGGAAATAACGAATGTAACGCATATAAATGGGACTCGTGATATGATCTTAAAAAACCGAAAGAATGAAAACTAAGTTCTAAACTAAGTCTTCATATCCACTTCAGTTCCTGGTATGGCTCCGTCTTCTCTTGCTTACAATCACTCGCAGTGATAATCAATTGGCACGCAGGCCAATGTAAAAATAAATGAATTGACACAAATCGTCATAAAATTAGCTCGCAGGCTATATTTTAATTTTGACACAGGTCGTCATATATTCAAGACAGTGCGCAGACTGTATTTCAAAAGCCAGATCATATCACTCGTCCCAACATTCATTCATAATGAAAATAAACATTCACCATATAACACAATATATGAAATACATGTATTAAATCAATTAAACACGTAAGGATGTTGTCACTCCAAATAATCACACAACATATAATCCATGTATTTCCATATGTAATGAATATTACATCACATGTAACAATTAATTCAATAATCCATAGGTATTAAATTAATTAAGGCATTTAATATAATTAATAGTCATTTTAATAATATTTATATCCAATATAAATAAATTAACAACTAATCATATTAGTACTATTAATCAACCGAAAATCAAATAACATTAAAGTCCATTTAATTTATATAAAATCACTAAAATAGCCAAAAATCACCAAAAATGAAATTTATTCCCAAAACAAATTTTTTTTGTTACTGTTCATGCCGTGAACAGTGTTACCGAACACTGTTCCGGTCGCGAATAGTGTTTTCCGATTATGTTCTATACATTGCTCGGAAAATGTATGGCTATTCAAACTTCATTTTCGAGTCCAAAACAAATTCAAAAAATTCCAGAAAAATATCTACGGACTCGTATGGAAGTCTAGTATTTGATTTATATTTTTATTGAATTTTCGGAATTATTTTACAGGCCTTAAAAAATCCGAGTTCATACATTACTCCTAGTGTACAATAACCTTAAAAAATTGATATCAAAACATACATACATGTAATTATAATCCATTGAATCATATTCTAAGGTGTTTAAAGTGAATTTGAACACTTGTACTAGGCTCTGATACCATGTTAGGTTTCTCTACGCATTTTATATATCGAATTTACATAAAATGCATAGAAGGATCGTTAATACAAGTTCAAAAACCACATTTAATCTACGGGTTTTGTGTGATATACCTCTTGGAGCGTGAGTGCGTAGCGGAAGAGCTCAAGTGTGCCCTCTCTAATTAGTCCACACCAATGTATAGCTTGATTTCTTCCTTGGTGGAACTAGACCTCAAGTGTATACTAAGAATGAAATTAAGCAAGAAACAATTTTCTTCTTAACATTTGTTGTGTATATTTGGCCAAGAGAGCTTACTTGCTTAGAAGAGAAAGAAGACAACTCTTTCTTTTATAATGGGTTAGTGTAATCATTACTTTCTAACTTATTCATTATTTATCAAATAAACAATGAATATTATATTAAAAAAGCCTTCAAACAATGAAGCCTTTTAGTGGCTCAAGAAAGACTTCAATATAATATTAGACAAGTACATGACACTTGTCCCCTCCCAAATGGCCGAAATAATGGGCTTAAATTCCACTTTGAATTTGACCCCTTTATTCTATCATGTGTTACACTTTTGTCCCGGAAGTTTCGATCAAATCGAAAATCAACTCACATTGAATGTGTGTGACCTTTTAGGACCAAAATAACATTCGACATGTGTTAGTAAAATATTAACCAAAGTATCTTAATAACACATTGATCACGAGCGGGCTCTAGCAAAACCATCGTGACCCCTAATGTATTTCGGGTTCATTCCTAATGTGTATATTATTGTCCAACAAAATATACACCTGAACTTGACTTTGAATGAGTAATCAATTTCACAATCATATTGTACAATAGGCATAAATATGACGTGTCAAACACCTCATACTTCTAACAATTCGGTCCTCTCTTGCTTGAGAATAATTCTCAAGTTTCGGGGCCATTCATCGAAGTTTGAGTTATTGAGCTTGCACTTTTCAAGTGCAGCACGAAGCGATTTAGCAGGAGTAGTAGTAGTGGTAGCCATAATGATTCTACAAGAATAAGTAAATAAAAGATCATATTCAGCAAACTATCATGTTTAACATTTACAAATAAATTGTAAAATAAATAACAATACTTCAAATCTCACGAAATATATTAGTATCAAGATCTATTAGTTAAATTCAAACGGCAACACTGCATACATTTTGAATTTGGTCATAATAGTAGGTTACAACCAATTGTGTAAGACTACATAACTCTTGTGTCACTAACATACTTATCAAGATGCTACCCAACAATTGTATCTCCGATAAACCAGTTAAGCAAACCATTTAAACCAAATAGATACTTGGAATGATCATATGAAAGCCCACAACGTTAGTGGAAATCACTTCAACATGATCCATTGTCATCAGAGTGCATAACTGTAACACCTGCCATCACAGTGTGCCCAGATGATGCAATTGATTTCACAACTTTAAAGTTGGATCGATACTTTGCTTAATTTTAAGTGGTGAGACTATTATTACTTGAATTTTATTTAACCATGTGTTAAGAGCACATAATCAAGCATATGCACAACATGAAAAATAAAACAAGTAATGCATATTCAAGAGGCGCATGATATGACCATAGGCCCTATTACATTTTCAAAAACTTGAAAACTAACATTTAGCCCTATTACATATTTGTCTTCTTGTTCTTCTGGCTTCTGAAAACTCCACCAAGTTTTGTCTTGAATTACAATTCAATTAACGAATCACAACTTAGACAACATGCAAGCTTGTGGGATAAACAAGAAATAAAATTAAACTATGACTTAGTTGGTCATTTACAATAGTATGGTATACGCAGACCGAAAAAACAAAATAAAATGTCATATCTATGCACCCCCATTCCATTCACAACAAATATATATAGCAGGCAAGCAACATTAGAATAAAATACTTAATGTTACAAATATATATATAAATGAAATGGCAAATAATGTGTTTATTATTTAATTGATTACACATATTTCACAAAGACCATTTAATTATCAATTAATGTGTTTGAATTTTTTAATTCATTATTAATTAACAATTAATATGAAATAATTGCTCAAAATAAATATACACTTAACAATTGACAATTATTACAATAATTATCAAATCACTAAAATCATGGAAAAATTATTTAACAAATAATTTACTCCAAAATTTAAATTTTTGAAAGTCACATGAAACGTCACTTTTTAATTCATGAAAGTGAATAAAATTAGGGATTATATAATTAATCAATATTAATTGTCAACTAAATGATTTCTCAATCAAGTTAATGACAAAAATTTATTTTGACCATTTTTAGGATTAAAAATATTAAATGCAAATTAATCAAAACTCAAAAACCAAAACATTATCGGATTAGGGTTTTGTTAATTGGAACGTTGGACTTTGACACGGAAAACGAAGCGTCTCCGGCCAGTTCCCCTCGACACGGGCCACCCCTTCCCCTCCTCCGTCCAGAGACGAGTCCATGGGTGTCCGGAACGTCCCGTGCCGACCACGGACGCTCCCTAGGGAGGCCGAGCAAGGTCGGTCGTCCAAATTTGCACTTAATTCCAGATTTTCCGATCTATTTGTAACACTTTTGTAAAAACGTTTTGAAGGCCCTAAACTTAACCAAAAATCACCAAATTCGACATGAACATCAACAATACATATGTTGAACATTTCCCACTGGAATTTTGTCAATATATATTTCAGATTTCCGTTTAAGCGCAATATACTTTGAAAACTAAATGAATTAATCTGGAAAAACCGTACATCAGAAAAAGTTGAAAAAGCACATAAACTTTCTCACTGCCTCGTGAGGTCACCGAATAAAAATTGGAGTTTTCTGAACTTTTTAAACCCGTCTGATAATTCAAAAACGTTTTCATATCTGATTAAAACAAAATCCAAAAATTATAATCCTAAAACAATTCATGAAACAAATCAAAAATTATATGAAACATCAAAATCAATTCGTGAAGATGATGATTCATACGTGTATATAGTTTGAACTATATGGGTTATTTTTCACATTAAATATATTCATTAATTGAATATACTAATCATGATAAATCAAACAATCAAATAAATATAAACAATAAATCATACAACTAAATAAAATACATCAACTTTAATTTGGCTCTGATACCACTGAAGGAATCTAATATGAATCACTTGGTGATAAACACACATTCATATATCCCGGATTCGATAAAATGATGTTGATTAATCTAATAACAATTAATCTAATTTTCATATGAATATAGAGACTTACAATGCAGCGGAATATCAACAAGAACGTGCGCCCCTTTTGAGTATAGCCCACACCGTGCTTCCTTTCCAATACCAACAAGGTATTCTTCTAGATTGCACACACCAGGATTGACTACAAACCAAAGTTTGAACCTACTAGTGTTATTGAACAATTGGATGCACAGATTAAGTGAAAACTAAGGTTTTCTTTTATAGAGGTGGAGTCAACAAAAAAGTTTATGCACAATTATTAGCTTTAATTGCCGCCATAATATTTTTGTATTCATTCTCCATCAATACCATCCGTTACAACAGACTGAGTCAATGAAAACATTTACGCACAATTATTTGTATTAATTGCTGCCATAATGTTTTTCTTTGTGAAAACCTGATCTCCTCCTTATATAGAGTGCTCCGATAAGCAACTCGTTAAGTGATCAGTTCAACTCGTTAACTCAATTAGATCGTTTAAGCATCTAATTAGTCTAATGAGTCGATGGTGAGTTGTTATATTTTAATTTAACTTAGCTAGTCAATTAAAGTACCAACGGGTCACTATTAAATAATCTTATCAAGTTATTAGCCTATCTCGATTGCTTATTGGGTTCAATTGACTTAACAAGCTCAATTGTTCCTTATTCAAATGTTCATGTATATATTTACAAATATATACTATTGAATAACACATTTCTCAATTCACAAACCTTGTTTCATTTCATACATGAAATGTGAATATAGTTTCACTGTATGTGTGTGACCTCTCTAGGCTTAGATAATAGCAAGCTGTATAATAATAATAATTGACCAATTACTATTATTACAACGGTTAATGAGTAAGATCTAGTAATCGCTCATAACCCCTTGAATTATCATGAGAACCCGAACTAGTAATTTACAATTACTAAGGCGAACATTAAGTTCTAGTAATCACATTTAACCAATCAGGTAAATGAATTGATACACAATTGTCTCAATGTGCATAATAAAAAGATAATCAATATTAATTGATTTCCAACAGTGGTGTATCTAAAGTACAAGTATCGATGTCTCAAATACAAGTATCTGTTTATTAGGTGCAAGCGTCGATATCTCCGGTACAAGTATCTGTCTATCAGATACATGTAACTCAAGTTCAAGTATCTGTCTACCAGGTACAAGTAACTCAAATACAAGTATCTGTCTATCAGATACATGTAACTCAAGTTCAAGTATCTGTTTACCAGGTACAAGTATCGATGTCTCAGATACAAGTATCTGTCTATCAGGTACAAGCGTCGACGTCTCCGGTACAAGTATCTGTCTATCAGATACATGTAACTCAAGTTCAAGTATTTGTCTACCAGGTACAAGTAACTCAAGTACAAGTATTTGTCTACCATGTACAAGTAACTCAAGTACAAGTATCAGATACATGTAACTCAAGTTCAAGTATCTGTTACCAGGTACAAGTATCGATGTCTCAGATACAAGTATATGTCTATCACGTACAAGCGTCGATGTATCATGTACAAGTACGTGTATCTCAAGTACAAGTATCGATATCTCAAGTACAAGTATCGATAAATCTCAAGTACAAGTATCGATATCAGGTACAAGTATTGATCTATCAGGTACAAGTATCTCAAGTACAAGTATCGATGTCTCATATACTAGCAGGTACAAGTATCGATATCTTAGGTACAAATATCTGTCGATTAGATACATGTAACTCAAGTCCAAGTATCTCAAGTACAGATATCGATGTGTCAGACACAAGTATCTGTCTATCAAATACAAGTATCGATGTTTCGCGTAGAATTATGTGTTCATCAGATACATGCAAATTGTAATACCCGGCCTAAAGTTGTGATATGAAATGTTTGATATGATTTGATTGGTACTACTCATACCATCAAGATGCATCTTCTTTTCGGTAGCCCAACTCAAAAGAACTCCAAAGTTAAGCGTGCTTGACCTGGGGTAATTCCAGAATGTGTGACCCACTGGGAAGTGTCCCGGTGAGCATGTGAGTGAGGACAAAACGTGCTGGAGAGACCCGTGGTGTATTGTGAGGCCAGGTCATCAAATAACGTTCCGACCCGGTTTCGGGGGCGGGACGTTACATAAATCAAGTTTAAGTATTTGTGTATCAGGTACAAGTATCTTGAGTACAAGTATCGACTTTTCAGATATGACTGTATGCCTATGTGAGAAAGTGTAAGAATGAAATCAATGATGGTTGGGACTATATGCTAAAGTTGCCAACTCGACTAAAACTTCGAAACACAACTCGCAATATGGGTCTAGCTTATTGATCTGTTCCATATAACTTTACTTGAATCCATTTGATTTTTTTTATTGACTAAACCCGTGGTCCAAGTGTATCTTGTCTTTACCACGAATTATTTTCATTGGTTAACAATAATTGTAGTTTTCCCAATAGCTCACTTATTTTCTTTCTTCCCCATAGAGGGAATAGGCAAACCTAGGTAGTGGTTTCTCAAGGCAATATACATAATAAAGGAAAGAAGAATGTGCACTTCATCTATCCATGTGAGACTAAATGTATAAGCATGCTATATATATACTGGAAAAAGTACCAAAAACGACAAAATCAGCCTTTGTCCTATAAGTAAAAACGACAAACCATGACAAGCCCGAGGCTGGCCCAGGTTTTTGATATTTTGGTTGACAAATAGGACGAGATACGACAAACTCGTCATAACTTGTCCTTTTTGCTCAGTAAAAACTAATTGGAATTGTTCTTTTACTTTAGATTATGATTTAAAAGAGATCGTAAGAAAATAAGAGAAGGTAAATAAGAAAAGAAGAGTAGTGCTTGAATTATTCAACTTTTGATTAATGAATTGTCAAAAAGAAAAAATTAAAAAATTAAAGCAAGGACAAACTTGTCTTATTTTGTCGTAGTTGTATGACCTAATATGACAAGTTCCCTAACTTAATAGTATGATACAAGACATAATCATCAATTACTCTTTTAACAATGATCATGTTAATCTATTTAATTTGATTATAATATTATACTATCGGACTATAACTCTTAACTAATTTTGATATGTCATTCTTGCTTTGCACCAAAGCAAGAGTTATTCGTTCATATATCAACATTCATACTTATCATATAAGTACTAGTGTAATACTTTATTTACATGAATACTCCACAAATAATTAATTATGATGTATTATGTCGATATGTGCTTGAATTATCAACTCTAGATTAATAAATAATCAAAAAGAAAAATTAAAAAATTAAAACAAGGACAAAAAGGACAAACTTGTCCTATTTTGTCTTAGTTGTATGACCTAATATGACAAGTTTCCTAACTTAATAGTATGATACAAGACATAATCATCAATCACTCTTTTTACAATGATCATGTTAATCTACTTAATTTGGTTATAATCTAACACTATCGGACTATAACTCTTAACTAATTTTGATATGTCATTCTTGCTTTGCACCAGAGCAAGAGTTATTCGTTCATATATCAACATTCATACTTATCATATAAGTACTATTGTAATACTTTATTTGCATGAATACTCCACAAATAATTAGTTATGATGTATTATATCGATATGTGCTTGAATTATTCAACTCTATATTAATAAATAATAAAAAAAGAAATTAAAAACTTAAAACAAGGACAAAAAAGGACAAACTTGTCCTATTTTGTCGTAGTTGTATGATCTAATAGGAAAAGTTTTGACAAATTTACTAACTTAATAGTATGATACAAGATATTAGATTAATAAATTGTGTTTGAATTATTTACATGAATATTTCACAAATAATTAGTTAAAATGTATTATGTCGATAAGTGCTTGAATTATTCAATTTTATATATCATTTTTAACTTTTTTTTTAGAAAATATAGCAATGAACTTCGTTTAACTACTTATTGTGTCCTTTTTCTAAATAAATGAATATTAATTAAACAAAATATTAGATTAATAAATTGTGCACCTACAACTAGTGTCAATATGTGCTTGAATTATTCCACTTTACATTAATAAGTTGTAAAAAAAAAATGAAAAAGTAACAATTTCTTAATATTAATTTCTCAAAATCAAAGGACAAAATCATGTTTTTCCTTATTAACAAAGGCACAATCCTGGTCAATTGTTCACTTTCTTTAGGAGCCGTTGATCTTCACTCATCTATGGTCTAAAATCTTTCAATCCTTTTGAGGAGGATCGCCACGTCAGCTCATCAATAAATAAACCTCTTTTCATTCTTCACTCTTCTCTTATTTTTTTCCAATCCCTCATACACGCCCTCTCATCTTCATCTTCTCTTATTTTCCAATCTCTTCTCTTTATTTTCCCCTTCTGATTCTTCCTATCATTCTTTTCTTTCTTTTTCTTTTCTGATTCTCCTTTGAGATCATCACTCAGGGAGTCAAAATTTTTTAATTTCAATTGAATTTTCCCAAATCAATTGTCTTTTAATTGTCCAATTTTATTTTATTTTGTTTTGTTGTCGGTGATTTATCTATCTGTTTACAGTGGGTAGATCTATTTCAAAATACAAATTCCGACCCATACTCAGTCGAATCTGGTAATTAACAAACATAATCCGTTTTTTTATTGCTAAAAGTGCATTGATGGTTAATTGGTTGATTTGTGCTTTGTTGGTTGAGTATGAGTTGCGAGATTATGATATTGACTTTCCATCTCCTTAATTTTTTTGTATATAAATATTTGTTCATACTTGGCAAGAAACAATTACCATTTCAGTATGTTCTGGATCTGTCTCTATATTTGCCAGAATTATCACAACACAATGTTTGGTTGATAAAAGTTGACAAAAGCTTCTATGAATTATTTTTTGTTTTGCTAATTTCAGCTTTGGTTGAAGATGGAGTTGGTGATAACAATCAAGAGTCTGATAAGAAGAAACTGGAGGAAGGAGGAATGGGAAAGATGTAGATTGCTAATTAATTCTTTTTTTGTAATTCTTTTATTTGTATGTTGATGTGTATACAGTATATATATGTAGATTGATAATTGATTCTTTTTTTGTAATTTTATATACTTGTATAGTTGTATGTTGATTTGTATATATGTATGTGTTTATCGATTTGGAAATGATCAAATTTCATTAGTTTTGAATTAGAACAAACGACAAGTGCAGTATATATGTATGTGTTTATATCCATTTGAAATGATCAAATCATTCGATCTGCTTCAATTTTCTGACCTGCTTTAATAGTACAAAACGTGACTATACACCAACGACAAACATTGACAAGCGTGAATTTCGAAATCAATTTTGAATTAATTTTCGAATTATAACAAAGGACAAACTTTGACAAATAAATTAATTAATTATTTTTCCTTTTTTTACTTTATACGACGAAATTGGACAAGAATTAATTAATTTTTAATTAGTTTATACGACAAAGTTTGACAAGTGTTGGCCCGTTCTATGTTGATTTTCGGGCTTCAAACTAAGGACAAGCAACGACAAAATTAGCAAATAAGACGACTTTTAAAGAACAGCGAATTCTCGTCATATCTATATCAAAAACGACGAGAAAGAACGAATTCCCTTGTCCTTTTTGCTGATTTTTTCAGTAGTAATAAGGCAACAATATGTGTACACTCTCACAAATACATACAATAAACTACAAATATGAACGGCATACAAAGAAGTTTTGGACATGACAACACACTCAAAGCGCCGTAAACAAGATGGGTAAAAACATGCTCATGAAACCTACACAAGAAACAAATGATAAATAGATCACACCTAGCCTAAAGTAAACAAAAGAAGGGGATTCATATGTGATTTGTATTCAACGTAATAACAATGAACTGTTTCTAGCAAATTGAAAGGCCACAACTAATATGCCTAGAAACTTGCATGAACCATTCGTTACTTTGGAAAATAAAAAAAATATCCAATACAAATATGCACTTCATTGGTTGTGAATAATCCTAAGCCTGACGGTTATGTATTGCCTGAGGAAAAAAGTTGAAGTGGTCGGATCTTCCAGCAGATGACAAACGCGCGAAAGGACAAGAAGAAATGCATCTGTAAAACAACGAAATAAGATTAAGCCGTTAGCAATCTGTGGTTGATAAGCCATGTAAAAGCCTTTATTCTAGCCTAAGATCTTTCCTTGAGGAGTTGTGTTTGATTGAAATACTATCATAAATGAGTATGAATCTCAAATATTACTGAGGAACTCTTTAACAACCCAGAGAAATTTGGGAGCATTAATAGATTTGGATATTATATACTCATTCGTCCCTAAAAGATTGTCACATTTTGACTTTTGTTAGTCAAACATTATAAAATTTGATCATGAATTCCCATTAAACGATAAGATTGTCACACTAAAGTGTTATCACATAAATAATAAGGGTCATTTCAGTCTTTTACTATCCATTAATACAATTAAGTAAGTAAACAAAATGAAACAAATTTCATTTCCCCCCTCCCCAAAATTTCACACGCGCCCCCCCACCCCCCCTTCATTCAACCGCCCGAAACTAATGCCACCCAATAATCAGGGATTCCAATCATTTACTCCATCCGAAATTATAGGCAACCAACAATTAAACATCAGTAAAATCTCAATTATACTCACAATATTGGAAAGGAAAACCAAGCCCCAGTGAAAGTCTAAAAAATTCTCGAAAATTCATTCAAACTTCAAGCAATGGCAACGTCTTCAAAAACTCGTAGCACATATATGATTTATTAGTCGTTTTCTACACTTCAATTTCGTTGTTAGGTGGTGTCATTTTTATTTTTCCAGATCTCAAACCCCCTATGCCACTGATGTTGCTCAAGTTGTATGTGAAATAGTTGTCTTTTGTGGTGCCATTATCATTCTTCATATTGTCTTTACTCCTGTGATTCAGACTTTGATGAAATTGTATGGAATATAATGAAAACTATGAGAATATTGAAGATGTGGTGAATTTTGAATCAGAATTAATTGTATTGTATGTAACTTGTAAAGTTTATTGACTTTTTTATTGTTGGCAATTTGTGGAACATGTATAATCCAATAGCATTGTTTTTTTATTAGAATTTTATCTTATCCTGTGAGAATTTTGCATTAAGGTCATGTTTGAATAATTGTTCATAGTGTGTTATGTGAGTTTTGAATTTTGAATCTAAACTTTTGAGATCTATGGCATTTTGTTTGACATATATAATGCAATATCATTACTGTTTAATGAATTTGAGATTTATGACATTCTGTTTAACATGTATAATGCAATATCGTTGATGTTTAATGAATCTGAAATCTATGACATTCTGTTTAATAGGTTTAATGCAATATCATTGTTATTTGATAGATTATATATATTCAATAGAAATGTTGAATTTTGAGTTAATGTCGACATAGTTGTATGTCAATTTGGGATTTTTTGGAATTTTGAATAAACAAGTCAATTTGTTCTATGTTAATTTATGATGTTTTTGAGAATGTTGAATTTTATGTTAATTTTAATGAATTTTGTGTCATTTGTATAATACAATAGAATTTTGTTTGATTGCATTCATTAACAAGTAATCTTTTCTTTTTATGTGACATATTTTAGAAAGTGAAGAAATTGGTCCTTCACCTTCTTTTGATCTTGCCATAACCCAAGAAGAGCAGAGGACAAAGCATCGGCATGATGGTGGGACAAAATAAGTATCGAAAAAGGGAAAAATATATTCATGGCAATTTATTGAATAAATAATAATGAAATGAAATTGAATTAAGAATTTATGGCATTATATTGGCTATACAAAATGTCATTCACATCATCAATTAAAAAATATAATTGAATCAAGAGTTCATGACATTAATAATGAAATGCAACCGAATTAAAAGTTTATGGCATTAATAATGAAATGCAATTGAATTAAGAGTTCATGAAATTATGCATTGAGAAATGCAATGAGAGTACCAGTTCATGACATTATCAAGTTGCAAAAACAAAAATTATAATAATGTTATATGTATCAAGAAGACAATTCGTAGATACAAATTGATAAAAAATAATGAGATACGTAAATGAAAAATTCGCGTACAATATAATGAATCCTTACAACCCCATGTTAATGAAATACCATAAATTAAATGCAATATGAGTCCTTAATCATGGCATTATGACCAACGAGGTAAGCATGTCAGAACTTATGAGAGGAATGCAATAAGACAACGCTTTTATGGCATTGTGGTTGCTATAAAAAAATGCAACTCATAGCATTAATAAATAAATTCAATATAAGAATAAGTTTAAGGCATTCAGAAATATATTAAGAGTTCTTATTGAAGGGATGCAATGGGACCATTAAGAGTTCTTATTCATGAAAAATAATTTTTGAAATCCCATAAAAAGAGGAACAGAATTGTAATAAGAGGGAGTTAATCGAATAGCCTAGTGGAAAATTCTCTTGCTAGTGACCAAAAGGTCATGGGTTCAAAACTCACCCCATCGCTAAATTACAAAAAAAAAAGAATTGTAATAAGAGACATGAAAAAAAAGGCTCACAATAATGGAAAAAAGCTACAAACATGGAATAGTTATAGGAGAAACGTATCATTAAATCCTACGTTAATATTAAAAGCGCCTTGCGCGTGGGATGCACGCGTCGTCGTCATATCGATGCGCGTGCATCAAGCTGTTGTATATTATGCATAAAAGCTTGTAGCTCAGCAAGTTGTGTGCACGCGCCTGCATCAAACTCTTGTACTTTGCGCTTAGGTTGTTGTACCAGCGTCTTGCGCATACGACGTTTGAACCTTGCGCAGTAAAAATTGTACTCAATCGAACACTCTAATATTATTGTTATTAACCCTGTTCAAATCTATAGATTCTGGATCATTCCACAGCATTCTCAAACAAATTCAGTAACCTTTTTCCATATGAACATCCAATCCTCCCACACCACTTCCCCCATGCCTTCACCCAGCCAGAAAGACACCACCTCAAGCCCCCACTTCAAAAAATTCGAAACCTACCCCCGTTCTTGACCCCATCTCCCTCCTAACGGCCACACACACGACGCCACCTCCCTGCCCACGACGCCATCTCCCCTTCCTCAACACTCTAAATTAAGGTTATCTAACTTATTTTAATTTTTCAGATCTTGAATTTAATTTTTTCAGATCTTGAATTTAATTTCCCAAATCTAATTTGTAGCGGGTTTTTTTTGTAATTTCTTTCATCTTAGATCTTCAATTCTGTAGGGTGTTCAAAGTTCGTTCAAGATCCATTTGATTTCTGTTTCCTTTCACCTTTTTATTATATTTATGGTTGTATTAATATGTGCTTTTCGATGTTTAACAGTGGTGGAGTCTCGAAGCTGCTTGAGGAGTTCATTTTGTTGAGAAAAGATTGATTCTTTGATAGTTTAAAGTTTGATCTGTCATCTCAGGGGCTTATCTATTGTAATGATTATCAAAGAGGTATAATTAATCGTATGATCTGATTTCGTTACTGAACGATTAATTATGCTTGTTTAATTGATCTATTCTTCCTTGAAATTTTAAATTATGTCCAAAAGTTGTTGATTTCTATTCACTAATTTGTTAGTGTTACTATGAAGTTTTGATTGAAATGATTATTCGACCTTTAATTTCTAATATTGGTTTCGGTGTTGTCCTTAAGTAACACAGTGAGTTTTAGTGGTTGAATGGCTTTTTGTTTGATTACAAAACATGATATTCATGGGTTAAGAACAAAATTTATAGTTTTGGCACTGCCTACATTTCTATTGGATATATAGTTGCCCTGAATGCTAATAAACTTTAAGGTTATGATTACAGAAACTCTTTTGTGTACATGTTGCTACATTGGTCTTCAAAAGTAGAACACAAGGAAGCATGGAGGTGAGAGTTGCTCAAACTATTCTTTTTTTTTGATAAATAATGCATTCATAATCAAAATATTCAATGCAAACAGCTAAATGTTTGTGCCATAGTGGCAGCCAAATTACAATTCAAATGAGGAGAATTAAAACATTTAAGGGAGATATCACAGAGATTTCCAAAACATCCAATATTGCTCAAACTATTCTAATTGGTTCATTTGATGCCATAATACCCACTTAATTTGTTACATCTTTATTATACAGGGTGTTATATTTGTATACTAACTGATACTGTGAAGATGATTGGCAAACACTTAAATTGTCCGAGTCAAGTTCTTCAAACTATTCTAAGATTGTCATGTACTTTCAACAGGTCGTTATCTCTCAAATGAATGGAAGAAACTATTCTTCATAATCGATGCACATATTTCTTGTTGGAAAATCATCAAAAGTGAAATTATCAAGATGTTGGATCACAAAGGTCATGGATTTCTACTTGAAGTCTATGCAGGTATGTTGCATCTCAGTGATGAATTATGCTAAATTATCTTGAATTCACTCATGAGTGCTGTTCAGTTATCATATACTCTATTTATTCTCTATAAAAGTGGCATTTAGCACTTTGTAATGTTTGTTTACCACCATGTGAAGTGTTATGGATGTGGTTGTTCGGGTTCCAGCTTTATAGACTTCCATTGGCTAGCTATATTTTATTCTTGATCTAGAGTAAAGGAGTAGAATTAACCATAGTTGTTGCTATTCTAAATGAAAAAGTTGAGGAAATTCTTTCAAATAAAGCAGATCTAACTTCTGTAATGGTCTAGATTAGGTGTAATGATGTTGTTTTTAGTACGTTAGATCATGTTAATTTATCCTACAATAAGGATGCGAGAAAATTGCTGAAATGGTTCCCGATAGTATGACCGAGTTGCACTTTGGTCCTCAATAGTTACACGGTTGCACGTTAGTCCCCAAAAGTGGTCAAAAAGTTACACTTCAGTTCCTATGTCAAGTTTTCTGCTAACATTTGAGGTTTAGGCGTTAAAACTGGGGTAAAAATATAATTTTTAAGACGTAAAGTTGATTTTTTGCCCCAATTGGTGCTAAAATGAAACTTTACAACCCTAATTGGGGTGAAGAAAAAATGGAATTTTGGCGGGAGGGGGTTGTGGAGTTTCATTTTGGCACCAATTGGGGTAACAAATCAACATTAAATCTTTAAAATTATATTTTTAACCGAATTTTAACTCATAAACCTGAAATGTTAACGTAAAACTTGACGTGGGGACTAAAGTGCAACTTTTTGCCCACTTTCGGGGACTAACGTGCAACCATGTAACTATTGAGGACCAAAGTGCAACTCGGTCATACTATCGGGGACCATTTCAACAATTTCCTCACAAGGATGCTTTAGTGTATGATAACTTCGCATATTGTCCAGGCTTAAGAAGAGTGGGAATGCTTCTCTTCATAGTGTGCGCAACCTTGCTAAATGAGAATGTCCTTGTTTCACAAGTCGAATTCATGATTAGTTAGAAATACTTTGTTTCTTAGAACAATAAAGTATATATGAAATACATGTAGAAAGTTAGGGTGCCTTATAGAAATATTCCGTACACATTCCGTAAAGGGTTAATATACAAATATTGGTGGTTTGGAGTGGGGATTGAAGATGTAATTATTATTTCTTCATGGGTTATTGTGTAATTATTTTTCTGTACGGAATTCTATACGGAACAAATCTATACGGAACCGTAACCGGTCCGATTGACAGACCTAAGCTGATATTTGATATAGTATGAGCCTTAACGGACATGCAACATGTGGTATTTCACAAAACCATCATTATTGAAGGAATGCTTACCAGGAGTATTACATCAGACATATTGGATGGTATCCCTATTAGTTTTGGAGCTGAGCGACAACTTGCGATACAAAGCCTTCAAGCCACTATTAAAAGGCGTTATACAGAGTTTGGTCTATTATCTAAGTAATTCGCAACCGAGGCTGAAACCAGAAGCCATCAAATTGTAAATATATTCGATCTCGCGGATGCATGTGGTTCTCCAGCGAAAAGCTCGACCACCGAGGCGGTAAGAAAGGAAATCGGCCACACCATCCTTCATGTCACCAAACCAACAAGGTGGAGATTTCTCCATATGTGATATGTTTCGTTCAAGGTGGAGAGTTGTCCAGATGAGTTTCTTTGAGTCTGATAAAATCATATTCACTACCAAATTACAACCGGTTGTGTAGATTGTGGTTCGACCTATTGAATGCACCATCTTTTGGTAAAACCTATTTCCCCGGCCCATATTTCCACGGACCATTGTATGTCCTATTTTACCCTTTTGTACGGGTTTTGTACGGGTGAAATTAAAGTCCTATAGGCTTTTGTATGATGCTTCCACACGTTCCGCTTATAATTCAGATTAAAACAACAATAGATGAACTACACTCTCCAACAGTATCAAACATTTAGGTGCGTTATTTTCACACGTTCGGTTGCTAATCCATTAAAATTATTGACGAATCATACGTGTAACTTTGTTAAATATCAAACACAGGTATGACATGCACACCCGTTTCTGTAGGCTTAGTACTATACTTTCATTTGTTAGGCGAAATATGATTTTTATGTTAATGGTTTAAGACTTCCTTCATTTTTTTTGATATATATATATATTTTGACAATATTAATTCTTTTATCAATTGTAAACACATTTTTTATAATGGACAAAATATTTGAATATGATTTTTATGTTAATGGTTTAAGACTTCCTTCATTTTTTTTTTTGATATATATATATATTTTGACAATATTAATTCTTTTTATCAATTGTAAACACATTTTTTATAATGAACAAAATATTTGAATAAAGTAACAACTATGCATACAACTATAGTGCATAAACTAAAAAAAGACAACAATTAAATAAACGACATCAAATGAAACGAATTAGAAGACAATGAACTATTTTTTCTTCAATGCACCCAATAGTTGATTGTATAATTGAATGTTGGATCTGTAAGGTGCGACCATGTTGTCTGCACTTGAATGCTGACTTCTTTCCCAATATAATGCAGGAGCAGCCATAGGTATTTGAACATTCTCCATTTCAAGCTGCGAAAGTAAAACAAAATATTAAATTTATTTTTTTCTTGTTTCATATTAAAATGCAATTGAACAAATTAAAAGAACTTACCAGTACAAAATGTGAACCACCCGACACGTGTCCTAACGCCACCGTATCCGTGGGAGGGCCATTACCTGCTTTCACATATGCCGGGAGACACGTGATTCCGCCAGAAATGGAATAAGAGAGAAACACCACATTGTACACAGTAGCGATAACATGTCCAACTTCCGGCAATGACATCTAGTTTGCGTACGGGGCAAATCCGTCGCCATAATGACCAATTTGTTTTATCTTGGTTAACATCATATTTTTCAACACTTTGCATTTCAGGGAATTCCAAAAAAATTTCCGGAGAGAACAAATATTTCATTACGGGGACCTTGCCGTCTCAAGATCGACGGAAGCACCACGTTTTACGAGATGAAAATTCGTGCTAGGCATGGTGCGCTTTACTTCATCGATGGTTGGAACACTTTTGCTCGTGAACACCGTCTCATGTCGGGGGAAGTTGTGTTCTTTACTATTAATCTTGAGCATAGTCGTGACAATGCAATCTTGTTCGAAGTTGCCGTGTACGGCCTCAACGAGATGTGTCGTGTTTAAATTTAAATGTTGTACTCTTATTAATATTAAGTTTAATGTTGTAATGTTTTAATATTTCTACGTTTATCATTAAAACATGATAGACCATTTATTGAATCACTTATTAATATTTGAAATGTGTTGTTAATTAGTTAGTACTATTATTTAAAACTAAATACATACCTTAATATGCAAATTTTCAGATGTTATAAATTGAACGTGCAAGATTATCATACTATAAAATCTAGAATGATACAACAATATATATTGTGAGTTTTAGTTAGTTACAAACTTCGAATTGTGTGTACTGTCAATTCAAAATTCAGTTAAGGATTCTATTTCTGACACAAAAGCAACGGGTGACAGTGTCATACCTCTAAAGACCATATGAAAAGGTCATCCGTGCAATTAATTTTGGTATAACAATTTCACACGTACCAGTTAAATTGAAATCTTTATTTTTTTTTATATAATTTTAGAAAATGCAAATTGTAATTTTTAATCCACTTGGTGTTCCAAAATGAGGTAATGTACTGTAAAAAAAATTGGGAAAAATTAAAAATCAAATTTCACGTCCACTTATAGTGATATCGACACTTGTACTATCGAATCATGTACTTCATTTATATTAGTTCATAAACTCACGCTTTCAGCGAAACCCATCCAAGGATTCCATTTTTTGTATTCTCATCTTATATGTTGTGTTTTATGTAATATTCCTTGGTCAATTCATAATAAAATACATTACAATCCAATATAATAATGAAATAATCAATAATCGATAATCGAAATTGAGAAATAGAGGTGAACGTGTGAAATTGTCATACCTCTCAAGACAATATGAAAAGGTCATCCGTGCAATTAATTTTGGTATAACAATTTCACACGTACCAGTTAAATTGAAATCTTTAATTTTTTTATATATAATTTTAGAAAATGCAAATTGTAATTTTTAATCCACTTGGTGTTCCAAAATGAGGTAATGTACTGTAAAAAAAATTGGGAAAAATTAAAAATCAAATTTCACGTCCACTTATAGTGATATCGACACTTGTACTATCGAATCGTGTACTTCATTCATATTAGTTCATTAACTCACGCTTTCAACGAAACCCATCCAAGGATTCAATTTTTTGTATTCTCATCTTATATGTTGTGTTTTATGTAATATTCCTTGGTCAACTGATAATAAAATATATTACAATCCAATATAATAATGAAATAATCAATAATCGATAATCGAAATTGAGAAATAGAGGTGAACGTGTGAAATTGTCATACCTCTCAAGACCATATGAAAAGGTCATCCGTGCAATTAATTTTGGTATAACAAGTTCACACATACCAGTTAAATTGAAATCTTTAATTTTTTTTATATAATTTTAGAAAATGCAAATTGTAATTTTTAATCCACTTGGTGTTCCAAAATGATGTACTGTAAAAAAAATTGGGAAAAATTAAAAATCAAATTTCACGTGCACTTATAGTGATATCGACACTTGTACTATCGAATCGTGTACTTCATTCATATTAGTTCATTAACTCACGCTTTCAACGAAACCCATCCAAGGATTCCATTTTTTGTATTCTCATCTTATATGTTGTGTTTTATGTAATATTCCTTGGTCAATTGATAATAAAATACATTACAATCCAATGTAATAATGAAATAATCAATAATCGATAATCGAAATTGAGAAATAGAGGTGAACGTGTGAAATTGTCATACCTCTCAAGACAATATGAAAAGGTCATCCGTGCAATTAATTTTGGTATAACAATTTCACACGTACAAGTTAAATTGAAATCTTTAATTTTTTTTATATATAATTTTAGAAAATGCAAATTGTAATTTTTAATCCACTTGGTGTTCCAAAATGAGGTAATGTACTGTAAAAAAAAATTGGGAAAAATTAAAAATCAAATTTCACGTCCACTTATAGTGATATCGACACTTGTACTATCGAATCGTGTACTTCATTCATATTAGTTCATTAACTCACGCTTTCAACGAAACCCATCCAAGGATTCCATTTTTTGTATTCTCATCTTATATGTTGTGTTTTCTGTAATATTCATTGGTCAATTGATAATAAAATACATTACAATCCAATATAATAATGAAATAATCAATAATCGATAATCGAAATTGAGAAATAGAGATGAACGTGTGAAATTGTCATACATTAAAATATGAAAAGCTCCACTCTGGTGCTATATTATCTATGACTATATATTATTCTATCTAGCGCCGTTAATTTTAAAATGTATATTTACAAAAAAACATGGTACATAGATCATACAATGTTAAGAATGTTAACAATGTTAACAATTTCATATTTTACAGAATGAGAGCAAACATGGTACGTGTGAAAGTATCACACTATGTATTACACTACAGATGTGCATGCCATAACACAGTTCTATGTTCCACAGATATACACGAATGAATCATTACATCAATAACCCACAAAAATAGCGTACGTGTGAAAGTATCGTACTAGAGGTTTAGCTACATGTAAAGAACCTTTATCGTGCCAATAGGCTTGAATAAATAACTTGTACCAATTCAATTGATTTAATGTCCAACTGAATGCGGAACGTGTGGAAGCATCATACAAAAGCCTATATGACTTTAATTTCACCCGTTCAAAAGGGCAAATTAGTAAATATATCCGGTCCGTGGAAATAGGGGCCGGGGAAATAAATGCACCCCCATCTTTTGGACTAATTGCATGACTACGCACTAATGTTTATATTGAATAATTAATAATGTGTATATTAAGTAGTTAGACCCAATGCGTAATTCCCACCTGCCCGTCAACCGACGGGCATTTCCAACTAGTGTGCATTAAATGCGCATTATTAAGTTAATAATATGAGACAATTATGGAGACAAATCAGTAGCGAAAAAGGAATAAATCAGTTAAAAATAGTTAAATTCGAATGCTAAAAAATAGGAGAGCAAAATATGAAAAAGACGTGTCATATTAGTTACATGGGGTAATTTATGGAACCAATTAATAACACTAAATTGGACTATCAATTCAGCGGGAGAAAAAAAGGAAACAATTACCTAATCATCTATATAACCGTCCAAATAACATAATAATAACTGAGTTTTTCGAAAAATCAGGCAAAATAATTTACTCCCTGTGACCAATTCGAATTATGAAACATAAATTTTGTCTTAACAACAAGGCATACCATGAATGTACAAGTATGTGGCATTCTTGATGCAACATTACATACCACATGTTTCACAATAATGGAATTTAAATTATTTTACATGTTACACGTAATACTAGCAATATACTACATGTATTACTAATTGAACTTATAATATATTACAAAATTCCATCGAAGTAGACGTGAATAACAAACCTTATCGTAATGATAATGACTAAAATCTTAAAACAAAACTAAATTTTGAATTACAATACCGAGATTTAGTGTTAACACATCATAATGCCATTATTTTGTACTTCTATTAAATTAAGGCGTAATACGAAAATACCATATCGAATTAAACTACATGCATTCCGATAAGGTACTGATATTGACACAAAACTAAATACAATATAGTAGAGCAAAATATGGAAAAAAAAACATGCCATATCAGTTACATGGAGTAATTTATGGAACCAATTAATTACACTGTAATAACACGACCTGATATTGATAATAAAATATAATAATTGTATATAAAACGTTAATGACTTGTTAAGAACTCAGTAATTTAGTAGTAGACTTGTTAAGGGCTTGATAGTGACTTGTTAGTAATTATATTAAGACGTTAAATTATATTAGTTTGAGTACATGTTTTAATATATATATATGTAGGAGACCCTAACTATTATATATATATATTTACTAATATGTTTAGTACCGTAACTATCCTATATATATATATATATGTATATATAGATACTCATATAGTTAGTGAAGAGAAACAAAACCCTCCCCTCCTATTGAAATGAAGCGGCCGCCCACCCTCAAGAATACAAGAAACGTGCAACAACTCCTTCTTGACACCAAAAAAAAATATTGAACGATTGTCCGCCTTTCTTTGTGCAAATTCTTCTTTTTAAATTGAAGTTTTAAGGGCTGCTAAACAAGTTGCAACATCTCGAGGTGAGCAATTAACAATTTTAGAACCTTGTTTCGGATTTTTCTTGAGGGCCGATTGTAGTGCTATGTTAGGGGGTTGATTCAATTTGATGGTTAGCATATGATATTGAGTATTATATAAAACATGTTATTATGGTCCTAGAGTTTCTACTTATGCATGACAAACAAATAATAAAAATAGTCCATTAAGTACCTAGGAGGTCACGGCTAGGTAGATGATGGGGGCTTAAGTAGGAATTGTTGATTGTTTAGGGTAAATTGTAATTTTATATAAGTGGAGTAAAAGTAAAGTATTATTATAAAAGGTTATACATTAATTCGTGGGGACTTGAGATGAGATGTGAGCAGTAGTTGATAGATTGTATGTTCTTATACTGGGTCCTCCGACTTGAGTATTCGCTTTCGACTCGGGAGTGAGCCTTGCGTTGCAGTTGTTTGAGGTGAGTTCTTACTCACGTCTGTTTACTTTCTTATGCATGTGTTATGTGTAATTGCGTGTGTGGTGTGTGTAATTCGTAGCATGTTATGATTATTATTTTTATGTTGAATATGGATATGAGGATAGATGTGGACCTAAGGGTTTGAATGAGATGTTGTGTTAAATTGCGAATATGTGATGCATGTATATTTTTATTTTTGTGACTATTGTGGAGTAATATGATGAGGTATGAGCATGTTGGCATTGATGAGACTGTATGATATGTGAGATAGTTATGGGGTTATATGTGGTCCTGATCCGGCAACTTAGGGCGGTTCTAGCCGGTCACTTTGGTGATGTCAGTGCGTGGTTGGTGTGACGGTGTGGGTGAGGATAGAGGATAGGATGGTTCTAGCCGGTCACATCGGTGATGTCAGTGCGTGGTTGGTGTGATGGTAGGATGATGATAGATCATAGTATGGTTCTAGCCGGTCACTTCGGTGATGTCAGTGCGTGGTTGGTGTGATGGTAGGATGATGATAGATCATAGTATGGTTCTAGCCGGTCACTTCGGTGATGTCAGTGTGTGGTTGGAGAGGTGGCGTGGATGAGTCGGTCTCCCTGCAGGCGAGTTAGGTAGAGTACTGTACAGTGTGGAAGTCCAGATCTGATGCATATAGTATATCTGCATGTGTGGTATGTGAGGATATTGTACTTGATTGGTTGTTTTACTGTTATTGCTGGTGATGGTTTGTTGAACTGCTTATCGATTTTGTGTATATTATTCCTTTTCCTTGTTGTTGGCTTCTGCACTCATGTATCACTTTCATATCACGTGTGTGGGTTGGTAGCCACTCGTGAGTAGTATTCACCAGCTGTCGAGCTGACCCCTTCAGGGACTTATTCTTTTAGCAGGTTAGTTGCGTTGCAGTGTGCGTTGACCCTGCTTTGGTGAGTGGCGATGGTGGCATTAGGATCTCCCTCAGTTATTTTAGTGTCTCCGTGTCCACATGTTGTATTACCTGTTTTACCCTTTATAGTTGTTATAGTGGAAGTATATGGGTTTCGTCTTCTGTATTGTGGGTCATAGATTGTCATACCCTGATGGATATGTTTTAACTCTTTTTCAGTAAACCACATTTTCATAATTTTGTTTATGTATTTTAATTCTTTTAGTCATTTAAAAACGTATGGATTCATCGAGTCATCCATCGAGTGGTGACTCTGTTACTGATTTGATAGCGAGCCTAACCTCAGGGGGGCCCACCTGGGGCGGGTCGTTACAAGTTTGGTATCAGAGCCAGGTTACATGGTTGTTGGGTCCTATGTGGTATGTGCTTACCAGTTAGTGTGTCTAGGGATATGTGTTGTGTGTATGTTATAGGTCAGTATGAGTATAGGGGTTTGGTGTGTTTATTTTTTTTTCCTTTCGTAGGCTGAGGAGATATGCCACCAGGTGAGAGTCGTTGACTGTATGTTATTTCATGTAGATTTTACATAAGACGTGTTGTGCCTAGAAATCGGTTAGAAGTAAGTGGGAGCGGGATTCGAATGTTGAGAGGGATATGAGATGTGATTGGATTTGAAGAGTTTCATGTGTCGACCATTGCCGAGATTAAATTGTGAATTAGTAGTTGAACATATACCACAAGTTGAATTAGAGTTTGTTGATTTAGTAGACGAGAATGTTGCACTAGACTTCGGGGGATACCATGTAAGATAGTGACTAAGATCTTGATAAGATATTTAAGGAGGACATATATAATTTGTTTAGGCTGATTTTCTGTTTGGACTGATTTTTCAGCCTAGCCTTGGGGAATTATTAGGATTCGATTTCTCTATTTCGGAGTGAGGACAATAAGAATGATGGGTGTTGGTGTTGTTATGACACGTAGATCCATAGGTACATATGATTGGAACGTTAAAGAGATATAGGTGACTTCATTGACCTTGGAATATATCGGAAAGTGCTTTAATGCGAGGTGTTATTGTAGGATATGAAATTTGGAGATATAGTAAGAATGAATTGGGTTTAGGTTAATGGAGGTGGAAGGACTAATATTGCATATGATAGGAGGGTTAGTGAAGGGTGTCCTATCTTGGGATGTGTATTTGACGAAAGAAGTAAAGATGTTATATATAATGATGATGGGTTAGAAGGGATGAAGAGTAACATAAGTGTAAGAAGTATCACAATTACTATTAGAAGACTTGGTGAAATTGTCGGGTGTTTTAGAAATGCGCAATTGAGGAGACCAGTAGAGATTAAGTGAAATCATCGTGGATTGAGGTTAAGTACTCGACTTTTGAACATGATCTCTGAAGATACTGGATATATGAATTGGAGAACGATACCATGCAAAGGGAGATAGGATCATATAAGAATGTGCTCTAGAGGGGACGATAGAACGATAATATAGGACGATTTTGGATATGAAGGTCATAGTGAGGCATAGTTACAAGATTCAGAAATTTAAGTATTATAGGTTATATGAATGGGAGTAAAAACTTAAGAATATCAATACAAGTTGGACAACCGTTGACTATCTTGAGGGTCTCATCAAGGAAGACATGTTAAGCAAAAGTAAGACTCGTACAAGATGATTGGTTAAAGTTTCAGATCGTTCTTGAAAGTATTGTAGGATGTGTGAATTGGTTTTATGATAAGTTGATCATGGGTTGCAGAGTCGAATGTGTTGTTTGGACCTTGAGATGTTAGTATGTGAAAAATGTCACAGTAGATGATGATAGCATATGAATATTAGTATGGTTGGGGTCGATAGCTTAATGCATCTATGCCATGAGAGACCGTGATTGACTAACAAGGCGATGGGTTAGAAATAATGTGTCAGACGTGAATGGGGAATTTGAGACAATTCAAGTGGTAGCCAAATTTCGAGGACGAAATTTTTAAGGGGGGTAGATTGTAATAACACGACCTGATATTGATAATAAAATATAATAATTGTATATAAAACGTTAATGACTTGTTAAGAACTCAGTAATTTAGTAGTAGACTTGTTAAGGGCTTGATAGTGACTTGTTAGTAATTATATTAAGACGTTAAATTATATTAGTTTGAGTACATGTTTTAATATATATATATGTAGGAGACCCTAACTATTATATATATATATTTACTAATATGTTTAGTACCGTAACTATCCTATATATATATATATATGTATATATAGATACTCATATAGTTAGTGAAGAGAAACAAAACCCTCCCCTCCTATTGAAATGAAGCGGCCGCCCACCCTCAAGAATACAAGAAACGTGCAACAACTCCTTCTTGACACCAAAAAAAAATATTGAACGATTGTCCGCCTTTCTTTGTGCAAATTCTTCTTTTTAAATTGAAGTTTTAAGGGCTGCTAAACAAGTTGCAACATCTCGAGGTGAGCAATTAACAATTTTAGAACCTTGTTTCGGATTTTTCTTGAGGGCCGATTGTAGTGCTATGTTAGGGGGTTGATTCAATTTGATGGTTAGCATATGATATTGAGTATTATATAAAACATGTTATTATGGTCCTAGAGTTTCTACTTATGCATGACAAACAAATAATAAAAATAGTCCATTAAGTACCTAGGAGGTCACGGCTAGGTAGATGATGGGGGCTTAAGTAGGAATTGTTGATTGTTTAGGGTAAATTGTAATTTTATATAAGTGGAGTAAAAGTAAAGTATTATTATAAAAGGTTATACATTAATTCGTGGGGACTTGAGATGAGATGTGAGCAGTAGTTGATAGATTGTATGTTCTTATACTGGGTCCTCCGACTTGAGTATTCGCTTTCGACTCGGGAGTGAGCCTTGCGTTGCAGTTGTTTGAGGTGAGTTCTTACTCACGTCTGTTTACTTTCTTATGCATGTGTTATGTGTAATTGCGTGTGTGGTGTGTGTAATTCGTAGCATGTTATGATTATTATTTTTATGTTGAATATGGATATGAGGATAGATGTGGACCTAAGGGTTTGAATGAGATGTTGTGTTAAATTGCGAATATGTGATGCATGTATATTTTTATTTTTGTGACTATTGTGGAGTAATATGATGAGGTATGAGCATGTTGGCATTGATGAGACTGTATGATATGTGAGATAGTTATGGGGTTATATGTGGTCCTGATCCGGCAACTTAGGGCGGTTCTAGCCGGTCACTTTGGTGATGTCAGTGCGTGGTTGGTGTGACGGTGTGGGTGAGGATAGAGGATAGGATGGTTCTAGCCGGTCACATCGGTGATGTCAGTGCGTGGTTGGTGTGATGGTAGGATGATGATAGATCATAGTATGGTTCTAGCCGGTCACTTCGGTGATGTCAGTGCGTGGTTGGTGTGATGGTAGGATGATGATAGATCATAGTATGGTTCTAGCCGGTCACTTCGGTGATGTCAGTGTGTGGTTGGAGAGGTGGCGTGGATGAGTCGGTCTCCCTGCAGGCGAGTTAGGTAGAGTACTGTACAGTGTGGAAGTCCAGATCTGATGCATATAGTATATCTGCATGTGTGGTATGTGAGGATATTGTACTTGATTGGTTGTTTTACTGTTATTGCTGGTGATGGTTTGTTGAACTGCTTATCGATTTTGTGTATATTATTCCTTTTCCTTGTTGTTGGCTTCTGCACTCATGTATCACTTTCATATCACGTGTGTGGGTTGGTAGCCACTCGTGAGTAGTATTCACCAGCTGTCGAGCTGACCCCTTCAGGGACTTATTCTTTTAGCAGGTTAGTTGCGTTGCAGTGTGCGTTGACCCTGCTTTGGTGAGTGGCGATGGTGGCATTAGGATCTCCCTCAGTTATTTTAGTGTCTCCGTGTCCACATGTTGTATTACCTGTTTTACCCTTTATAGTTGTTATAGTGGAAGTATATGGGTTTCGTCTTCTGTATTGTGGGTCATAGATTGTCATACCCTGATGGATATGTTTTAACTCTTTTTCAGTAAACCACATTTTCATAATTTTGTTTATGTATTTTAATTCTTTTAGTCATTTAAAAACGTATGTATTCATCGAGTCATCCATCGAGTGGTGACTCTGTTACTGATTTGATAGCGAGCCTAACCTCAGGGGGGCCCACCTGGGGCGGGTCGTTACATACACTAAATTGGATTAACAACACATCAAGAGTAAAAAAGGAAACAATTACATAATTATAAATAACACCGTCCAATTAACAGCACATTAATTGGACGGGTGTATCACACGCGCGTGTAAAACTGTGCGGGGCTAAATTTTTGCCCAAAAAATTTATATTTCCACTTCCGAAAACACCCTTCATCAATCTCAGCCACAAAATAAAAAAATTGCCAAAAACCATCTTGATCCAACGGTCTCCAATTGAGTTATCACCACAATAACAAAATTTTGTTATCACATCAGAAAAAACTCGCTTGCATTGCTCTTATATAGAAGAGTTAGAAGCATATATTCAGGTGCCATCTGTAAAGCCATTAGCAATCTGTTGTTGATAAGCCATGTAAAAGCCTTTATTCTAGCCTAAGATCTTTCATTGAGGAGTTGTGTTTGATTGAGACACTATCATGAATGCGTATGAATCTCAAATATTACTGAGGAACTCTTTAACAACCCAGAGAAATTTGGGAGCATTAATAGATTTGGATATGGATATTATATACTTCCTTCGTACCTAAAAGATTATCACATTTTGACTTTTGTTAGTTAAACATTACAAATTTGATCATGAATTCCCATTAAACGATAAGAAATATTATAGTCTTGTAGGACCTTGTTAGATTCGTCTCAATATATATTTTTGAAATAATAGTTTTTTATAATTTTTCCGCATGTACAATAATAGATATTTATGTTTTAAATCGTGTTTTGTTAACCACCAAAAGTTAAAATGTGACAACCTTTAAAGGACGGAGGGAGTATATTCCAAAATTCTCAATTCTCAGCCTGGTCAAACGGATTTGCCGTTGGATGATGAAGACTATCTAACGACCCGCCCTGAGGTTAGGCTCGATAACAAATCCGAAACCAGAGTCACCACTCGATGGATAACTCGATAAGTAAAATAGTGAGAAAATTGCTGAAATGGTCCCCGATAGTATGACCGAGTTGCACTTTGGTCCCCAATAGTTACACGGTTGCACGTTAGTCCCCGAAAGTGGCCAAAACGTTGCACTTTAGTCCATACGTCAAGTTTTCCACTAATATTTCAGTTTTAGGCGTTAAAAATGGGGTAAAATATAATTATTAAGACGTAAAGTTGATTTTTTGACCCAATTGGTGCTAAAATGAAACTCCACAACCCTAATTGGGGTGAAGAAAAACGGGAATTTTGGCGGGAGGGCATTGTGGAGTTTCATTTTGACTCCAATTAGGGCAAAAAAATCAACTTTAAATCTTTAAAATTATATTTTTTACCCCAATTTTAACTCCGAAACCTGAAATGTTAACGTAAAAACTTGACGTGGGACTAAAGTGCAACTTTTTGACCACTTTCATGGACTAACGTGCAACCGTGTAACTATTGGGGACCAAAGTGCAACCCGGTTATACTATCGGGGACCATTTCAGCAATTTGCTCTAAAATAGTTTTATGTAATTAAAGTAGTTTAAATAAAAGAGTGTGAAAATGTGTAAAAATCCATGCGGAGTAAAACGAGAGTAATGAAAATAGTTCTATCGTGGTGTAAGCTAAAACTCCACATAATATGAGAAGTAAAGAAAAACACAACATCTGATAACCCACGCAGGGGTAAAATAGTCAATAAACATATGTAAAAAGACTCGACTCCAAATATGATGACTGAGGAAACTCCTAATGTCGTCCGTCTCTCAACGATGCATATACTTACTCTGCCGATCTAGCCTGAAAAGATAGGTCCCCGAAGGGGTCAGCTCGACAGTTGGTGAAATCCTTCTCATGCTTGGCTACCACCCCACAAAACGTGATGCGAAAGCAATGAAGTAACCGAACAACAATCATATAACTCAACATCAACAATAAATAGTCTCAACAACAATAACCAACAATAATCACATAAATGCAATCACTATATGCTCTGGATCCGGACTTTCGCAATATACATCACTCTACCTAACCTCGCCTGCAGGGAGCCCTTTACTCCATCACAACCATCTCATACTCAACTTAACATCATACATCTCATATCGTACCAACACACATACCAACATCTCATAACCATCGTACACATACTGACTCACAACAAACATGGCGACCGTTCAAAACCTAGGTTGCCGGATCTGGAGAACACACATAACACATACATGACCCGTAGGTCCACCCTAACCATATCTACTCATGCTCAATACTCAACAATACTCATCACAATGTATCCAGGTATACTATCACTACCACACAACACATACAAGAGTAAATAACAACACGTGAGTAAGAACTCACCTCAAGCACAGCACGGAAATAGAATCCCTGAGTCTCAAGCTGGAATCGCTCACACAGTAGGACCTATATAAAATAAATATTCTAGATCAAATACTACACCAAATACACCCCGTCCCACTCGTAATAGTTACATCACTAATTATTATACGTATGCAAGGCCTTTTAGATAAATCTTGGAAAAATGACGATTTTGCCCTTGTGTTGAAAAATGACCATTTTGCCCCTGGGCCCCGCATGGTCAACCCTGAGATTATAATAATTATAACTCATATTAGTCATACCTCTTATGCCCATTATAATATTATTACTATCAGAAAGGTCTAGTCGTCAACACTTAAATCACTAACGGCTTGGTCAACGGTCACCCTAGTCAAAGTCAACTATGGTCAAACTTAGGTCATCTCCCATAAATGTCCCAACTTTTGCATTAATTACACTATGACCCCAAATTCAATTTAAATTACACCTTAGGCCCCAATTTGCCCCCACTAACCATTTAATTTGCTTCAACACCCTATACTTTTCCTAAGTTTACATGTTAACCCCTAAACTTTATAGATTCTAATTCTAACCCAATTTATATAACCTACTTAATAATCCAACACCTAAAACAATTAATATTAGTTTCAACCCTTACATATCTTATATCATACTTATGTCCTTTCACTAATGCCCCCAAACTTATCCATAAATTACATTTCAAGACCAATTCTTTCATACTAACCCAATATTCATTCCGATTACAATTCATTAATCCTTATCAAGCCTAAGAAGTTTTTAATCTCGTCTAATCATTATTATTCCTTAACTTAATCAAAATTCCACAATTCGATAATCTAACCTTTTATTTCAACCCGAAATTGTTATAATTCAACTCTTATCAATTCAATCACACTTAAACACCATTCTAACCCAACATACAGTTCTAATACAACATCTAACCCCTTTTTAACATATAATTAACGAACCAAATAAATTACAAACCCTAAGCTCCAATCGGTTAAAACCTCAAATCAATCGAACCTCCTTACCTCCAATATTTACATTTTTAGTCCACCTCTAAACATAAGTAATCATCATGAAACAGTTATATACATGTTTATACTCCAATTATCATCAAACGATCACCCATAATCAATACATATCAACCCTATCCTTAAGAACACAATGTCGAACCTAAAAATCATACACCTTGGGTTCTAAATTCGATTCTTAACCCTAACCAAACGACTTACTGCAGATTAAACCTCATTTATATATCAACTTAACATCAATTAGACAACAAATAGCTGCTAACTCAATCGCTATGAAATCTTCCGAAATATACTTAGGTTGTTAGGGTTTGTATGACAATTCTCATGCATAACTCGAAGCTAATGAACCTGGAATTGTGTTTCAAGGCATAACTAACATCATCATACAGTGTTATAACAATTAAACTCATCCTAAAATGGTCGGGTCTTCTGTTGGATTGAATAACGTGAAGAACCCTAAGTCGACATCTATAATTCACAATTCGGTTACACTATATATGTTATAGACGTTGCACTATACTTACATTATGTCCAGGTGATAATTAAGGTCGCAAACATGCGTCAAAACAGCATAAAAATCTGCTGCTAAACCGACAACATAACTGTTCAAACGAGCCCCCACACAGTAAGAAAAAGCGAGCATAGGAAGGAAGAATTACCTGATTTTTGCAGCTGAACCCTAGAGTGATGTGCAATGACGAAATTTGGGCAAAAAAACGTGCCAAAATCGGTTTGGAAGGGAGCGAAATTCGTATCTGAAGTAGGGTGGATGAAAGGTCATTCGAAGGTGTCCGACCAGTGTACAAAACAACCAAAATTTGACAAGGAGGAGTGAAATTCTTACCTGGATATCGTGCTAGACTTCAAGAGGGATCTTTCTAGATGCAAATCGAGTCAAGATCGGCACAATTCCGAGCTCGGACGAGAAAGAAATTGGATTGGCAAGATGGCTGGTTGGCTTTGGTCGCGACTAGACATGGCAAACGAACCGGGCCGCCCGAGGGCCTGGCCCGGCCCGGCCCGCATCTTTGAGGGGCCGAATACGTGCCTATGGGTTAGGCCCCTAAGCCCGGCAAGGCCCCCTTCCAAAGCCCGCGAATTCCCGGCCCGGTATACAATATAATCTTATAGTTGCTTTTATTGAAAAATAATGTAATGCTAGTGGGGTTTGAACCTTGGTTGCTATAGAGAACATATATGTGTACTTAACATTGTGCCAACATAATTGCTTGTTATGTTTTATGTTATAATTAATAATATTATCTAATATCTACATAAAATCATAAGATGCATCAATATGTTATTCTTTAAAATAATAAACGTAGATTAGTGTTACATTACATATTATTTAATAGTATAACACATTATTTTTTGATATGCTTATAAATATTATTTAATGTTAGATATTATTAAAAATACAAATGTGTTACTATATACTAATGCATTTTGTATACACTTGTGATTTAAATCGAATTACACTATGTATTACTTTATGAACACATTATAAATTAAACTATGTATATTAACGAATATTTATTTTCTTTTGTAATATAATTAACATTAAACAATATCTTGTAAAGAAAATTATAATATTAAACAACTTTTATAATATAATGAAAAAAATACATTTGTCTAACTAATTTGTAATATAATGATGAATATAGTTCTTTATTAATACTAAAATATAATTAATTTTAATTGAAGTTGTAGTATATTGTGCAATATAATGATATTAATACGAATGCACAAACAACACAAATGAAGTCTTGGCACAATGGTTAAGGTCTTCCTTATCTCAAGCAACACTTTATTTTTTATGGTACAAATTCAAACAAAACAAAAATAGTTGGACTATTTGGCCCAAACGGTATACATTGTGGGCCGATACGGTATTACCTTTTGGGCCCGCCAGGCCCGCTTTCTAAAGGGGTCAGGGTCGGATAGGGGCCTGGGAATTTTTAAGGGGCCGGGCCGGTAAGGATGGCCGGGCCTTTGCGGGCATCGTTTTGGGCCGGGCCCTTCCTTAACGTGGCTGGGCCGTCCGGCCCGGTTCGTTTGACACGTCTAGTCGCGACATAACTGAATAAGAAGAAGAAGGGTTTGGCTGGTGGCTTTTATAGGCGCTGGACTTGGGCCAGCTGATGCGGGCTGGTCCATTAGTTTGGGCTGGCTCATTAAGGCTGGTCCAAACGTTTATCGAATCAAATACGAGCTCCGAACAATATTTAACGAGTTCTAAGTGATCGAACTTAAATTAAATTTTACATATTTTAAATTATTATAACTTTAATTAATTAATTTAGGGTGAATTATTACAGACTAACACTCAAATTTGCTCCATAGATATTGGGAGCATTAATAAATTTGAATATTATATTCTGAAATTCCCAATTCTTAGCTTGTCTAAACGGGTTTGACGGACAAATATATTGTTAGGCTACTCAAATCATGATGAAATAATTCTTTTTATCAAAAAGTTGATCAAACTCCACTGCAATAAATACTCCACATTCGAGTACGTACGTCAAGTTCACTGAGATATCCTCCACTCGCTTGTACCCACAAAAGCAATTGAAGTTATTTGTTGGACAATATAAGGAGCCAAGTCCTTGAAAGAATTGCACAAAATGAAGAGTCCTTGTTTACCCGAGTCTATCTTGGTTTACAAGTAAGTGACCACAAAAAAAATACTTACTACATTCATCATCAGACGGTCGAACTCGACTATTCTAACACTCTACTTCCGAATACGTATGTCAAGTTCGAGGGGGCATTTGTTGATAATGAGATTTTTATTCAATGAATACCTGTATTATATCAATTAATTAAGTTCCAAGTTAATAAATATACTTCGGAATTTATTTAATTAAATCATACGGTCCAATTAAAATATCAAATTTGCCCCTCCCTTCATCTTCACCAACCATCCCCTTTCTTCTTCACCAACCTTCAATCACCACCACCACCAACCTTCAATATACAAAACCATCACCTTTTTTCACCAACCACCACCCACCCACCTTCAATTCACAAAACCACCACCTTACTTCTTTACCAACCACCACCTTTCTTCTTCACCAACCACCACCTTTCTTCTTCAAACACATAAAACCACCACCCACACCACCTCCTCCCTTCCCTATTTCGGCCCACCACCCCCATCCCTTCCAGATTTCGACCTCCCCACCACCCTCCATTCCTGATTTCGACCACCCACCCCCTCCCCCATCCCGATTTTGAACCCCCAACCCCTCCCAATCCTGATTTTGCCTCCCCATCCCCCTCCCAATCCCGATTTTGAACCCCCCAACCCCCTTCCTTATTGGTGGTGGTTGTTATGAAGTAGAAGAAGAAAGTGAGGAAGAATAAGAAAGTGAGGAAGAAAGTGGTGAAGAAAGTGAGGGAGAAGAAGAAGAAGAAGAAGAAGAAGAAGAAACTGAGGAAGAAAGTGGTGAAGAAAGTGAGGAAGAAGAAGAAGAAGAAAGAGGGTGGTGGTTGAAGTTGGTGAAGAAGAAAGAGGGTGGTTGAGTTTAGAATTTGAGGATGGGTTAGTGAGTTTGGTTTGTTTATGTGGGTTTGGTTAGTTTATAAGGTGGCTTGACTAATTTTCCCTTATAAAATTATTAAAAACGTTCAAAAAATATTGAAAAAACCAAAAAGTCGAAAGTTTTGGTGCTCAGGTGCCTATTTGCAACAAAAAATAGTTCAGGTGCCTATTTGCAAAGATAATAGTAATTTAGGTGCCTAGTTACACAATTAGTCATATTCCCGTTTAATATAGGGTTTTGATTTTTACACTCCAAACATTGATTACTGCACTCCATTTTTTCTATTTTACCCTTCAATTTACTTTATAAAAATCTTCAAAAAGTGATAAAGTGGAGTGTGGTTATATAATTTGGAGTGTAAAAATCAAAGGCCTTAATATATACACTAACTGTTGGGGCACAGTCCAGCCTGTGGGAACTCGTTCTCCTTCTACAGTTATATTTTTGTAAAATAAATTAGATATTGTAAGAAATTATATAACAAATATGAGAAAATACAAAATATATTGTATTCAATTGAAATGTTAATTTAAAGATACATAGGTGCATGACTATTACATACAAAAATATACAATTATATACAATAATATGGTCACATATAAACGTAAGTAAATATGTAATCATACATTAGTCTAATACATTTTTGCATTGAACATGAAATACATCTCATGACAGTTCTACATTCATCTCTATTTTTTACTACTTCATTTTTCGTTGCCTCCGCATGTATTTTGAAAACCTGCATTATTTTATAGAAGATACATTGATCATTCTCTAATATTTGTTATATATCTTCAAAATTTAACAAAACCTAAAAATAAATCTTGTACAGTGCTTTACCATGTTTCATCCCCAAGCATCATATGTTCCTTTATTGGGTTTGGGACGGTGTTCCTGTTGGGATTTTATACAAGTTTTACATATCAAATTATGTAAAATCGTATGAAGGATCAAATACATAGTTCTAAAAATTCACATTTAACTATGAGTTTGTATGTATACCTCTTGAAGCGTGTTTGAGTTGCGCAGCGGAAAAGCAACCATCGTTCCTCTCTCTAGTTAGTCCACACCAACACTAGCTTGATTCCTTCCTTGAAGCAACTAGAGCTTGAGTGTATTTGACAAAAAATGAATCAAGAAAGAAACGATTTTCTTCTCTTGATGTTATTCTTATTTTGGCCGAATAGAGAAGGAAGAGGAAGTATTTTTCTTCAATTGTCTCACAAGTGAAACGATGATAATGAGAAGATTGATTATTTTGTTTACCATCAAATGGTGTTTATATAGTGGTAACACAAAAAAAACCTTTCTTTCAATTATTCACCACTTATTACAATAATAAATGTGTGACGAATTTGCGGTTTAATCACATTAAACTCAAAGACGTAACGCCACCACAATTAAGCACCACCTAATACAATATTAATTGTGTTTGAATTCAAAGTCAAACAAGCCAATTGAATTCCCCTTGATTCTTTGACATTTACACTTTTAACCCGGAAGTTTCAATCATATTGAAAGTCAAGTGCATTGTATGTGTGTGACCTTCTAGGATGGAAATGACATTAGCCATATGTTAATAAAATATAAACCAAGTATTTTACTAACATATAAATCATGAGCGGGCCCTAGTAAAACCATCATGACCCCTAATGCATTTCGAATTCATTCCCAGCACGTATATTATTGTCAAACATAATATACGTATGAACTTAACTTTAAATAAGTAATCACTATGAAGAATCAAATTGTTCAACGGGCACTTATTATGACGTCTCAAACACCTCATAATTCTAACATTCCCACTTGCCCTTGGACGATTACTTGTAAAGTGATTCATTTACATCGTGATTCTTACAGTCAAGCTATGGTAAGATATGTGTCACTATACTCTTGCACCTGTATTGTCTCGGATACATAGACTTAATGTGATACCCAGTACTGCTACTGGAGATGGTCATCTTAATCACCATTAATCTATCGAGATCTCATGAATCAATCGACATAACCGATTTGTGCGAATCCCCTCTGATGTACAACAATGTACCAACATGTTCCAAGTATGCCCAACATATGCCTTTATAGCCTCCCTTCTACAGGAGACGTTTGACACAGTCCAAGCACGCAAGTCGCATGTTAATGCATTCCCGCCATACAGGTCTAACAATCACCATTTAAAATAAGTTCGATGAGAAGTACTTAGGACACAGATATGTCATCTTCTAAGTTTTCTCATGTCGGTCGAATCCAGTATCATAGCTTGGACTAGTTCCAAGATATATACCCATGTGCATGACTAGAGTACATTGACTCCCTTTCTTGTCTAAGAAACGTGACCAAGACAATCATGTACATACTGATCATTACAATGTTCGATTCCAATCAGTGAACATTTGATCAGGGACAAGTTATCCCCTTGCTTCTAGGCTTAGTAGAGGGTCTCTCATTTGGGATCCTCAACCCCAAAGACCTCTCTAAAAGACATGGACAACATTGGAATCAAAATAAAGATATATGTATGAAAAGATAGTCAAACTATAAATATACATATATTTGAATCAATTATTCAACATAGTCTTATTAGGACTAAACTATGACAAAATACATAAATTATAGCTCCCACTAAACCTAACACCATCCAAGCATATATCTAAGTCCAACACTTGATACATGCTTGTCATGTTTGCCGTGAGGCAACGGTTTGGTCAATGGGCCAACTATGTTGTCGTCTGTATGTATCTTGCATACACTCACATCATCTCGTTCCGTGATATCACGAATGATGTGATACTTTTCTGAGCACATGCTTGGAGCGGTGATGTGATCTTGGTTCCTTGGCTTGAGCAATTGCACTAGTATTTTCACAATATAACACTACCGGCTCGTCAATGCTAGGCAAAACACCAAGTTCACTCACAACACAAAGATATGCGCCACCATTTATGATTCTACATATTTAGCTTCCATATAACACTACCGTGATATCTGATGCTTCAACATATTTAGCTTTCATTGTAGTATCTATCACAGTGCCTTGCTTGTTACAACACAAAGACACTGCGCCACCATTTATGCGAAACACATAACCAGCCTGAGATCTAGAATCATCTTTGTCGGTTGGGAAGCTTGCATCGGTGTAGCCTACAACCTGTAACTCTTTGTCTCCCCCATAGACAAGACACATGTCTTTAGTATTTCTTAAATACTTAAGAACGGCCTTTACAGCCTTCCAGTGCTCTTGTCCTGGACACGACTGATAACGACTTGTTACACTTAAAGCGTAAGAAACGCCAGGTCGTGTACAAAGCATAGCATACATGATAGATCTTAAGGCAAAGGCATAAGGGATCTTATTCATCTTCTCTATTTCAGTATTGTCCGTGGGACTGTCAGCACGACTAATAGAGATGCCATGTCTCATAAGGAGATTACCTCTCTTGGAATTTTCCATACGGAATCTAAGTAGCACCTTATCAATATAAGTGTTTTGACTCAGTCCAATGAGTCTCTTAGATCGATCCATATGGATCTTAATTCCAAGAATGTACTGTGTCTCTCCTAGATCTTTCATAGAGAAAGACATACATAACCATGCCTTGATTGATTCAAGCATGGATATGTCGTTTCCTATGAGAAGAATGTCGTCTACATATAGCACAACAAAAGCAATGTTGCTCCCACTAACCTTCTTGTATACACAAGAATCTTCTTCGCCCCGAATGAATCCAAACTCTTTGATCGATTCATTGAAGTGAAGATTCCAACTCTTGAATGCTTGCTTCAGACAATAAATGAATCTCTGAAGTTTGCATACTTTGTTAGGCTCTTTCGAGCTTGTGAATCCAGGAGGCTGTGTCATGTACACATCCTCTTAAAGTTTCCCGTTAAGGAAAGCTGTCTTCACATCCATTTGCCAGATTTCATAATCATAGTATGCGGCAATGGCTAAGATAATCCGAATGGATTTAAACTTAACGACTGGAGAAAAAGTTTCATCATAGTCGATACCATGAATTTGTTTGAAACCTTTAGCTACAAGTTGAGCCTTATAAATATGGACATTTCCATCTTTATCAAGCTTTCGCTTAAATACTCATTTGCATTCGATGGGTCTATCACCCCTCGGCAAACCAATCAACGTCCATACTTCATTAGGGTACATTGAGTCCATCTCGGATTGCATGGCTAGGAGCCATTCATCAGCATTAGGTTGTTTCATGGCTTCCTCATAACTTGAGGGTTCCCCGCTTTCAATCAGGAAAAATTCCCCATACCATCTATAGGGTTCCTGACGGGACCTTTCGGATCTCCAAGGGATGTTTTGAGTATCAGCAGGCTCGTCTACGGTTTTCCGTGGATTGAGTTGAACCTCTTGTTCATAAGAGGGGTCCACCTCCTGAGGTGATTCAGCTAAGGTACTAGTACCTGCCACATCACCCTCTTGAACAATTTCAAGAATCTCATTATTCTTATATCTCTTTGTAATGTATTCTTTCTCAAGGAAAGTTTCATTACGTGCCACGAAAATCTTATTTTCGTGTTTGAGATAAAAGAAATACCCCTTGGTTTGCTTAGGGTAACCAATGAAATAACACTTGTCGGATTTGGGTCCAAGCTTATCTTTATTAACTCTTAACATAAGCCTCGGATCCCCAAATCCTCAAGTACCCTAGTTTCGGAATAGTCCCAAACCACATCTCTTGTGGGGTCTTAGGTGCTGATTTGGTTGGACATTTGTTTAGTGTGGAAGCGGCAGTTTCCAATGCATAATCCCAAAAACTGGTTGGGAGTTTTGATGTGCTCATCATTGATCGAACCATATCTAATAAGGTTCAATTTCTCCTTTCGGAGACACCATTGTGTTGTGGTGTACCAGCAGGTGTGAGTTGTGATACAATACCACATTCTCTTAGGTGTTGCAAGGAGTCATGCCTCAAGTATTCTCCTCCCCTGTCGGAGCGAAGAATCTTGATTGTCCTGCCGAGTTGGTTTTCTACTTCCTTCTGAAATTCTTTGAACTTTTCAAATGCTTCACTCTTATGTTTCAACAAATATACGTAACCGTATCTGCTGAAGTCATCGGTGAAGCTAATGAAGTATAGAAAACCTCCTCTAGCTGGTGTGTTCATTGGGCCATATACATCAGTATGTATGATTCCCAATAAATTACTTGCCCTTTCACTCGTACCAGTGAAAGGTGACTTGGTCATCTTGTCTAAAAGACATGACTCACATTTGTCATAAGATTCAAAACCAGATGACGTAACAATTCCATTGTCATGGAGCTTTTTAATGCGTTTGTCACTTATATGACCGAGTCTGCGATGCCATATGTATGTCGGGTTCAAGTCATCAAGCTTGTTCCTTGTCATGCTAATGTTATAACATTAATACATGATGGCAGAGTAGCAGTGTTCAAACCACTCTTCTGGTCTGCCAGGTACTTCTTGCAGTTTCTCTTCCAATGGCCAACTATGTCATAGTAATGAAACTTGTCATTCTTTTTGGCATCCTTCTTGGATACCTTCTGAGTAGGAGCCGTTGCACGAGGGGCAACCTTTTTCTTACCTTTAGCACTTTTCTTCTTCTTGAACTGTTTCTTGTTCTGAATAGTCAAAACAGAAGAAGAAGTGTCTCTAGCCTTCCTGATGTTTTGTTCAGCATTGTTGATCATACCATGCAGCTTAGACAACGTCTTGTCATATTGATGCATGTTGTAGTTCAACACAAAACCACTGAACGAATCAAGCAGCGACCTAAGAATGATATCTACAGACATCTCCTTAGAGACGGGTGCCCCCAACGAGCCTAATCTTTCGACTAAGCCCATCATCTTGATGACATGGGGACTTGATGGTTGTCCATTGCCTAGCTTACAGTCAACGAGAGCACAAACAAGTTCGTATCTCTCATTGCGTGCCTCATACTGGAACAAGTTTTCCAGCCAGCGGTACATATCGTAAGCGTTGACCTTTTCGAATTGAATCTGAAGATTTGATTCCAAGTTGGCCGACATTAAGCACTGGGCATCTATAGAATCATTCATGTGCTGTTTATAGACATAAAACTCCTCCTCATCAGTGGGAGGGACCTTAGGAAGCATGCTGGTGAGCACGTAGTCTGTTCTCTCAGACTTGAGGACAATTCTCAAGTTGCGAAGCCCAGTCATGGAAATAGGTGTCGTTAAGTTTGCATTTCTCCAATGTGAAGCGGAGGGTCTTAGAGTTCTAAGCGTTTGCAGACTTGATAAATACAACGGAAATATGCAAATAAATAACTCAGATAAGCATTGCCATAGCGATAATTCAAATATCTATATATTTGAACTCATACAATGTGTTCACAATCCTACTAAAACACACAATGTATCCGAGAACTCAGATAATTAATAATCGAACGGCAGCACGCAACATTTCGACTACCAATCATGTGAGTATGTGAATGATTACCATTTATGCCTGGCATAATTCTCGGTGTCACCAAAAATCTTACAAGATTGCATTTGTGACAACTTTTGCCAACAGGCCCAAATCTGATTATGAGAATCACTGTACAAGTAACCTGGGCCTACTGATGAAAATCAGAATGAACAATCGAAGCCAGCACCTGAATCGGAAATCATTCGATCACTCCATCGGGATCAAGTCATAGGACATGTCACGTCTGCCAATCTGGCAGGTCCATGCATACGTATGACTTATTCCGACTTTAGGGTCAGGTATGACAAATTACTTGACTTAAGGTATGATTAGTTATAAACATATAATCATGATCATACATGCATATATACATTCACTCAAGCAAGAATATATATCATATGAGCATGAAAATAAAGAATATAACGCAAGTAAATGAGATTAGTGATATGATCTCAAAAACCGAAAGACTAACTAGACTTAATTCTAAACTAAGTCTTCAATCCTCCTTCAGTTCCTTGGATGGCTTCGTCTTCTATCGATTACAATCACACATGGTGATAAATAATTGACACGCAGGTCAATGTAATACATAATACAATAAAAGTGACACAAGTTGTCATATAAAAGACAGTACGTAGACTGTATTTTAAAAACCAGATCATATCACTTATTCCAACATTCATTTACAATGAAAATAAACATCCAATATATCAAAATATATAAAATACATGAATTAAATCAAGTAAAACCTGTAAGGATGTCAAATAAGGTACACACAATTATAACACATATATGTAATTAATTGTACATCAAATGTAACAACCAAATCAACAACCCATGGGTTGAAAATAATTAATTAAGGCCTTTAATTTTAATTAATAACCATTTAATGATATTTATAACTATTATAAATAAAATTAACAACTAATCATATTAGTGTTATTAATTAAAACATCTCTGACATTAAAATCTAATCAAATTATCATAGAAGTTAGAATAATTCAATTAATTTTAATGATAATCTAAAAATCAAAATACTAGAATAGTCAAAAAAAAATATTCACCATAAAAAACAAAACAATTTTTGGAACCAAAAACAATGGAGAACGATTTCCCAATGAGGGAGTGACACGTGGAAGTCCATGCTTACGTGGCAAAACAGTCCACGTGGCTGCCCATGTGGCAAATCATCCTTTATTGGCCAAAAACATCCTTTTTGTTTTTCATTTTTCAATTACATGAACATATGACTATTCAAAAGTCATTTTCGAGTACTTAATAAATCCAGAAAAATTACAGTAGACTCGAAATTCATTCTAGTATTTGATTTATATTTTTTCATATTTTTTGAAAAATATATACAGCCCAGAAAACACTGTTCAATCGAAGGGTATATCAAATCCGTTCGTGTGAACGTATGGTTGTTAAAACATTTATTTCGAGCACTTACAAAATCGAAACAATTGAAGAAATTTACAGTGATCTGGAAATTCAATGTACTATTTTAATAATATTTTTCCGATTTTTATAAAAATATATACAGCCTTTAAAAACTGTTCAAAGGAGGGTATATCAAATCCGTTCGGATGAACATATGGATGTTTCAAACATTTATTTCGAGCACTTAAAAAATCGAAACAATTCCAGAAAAATTACAGTGATCTCGAAATTTTATCTACTATTCGAAACATATTTTTATAGATATTGAGAAAATATATACAGGCCTTAATAATTAAATAATTGAACAATACACCTAATGCACAACAACCTCAATTGATGATATCAAAACATACACATATGATATTTATAATTCATGAAATCATATTTTAAGACATTTAAAGTGAATTAGAACATATATACTGGGCTCTGATACCACTGTTGGGATTTTATACAAGTTCTACATATCAAATTATGTAAAATTGTATGAAAGATCAAATACATAGTTCTAAAAATTCACATTTAATTATGAGTTTGTGTGTATACCTCTTGAAGCGTGTTTGAGTTGCGCAGCGGAAGAGCAACCAGCGTTCCTCTCTCTAATTAGTTCACACCAATGCTAGCTTGATTCCTTCCTTGAAGCAACTAGAGCTTGAGTGTATTTGACAAAGAATGAATCAAGAAAGAAACGATTTTGCTTCTCTTGATGTTATTCTTGTTTTGGCCGAATACAGAAGGAAGAGGAAGTATTTTTATTTTCAATTGTCTTACAAGTGAAAAGATGATAATGAGAAGATTGATTATTTTGTTTACCATCAAATGGTGTTTATATAGTGGTAACACAAAAAAAACCTTCCTTTCAATTATTCACCACTTATTACAATAATAAATGTGTGATGAATTTGCGGTTTAATCACATTAAACCCAAAGACGTAACGCCTCCACAATTAAGCACCACTTAATACAATATAAATTGTGTTTGAATATAAAGTCAAACAAGCCAATTGAATTCCCCTTGATTCTTTGACATTTACACTTTTAACCCGGAAGTTTCAATCATATTGAAAATCAAGTGCATTGTATGTGTGTGACCTTCTAGGATCGAAATGACATTAGCCATATGTTAATAAAATATCAACCAAGTATTTTACTAACATATAAATCATGAGCGGTCCCTAGTAATGAGTTTCATATTCAAAACTACAGTTTTGAGGGAGTTGGAAATTATTTGAAGCCTTTCGAGTATAATTTAATCATAACTATGAGACCAAAGTTTTTTGAAGGTTACTAAAACTTCATATATCTTACACTGACAAAGAAAAGGTTTAGTAATATAGTAGAGAAGTAAAATCTAGGCCTTCGTACCTTAGCGTTTGACATTGTTTTCGGGCTGTTAGAGTTCGATGACTCTTTAGGTTGCTTATAGGCTATACCAAGCATAACCTCATAAATTGTAGGGAGTTCATTTATCATATCAAAAAGGAGTATCTTGCATTATAATCCCTACCTAGTGTCATAAAGAGGTAACATAATGTACATATGGTAGTCCAGTGTGCATCTCTCAATAAATTTTAAAACTAAAAAACCAAAGATACACAATATATGGGCATTCTGAAGTAATTTACAAGAACGATGTACCTCTCAGTTCTCTAAAAAGCATATCTAGCACTGATATGGAATGCAACAGAAAGTAACCAAGCATTAATGTGATCGACAATCAGAGCTAGCCACTCGTCCAGTTTCATTTGATCATGGGAAAAGTTTGTGGTGTCACTAATATAAGATAGAAGCACTCACCACTTTTGCCCATCATCTTGTCTTCCCAAATTTCTACAAATATGCCACAGTCACATGAGTATGATTTTATTTAAGATGAAAACTCAGAAGGTTATGCAGTTTGTATTAAAATCAGGGGCATGAATATAACCAATTAACGAATAATCAGATCAATATAAATTCCTAACCATTCATTAGAAGGTGCATGGGGCTAAGTTAGCATTCTTACTCAAACAAACTTATCTGGAATATGAATAGTATGGTGAGTGACCATCTGCCTTCCGAACTTTTGATTCTTATGTCGTATATGCATCTGCTCATAAAGTCAAATGAGGACATATGATGCAAAACCATCTATTATATTATAAAATGATAAGTGCAGAATCCATAAGATATCTTCCAAATATCAACCCAAATCAGACGAAAATGATTCAGTGCAGCAAAAGTAGAATCAAGAATGATGAGACAAATGCCAATTTTTATGATTATTTTTCGGAAGTTCTAATTCTAGCTTGTAGAGTTCGAAGCCAATTTTATGACAATGACATTGTTTGTCATGTTCTTTATTAATCAAGCTTGTTATTTACTCACATTTCATAATATCAATCAACAACTTCTTGGTGTTAGTAGTTCACAATTAGAGCAAGAAGTGTGTATAACAATTTTATAGTTCACAAGTAGGATATCATAAAGTAAATTGCATTTATAGACTGATTAGAAATGAAGTTGAACTCTGTTCTTTACTTTTAATATAGAAAAGAAAATTTCATGTAATATGGTATAGTCAATCCACATAAACAAATAAAATCATAAAGTATTCAAAGGTCAACTAGAATGGTTTTAATTCATTCTTTAATTCATTATTATTGCACAAACCAACAAAACATCTTCCTAATATATGGCTATAATGGCTCAAAAATTTGTAATTACAAAGGGAGAAAATTCTATTGCCTATTGTGGAAGCATCTAGTGTCAGACTACTGTGTTGGGTTGAGAAAAGGATGCTCTAACCTTCTTTGCTGAGCTTTTGATTGCCAACAATTACTGAAGAATAGCTGCCGAAATTCGCCAACAACTCATGAAGATCGGCTATGATAATTCTGCAACAACTTTTACCTCTTGCTCAAAAAGTTACGCGAAGTTAGTAACTGATGAGTTAACATGGGGCCTCATTACTGGGAAAGCTATGCACGTGGGGCTTCAAGATTGAAGTAAAAAAACTGTTAATTGCCTACTTCCTGTTTTATATTATAGAGTAGATATAAGAACACATAAAAAAAACCCAACAGACTGGACTTATTTATTAACTTAATGAACACACATAATGATCGCAATATGCAGGATCAACATACAATTGGTTATTTAATTTACTTCAAGCTCTTTTGTTTATATGCATTTATAAATCTAAAAGTAGCACAAGTAATTGACATCACTAACACAAAACAAACACTCATTAACATTCAGAAAGCTCAAATCTCTGCATCCAAAACACGAAATCAGGAATAAGAATTCGAAATCATAGCTGCTGACCCTTTTGGTTGATTCAATCTCCTAGAACTTCACTCTTTCCGCATCAATTCGATACCTTTCTTCATCATCTCAAACTCCCTCTCCTTCAATGCAAATTCCTCAACACTTTTTGCAAACACCAAAAAATGCTTGTGAATGATCAAACTTGGTGGAATGTATTTATGATATGAAATGAAATCTGGAAAAGCAACAAACGAATAATCACAAATTAATTTAAGTATTCAAATGCACCCTAAACAAACAAAACTAATATATGAATTGAACAAAGAAAGAGTAAAACATATGATGAAGTTACCTTGAAAGTTTTGAGGGTGAGAAAGAACATCGACTATTCGCTTTGGTGGATTACAACATTTTCCAAGCTGTAAAGCGGACAACTAATTGACAGATTAACATTGGAAAATTAATACACCATTATCGATGATAAGCCTACCAAAATAGCCTATTCAACAATATGAAAATATGAAGTAATTCCATGACTATGGTGCTAGGAAAATCACAACAATTAACACATTAAACTAACTTGAAAGGGGAAAAGCATCGAAAAATTACGTTTCATCATATCATAATCAACAAATCCACTGGAGAACTACTCAATCAAATATTCAAAACCCTATCAAGCATTCTATCAAACATATTGAAAACAAATGCAATTCTTATGTTACTTACAACATTTTTGCCAGTATATATGCAAAACAAATTGATAATAGACGTTAAAAGATTCCAAAACTCAGCAATAATAGCTTTGATTCATATTATTCATTAGTATTTCTCATAAAATCCTCCCGACAATTATACAGATAAAGAAAAATCATCTAACTCATAAAATTACCATATCAATAGATACAACCATGTTGGATTTATAGGATGGGTTAGAATGTAAACTAAAGGAACTGAAAATTGAAAACTCTGAGAAGAGCCGTTGTTGTATTTCGCACATATGGCTTATGTGGGTGGTTAAGGGAGATTGGACGTCAGGCTTCAATCCACAAACGTGGGGCTTCAGGAATTTTAAAAAAAAAAAAACTAATTCCCCATTTCCCCAATTAATGTATGATAGATTAATGTAGGATAAATATCTAGTCATAAATTGCTCTTGCACATATATAATAGACAAAGGAAAAGAGCGTGAAACTTTGAGTAAAGGGGGCCAACAAAGCAAACAAAATTTTTGTTCAAGTAAAAAGCTATTTAGTATACATATTTTGAAAAATCCAGAGTCGGCCATGCGCCCCCACCCCCGGGTCCGCCCCTGACTACTCGTTAGTAACTTTGCAAATCGGGTTGCAAGTTGTTGAAAAGGCACACGTTATTAAGCATATAAACGAGCTGAGAGGGTGTTCACAAGCATATCTACAAACTTGTAGATGGTCCATAAGCTTAGATTTTTATTAATATTAACTTATTGAGGGTGTGTTATATTTGGGTTCGGTTCGGTTTTGAGCCAAAATTTAGCCGAACCTATTTTGTCGGTTCTTTAGAATGAAGAACCTAAATTGGTTCGGTTACGATCTCGCCGGTTTCAATCGGTTGTCGATTTTGGGCTATTTTCTGGGTCTATCATATTTTAGTTAATGTGCTTATTTTATGACCCAAGTACAAATTTAAATGATGTTGTGGTTTTCCAAAACCAAGTTTTTGGGTCTATCATATATTAGTAAGCTCATTACTATTACTAGCATTAAAAATTAAGTTACGTAAGTTCAATACTATATCATCAATATATGCAAAAGTAAGTTCCAAATCTATTTTTGGGAAGGAGGGAGCATTACTATTTTTGGACGCAAAATTAAGTGTGGTTAGTACTTTTTTTATATTAATGGTAACCCACAAGTATATATACTCTATCTAAGTTGAATGAGCTTCTTTTGAAATTAATTTCGAAATTTGCATACACATTTATTATAAGAAAATTGTCAAAATATCATGGTTTGAGGCCTATATTAGGAAAAAACCATCGTTCTTTATATTATTTGAGTTTACCACAAATTTCATGTCAGTTGACTAAATTACCCTTCCTTACTCACCCCACTTCATCTTTACCAACTTTCAACCACCACCCTCTCCACCATCAATCCCCCCAACCCAAACGCTCAGCCGCCGTTTCCCCTTCCGCTGCCCATTAGCGTCTACACCAGACCCCAATAGCCCCCCTCGACCAACCACTCCCCAAAACGACCTCCTATTCTCTGCAACCCAACTGTTTCTTTAACCTAGCACCACCGCCCTCTCATCTCCTCCTCTATTCTCCTCTCCTTCTCGCCAAGTACATCCCAACTCCTCCATAGCCGTCCAACGCCCAAACTGCCCTCCTCTCACCTCACTTGCGTCGTAATCCCGTGCTCCAACAACCAGAGCCGCCGCCGACCACCACGTTCCCAATAGCCTCCACAGTTTTTACCATCCTCTGCCACCCGGAATCTGTTTCCCCTCCACCACATCGCCCTTGTTTTCCACCTCGGCGACTAGCTTCTTCCCTCGATGACCTTGCCATCCTGAACCATCGGCTTCAATCTTTCATCACACCCCTATCCAGGTTGATGGGCAGCGGAGGGAGGGGGGGAACGGTGGCTGAGCGTTTTTGTTGGGGGGTTGATCGTGGGGAGGGTGGTGGTCGGTGTTTGGTGGTTGAAAGTTGGGGAAGATAAAGTGGGGTGAGTAAGGAAGGGTAATTTAATCAATTGGCGTGAAATTTGAGGTAAACTCAGATAAAAAAAAAAACCATAGTTTTTGACAATTTTCTCCATTCATTACACGATGCCATTTTTTCAACACATACATATCCATATATCACTACATTTAACATATTTACTTATCTCCTATTACATCATACAAAATTACAAATAATGAACAAAATCATTTCGACAATTATCGTTTCCCAAACTTAACTTTTTTTTACATAACAAAACTAGTTTCGGTTTGGTTCAATTTTATCGGTTCTCCCATAAGCCGAACCTACATCGGTCTGGTTCCCTCAAAGGCAGCACTTAAATCGGTCCTGTTCCGATCAGTTCCAAAAGAAATCGATTATTTTCAATTCGATTCACGTTCAAATCGGGTCAATTCTGGTTTTCCTCCATATATAACATATACAAATCTTATTATATACTTCTCTAACTAGATTTTACTTACACGTTACATATTCAAATCCTTAGATATAAGTAATTTTTTATTAAATACATTATAACTAATTGTTTTATTTATGTTTATTGTTTTTGTACTACCACTATTACTGTTGCTATTATTAATTACTTTCATTCCAAAAAAAATAATAGTTATAGTAATATTTAATAATGATAATAGCGCCCACTTTCTTCTTCTACATCTACTTCTTCCTCCTCTTCTTTTTACCCCCACCTTCTTCTTTACAATATCACCATCACATATGAATATCCTCCTCCCCTACTATCCCAACCCCCATCTGCGCACAACCCCCCTACAGCAAAAACAACCTTGCCGAGCTCGTAAAATAGATTCTCACCCCCCCCCCCCCACACACACACACAAACCATCAAACCGTGCTCCCCCATCCCACTAAAAAAAATGGGAATTCTCACCTCCAACCCACTAAACAACATAATTCCTTCTCCCATTGTTCATTTTAGATTTTAAAAGAAAGTAGGTAGAGTTTCAAATTGGGAAGGTGGAAAAGGTAGGTTTCAAATTTGAGGGTGGGGCTAAGGTCTTGAATTTAAGGTGGGGTGGGGAGATGGAGATAAGGTTTCAAATTTGGGACTGGAGTCCAGTAAAGGTAGGTTGAGTTATTAGTGGTGGTAGTTGATGGTGATGGTAGGATGAGGTGCAGAATGATGAAGATGTGAAAAAAAAAAGATGAAAGGAGAAGTAAGAATAATAAAGCATAAGGTATTAGAAGTAAGTGTAAAATAGACAGATCATGGGCGAAGGAGAAAATTGTAGGATTGACATCTTTTTTTAGATTTTTTAGTAACTTATAACACTACTTTTCATTTTTTACATTTAATAGCACCCGAGGGGACAAAATGACTAAATTGTCCACCGATATTTTGATACACTTTTCTTTTCTTTTTTAAATCAATTTTTATTTTCAAATTTTTTTACAATTTTTTTTTGAATTTTGTTTTACAAAAAAAGTTTTTAGTTAAAAGTTTGGTAGTTGTTTCCCAAAAACTTTGGTAGTTGTTTGGCAAAAAGTGTTAGATTGGTAGTTGTTTCACAAAAATGTTCGATTTTCGTAATTTTTCTTTTTCGTTTTTTCCCCGATTTTTAGCTAAAACAACTACGAAAGCCGAACTTTTTTTTTACGAAAATCGAAACTTTTAGCTAAAACAACGACCAAAATCAAACCTCTTTTACTAGGAAAAAGAGAAGAAAAAATAAAAAATAAAAGTAAAAAACTCGAAAAAAAATTTAAAAATCTTGAAAAAATAAATAAAAAATTTATTAAAAAAATCAGAATTTTTTTTAAAAAAGTCATAGAAAGAGTGTATCCAAATATTGGGAGGCAATTTAGTCATTTTACCCCCCTCTAGTGCTATTTAATGAAAAAATGAAAAGTAGTGCTATAAATTGATAAAAAAGTATCAAAAAGTGCTATTCCTACGATTTTCTCATGGGGAAAGGGGCTAATGTTTTGTAAAAAAAATAAAGAGGATACTCCAAGTTAAAAAGAAAAATGCTTCAAAAGGTGTCAATCTCGCAAAATTTTCAAATATTGGCCGATGACGAACAGTTTCAACAAGCGCAAGGATGTCTAAATATGCTAGAAAGCGCCAAGTACTTGTTCGCTCGATCCAGGGATACATAAAAGTTAACGACTGTAAGGCTGTGATTACTACATAGTACATACCGAACTGCACTAACCATCAGAATTACACGAACGAGTTCCTATTTCCCAAGTTTGAAACTGCATAACATGAGCAACATTACACTACCAGCTTTACAGCATAAACCTAACAAGCATAGATAAATACTAGAGGCTCAAGCCTTTAAAGTACACTCGAGGACGTGGTCCTTGAACTGTTGAAGCTCGGCTAACACCTCCTCTTTTGGCCTATATAATAAATCACTCATGCGCCATATCTGCATAAATTAGTGAGAAATGTCAACATAATTGGCAACCAAGAATATTCTGATTACTCAATTTTTTTAGGTAGCAAAGCTAAAAATAAGAGGATTGCATACTTGTAGTGTACCACCACCCAAAAGGTCACCATCATCAGATGCACTGACGATAGTCCAAGGATTAGCATCATTCCAATGGAAATCCACAACTTTAGATCTGGAAGGAAAAATGAAACCTCATCTGAGTATCATGTTTTTAAAGGTATCCACACCACATCTACTACGAGATTCAGTTATTTCAGCACTCAGTTCCTGTAGAGTTTGTCCTAGTGAACCATTCGTTCAAAAAGTGCAAAAGTGCAGAAGGGAGCATTACTTCCTTAGCGGAAAAGATGAACTATAGATGTCAGCAACAAGAATATCTAACCTGTGCCCAGCATGCTGGAAGAACAAGCCAGGAGGACTAGGAGTTTCTGCTTCACTTTCTTTGTTATTACCAACCTGTAATATAGCATACTGACATTAGTTTTAATTACAAAGCCAACACAATTAAAGTGGGGGGCTAGGCTATTTTAAGTTCCCAAGTATTGATCTCATTTAGGCTTTTTTCAACTCAACACACTAACATTTTCAATGCATTCATAAGTTTTTTAGAAAAAGGCAAAATCCTACTTAAACTGGGATGGAGGGACCGAGGGAGGTAAGACTACAGATATTTATTTCAATTTGAATATGAAGGCCAGTTACATGTCTACGTTGGTAAACTTGGTTGGTAATCTGCTCTCACACTTAATTGGAATGCAAACTTGGCAACAAGGAAAATATACAATACATAAGTAATTAAAGGACCTTGTGAAATCATCATCTTCCTTTCTCCTCCATAGGAGGTTTGCATGCAGGACAAAAATAGGAAGAGTATAAACTAGACATGAACAAGAAAATACGAACCTTGTCGTAGTCCCATATGTTTAACAAACCATCCTCTGCGCAACTTCCAAAAACAGATGACTTATCAGGGCTCCACTGCCATATGCATACGCTTATTAGGAAAAGTTGATTTGGTAGAAATTGTTGCATCATAATTAAGTCAACAGAATAGTTTTGTGATACAGAAATAGAGGAAGTTCAACATATTAAGACAGACCTGAACACAAAGAACAGATTCAGTGTGACCTTCGAAGGTATGGACAGGCATGCCAGCTCCATCATTGGTCAAATTTCGACGATCAAACAAGCGAACAGTATGGTCAGCAGATCTGAAATGAAACGAATATAAGTAACTTATATGTACCAGTTTCCAGCACATCAGATCTGAACTACAAATTTTCTATAGTGTGGTAATGCCTGAAAGACCTACCCAGTAAGAATTAAGTTTGGATCATGACAATTCCAATCAACGCAATGAAGATCAGCATTGTGTGCTTTTTCAACCTACGGAACAAGGCAGAATAACATTCTAGATCAACAGACTGAAACATGAATTATTTGAGATAAAAGATATTAACCTGGCAGAATAACTTAAGTTTGGATCATGGCAATGGCATCCGCATGATATAGTTTGACGTGGAACACATAGTAACAGGGAATATTAACTTACGTTTTATATAATTGATAGGTAGGAAAAAATTCAAATGTAAACCGTCAATTATTTGTGATAAAAGATAATCATCTATATAATGACCAAATCGCAGGGTATTAAGTTAAAAGTAGAGCTAAAATATATAATAAACGAATCCACTCACTGTTAGCATCATCTTATAAATTAGTGCATTTAAATCTAAATGGAAGAGCTTGATAAACCCTAGTGTAACTCGCTATCTAGATACGAGGATCAGGTTCGATTCCTTGCAATGACAAGAGTTGAATTTGGAAAAAAAAAAAAATCGGAAGGGCTTAATAAGGTCCTGAATGGGGCGCATTCGGCTGAGCATTGAAGCTCTGGTGTTCTGATCCTAGCACTGACAAGTGATAAAGCTCGGGTAGCTTAAAGATTACTGTTGAAAGAACAATGTGAAAAAAGAAAAAAAAAACAATTGGAGTCCTTTCAGATCACTTCTGCAAGGCCATCATATAAACAAACAGCAAACAGAGTCAACATAATACATGTCATGTGCATGCTATATATAGAACTACGTTCTTGGCATGGTACCGCCATACATGCTGCCCAACAAGAAATGAGGAAATTAATTTCAACTGGCAACATCCTAGTCTATACCATGTCGCCAAGGCATGTAAGGTTCCTTTGGAAACATAGCAGTCAAATGTAAAACAATCAAAACAAGAGCATGCTGACCTTTGAAACCGGATGGAGTCCTGCACGGGCATCCCATAGGATTAAGGCTGAGTCATCACCGACGCTACAAAACTCCTGCGAACTTCATCATCATAATGTGTGAGATTCAAAACAACCAGAATATAGCTCAGCAAAGAGAATGGAAGGATCGTAATACATATAGCAACAAAAGTCAAGATATGAGCACAATAATCCCGTTATCAATAGTTATTTAGCAAAAGACAGTTTTTTATATATCGAAAAAAATGAAAATAGAAAATATTTTGATTGGAAAGTCTTAAAATTTTATTTAAAAGAAAAAGCCAGAACCCAAAACCTCCAGCCATGACAGCCAAAAAGAAATCAACATTTTATGCATTTACCTAGTTGGAGAGAACTGTACATCTTCAACTGTATCTTGATGCCCATGGAATATCCCCCGCGGTCCAATAGATTGATTACCAGCAATTTTGACAATTGAGCCAGCAGATCCAGTTGCATTGGATGAATCAGCAGCCAATGTTGAGATGTGATCCTGGATACTCCACAGAACTAAAGTTTTGTCCTTTCCTGAACAACAGACCCATCAATTAAAACGAAAAGAAGAAAAAAACCTTTAGGTACCATAAATCTGAAGCACACACCTCCATCAATTTAGGAATCTTGATCGTTAAAATATTCATGCATTCAGGATAATCTCTATGAACAAGAAATCACAGGGTTCTGTAGACCTAATGTTGTCACAAAATATAATAGAGGTGGGGAGTCATAATCTTTCTGTCAGAGCAGAAGATATCATGGTCTAGTAGAAGCAGTTGATAACCACACCATGCGGATCTAAAATTATCATTTACAACAATGCAAAAGATAATAAAAGCTTTAGCAGCAAAGAAATGCATGCCTACCTCCAGAAAGCACAAAGGGTTCAACGGGGCAGGTATCAAGGGCAAATTCAGCATTATCCTGATGCCCAGTTAGTACCTATAATTAACATGGACAAACTATTAGTAGTTCATCTACAAACACAAAGCACACAAATCCAGGGTTAAAAAAATTTGCTAGAATAAGGAGATATAATATAACTTTAATACATAGAAATTAACAAACAGAGTATGTTATAATACTGTGGAATGAAGATCCAGGATCTAATCTGAAAGTTTGTTAGTTAACATTGTACATCAAACAGAGAACAGCAACAGCTGGATTTATAATATGGACACAAGAAAGCAATGGTCTTAAGAGTGCACCGAACACTATTAGTTACCATACCATTAGTAAGTGATTGAATCCTACAACAGAGTTTATGATAATATAACATACGTACAAATTTGATTCCAAATAATTAATACGAAATTACAGCCAATATGATTCACAATAAAATATGTACCAAATCTGGCTTTGATTCTGCAGCTCCATATACTGCATGCTGATTAGGCTGTGCTTCCACATCCCAAATGAGTACCTGAGTTCATTGATAACATGCATCAATCAAATAAATGAGTAACAAAAGAAATGAAGTGACAATCTTGACCAGTTTACTTACTTCAGGACAGTCGGAATGAGTAACCACAATGTTTTTGTTCTGTGGAATCTCCCTGATACGGTTGACCTGTGATGAGATGTCGAGAATAAATGTCTCTTCATTGTCAAGTTCAACCTCAGAATCCAAAGGAAACATAATTGAGTTCAAAAGAAATAAAGTAACAAGGATACTGTTCAATCATATGGCACATTAACGTTGACAGACAACCGAACTTTGTAATTCATTAGTCATGTAGACACAAGAGGTAAAATACAAAGTTCATCTCAAATAAGGGAACAGGTAGAATTCACATTAAAGTATATACATTAAAGAGGAACGAAGTAGGTATGTAACAATCCGAACATTATGTCATACCTCCCCAGGATGAATAAGAGTTTTGTACTTCTTCACGTATGGTGAACGGGCTTCCTCATTGAACTAGTAATCAGGCAATAAATTAAAATTAGCAATCAGGTGTAAGTTGTAACTAAATCATTATTGATAAAAAGTTTTAGAATATTACGTTTGCTATATGAGTCTCAGCGGCAACTCGTGGCTTGACGACATCACAATTGGCTATAATTAATGTGTTCGGCACAGAGCCATCAGTCTATCAACAAAGGACAAGAGATCAGAACAGTAATTGGCATAACTGGATGACCATTTGTTTGATAAATAAGAACTGCTTTCATAGTTTTAATTAATTAATCAAGGGTGACAAAATAAGTAATAATAATAAAAAGTTCCTTTTTTTAATGAAAATCATAAAGTAGGCATAGTCAAAATTTGTGAAATTTACCCGCTCTGAAATGTAGATTCGCTGCCGATTCTTGTTAGAACCTTGATCAAGTACTGGGCCCCACCTACACATTTAGAAGCAATTGAAAATTAACTAAGCATCGCAGTAGTAACATCGCACAGAAAGTTGAGACCAATAGATAGCTATCAAAACTTCTACATCATTTACTCTGCAAATCCACAATAAATTAAATTTTCATTTCTTCTGAGCAGACAACAGAGGCATAAAACCCGTATACAGGCATATGATTCATAAAATTATATACTATTAGATCAGCATTCAAAAAATCAAAACATCGAAATTCATACTTGGACAATCATTTGTAAACAAAGCGAGTAAGCAGACTTTCACTTCCTCAACAAACAAACAAAACAAAACCCCAAGTCTCATAAACGCTGTTCCATTTATTTAAAATTCGGCCCTTGCAACAACTCGTCATTCCCATCAAAGTATATACTCCTACTATAGTTCAAAAGTCGAAATTGAACAATCATATCTAAACTGAGTAAAATTTTAGTTTCCCGTTCTCATAACAACTAAAACAACAACCCAATTCTAGCAACACTAATAGACTTCCATATAATTGAAACTTCAAAAACACAACAATCAAGATCCAATAAGTCAACATCAAAATTCAAAATTGCACATCATATCAAAACAAAGTGAGTACCATTGCAATTTCCCCTACTCACCGAACAAGCAAAACTAAAAACCCAAGTTGCATAAATCCTAAAAAACACTAAAAAGTTTACATTTCCCCTTTCTCAACAAACAAGCACAACCAAAACTAAAGTCAACCAAAAATACCCAACCACCAAAATACATACTAGAGTTCAAAATTCAAACAGTCAACCAACAAAATCTAAAAATTGGACAATCTTTTTGAACCAAAAACAAAACTCAAGCATCACAAAATCCTAACACACTCGCAAAAATCAAGAAACCGAGGTTTTCGAAGCAGATACCCGAAAGGCTTATATACCTGCAAGAAAGGGAGGGCCAAAGGAGGTTGTGGTTGGAGAACCAGTCATAGAGAACGGGGACCAGCGTCTTCCACTGCACGTACTTCTCCTCCACTCCAACCCCCGAACTCCGGCTCATTTTCTCCTTTTCTTCCTTGGGTTTGGAGCTCCTTGGCCTCCCTCGCTTCTTTGTTTCAGGAGGAGGAGGAGGGGTTGCTTCATTTGTCATCTTGCCGGAACCAATATGGAGAATGCAGACAACCCTACTGAAATTTTGGCAGCTGGAGGCCTGGAGCAACTGTAGAGTGGTGTGTTTCGGTTTAATTTGACATGTATTGGAATTTGGAAAGACACCTTTAACCGAATGGTCTAATGGTTAAACTACGGATCCACACATGAGTTTTTGGAAATTATTGCAAATTACCCTTTTATCCTTGGTGAAGACACCTTATGTGGGCTAAATTAGAGATGTGCACGGTTCGGTTCGGTTCGGTCCAATTTTGAACAAAATAATGAACCGTACCGACCAAGTCGGTTTTCCCACCACTAGAACCGAAATCAACTCAGTTTCGCCCGACATTGGCTACTCCACGATATTCTGCTTCAGCACTAGGGAGATAGTAACATGTCGTTTGGAGGACCGAGATGAGGTTATCCCCCAAGAAGACACAATAGCCTGACATGGAACGACGGGTATCTGGACAACCTGCCAATCAACATCTGTATATGAGACAAGAGAGGTGGTAGAGGATCTGTTGAGGTGAAGACCATAGTAAAGAATGCCTTTAAGGTGTCGCACTATCAGTTTCAAAGCAGCCATGTGATCAGATGTGAGAGAATGCATAAATAGACATATCTGCTGAACTGCATATGAGATATCTAAAGGTAAAGGTAAGGTATTGCAGAGCCCCGGATGAACTACAAAACAAGTTATCATCTTCATTTGGAGAACCAGAGGTGGTGCTTAGCTTGGCCTTTGTATCAATTGCAAAGGGGTTGCAAGCAGATAATGTTTTGTTTTTTTCGGTTTCCTGCGGTTCGGTTCGGTTTCAATTTATCTACACATCCCTAGACTCAATAATGTTTCCACCTCATGGAATGTGTGTTGGAGGTACATATCACCCAAAAAAGTCTTTATGCTCAAATAGATAAACGAGCACACACGTTGTGCGTTCGATAGGGATATGGGGTATTCGAGCACATATTTCGTGCGTTGAACAAGTATATTGCCCAAGCAGAAAGATGTGATGAGATTCATTTTGAACACATGACGTGTGCTTTCATGATACTAACTAACATATACATAGAACTGAGAAGTCGATTCAAAGGCATGTTTAATAGAGTGTATAGTTTTGAGAAGATTTATTTTATATAAAATTAGCAATTGTATATGTTTGATTAAATAATTAATTTGTAATTAATTTTTGAAATTAATTGTGGAAGATTTAAGAAATTGATTTTTGATAGATAAAAGATAGAACTTATAAAGGAATATAGATGTTCGTTCCAAAATATAAACGAAATGAAATCATAAAAATAGTGATTTGATGCGCTAGTAAAAAATCTAGAGAATTGAAAACAATCCGAGGATGTGTCCGACAAAATGGTTCTCCAATGTAATGCCAAATCAGGCGTCCGAGAAGCTGCCTAAAAGGATACCATGCCATTGATTCCCCAAGAAAGCATTTTTAACATCAAGTTGGTGAATGTGCGAGTTTTGGGATAGAGCTAATGTCAAAACTGTGCGAATAGTGGCAGATTTGACCACTGAACTGAATGTTTCACCACAATGAACCTGTTGAGTCTTACCATCACCTACAAGACGAGCCTTATATCTCTCAAAAGAGCCATCAAAATGTGGCGAAATATCCACATAGAACGAATCACATTAACATTTGGGGGAGGGGCACCAATTCCAAAGTGTTATTTTCAATTAAAGCGTCATACTTATCCTGCATGGCTATTTTCCAATTAGGGTCATTAAGTGCATGCACGAGATTTGAGGAAGAGAGGAAGGAGAAGTGGTGGTATGAAGAACGTATTTGGGATTGGGTTTGAAGATGTCGTGTTGGATTCGGGTATTGGGGTATGGAGCTGGTGGGGATGGGGAAGGCGGGACGGATGAGTCGGTGGTAGGTGAGGAGAGCGTTGGGGGGAAGGTGGGGTGGTGGAGGTAAACTCGAGAGAGAAATTCGGAGGTGAGTGTAGCATTTGGTTTAAGATTAAGGGATGCACTGGTTCATCGAGGAAGGACTAGTTACCGGGGGAGTTGAGGCTGAAAGACTAAAAGAAAAGCTTGTTTCCTAGAATATGACATGTTGACTTATGTTGAATTTTTGTGTTTTAGTGTCAAGATAGAGGTAGCCTCGGTTGTTAGATGGGTAACCAAGAAAAACACAGGGAGTGGAGCGCGGCTGAAGTTTGTTTATAAAGGGAAAGAGGGGATATCAAAATTGAACTTTCATTTTGCCGGGCAACATATTTGAGTAACCTGATGTTTTTGATTCATATGAACTAATTTTCATCTATTTTGGGTGATGATAAGTTTTCTTTCATTGAGTCAATCAAAATTTAGCTCAAATATATGATTTTTGTTCAATGAAAGTTCTTTTCTATTGTGAATAACAAACTTTTGTTAACTTCATTAACTAAGAAAATTTAGCTGTGTGACCTGATTTATTATGTTCAATGATAAATTCTTGTCCTCTTTTTGAGTGCTTATAAATCGACTTTTATTAAAATTTAGCTATGAGACCTGATTTTTGTTGAATGATAACTTCTTTATTGTACTTAAAAATCTTTTGTTACCTTCATTAGCGGATTTGCACTTCTGGAGCATTAGTGGCGAGAATGACAAGCACTGATGCTTTAGTTTCTGATGATACTGATGTTTCAGTTTCTGGTGATACTGATGTTTCAGGATCTGCTACGACCGAGGGTTGGGTGATTTCTGGTAATTGGAACTTATTAATGATAGCTAAGTGATGGCCCCGAGTATTCAGTAATCTTCACTTGAGGAGGAGGGTTCTTGCCAACCTGAAGAAGAATGTACGAAGCAGCGGCAACAGAGATCAAAGCAATTACAAAAATACCCTTATTAAAATGTTAAAATTTTCGAAAAATCACGAGTTATATCAGAAAAATGGGTGAGTGACCAAAAATATACACAATACCCAACATGAGTGATCGAAAGTATACAAAGTCATACTAGGGTGATCGACTAGTATTTTTTAATAAACATGAGTGATCGATGAAGCTATTTACTATTTGAATTGAAGAGCTTGGACTCGAGATTATGGCTATCAGGAACTTAATGAATCATTAAAGCTTCGACCACGGCTCTTTTTTGTGTATTTTGGAAGCACATATCTGAGCAGCAATGTTGTAAAATTCATCTTTTTTGTGGACTACATATGATCATTTGGCAGCATGCTAATATCAACTACTCCCTCCGTCTCTAAAAAATTGTCATATTTTGACTTTTGGTAGTCAACAAAACACGATTTAAAACATAAATATCTATTATTCTACATGCGTAAAAATTATAAAAAGTTAGTATTTCAAAAGTATATATTGAGACGAATCTAACAAGGTCTCACAAGACTATATTATTTCTTGTCGTTTAACGGAAATTCATGATCAAATTTTGTAATGTTTGACTAACAAAAGTCTAAATGTGACAATTTTTTAGGGACTGAGGGAGTATCTTTTAGGTACACTACTAATGCACATATAAAAGCATCACTGACGTAAAATTATTATCTTTTTTTACGGGTTATGATCATGTTGCATTAATGCTAATATAAACATTTTGAAACTCTTACTTTACAAAAAATGTAATTAGTCTTCATCGGAATTTTCTTCGTCCTCAAGGGAATCTACAAAGTGGACATTCAGGCTCGCAACAAAATACTAATTGTTTATCCTCTTCGAACTTGGATGGTCAAGTTATAGAAGCACTTTTGATGGGACTAGTTGTGGCAAAGAATAGACATCCCACCTCTATTCATTTGTTCACTGATCTTCTTTTGACACAGGTTCTAGCTAGATGTTGTCCAAGTATTACCAGAAAGGATGCATGGAAAACTTTTGTGAAGGAACTCAGGATCGACAACACTCCCCTCTTTTGGAGAACAATTTTATCAGCATTTCCTTCGGATAGTTTTCATTTTTTTGACTTTTGTAATAGGGCCTCAAACTTATATGTTTTAGATCCGAACACTTATAGTTTTTGTCATAGATATAGTGAAGGAGATCTCATTCTCCCACTATAATTGTTTTACTCTATCTATCAAAAAAAAAAAATCAAACTTTTGGCCCGACCTAACTAGTCTAGTATAAAAATTCAATCTTTAGTAAACAAGATCAATACCCAAATGCTTTTCTCAACAAAATTCATTAAACTAAAATAAGATCTCTTCGTTTTTCCAGTGTTACAAAGTAAAATCGCAACACCCAAATCTCAAAAAAGGTATATTACAAATAATTAATCAAATAAAGCTAAATGAGAACAATAATAAGATTACAAAAATAGTTTGTTATGTTTTAAACAATATCCCACTTCTCAATGTTTTATTCCTAAGAAATTTTGTGAATTTCAACAATCTTGGAGATTTAATTGTGTGCGTGGTGGTGGCCAGTGGGAAATGGTAGGGGGTGGGTTGAAGTGTAGAGGGATTTTTTTAAAGGAGTCTATATTTTTTCTTTATTTAGATCTGTGTTCAAAAGTTTTATATTTGTGAAAGCTTCATTGTGCCCTTATGAAAAATTATTGTAGAAATAAATTAATCTAAAATGATTGTTAGGGGGGAAACGGTTTCAAAGAGTTTTTTTGGGGGTAAATTGACATACTCAAAGTTGTGCACAAAAATCGAAACCGAACCAAACCGAACCGAAAAACCAAAAAAAATTAAACCAACTGTTAATCGGTTCGGTTCGGTTCCAACCGCGAAAGTGGTCAGTTAAAACCGAACCAATATTATTGGTTAAAGCTTTAGATATGTTGAAGTATTTATTTATAAGCAACTAAGACCATCAAAAACCACATAATAGGTGATGTGGCAGTATTAAACAAAGACGATTGTAACTATCAACAATTCCTATATTCTTTCTAAAGTTGAAGTGTGTTGAAATACACGCGTTTCGTCTTTAGTCGAATCCGCGCGTCATTGATTTTCTGCATAAAACGGTTGTATCTCGAGCTTAATAAGTTGTACATCCATGTGCCTTTTTCACGCGCCTAGATGCATTGCCTTTTTGTACATTATGCATTAGAGTTGTACATTGCTACAGAAGAAAAAATTCTACCCACCTCTCAAATCTAAATTTCTAAATTGTTCCAGACCCCACAAAATAACATCATTGCACACTCTTCCCATTCCTTCAATCTCTCAAACCCTCTCTCCCTCCCCTCTTTTTCCTGGCCCTTGCTGTCTCCATGCTATCTCCACCTACGACCTCCCCTTCCTCAACACTCTACTTCACGCGAGCGTCAGCTTCGTCTCCCAACCCCCCCCCCCCCTCGTCTTTCCTTCTTCAGCGGCCATACTCCAAGAGATGATGTTCCCTGCTTCACTCGGTTATTTCCCCCCCTCTACATCAACACTACTCCATATGCTTGCAGCCACCACGCTCCAAGACCTGATGTTCCAGAAAGGGTTTGTACTCAAAATATCAACACCCACATCCCCCCTCCTTCCTTCCTTTCTAGAGCAAATCTCGCTTCCTTCTTTCTCAGCTATATTTTCTGAATTTGTAATTCAATTTTATTTTTTTTTGATGTAATGACTGATTTTGATTTACTTAGATTAATAATTTTGTCATTGGTTGATTTATTGTGATAATTTAGGTGCTTATGTGTTTTTGTTGATGAATTTTCTTATTTTATTTAACCTAACTACAGTTAAGATTATTATTGCTATTCGAATCGGACGTCTTTGTGTTAATTAAGGGTGCAAAGTATGTTAATTTTATATTGTTGATAATTGAACTGGAAAATCTTTTTGAGATGGAGGTAGTATGGTGCAATTTGAGGAATCTTTTCATTGATTTTAGTTTATGTTATTGTGATTAGGTTTTGAATATTCATATCTGTTGTATGATTTTAACTCCGAGACTGTTATTCCAGATGGTTTTCACAAATGGAAAGAGACAATGGTTTGATGTGGAAACAGGATGATATATGTAGTAGAGGTAAATAGTTGGCAATGGATTATGGATCTACCAAATACTATAGCAAAGTTGGTTTTGGGGTGCAGAAGGATGCATTGGATGTATTCTCTCAAGTTTCTTTGTAAGAGTAAGACCGGAGAGTAAGGAATTGAAAGCAAAAAGAATGCTTCTTATTCTGAGTACGACTGATCATCTTGAAGAAAGTGCATAATTGTTGCACAATGACCCGTATTTTTTACCATAAGAAAAATATGCTACTTCTTTGTCCTGAAATTTAAGCATGTTACTTACATTAGCTAACTTTGTATGAAAGTTTTGTCACAGCAAGATCAGAGCTCTCTTTTAGTGATTCTCCCTTTTAAGTTTCTGATTTATGACTATGTCTTCTCAAATGTTAAGTGTACCCTGAATTTCTGCATCTCCTTTTTATTTGACTTAAGTAGAACCTCTGCGTCATTGTGAAACTTAGTATATAGTCATAGATGATAACGCTTGGAAGAAAGGTAAATATCTATCGAAATATTGTAATGTGATTACAGATAAATGGAATTCAACTAAGCTTAAAATTTGGTAGTTTGTTATGATTACATAATATATTATGTGAATATGTCATATTACATTTTGGGATGAAATTGGTCTCATTATTATTTCTCTTTTTCTAAACTGTAAATATCGATTTATTTCGAAGAAATCGACAACAAGAAGGGAGTTGTAGTTGGTAAGAATTGGTGCTATGCTTATAGCTTCAAAATATGAATAAATTGGGCCCCTGAAAACAATGACTTTGTCTACATTTCAGACTGTGCTTATACTCATCAACAAGTGCTTTCAATGAAAAAAATTATCCTTGATGAATTGGAATGATACTTTCCAGTTCCAGTTCCAGTTCCATATGTCCGATTCATCATAGCCTCTATCTCTGATTTTGATGTAGATACCATGATTTATTTCCTAACAGAGTTGGGCATGATGAACTATGAGATGGTCACATATTATTACTGAATGATGGCTGCCTCAATAGTGTTTGCAGAAAGATGCACATTGAACAAGATACCTGCTTGGACTTCACCTCACAAACTACATATTGGATTCTCAGAAACACAGTTAATCGATTGTGCGAGGTTGCTCATTAGCTTCCACGCCACGCCAGATAAAAAACTCAGGGCCATCCACTGGAAGTATTCGAGTCCTAAAAAAGGCGATATCGCCCCGATTCTACCAATGACTTTAGCCTCTGAAAGGATCATTCAAAGTTAAGAGGACTTAGTTTGAAGGTTAGAAGACTTAGCTTGATAATAGTGATGACTTTTGTTACTCAAAAGCCATAACAACAGAGACAGAATGCCTTCTGATTTAGAAATCATATTTGCAATTCATGTTATTTTGATGACTAAGACTATGATTTTTTTTTGTTCACATGTATTCACTTTCTTTCAAGATTTCTACAGCTTTATATTGAGATTCTTGAAAAAACAAATGCAGGGAAGATTCATCGCATTTGTTATGCATCGATACTAATATGCATCCTGTCTCATCATAATATATTATGAATATAAATATTTTTAAACGTTATATACAATTAACCTCATTGTTTAATTAGTCCCGGGCATTATGTAAGTAAGCTTTTGGCCCGGCGATTGCCGGGCCCCGTTGACTAGTCTCTATGTAAAACATCAATCATCAACTCCCACATCGATTTTGTTTTGAACTTTATGCTTTGAATACCTTTATAAATAAGACATCTACTCTAAAGCTTTGTTAATATAATGCTTTCATCCCACATCGTTTGCTATGTGTGTTTTGAGCTTATGAATTTATTATAAAATGTTAGTGTAAGCCTTCTAAGCTATACGCTCCACAAAACAGCAATCAAATCGAAATCGGTCAGAACCGTTTGAGCGGGAACCGACTAGAACCGAGTCTATTTTGATTCTTATTGTTGGAGAACCGGTTTGATCGGTTCAGTTCTTCTTTTTTTGTCTAAAATCAAATCGAACCGTGCACAATCCTACTCAACAGTTTAGTCCCTCATTTGAACGATTCTGAATAGTTCAATCCATCACGAACATTTTGGGATACCCGAGGTCCCCTCCCATGGTAAGTATCTAGGTCTTCCATCAACCATGGTTCTACTAAAAAGGAAGTTTTCAATAAATTCTATTCTATCAAACTACTTGTTAGACTAATGAGCAACCCTAGCCCATAAGCCCGTAGAGTACATTAGGGTTAGTTATATTCACCTATAAATATAGGTGATCTCTATATTGTATGAACAACAAGAATAACAATTATCATCAATAAAACATCTCCCTCTATATTTTTATATGGTATCCGAGCCTATCGAGGTTTTCATTATGTGATACTCACTGGCGAGATTTTGTTGATCTTATTTTTTATTATTTTTTACAATATTTTTTTGAATTTTTGGTTTTCTTGAAATTTACTACTATTAATATTGTTGCAAACTCATGGATATTTAGATAAATTACCATGAGTTTGAGGGAGGGAGATAAGGATTAACAAATGTGAGTAGCCCATTGAAAAAATAAAAGAAAAAAAATAATTGATTTATTCTACTTCAAGTTGAAGTGGAATTTTGAACAAGATCTGGCAGGTTCGAAAAGGATGGCGTTCCTGGCAGTTACTGATTGGCGAATTACGCATTGTCTGGCGAGTCCTATACGCATTGTCTGGCGAGTCCTATAGGCACTGATCTGACCGGGTTCGAAAAGAATGGCGTTCATGGCAGTTACTGATTGAAGATTGGCGGTACGTGTTTCTGACGAATCCGACACGCACTGATCTGACAGGTTCGAAAAGGATGGCGTTCCTGACAGTTATTGATTGGCGATACGCGTTGTCTGGCGAATTCGACACGCACTGATCACGGATCCGACTTGATCCAAATTACTTTTTTTTATGATTATTGTTGTTGTATTGCAAACTCATGGAAATTCTATCAAATTACCATGAGTTTGAGGGAGGGTGTTAGACTAATTTGCAAACCCTAGCCCATAAGCCCGTAGAGTACATTAGAGTTAGTTATATTCACCTATAAATATATGTGATCTCTATATTGTATGAACAACAAGAATAACAATTATCATCAATAAAACATCTCCTTCTATATTTCTACACTATTGGTGGGATCAGCCGAGCATGGAAGGAAAATCACTGGGTATCTTAGGACCAATACTCCAATAGTGTAAGCCTAAACGTGATGATGGAGTTGGGTGCCGGGACATCTAGGATTTAAAAAGGGCTCAGCAGGTGCGGCTAGTCCATATAAAAAGTTATAGCTCATTTGCTTTTTAAAACTCGATAGTGTCCGCATGAGTCATACTGGACGTCTGAGTTAGGTTCACATACTAGCTATGTCTGGAGAAGACTGTTATATGTAAGCGACATAACGAAAGAAGGCATTAGATGGCAATTGGGGAATGGTGTTGGAAATTGATGTGTCAATTTCCTCAATTAGTGCCCGTGAACTATATCATCTATATATACGGTTCAACAACCGATAGTTATCTGAACTATCAGTAGTCTCACCCGAGATAATGCCGGGGGTCATCGAATGACAGACTAGGCTCTCACGATGATCTTCGGGATTCGTGTATACGGTCTTATACGTTGAATCCCGATGCCTTCGTTACTCGGGCTATGAGGTCACACACGTAACAATTACCGAAGATACTTTCGAGTAGTGACCCGAAAGTGAATAAGGGATTTGATCCATATTGAGGAATTTTGGTTCGATCGAGATCGTGTCCCGACCGAACCGATGGTGCGCCCGGAATTGGTTCCGGACACACCATTTGGGGTTTATGTATATATATATATGTGAGATATATATATATATTATCATTTATTAAAATGATTTAATTAATTAATGAATTAATTAAATAAGATATGATTTAATTAATTAATTAAGAGTAATTAATTCCATCATCATGAATGGTTGATATCTTGGTGGCTACTTTATGCCTTGGGAAGGCTTTGTAAGACTTGGGAAGAACTCTTGTAAGAGAATCTTCCATGGACCAAGAGGCATTAACCATATGGATGGTTAATGTGTTTGTTTAGTGTATAATGTGTTTCATCATCCATTCTATATCATAAGATGATATAGAATGGGTAGAGCATCAAGCTAAGTCATCACACAACTCTTGTTAGAGAACACAAACAAACACACACACTTCATCTTCAAACCCTCTAGCAAAACTCTAAGTGTTAGAGTATAGAAATTGTTCTATAGTTTGCTATAGTAGTTAGACTACACACTCCTCAATAACACACACTAGTCCAAGTGTGTCTTATTGCTATCTAAGGTATTGGTGTGGACTATTTCATAGTAGTTCCATATCACCTTGGTGATAGAAATTTCTTCAAGAAGAAAGCAAGGAGCAAGGTGTGGGGATAAGCACTTCGCTTCCGCTCACGCTTCAAAGGTATATCTTTGTAGCCACACTCTTTGATTATGTTAGTTGTAGCATATTCACACTATCTTTAAACATATACTTCTATGAGCTAGTTCTATTGTGTAAGTTCTAACGATCAACGAATTAGGGTTTTATAGACATATGAACTATCGTAGTTCATTGTGTCTTGCAACCCCGGGATATTCCAACAAATGATCACCAAATGCATGTATGGGGATCTAAATAACTTTCACATACATCAATATGTAAGCTTATTACACCGTGTAACCATGATTTCAAGCATATTATAGTATCCAATAGATCAACATATAGGGGTGTGGAAGGTTGACATAATTCAATCCTTATGTTTTGTTGTTGATCAAGATGCCATTTTAAGCTTATAGTTGTCACCAAATAGGTCCTCAGACAAGTATATTTGGGATAGTATGGGATATAGAGGTTTTCTCAGTCAAAGAGACTTATAAATTCATACAGTTAAGTACCCAACAATCAGATCAGGCCGAGACATCAAGAGGCATGCACACAGTTATGCCAAAATCTAGAAAGTAAAGGTTCCAATAAGTTTAACATCTTCTTTTGGGGGTCTTACATAATAGATTGGAAACTAAAATAATTTCAACAGGCATCAAGTAGAAGTTGATCTAGCACGCACATTTGTGGTCACCCTATTGAAAATCTACTAGATGTCAATATTAATATCTCTCACGTTCAAAAGGCATTATCTTTTAAGGAGATTTTTCCCAAATATACAATGATGTACCCACATATGTTTTCAAAAAATGAATGGTCATCAACCGGAAATTGTGAGTTTTGAAACTTTTGACCTCGACACGTGTGAATAGGCCCAGATTTCCTTCATAACTTGAAGCCACCCCATGGGTTTAGATTTGCAACAACCTCCTGCTCAGGCCACGATATACTCTTCAACGTGTTCTGATTTTGGCTCGGTGGTTGGGGGTTGTGATTTAATGGTTGGCTTTGTGTGTCGAGGTCGTGGGGAGGGACTGCTATGAACACATCTATTTGACCCTTTGGAGTTGGTTTCGAAGGTGGAAGGGGGAGCTCAATCGTTTTGATTGTGAGACTTCTCGGTGGTTTTGGAACCGATGGAGTTTTTCAAGGGAACTCACCTCAAGGAAATACTGATAAGGGTTAGGGTGCATTCAATGAAGAGGGGCTTATTTATAGACTAGTTTCTAGGTATTTTCCTTCATGAGTTGTAGCAGTGGATCAGCAATGTTCGTCCAACTTAGTCTTGGACTGAGGTTAGTTTTAGGGGTCTTATACATGCCGACTTTGGTTGGATTGGTCATTCAGACTAATCCATTGGTATGTATATGGGTTGGGAACCATTATACACATACCAAATAGTATTTTTAAAAAGGGAAATGATTATTTTGATCCTGAATGAAATTTCACGAGACATTACCCTTTCAAATAAAGGGGCAAAATAATCATTTTACTAATCAGAAAAACACTACTCTCTCCGTTCTTTTTTGTGTGTCTTTATAACGATTTGAGACTAAGAAAAACAAAAAGTAGTTAAAAAGACAATTAATTGAAACTATATAATTGATTGATTGATAAAGTACATTGAAATGTAAATTATCAACTAATTATGATTAAAAGACAAATATTTAAAAAATAAATATTGAAGATTAGAAAGACAATTAAAAAAAAAATGAGGGAGTATTTGTTAGCCTGTTGGTGTGTATAAGAGATCATATATGGGTTTGGAGTCCGCCTCCTTTTTTGTTCGTATAATAGTTGATAATTCCTTATTACTTATTAAAAATTAAAAAAAAAGGTTCCCTTTCATCTCCTACAGCTACAACTTCAGCTGTTTGTGATCTTGTAATAAGCTTACCAATAATGTCTTTGGCGATTTCTCAGATATCATGCTTCAATTCCATCTCCCCAACTGCCCATCTCCGTACCCGGTCCCCCCTCCCCTCCTCCTTTCGTTTTAAGGTCAGCAAAATTCTATTTTTCTCATTTTCTTGATTTAATCATCTTGTTTGTTATGTGTTTCACCTTATTTGGTACTCTAAAGTGTATGCTTTATTTGGGTTTCAGCAATATTTAAGCAAGAATTTATTAGTGGAAAAATATCTGATCACTTTGTTTGTTATGTCTTTGAGCTTGTTTGGTACTCTAAAGTCTCTGCTTTATTTGGGTTTGACCGGTATTTAAGCAAGAATTTGTACTCCCTCCATTTAAATTATGAGCTTCGATTTATAGGGTCAGCAAAATGGTGTCTTTCATTTTCTTGATCTGATCACTTTGTTTGTTATATGTTTGAGCTGATTGGTACTTTAAACTTTGCTTATTTGGGTTTCAGTATTCAGGAAAGAATTTGCACTACCTCCATCTCATATTATTGGGTTTTGGCAGTTGATTTCTTAACTTCGAACGTGATTGATTTTGTGTATGTTGTATAATAATTGGTGAAAACTGATGAAATGGTAGTATATTTTAATGTACTTCAAAATCAACATGACCAGTGTGATTCAATCCAAGGTTATATCAAATTTGTATCAATCAACGCTGCAGAGTTTGTTAATTTTGATTATTGAAAATCAAACTCGAAAATCTTCGAAGGATGGGTGGAGTGGTTTGTTATGTTTGTTTTGTTGGCCTGGGGCTTTAGGGGTTGTGATGGGAACAATTCGGGGAAAACCGAATAAGCGTGATATTGTTGGGAATTGATAAACTGGTGCTTTGATTGGATTAGTTACTGTGTCATAGTTCACTAAAAGGTGATATTTTATGATCCTTTTACTTATTTGGATGAAGTGAACTTTTTGAGAAAGAATCTGAGGATGGATTTTGAGACTTTGTCTGATTTGTAAATAGTCAATAACTATAAGTCCTTCAATTCAATTGCGTGAATCTATAGATAATTAAGTTGCTTTTAAGAAGTATATTGGTTGGAGCTTAGAAAATGTGAAATTGTGAATGTTTCTAATATAGCGCCATTTGGAATTTATATATGTTCATATTGATTTCTTGATAATGGATTTCCCCCCTTCAAAACCGGACGTGAAAGTTTAACAAGATATAGAAGTTATCTTGTAACACATACCATATGTTGATCATTTGGCTTGTTAATGAAAATTATTGTGCATGTTCTTGCCCATAAAAGGTTGATTTATTAATATGCTTTCATGTATGTACTTCGGATATATGTGGCACTACAAAAAATCTATTATGATATTCCCATGTAGTTGTTGCAAGGTGTCTCATAGCTTTTGCTCGACCAAATTCTTTGCGGTGCAAGACCTTATTGGTTTTCTGAGATCACACTTCTCTTAGAAGATTGAAGTAACATCTATTATTTCTTGTCTCATGAAAATCGATATTAACCTCATCTTTGTTGCCTTCAGCGGTTGATTGTCCAGGGTAATGGTAGACTTGTAGCCGATGAATCTACTTCGGACAATAGGGTGCCTATAAGTTACAGTGAAGATGGTTTGCTATCTCAGGATGGAAGGTCTTTAACTTCAAATCCTGCCATGGAAGCTAAAACTGAAGGAGATGAGACACATGAACCAATAGAGGAACCTAATGTGTTGCAACCGCAGAAGGCTGCGAAAATTCATGATTTCTGTTTTGGAATTCCATTTGGTGAGTTTCTTCTAAGATTTCATCTTATACGATATAATACAATTTCCCGAGAATGGCTGAGGAGGATCAATTCAATTTATATGGTGGACATTTACTATGCTGCTAGACTACTGCATTTGTTTCACAATCTGTGGCTCTTTATTCATAATGGCATTATCATCACACTGTTCTATGTTTAATTTGTTATTTTTCTGTAAGTGGCTTCTACTGTGGAGCTATTGCCTGAAGGCCCTTTGTACATTGATGCACACGTTCTTACTTAAACATGTATTCTGCAGCGCTGTTTGAAGCTATTTGTTCTTTATTGGGTATTCAGTTTCTTAAACCACTTATGTATGGTGTGCCCCTCTCTCATAGACATTTTTACTGGTAGGTGGCCTTGTATTGGGTGGTGGTCTTGTTGGCTTTATAATCTCGAGGAATCTCGCTACACTAAGCACAGGCGTGATTTGCGGTGGTGCTTTACTGGCGCTCAGCACTATGAGCTTGAAGGTTTGGAAGCAAGGACAATCTAGCTTTCCATTCATCCTGGGTCAAGCAGGTGGAATGATCTCCTCACTCAAATTGTCTTCCTTTACAGTGTTTTTCCTCACTAGATTTCGAATATCTGACAGTCTGTAGACTCCTAAGAGAAAAAGATGTTGCTATAAGTCCAAGGAAGGCACAGTTTGCTTGTCTCCTGCAATGTTCTCTGACATTGAGGTGTAACGAGTAATGACACCCGGTCGGCGCTCATTCACTATGAATGTGTTGCATTCTAAAAAAAAGAAGAAAAAAGGGCCCAGTTTGCTTTCTTTGAGGCATTATAGAAGTTCGTTCTTGATAATAATTTTGACGTTTAAAGTTGCTCTTTCTCATTCAGTACTTTTTTCGGAAAGGGTGAGATGTAGTATGGGAGCGATCTTTACAAGATATAGATAAGAATATGTTAGAAGAGAGATAGGAGAGAAGAATAAGGCTAGTTTATCCGGCAATAAAAAGACAAATGCTCCATGATGTAGGAATAAATATATTCAAGTTCTATATATCCTAAAAAATGTGCCATGTTAACCACTAAAAATTGATGAGAGAACAATCAGAAGTTTCACAATACATATATATGAGATTATGAGTTTCAGTTTTATGAAATACGAGTAATATATTTCTATGTGGGATCTGCTGTAACTATGGTTGGAAAATCATATATATAAAGGGCAAAAGTCATAAACCATCACATATGTTTCACTCATTTCACCATTCACTCGCTCATGTTCCGTAGGGTTCTATTCACTCACTCATGTTCCAAAAACGATTTTAATTGGTTAGTCAACTATTTCAGTCTCTCGTTGTCTTTTATTAATGGCGAATTAGTCATTTCACAAATAATTTTTATTTAAAAAATTGTAATGACTATTTTGCCACTCCTTAAAAACTTCTTTTATTACTACACTTACAAATAGGGGGCATAATTGTAATTTTACTCCTTTTAATATATATATTTAAAAAATAGATATCAAATGACTATTTTGTCCTTTAAAAAGTCAACGGGAAACATAAATGGTTGACTAACCATTGATTGACCGGAAAAGTCGACGGAATCACCATTTGAAACCGTTTTTGACAGATGAGCGAGTAAATGAGACCATATGAATTATGAGTGAGTGAATGATGAATTGAGTGAAACATGAGTGATGATTGATGCCTTTTGCCCTATATATAAATTGCAAATTGTCTTGTGTATTTTGAGACCGCACCAATCACATTTATATTTTCCATCAATGAAATTTCCTCAAGTCATATTTAGTTGGAGATCTCCTTATTTCTGGAGGAGTTTTAAAAACTCCATAATCTATGAATCTTTTTTAGAGGCAGCCAATTTCCAGTCCGCAATATCATAATGCATCTCATTATGTAATTACTGGAGTGAAAAGTTTGTCGAGTGTTATTTGTTTGTTGAGAATTTGTTATTACTATACACACTCAATATTTTTTTGTCGTCTCATATCAGCACTTGCTGCCTCGCTACTCTGGAAGAACTCACAGACTTACTCATTGGTAAGAGACCGTTTTCATTTTTTTTTACCACATGCACTCTTTTAGTACTCCAATGGTTTGATCTTTCTCTCCACGCAGACAAAGAGGATGTTTCCGGCAGGGATATATGCCGCCATCAGGTAACACATACTTTCTTTTGATCTCGTTACTGATACAGATTATCTCACAAATGAGTCCATCTTCTGAATCTTCTTTTCCTTTGTCCCTGTTCTAACAGTGCCGCCATGCTGTTATTTTACTCGTATGTGGTATTGTCTGGAGGTAATCCACCACCAAAAAAGTTGAAGCCGTCTCCAGTTGGCCCATCATAGTAACATTTCCTCATTCTACCATATTACAGATAGCTTAGCTTTTGTACTTCTGCATCGCCTTGTGCACCCGAATCACAGTTAATAGGAAATAAGGAAAAGGCTTTGTTTGGTCGGTCTTTACTCTATACTGAACATCTTAGTAGTTTTTTTGTCTGATGAAAAAAAAATGAAAATGTACTTGTGGATTGTGATTCTGTGAACATCTCTGAGATAGTATGAGAATGAACTTGGACATAACGCAATGTCGCTTCTGAGACATGTAGCCTTAAAGATGTCGATTTAATTATTTTTAAGCACTTATGTTTCTTTTTTGGTGAAAGTTTCATTTATTCAGTGACTAGAATCAAACAGGGAAAATGTAGCTTAGACGCTTTCTATCGAAAGTTAGCTTATTTGTATCAAGCTAATCTCATTCCAGGCTTACTTGCACTATTGCTCATCAATAAGTTCGAGATTTGGTTTCTGCTCTATGGAAAAATTGCAAGACAATGCATAAGCCTTAATTCATAATATCTAGCGTTGCAAAGGGTCACTTAGAGATCAGTTTCATCAAATGCAACTGGAAGCAGATTGCTCGTGCCGCCTGGCATTAGCGTAAGTAGTGCAGTAAGTATTTAAGAAGGGCAAAAGGCCTAATTGCCCATGACCACAACATTGCGCACTCTGTAAGTCCGTTTGAGATTCAACCCATTCCGTCTGTTGACGAACTTTGACTTGTCTCACTTATGTTTGGGTGAAATTGCGAATGACTCATCAAATGCGGCTGAAAGAGTGCATAACTTATTAACCGTGGGTGAAACAGTAAATAACTTATTAAAATGTGGTATTGTTGTTATATTACTCAAACTAGATGTTTGTGCACAGTTCAACCTGTGCGAGTTCGGTTATTATATTAAAATATATATTGTTACATTAATTTTTACATGATTATATGATGATAAATATTTCTTGTGAAATTCAAAATATGTGTATGATAAAAATGATTAAATAAATATACATTATATATAGGCAACTATTTTACTTTTAATAACTATGCTTAAATAATTTAATGTATAAAATAATAATAGGCCTTTGCAAATTTTCAAAAAAAAAAACTAAATGGGAGTTAGTATGCAATTTAAATATGTGTCACTTGCTTATTGGCTAAAAAAGAACATGGGGCTTCACTCAAAGAATAACTAATTCACCCCTTCCCCAATTACATATAGTGTAGATATTTCGGACCAAAAAACAATAATGCAACATTTAAATCCCCAAATTGTTTAGGTTAAGATGCACCTCTCACATCGGAAGTTGATGTACTCCCGGTCAATATATAAGATCTTGGCCTACTCCTCCATTGCTATTTGATTTTAGAGTGGAACCCATAAACTGTTACTCCCTCCGTTCTCTTTTACTTGTCGTTCTAGCAATGTGCACAATGATTAAGAAAAAGTTAAAGATAGCCAAAAAGTACATTGGAAATGTAAAATGACAATCAATTGAAACTATATGATTGGTTGGTTGATAAATTCATAGTAAAAACTAATCAAAAAGTGCATTGAAAATGTAAATTTGTAATTAATTATGCTAGAAAGACAAGTATTTAGAAACAAAAATATGAGGCTAGAAAGACAAGTAAAAGAGAACGGAGGGAGTAACAATTTAACAAATGGTAAATATAATACCTAAATCGAAATAAAAAATGCTTCAAACCCGATTCCAACAGCCCCTTCAACTAAGCAGTGATGCATTTTTGTTGTAGAAAAGCGGTCTCCAGGTGCACATATGAAGCATAATCCTCTCTTTTTATGCTTTGTTGTAATCCTCTTCTATTCCACTGGTTGAATCCTCGTTTTTTGAAAAATGAATATGGGAAGTAGGGTTTTTTCGTTGAATTATTTTGGAATTTCTATCATTCTAATTTTGCGTGTTAAATTTGTTTGTCAATCTAATCCTATGTAAAAATGCAGTGGTGTTTCTTACATTGTTGTTGATTATGTCCGTGGATATAATTCGGTAGGTAGTTTTCTTTGTTTTCCATGCTTTTCAATTGTTGTAGTGCTTTAAGGTTGGTTTGTTCATTTTTGCAGTATCTCTCGAAAATTTTCAATGGTCCTTCAGATGAGGCTGGCAATGGAAATGTTACAATAAGGTATGATGAGGACCGATATACGGTGACTGTGGGGGGAGAAATTTTGATGTTGGTTGGGATCAATTTGTTAGGCATGTGGATTTTGCCTCTGGTAATGTTCTGCTTGGAGCTTATAGTGGTGGAGACACTATAAGTTCCTTACGTTTTAGAAGGAGGGTTGGGGTTCGGTATGTGTGGCAATTCAACACCAATGCATATGGCATTGATTCTGAACTGGTCGAAGAAGACGAGGTCCCACTCGATTTAGAGGTTGTTGACTCTGTGATCCGTACCTGACTTGATATTTTTCCTCCCTACATGTCCGCCCTTTTTTCTGAGACCAGTTCGGTCTGTGTGTTTGAAGCTTCAAGCAGAACAACAATGGTAACTTTTTTTGTTTACTATCAACTTTGGTATTAAACGTTGGTAATGAACATCTTTTTCTTGTCTTATGTAAAAATTGCCAATACACCTTGCTTAGGTGGTTAGGCCCTTGGCAGGTGTGAATGTTCGATGTGGACACAAACTATTTGAAAATGTTGGTGTTGAACTAGGATTTTTTAGGGGTGAGAGCTGGGAGCATCTGGTTGAAGCTTGTGAAATTTTTATTGGATTTAAGCTGTTTTTTATGAACTGAGAAGGGGATTTTTAGATGGTGGTGATTGGCTTTAGTGAAGCAGAAGTGATCTTTGGTTGGTGTAGGACTTATTATCGTCGAATCTAAAATATGAACTCTGTTTTTTGTTTATCGTCTCATTCATGCCCAAACCCGATTCTACTAGCCCCCTTCAATCTATGTCGAGATCTATATTAAGTCTTGGGACAATGAAAAGAAAGTTGTCTATTGCAAATATTGTGGTCACATTTGCATAAAAATGGTCTCAACATCGAAGAGAAAGTTGTCTATTGCAAATAAGAGAAAGTTGTTCTTCGCATACTCTACGCCAATAGTAAGTTTTTCTCATCGTCTATTTTCCTCATTTTTTAACTACTAACTTAATTGGCTAATATATTATGGTTTGTTGAAGTTTAATGGAGGTCATGGTTGGATGGATTGAGCTGATAGAAAATCTAGTAGTAGCTCGTCCGCTCAATCTCATTCTCATGGGGCAATTGAGCTAATGTTAAAGGAAAAGGTTGAAGAAATTGCACAACTTCGGCTAGAAAATCGCCATAAGAAAGGATGCGGACCAAGTGTTTGACGACATGCGTCAAAGAGGCTGTTGTTGTTCTTGTTTTGATTCTTACTCAATACTTGCATTTCTTGCACATGGAGTAGGTTGACTGCTACTCCCCTGGCCAAGACTTAGCCTTGAGTTTGTCCTCTTTGTAGTACTCGGCTGGCTGCTACTCATCTGCCTTTTCAATGTTCGTTTGGGTGGCATTTTGGTGATTATAGTAGCAGGTGGAGTCTTTGGAAATGGTCCTTGTCGCCTCGGCTGATTTGCAGGTGGAGTACTTGGCATTACTTCACGAATTAGTCTATCTCTAAGATCCTTAATATCGTTCATCCGATCATACAAGTTATGCAGCTACATAACAAGAACAATAAGATGCAATAAGGTAAACTATAAAGTAAAATAAATTGTAATTAGATAGAACAGAAAATAGGACTTACATATTGTTCATGTGCAGCTTGCTCTGGGTCAATAGTTTCTTGACTGACATGGACATTTCCTTTACTACTTGTACTGCATCATTATCTGCCTTTCTTTTTCTTTTTCTTTTTTTTATTATCTGCCTTCTTTTTGCCAGAAGTTCTAATATTGTGTAACCAAGGTCGAAGCACTTCTTTCCGTTTAGATTTTTTTAATCTATTTGATGTCTGTTTTCCACTAAGTTTAAGCTTCCCGGCCTGCCTAGCACACTTAGGAGGCAACCGTACAACATTATTTATCTTCTCCCATTCTGATGGCGTGCACACAGGGAATACCAGTTAATTGCCACAACCTAAAAATATACTCCTTCTTCCTCAAATCAAGCCTAAACTACTCACCATTGTGTGACAAAACCTCAAAACCATTAACACCATTACAACCATAAGATAAACCATCAGCATAAATAATCATTTTTCTCAATTATTTTGTTTATCCTAGGGATAGAGGTCTAGGTTTAGGGCCTATGGTAAGCCTCCTATTCTAAATCCTTTCCATAAGGACCTTTCTAGTTCTCTCTAACATTGTAATGATAGGCTTATCTTTAGCAGACAACATATCAGATTGAACCTCTAAGGGGAAGAATGCTTTGCACCAATGTGATGGGTTACCTGCATTCGCAATAATCCAATCATGAGCAGCACTATCTGATGACGTGAGGGCATATGAAGGACCCTAACCTAGTCTAAAGTAACTTTTTCGAGGACAAAATGAATATCAATTTCAATATGTTTTGTCCGTTGATGCTGAACAGGATTCTTCGTAAGATAAATGACACTAATATTATCACAATAAACAATGGTAGCACTGGTCAGGGGACGATGCAACTCAAGTAACAGGTTGCGAAACCAGCATGCTTTAGAGACTACATTTGCAACGCCACGGTATTCCGCCTTAGCATTGGAACGAGAGATGGTGGGCTGCCATTTGGAGGACCAGGAAATAAGATTGTCTCCTAGAAAGACACAGTAACCTGAAGTGGATCGCCGTGTGTCTGGACACCCTGCCCAATTAGCATCAGTATAAGAAACCAGAGAACATGGTGATGATTTGTACAAGTGGACCCCGTAGTCAAGTGTCCCCTTTACATAATGTAGCACTCGTTTGAGTGATGCCATGTGATCTGTCATGGGAGCATGCATATGTAGACAGATCTGTTGAACGGCAAATGAGATGTCAGGTCTAGTGAATGTCAAATACTGCAATGCACCTGCTAGGCTGCGGAATAATGTAGGATTGTCACACGGGGAACCAGAAGCACTGCTGAGTTTGGATTTGGTGTTTATAGGAGTGGAGGAAGGATTGCATGAAGTCATGTCTGCCTTGCTGATGATAGACTCGGCATATACTTTTTCAGTGACAGAAATAAACTACCTGCATGACGTGTAACAGAGATACCCAGAAAGTAACTCAGAGGACCTAAGTCCTTCATAGCAAACTCCATGCTGAGAAGATCAATAAGATATCTGCGGAGTATCTCAGATGAGGCTGTAAGTATAATATCATCAACATACAGTAATAGTCTAATAGATAAGCAATATCAGAACCCTGTCGATAGATAAACAATGAATGATCATAGCCACTGTGAACAATACCAATGGTGGTAACATAAACAACAAACCGGCCATACCAAGCACGAGGTGCTTGCTTCAGGCCGTAAAGGGACTTACACAACCTACATACATAATCCGGGTGAATAGAGTCGCCAAAACCCAACGGCTGATACATATTGTAACGACCCGCCCCAGGTGGGCCCGCCCTGAGGTTAGGCTCGATAACAAATCCAGAACCAGAGTCACCACTCGATGGATGACTCAATAAAATGAATAGTAAGAGTGTAATACTCGTAAAATGAACCAGTTTAGGTAAAGGACAACAAAAATGAGTGAAATACGTGCCGAATAAAATAGAGTAGAAAAGGGTAGTTTTCCATCGGGGCGTCAAACAAACTCCACACAATACGAGAGATAAAACGAGTAAAAACATCCAGCGTCCCACGCAGGGGTAAAATAGTCAAACTCATACATAGCAGTACTCGACTCCAAATAGATGACTGAGGAAACTCCTAATGCCGTCCGTCTCTCAATGATGCAGATATTAACTCTGCCGATCTAGCCTGAAAAGGTAGGTCCCCGAAGGGGTCAGCTCGACAGCTGGTGAAAACTTCTCACGTGTGGCTACCACCCCACATACGTGATGCGGAAGCAATGAAGTAACCGAACAACAATAATAGAACTCAACATCAGCAATAAATAGTCTCAACAACAATAACCAACAATAATCACCTAAATGCAATCACTATATGCTCTGGATCCGGACTTTCGCACTGTACAACACTCTACCTAACCTCGCCTGCAGGGAGCCCTTTACACCATCACAATCATCTCATACTCAACATAACATCATACATCTCATCTCGTACCAACACACATACCAATATCTCATAACCATCGTACACCTACGGACCCATAACAAACATGGCGACCGTTCGAAACCTAGGTTGCCGGATCAGGACAACGCACATAACACATACATGACCCGTAGGTCCACCCTAACCATCTCTACTCATGCCCAGTACTCAACAATACTCATCACAATGTATCCAGGTATACAATCACTACCACACAACACATACAAGAGTAAATAACAACACGTGAGTAAGAACTCACCTCAAGCAAAGCACGCAAATAGAATCCCCGAGTCTCGAGCTGGAATCGCTCACACAGTAGGACCTATATAATATAGATATTCTAGATCAAATATTACTCCAAATACACCCCGTCCCACTCGTAATAGTTACATCACTAATTATTATACATATGCAAGGCCTTTTAGATTAATCTAGGAAAAATGACGATTTTGCCCTTGGGCGGAAAAATGACCATTTTGCCCCTGGCCCCCACATGGTCAACCCTGAGACTATAATAATTATAAGTCATATTCATCGTACCTCTATGCCCATTATTATATTATTATCTTAACTATCCAGTCATCAACAGTTAAATCACTAGCGAACTGGTCAGCGGTCAAATCCTAGTCAAAGTCAACTATGGTCAAGGTCAAACTTAAGTCAATTCAATGTCAATCCCAAAAACAACTCTTAATTCCAATTCAAGTCAAGTCCAAGTCAACATCTTAAGTCTTAGTCCAATTCATGGTTAATTTAGCCAAAACTTACTTTAATTACACCTAAACCCCAATACTTCGACATAATTACAATCCAAGCCCTATCATTCGTCTTAAACCTCAAAATCGCAGGTTTCAAGGCTATTCTAAGGCTGTTCCAACAGTTATGAGGCCCTAAAATCATCTAATTACCGTCTAAATCTCATAATCTAACTCCAAACGATCAATAATTCAATCCTAAGCTTAAACCCCAACAAAAGTCGAACCAAGAGAACCCAAATCATGTTCGAATTCATCTATTTAAGGTCAAAACACTTCATAATATTACATTAACATGGATTCTAGATGCTAACGCCATGAATTATAGCATCAACTAGTAATAATCAAACCTTAGTCATAACCTTCATCAAAGTCGAGCCTCATCACCCCTCAAGATCCGATTTTTTTTATTGATTTAAGATTAATTCACGTATACAAATATATTATACCATAGTTTAGATGTTAGTTAGATATGTTATGACATAAACAACAATTTAAAAGCCTATACTAACCCAAACACGATTCGGCCAACATGAAAGTTTCCCAACCGATTTTTAGTTCAATTGTTGGGCATCTATAACAATTCTACTACTCCAATGACATTTTATGTGAGTGTTAATAACATATGCAACACAAACAATGAATAAATCGCCCCCCCTTAAGCCTACGACCATTTGACCAACATGGAACATATTAGTAGAGTTTGAAAATGAAGAATATTACCTCTAAACAATGAATGCTGCTCATGGTCAACCAAAAATTGTAACGTGAGATTGATGATTAATAGGAGAGGTAATTGAGGGATAAATCGGAAATTTAGTGAGTATGGTGGGGGAGGCGTGATCTGATGGTAACGTGAAGAAGAGGGTTTACTCCCATGTTAATTAGACTTATATACTATCTCATTAGGGTCTACACGGGCCAGGCTTGATAAGGGCTTGATCCGATCAATTAACGGGCTTACTAACGAGTCGCGAACAATTCCTAGCAAGTCATAAGAATCGTAACAAGTTACATTATTTTACATTAACTATTTTATTTTTAAATCCTTTATTAACTTAGGCCATAATATTACACATATAGACAGTTTCATGGAGGTCACAGTGAAGGAATGCATTCTTCACATCTAACTGATGAATAGACCAAGAATTAGATAGGGCCAGAGTGAGAACTGAACGAATGGTGGCCGGTTTGACCACCGGGCTAAATGTTTCACCACAATCAACGCCAACTTGTTGTGTCTTGTCATCCCCTACAAGACGAGCTTTATATCGCTCAAAAGACCCATCAGATTTCATCTTATGACGAAAAATTCATATATAGAACATATAATATTAACTCCTGAAGGTCGAGGAACTAGCTCCCATGTATTATTTTTAAGTAAAGCATCATACTAATCGTTCATTGCCATTTTCCAGTTAGGATAATTTAAGGCCGTGATGGGATTTTTTGATATTGGTGACAGGGGAGTAGATGTGAACATTGCGTATTTAGGGTTGGGTTTCAAGATGCCGTGCGAAGCACGGGTAGCGGGACGTGTGGGTGGAGGGGGTTGATGGACGAACGGTGTGGCGGACAGAGTGTTAGGCGAGTGATGTTGGCGGGAAGGTGGTGGGGTGCTGGATTCATTGGGAAAATAGGCTGGAGGCTGGTGGTCTGCTGGTTCACTGGAGATGTGTGGGTTGTGGTGATAGGGGGTTCGGAAAAGGGGTTGTCGGGAGTTTGGGCCTGATTGGGGGTGCTCGGCTGGGCTGTGGGAGGCCAGCTGGGCGAAGGATGGGTGAGAGATGAGATTTCATTTGTAATAAGGTGATGGACTGTTGGGTGAGTGTCCGTGTCATGAGCGGGAAAGGGAGCTTGGGGTGTGGTGCGAGATTGGTTGAAAGGAAACTGATGTTCGACGAATTGTTCATGACGACTTATGATGATTTTGTGAGTGGTGGTGTCGTAGCATATATATCCGCGATGATTTGTGGGATAACCAAGGAAGACGCAGGGGGAAGAACGAGGTTGTAATTTATATATGGTGGTGGAAGGGACTAATAGATAACACAAACAACCGAAAATGCGGAGATGGTCATATGTGGGTTGTTTACCATAAGTAATGTGTAAGGGTCAGATAGGATAAGTTTTTGTGAGGAATAATATTTAGGAGGTGGGTAGATGTTTGAAGGCCATAGTGCCAGAACTTATAAGGTGCGGAAGCATGGGTGAGGAGAGTACGCATAACGTTATTGATGGAGCGAATGGTACGTCCGACTTTACCATTTTGTGGAGATGTATATGGGCATGAGAAGCGAAAGGAGATTCTTTGAGACGTACGAGAATGAGTGAGTTGGGTATTGGTATATTCGGTTCCATTATCACATAGTAAGCTTTTTATTTTGATATGGAACTGAGTTTGGACTAGTGCATGAAACATGATAAAAGTTGAACATACTTGTGATTTATTAGATAGAGGAAAAGTCCATAAAAAATTGGTAAAATCGTCAAGAAATAGTAAATAGTATTTATGACCTGAGGTGCTAGGGACAGACAGGGAGGTCCATATATCGCTATGAACTATATCAAATGGCATAAACGTTTTGGACTTAGAAGTAGCAAAAGGTCATTTTATTTGTTTTCCGAGAACACAAGATTGACAGAAGGAATTACAATGATTACATTCGATTATATTAAACTTGCGGAGGGCATCAAAGACAGGTGAGCCCGGATGACCTAGACGATTATGCCATAAGCTATAATTGGAAAGGAAACATTGAGATGAGTTGTGACGCGGGCTTGGGAATGGTGAAGTGGTAATAGTGAATGGGTAGAGGTCCCCAATACTGTTACATCGTAGGATCTGAGCACCCGTCTGAATGTCTTTCACAGAAATGCCAAATGGGTCAAATTCAATGGTAACAGAATTATTGGTTGTGAATATACGAACGGAAACAAGGTTTTTAATTATGTGAGGGACGTGTAAAACATTATTTAGTTGTAAGGGTATATATGGTGGTGGTAAAGTAGTGTAACCATGACCTTTTACTAGAACAGAATGGTCATTTCTAATGATGACATTATGATTGCTCGAATTAAAATAATTAGGAAGCGTACCTCGATCAGAAGTTAAGTGAGAGGTGGCACCGGTGTCAAGGTACCAATTTGAATCCGGTGTATGAAGCCCCAAAGTGTGCATGGCCTACTCTACATCTGTGACGGAATAGGCCTGAGTAGAGAGGGAGGAAGGCCTGAGACCAAGAATGGTTAGACGTTGATGGACTGCTGGAGGGCCGGGTCTGATCTAGTTTGTTACTGGGTGGGGGCATGGGGCCTGAGTTGATGGCCAAGGCTTGGAGTGATCGTAGAGTGTTCGTCGGCCATACATAAAGATGGAAACATGTGATGGAAAAGGAAATAAATATGAAAAGGAGAGTTATGAGCTAGGCTACACAACACAAAAAGAAGAATGGCTAAGTTTGGCCGCTTCAATGAACAATTGGAGGAAGGTCGGATGCCTAATAAAATAAAGATGAAGTAATCGCATGGAAGAAGAACAGAAATAGGGGAGAATTTTTAGATTAGGATATTTTTAGCTCTGATTACCATGATAGTAATATTATTGTTTGATTGATTAATATTACATAGAGTGTAGACATCTATTTATACACAAGACGCTAGCTAGGGTTTACATGTTGGCAAGACCCGATACAAGACGGCTAACCTAGGAATACAATAATACAATCCATACAATAATTCGCTAATAGTAATGACTTTATCCTTAAATTTATTATTTTCATAATGTTAATTATGGAATTTCTTCAAGCTTTAAATCCTAGTATGACGATGAAGTACTGTAACATGCACAACCCTCACTTTGGTCTTGACATGTTACTTAGTTCCTCCATAGATTATTATTTGTTTTCCTTTTGCATTGTTAAGATGCACATCTCACATAGGAAGTCGATGTCCTCTCGGGTCTACATATAAGATCTTGGACTACTCTCTCTATGATGATAACAAGTTATTTATGTTGGCAATTATAATAATATTTTTCGCATATTTTACTTTATGTATTAATCATCAAGTAACTTTTTTCTGAGTTGCATTATATTCATTAACTCTGAACTTGGGACAAGTATCCTTTCGCCCATTAATGAAGATTTTAAGCTCTTATGAATTAAGATAAATATTAGAAATGTAATATTTTTTATTTCTTTTATTAATGAATATCATGGATTTGATATATGATGTAGAAGAAACATGTACACATGTTAAATCAATTTTGCCTTAAATACGAGATATAAAGTTAATTCCTCTGTATATTGGGTTCATGTTGTGTTTGTTATCATTAATAATGAATGTTATTATACTGATGCTTTCGGTTATCGTACTTTGATAATCATTATTTGAGTTGCATCACATTAATTTACTCTTAGCACGAGGCTTTGGGACATTATATTTTATGCACTTATGAATTACATAATCTGTAGCCTCTATGAAAAATTTATGTGAATAACTTGGTCAAATGCTTGGATTAATTTTGTTCACAGATAAATAATATCCATTCATTTGAACACCATTACGAAATTTATTCACATATTATGCCTGTTTACATTCATTGTTATCTTAAAATGAATTACGTTTATATTATATGAATAATTTATATTGGTTAATTGTTTGCATTAAGGTAGTCCACAGACAAATTATATTCCTCCATTTGTACACCATTAAGAAATTTATTCAATTAATATAATAACCCATAATTTTATGACATCATCTATGTTGCGGAACATAAATATGTGAATTACATTACATTTATTTTCACATACAGTTGAGATAATTATTTTATTCTATTATTAAGAAAACTAGTAAGTCACAACAGTGACCTAGTTAAATGTTTAAATGGATAGTTTATTTCATATTATAAAGTTGTGCAAAATTTTGAGATAATTATTTATGTCTATTATTAAGAAAACTAGTTAGTCACCACAATGACCTAGTTAAAGGTTTAATTAGATATTTTATCTCATATTATTAAGTTGTGTAAAATTTTGAGATGCATGCTTATAATTTTACTTCACTGTAGTGGGTTAATTCTATTTCATATTGACATATATACAACATCATGTGAATAATCCGTATTGCTCAAATATGCAGATTACTTTTGTCCACATACAAATTAAATTCATCTATTATTTGAACAATAATTAAGAAATTTATTCAATTTTTATGTTAACTATAATTTCAAATATAGTAACATCTGTTGGGTTCTAATACAAGTTTTACATATCAAATTATGTAAAATCTTATAAACGATTGAAAACAATGTTCATAATTCACATTTAACTATGGTTTTATGTATATTCATTTGAAGCGTGATCGAGTTGTGCAGCGGAAGAGCAACTTGCGTTCCTCTCTCTAATTAGTCCACACCAACGCTAGCTTGATTCCCTCCTTGAATCAACTAGAGGTTGAGTGTATGAAAAGAATGAACCAAAAAGAGAACAATTCGCACTTTTTTGGTGTGTGTATTCTCGGCCAAGTATGAGAGGAGAGGAGAGGAGAGGAGGACAGTTTTTACCTTTTCAATTGTCTTACAAAAGAATGTGCAAAAACGTTATCAAAAATTGTATATGAATTGATGAGATAAATTGTCATTTATTCACCAATCATAACTCCTCATTAGACCACTATTCATGACTTAGAATGGTGGTTTCAAAATCTAGAATTCAAAAAGTCTTTGACCTTTTGTGGACCATTCTCACGGCTAAGGTGGAGGAGATTCCACTTTGGAATTTCCTCCCCTTCATTCTTTGACGTTTACACTTTTTACCCGAAAGTTTTTTTCATATTAAAAATCAAGTGCGTTGTTTGTGTGTGACCTTTTAGGACCAAAATAACATTAGCCATATGTTTATAAAATAACAACAAAGTGTTTTACTAATATATAAATCATGAGCGGGCTCTAGTAAAACCTTATTGGATACAATACCATACTCCTTTAGGTGTTGCATGAAGTCATGGCTCAAGTATTCTCCTCCCCTGTCGGAGCGAAGAATCTTGATAGTCTTGCCGAGTTGGTTTTCCACTTCCTTCTGAAACTCTTTGAACTTTCAAAGGCTTCACTCTTATGTCTCAACAGGTATACATAACCAATCATAGGTGAAGGTAATGAAGTATGGAAAACCTCCTCAACCGGGTGTGTTCATTGGGCCACATACATCAATATATATGATTCCCAATAAATCACTTGTCGTTTCATTCGTATTAATGAAAGGTGACTTGGTCATCTTGCCTAAAAGACATGACTCGCAATTGCATAAGATTCAAAACCAGATGACGCAAGAGTTCCATCGTCATGGAGTTCATTAATGCGCTTGTCAATCATATGACGGAGTCTGCAACGCCATAAGTATGTCAGGTTCAAGTCATTGGGCTTATTCCTTTTCATACTAATGTTATAACATTAATACTTGTTGGCATAGTAGCAGTGGTCGAACCACTCTTCTTGTCTGCTAGGTGGTTCTTGACTTCGTGCAGTTCCTCTTACAATGACAACTAACCCACAATAATGACACTCGTCATCCTTTTTGGCATCCCTTTTGGATTCCTTCTGAGTAGGAGCGGTTGCACGAGGGCAACCCTAGGCATCTTTGATACCTTTCTTCCTCTTGAATTGTTTCTTGTTCTGAATAGAGGAAAAAGTGCCTTTAGCCTTCCTGATGTTTTGTTCATCATTTTTATCATACCGTGCAGCTCAGACAACATCTTGCCATATTCATGCATGTTATAATCCAACATAAACCCATTGAAGAAATCAGGCAACAACCTAAGAATGACATCTACAGACATCTTCTTAGAGACCGGTGCCCCCAACGAGGCTAGTCTCTCAACTATCCCCATCATCTTGATGACATGGGGACTTGCTAACTGTCCATTGGCAGCTTACAGTCAACGAGAGCACAAACGGTATCGTATCTCTCATTGCGTGCCTCCCGCTGGAACAAGTTTTCCAACTGGCGGTACATGTCGTAACCGTTGACATCTTCGAATTGAATCCTAAGATTTGATTACATGTTGGCCAACATATTTCGTGTGTTGTTCATAGACATAAAACTCCTCCTCATCTAAAAACCGAAAAATAGACTAGACTTAATTCTAAATTAAGTCTTCAGTCCTCCTTCAGTTTCTTGGTTGGATTCGTCTATTGCTTACAATCACACATGGTGATAAACAATTGACACACCGGTCAATAAAATAAACAAGAAAATAAATTAACACAAGTCGTCATAAAAATAACACGCATGCTATATTTCCTATTGACACAACTCGTCATATAACCATGACAGCACGCAGACTGTATTACAAAAACTAGATCATATCACTTACCCCAACATTCATTCATAATGAAATAAACATCCACTATATATCAAAATATATAAAATACATGAATTAAATCAATTTAACATGTAACGATGTCAAACAAAGGTAGACACAATTATAATACACATACGTAATAAAGTGTACATCAAATGTAACAACCAAATCAATAACTCATGAATTTTAAATAATTAATTAAGCGCTTCAATTTTAATTAATAACCATTTGATATAAATAAAATTAACAACTAATCATATTAGTGATATTAATTAAAAATAGTAAAATGTTATGACATTAAAATCTAATCAAAATATTATACAAATTGCAACAATTTAATTAATTTTAATGATAACCAAAAGTCGAAAGACTAGAATAGCAAAAAATATTCACAATAAAAAATAAAATGAAAAAATCCAAAACAATTTTGGGACCAAGAAAAATAGGGCACAAGGTCCCAATGAGGGAGTGCCACATGGAAGCCCATGTGGCAAAACTATTCACGTGGCAATTTGCCAACGTGGCAGTCCACATGGCAGGCCACGATCTGCGAGAAAACAATTTTTATTTATTTATTATAGTTACATGAACAGTGAAATCGGAATCACTGTTCATCCGAAAACACTGTTCATCCGAATAGTATTTTCAACGTGAACAATGAAATCGGAGTCACTGTTCATCCGAAAACACTGTTCATCGGAATAGTGTTTTCGACACTTTCGGGTGAACACGTGGCCATTCAAAAATCATTTTCTAGCAATTAACAAATCCAAATAAATCCAGACTCGAAATTCATTCTAATATTTCATTTATAATTTTTTTAGAATTTTAGAAAAAATATATATAGCCCTTAAATAATTGTACAACCGAATAGTAATTCAAATCTATTCGGGTGAACACATGGCTGTTGAAACATCAATTTCGAGTACTTAAAAACTCCAAAAAATTCAAGAAAAATTACAGTGAACTCGAAATTGAATCTAGTGTTTGATATATATTTTTACAGAATGTTAGAGAAAAATATACATGTCTTAAAAAATACACGATTGTACACTACTCCAAATGGACAAGAACCTCAAGAATTGATATCAAAACATACATACATACATGATAGGGCAAATGGGTTCTGACATCACTCACGTTTGAAAAAAGGTCAGTTAGATCACTCATGTTTCAAAAACGCGAGTTAGATCATTAATGTTTAAAAAGTCACTCATTCGGGTCACTCCATCTGATTTTTTAAGGTTATTTATGTCCAAACACATTTTTTCTTCTCATAAGCACCCAACTCTTTTTAACACATCGACTCCAATCTAGAAATTTTAATTTTTTCGATTTCTTTTTCTTTTTCGATTTTTTTTTTCTATTTTTTCTCAATTCCTTTTTCAATTCTTTTTTGATTTCTTTTTCGATTTTTTTTGATTTCTTTTTCAATTTTTTAATCTCTTTTTTGATTTTTTCTCAATTTTTTTTTTCGATCTTTTGTCCCATTTTTTCTCGATTTCTTTTTTTAAGTTTCTTTTCGATAATTTTTCCATTTCTTTTTTTATTTTTTCGATTCCTTTTAAATTTTTTGGAAAAGGTGTTCGGTTTCGATTTTTCTTTCGTTTTTATCAAAAAAACTTCGATTTTGATGGTTTTTCGGCAAAGATGTTCGGTTTTGTTTTTCAGAAAACCAAAATTTTTTACCAAATCAAACCTTGCTAAAACAACAACCACAATTGAAAAATTACCTCAGAAAAAAAGAATTCGAGAAAAAATAGAAAAACAGATTGGAAAAAAGAGAAAAAATTCGATAAAAATTTAAAAAGAAATCGAAAAAAGGGAAAAAAAGATGGAAAAGAATTGAGAGTGAATCGAAAAATAGATCAAAAAAATTGAAAAAGAAATCAAAAAAGAAATCGAGAAAATATCGAAAAAAATAAAAAATGAAACCGAAAAAAATTAAGAAAAAATCAAAAAAGAAATCGAAAAAAATTGTAATCCCATGATTGTGGTCAATGTGTTAATAAGAGTTAAATTGGGTACTTATGAGGGGAAAAATGTGTTTGGACATAAATACCCTCCAAAAATATGATCAAGTGACCTGAATGAGTGACTTTTTAAACATTAGTGATTTAACTAGCGTTTTTGAAACATGAGTGATCTAACTGGCTTTTTTTTTTCAAACGTGAGTGATGTCAAAAGCCATTTGCCCTACATGATACTCCCTCCGTTCCAATTTAATTGACGTTTTGGGAATTCGTGTCAAACTTTGACTACAAATTACTTTATATTCATTAGTCCAAAAAATATAAAATTGAATTCGTTTTTCAAAATACTTTCATAATATTATTTTTTTGTAATTTTATATAATGTCAATATAAAGTAATTGATGATTGAAGTTGTGTTTCGAAAAGCGTGAAGTCAAGTATTTTGGAACGGAGGGAGTATTATACTTCATGGAAATCATATTCCATAACATTTAAAGTGAATTTGAGAGGTAATTGCTGATATGGTCCCAGTAAGTGGGTGACCGTTGCAGAGGTAATTCCAGGGAGTATTATACTTCATGGAAATCATATTCCATAACATACACAAAAATATTGAAGCAGTTATCGACTTTTTGTCAAAAATGATTTGAAAAATATCTCTCGTATAAAAGCTTCGACAAAGATTATTCAAGAGGTTTTAAGCTATGATTGAAGGCTAAATTTTATCTTTGTATATGTTTTGCATCCATAGCCTGATATCTTTAACGCATTTGTTAGTCTAATTGGTTGGTCAACTATTTCGTTCTCCTGTTGACTTTTTAATGGCAAACTAGTCATTTCATATCTAACTTAAAAAAATACTCCATCCTTTCCAAATTCTAATTCCACTTTACTCTTTCACGGTCACCGAGACATGACTTTGAACGTAAATATTTTTAATTCTACAAACGTAAAAAATTATTAAAAAAAAATTGATATTTCAAAAAACCTACATGACTATAACCGCGTGGAACCGATTTTGGAAGATGTGTAAGTGAATGGGACCCTATTAAACATAAGTGAGTGAATGGTGAATTGAGTGAAACATGAGTGATGATTGATGATTTTTGTCCTAAAAACAGAGTACAACTTGGACTAATAATTTCTAAAGTGTGATGATGAAGAGATAGAACCAACCATACACTAGTCGTTGATGACTTGAAGAAGTTAAAAGAAAAGAATGATGATCAAAAGAAAAATGCGATATTCATGTGTCATGAAAGGACAAAGAAGAAACAAACACAATATGATATTCAAATGCATTAAAGATATTAGGCTATGGATGAAAAGCATATACAAAGGTAAAATTCAGCCTTCAATCATAAATAATCTTTGTCGAAGCTTGTATATGAGAGATATTTTCAAATCATTTTTTACAAAAAAACGATAAGTGATTCAACGTTTTTATGTATGTTTTGTCAAAAAAAATGTTTTGAAAATATTAATGTTAATAAAACTGGGGTTTGAACTCATATTCTTAAAGAGTACGAAAATAGCTTTCTAACGCATTTTGAATCGTCAAAATCGGAGTTTTAACGAAGCGGGAAATGAAGTTTTAAACTTGTCGCCAAGCCAAACTCTTAAAATTATATTTTTGGCCCAATTTTAGCATTTATTTACGTAAAACTACAAAAACATTTAGAATTAACGGATCTGTTAACTTTAGGGACCAAATGAGCACCCGCTACCCACTTTCAGGGACCATTTGCGCATCGGTCCCATTTACAGGGACCAAACCGCAACGGTCACCCACTTACTGGGACCATTTCATCAATTACCTCTGAATTTGAACATATGTATCGGGCTCATGATGCCACTGTTTGGTTTGAATACAAGGTTTACATATCAAACTATGTAAAATGGTATAAACGATCAAATACAATGTTCATAATTCACATTTAACTATGGTTTTGTGTATATACCTTTGCAGGGTGATCGAGTGTGCAACGGAAGAGCAACTTGCGTTTCTATCTCTATTTAGTCCACACCAACGCTAGCTTGATTCTTTCATTGAAGCAACTATAGAGCTTGAGTGTATGAAAAGAATGAACCGAAAGGAGAACAATTCTCACCATTTCGGTGTGTGTATTCTCGACCAAGTATGAGAGGAGAGGAGGAGAGTTTTTGCCGTTCCAATAGTCTTACAAAAGAATGTGCAAAAATGTTATCAAAAATTGTATATGAACTGATGAGATGAAATGTCATTTATTCACCAATCATAACTCCTCATTAAACCACTATTCATGACTTAGAATGGAGGTTTCAAAATCCAAAATTCAAAAAGTCCTTGACTTTTTGTGGACCATTCTCACGAGTCACGGCTAAGGTGGAAGATTCAACTTTGGAATTTCCTCCTCTTCATTCTTTGATGTTTACACTGTTAACTCGAAAGTTTCTATCACATTGAAAATCAAGTGCGTTCTTTGTGTGTGACATTTTAGGACCACAGTAACATTTAGGGGTACGATCGGACCGGTTCAACCGGTTTTTTCCGAAAATAAAAAACCGATCCGACATATCGGTTTTTTCAAAAAACAAATCCGAAACCGGTCATCAAACCGAGAAAACCGATTTCGGTTAAAAACGGCGGTTTTCGGACCGGTTCGGTTTACCGACCGGTTTAACAAAACTAAAATTGAAAAAACTAAGAGTTGAACAAATTACAGTAATCCTCAGATTCTCGATCTTAATTGACATCAAAACTAAAACTCATAGGAGAATTAGGGTAGAAGAATTGAACAACTAACAAACAAAGAATTGAATAAATAACAAACAAATGTAATCCTCAGATTGTTGAATCTTCAGTTGTGCAATCAAACATCAATCAAGCAATTAATCCTCGTTGGGATCAATTTATAAGAAGAATTGAACAAAATATCAAACAAAAGATTTGTGACAATTAGAAACTGGACAATGGAATTGAAGAAAAAAAATTAAATCAGATTGGAGTTGAGGATGGGATGAGGCGCGAGGGTGGTGTGTATAGAAATAATGAAATGAGATTTTAGTTGGAAACTTATGAGGGAATAATGGGGTGAGATTGGAGTTGGAAGGGAGGTGAAGAGATTGGAGTTGGAAGGGAGGTGAAGAGGTGTGCGGCTGCTCATTCTTTATTTTAGATTAGAAATGAGATTTAGGGTTATATACATTATAAATATATATACAAATTAAATTAAATATTGTCGGATCGGATCGGTTTTTTAACCGGCGTTTTTTTGTCAAAAAACTGAACCGATCCGATCGGATCGGTTTTTTCAAAAAAAAAAAACCATAACCGAACCGATCGGTTAAAAAACCGAACCAAAACCGCCGGTTTTGACTCGGTTCGGTTTTTCGGTTAAAAAAACCGTATCCATTCGTACCCCTAACATTAGCTATATGTTAATAAAATATCAACCAAGTATTTTACTAACATATAAATCATGAACGAGCTATTGTCTAACCACTCAAACAATTTGATCCACATTCAACACTGAAGAGTACAAATCACACATAGCAAACTCAATTCACTAAAGAATAACTTGTAACTACTCAAATCACTACATCTCCTTTTGTGTGTGTTTTATGGTTGTTCAAAAATTTAAATTTTATGAAAGATAGTTCGAAGGAGTCTGTTATGGTGTGTAATTATTTGCACGTATATGTTTTTGTACCACCTCATAAAAATATATCAAAACATTTGTGCAAATACAACAATATAACATTATATTTTGCAATGTACAAAAATATGCTATCAGATTTGTGCGTTAATTTCAGTTGTCGATATCAAAATCAATTGATGTTTTCAAATAAAGTATGTTGATAGTTTAGTTGCTTTATACTCCTTCCATTATTCAATAGTCTCGTTTTTGCTATTTTTATATGGATATAGAAAAAGTAAAAGTAGTTAAAAACAGTACATCGAAAATGTAAAATGATACAAGTAAAAGATTCTCATCATATCATTCGGTGGCTTCAATAGAAAAAGTAAATAAAAAATTACAATAAAAATGAAAAATTACAATTAACTACGCCAAAACTGTTGGATGTAAGGGAGTAGCAAAGTGTGAATCCAAAATTAGATTTGGAAAAAATAAAAGTGTGCCACACCCCATTGCTCAATTGAGTGCTTGAGACTCGCCTTATAAAAAGCTCTACTTGAGTTGTTGTTGAATAAGAAAGAACTTTATGCCAAAGCCTCTCACACGGGGGATATGAATGGTGCGAATATTGGATTGAGCTTGGAAAAATTTGGGAAGCCAGGTGCGTGTGAGCGACCTGTGGACACGAATGCTGTTTCGAAAACTTGCACTCATGGGAGCAGAGTCTTGCTTCCGGTCGGGCTGGTTTGCATTTGAATTCGCAAGAGCTGTAACCGTGACATTGCCTCCTTAACCAGTCCAACTAGTGCCGAAAAATGACCAACCTAAGCCTCCTGTTTTCTCGGGGGACAATTTCAAGCAATGGAGGGACCAAGTTCACTTTTACTTAACGACGTTGAACTTACGACGTTTTCTTGTTGAAGAACCACAACGATTCAAGATGATGGTGTATGAAATATAGCCGCTATTCAGGCTTGGTTCCATGCAGACTATTTGAGTCTGAATTATTTGTTAACTTATTTGTATGATGATTTGTACGGGGTATATAAAACATACCCTACTAAAAAAAGTATTGATATACTCTTGAGTATAAGTATAAGACTCAAGATGCTAGCACCAAGAAACTTATCGTGGGTAAGTTTCTTGATATTAAGATGGTAGATGAAAAACCTCTTACCGAGCAAGTTTGCAAACTTCAGGTAATTTTTTTCATGAAATTCAGGCCGAAGGCATCATCTTGAGCGAGTTGTTCAAATATGCGGCTATAACTGAGAAGATGCCACCTTTGTGGAGATACTTCAAAAATTACTTGAAGCTCAAACGAAAGGACATGACAGTTGAAGATCTATCTGTTCGGTTGCAACTTGAGGAATATAATTATAAGGCGGGAATTGTTGGTGTCTATCCCACTTATTCTGCGGGGGCGTCTAAGCCAAATGTCATTGAACATGAGATTTCTAGCAAAATTTTTAAGAAGAAAAATAATATAGCACCTAAAGGCAATAATTTTAAAAAAAAAGTTTTGATGGGACGTGCTACAATTGCAACAAACAGGGTCATAAGTATTTTGAATGTAAACACGAGAAAAATAATGGGCGTAAGATGGCAAATATGGTCACTAATGAATCAGACGAGATCAACTTGTCGGGTGTGATTTCAGAGGTGAACTTTGTGGGAACTAACCCACAAGAATGGTGGATTTACACAGGGGTACTAGGCATGTTTGTGCAGTCAAAGACCACTTTCCAACTTTCAAACCCGTTACAAGTAGTGAAAAGATGTACATGGCTAATAGTGCAACTTCAAACATAGAGGGTGAAGAACTGTTGTGCTCAAGATGACTTCGGGAAAAGAAGTTACATTGTCGCATGTTCTCTATGTGCCAGAATTGAGGAAGAACTTGGTGTCCGGTTCATTGTTGATCAAGAATGGCTTCAAGCTAGTGATAGAAACAGACAAAGTTGTACTTAGTAAGTCTGGAATGTTTGTTGGAAAAGGCTACGTCTTAGATGGCCTTTTCAAAGTGAATGTAATGGTTATGAGGAAGAATATGAATAAAACTTATGTTGTTTATGCTTGTGAGTCTTCTAATTTATGGCATAGTAGTAGAGTAGGACATGTAAATTTAAATTCTTTGCGAAAAATAATGAAGTTAAATCACATTCCAAATGAACATATTTTTAAAAACTACAAGTGTGAAATTTGTGTTGAAGCAAAATTGACGAGGGCGTCATTTCCAACCGTGTCGAAAAAGTTTTAAGGAAAACGAGAATCCGTGAATCTATCTGGTTTATTTCTTCTAATCGAATATTTTCATTTCGATTATTGTAATTTCAATTTCTAGTAAAACTGTTGTAATAGGTTGTTCATGAATTTGTATTTGTTTTTCTGGATGTTGTATTGTATCGTTGCGTTTTTCCGATATCCGTCCTATAGAAAATTAAAAAATAAAATAAAAAATGGAGAGAGTATTAATTTTTGTTAAGATAATTATGTATATAATTTTCTTCGTCAAATGTCATTATGTACATAATTAACTTAGTCAACGGTAATTATATGTATATAATTATCTTAGACAAATGTAATTATGTTAGTCAAAGCTAATTTGTAGGATAGGTTTATTGTTTCCTACTTTATAGCCAAAGATTATGGCTGAATGATGCTTGGTAAAACTCTATAAATATCAATGAGGAATGAAGAAAAGATTCACGGAAAACATTATTTCATGGTAATCAGAGCTTAGGGCGATTTCTTCAGCTGCACCCTAGCTTGTTTTTCCGCCTTTCTTCTTCTTATTATTTTTTTATTCTTTCCTCTGTTTCAATGGGGGATTCCAACTCTCCTTTTCACCCCGCACTTGCTGTGACCAATATCAAGAGCTCCATTAATATTGTTCTTGATTTCGAAAAGTCGCAGTACTTCACTTGGCGGAACTTTTCAAACTTCACGCTCGTTCTAAGGGGGTTCTAGGCCATATTCTTCCTCCTACATCTGCCGGGCAGGACACCGAGCAGGTTCCTCTCACTGCTGGGGAGAAGGAGGTATGGTTGACCTTAGATGCTGCTGTGGTTAGTTGGATATATGCCACGATTTCTAACGATCTCTTGTAGACCATCATCGAACCCGATGTTATGGCCATGGAGGATTGGAATAGGTTTGTGTGACATTTTCCAAGACAACCAACACTCTCGTGTTGCAACCCTTGAACAAGAATTCTCTACTACCAAGATGGAGGATTTCCCAAATGCCTCTGCTTATTGTCAGAGGCTCAAGAACCTTTCCGATCAGTTGCGGAATGTTATGCATAATAATCGGTTGGTTCTTCAACTTGTTTCGGGTCTCAACGAGGCTTATATAGGTCTTGGTACCCTTATTCGACAGAGTACTCCTCTTCGTTTGTTCTATGAGGCTCGTTCTATGCTCACCCTTGAAGAGGCTGGTCTAGCCAAGCAGGCGCCCACATGTTCGGCCTCGGCGATGCTTGTCACTTCTCGTCACTCTGATGATGGGTGATAAGACAAGTGTGATCCTTAGAGGGGGGGGGGGGTGAATAAGGATCTCTAACTTGTTATACTTTTTCAAATTATTAGTCAAATATAATAAAAGCGAATACTCACTATATTAATATAATTGAAAACAATTAAAGTGGAAATTAATATAGCGATAAAACTGAACGATACAGATTTAATAATATAAGTGCAATAATAAAAAGACAAGAGATAGAATGACTCGGTGATTTTAGCGAGCTTCGGTTCCCCTACTGCTCGACCCTCGGCTTTCCAACCTTAGGATTTTGGTAATGAATCCACTATAATGAAGAAGACTTCAAGTTTCCGTACAAGCAAGCAACTTCAAAATAAGATCCAAGAACTTTTAGCTAATCCTAACTAGAAACCCAAGACCAAGTTTCAGGATTTCAAACCTAATAATCTTATTAGGTACCCGAGAATAATTTCTAAGGATTTCGATGAAAACTAGAACAATGATCTAGACTACAATATCAACACACAATGAATTCTAATCGATCTCTCTCAACAAATTGAACTATTATAGTGCTAGAAGAGATGGATTTTTCTCTGAAAAACTCTTGAAAAAGGTTTAGGTTGATGTGTTGTTTCAATAAGAAAAGTGTGGCTTTTATTGAAGGCTAAAAACTCCAAGGTCAAAACCAAATTTAATTCCATTTAAGTTTTTCAAAACCAAAGTTAAATCCATTTAAGTTTTTCAAAACCAAACTTAAATCCATTTAAGTTTTTCAAACCAAAGTTAAATCCATTTAAGTTTTTCAAAACCTAAGTTACCATTTAAGTTGTGTTTGGTATAGGACTTAAACACAACCTGACCTCTTTATATTACAAAGATATATCATTCGATTTCGTGTTTTATTTCTTTTTTGCAAACACAAAAACATTTTCACACTTTTCATTTTTATATTTAAAACAATCATATTTTAATATGTGAAATCAAGTTAAAAACTTTAGCACTAAGAATTCAATAAACCGAGAAAGACCGATTAAATTCTTACATTGACGCAAAAGCTAAAAATACAACTTATAAGCTTCCAAGATCCGCCTTTGCATCCGATAAACGTCGTTCTTGATATTTCCTTAATAGAATGAATAGACGACAAACAATGTTAGTATTTACTTGTAATTTGTTATCATCAAAATAAAGAGGATGTCGATTTTTCAATCAACAATGGGTACGACAATTCAGTCGGTGCTCGTGGTTGTAACATGCCACAACCGAAACATGGTTGGCCGAAAACAGAACGGTGGAAAGGGAGGCAAGTCTGGTGGTAAATGGGGGAAGACTGGTGGCGGTAATGGTGGTCGCGGTGGTTCTGGGTAGCAGCAGTAGCCACCAACTTGGCAACAACAGCAGCAGCAATGGCCCCAGTTTCCAGGGTGGGGGTGGCCTCCACAATGGCCGGCTCCTCCATGCCCGTACCCCACCCAAGGATGGGCTCGTTCTTCAGGCCTGGTCAGGCAGCCCGACATGTGGGGTCCTCGTCCTCAATAGGCTTATACTCTTTCAAATCAGCCCATACCGTTCACTCCTACAGACATCGACTCGGCGATGCATACAATGACTTTGAGCCAACCCGATCCTTCGTGGTACATGGACACCGGAGCCATCTCTCACATGACATTCTCCAATGGTAATCTCTCGTCTTATTTTAATTTGAGCAATCATCATTCTAATATTATTGTTGGTAGTGGTCATTATTTTCCTATTCTTGGTTGTGGTCGTGCTACTTTGTCCTCTCCTCATCCTCCTTTATCCCTCAATAATGTCCTTCATGCTCCCAAACTCATTAAAAATCTTATTTCAGTTCACAAGTTTACAGTGGATAATAATGTGACTGTTGAGTTTGACCATTATGGTTTCTCTGTGAAGGATTACCGGACAGGGATGCCAATAATGAGATGTAATAGCACGGGTGATCTCTATCCTCTCACCAACACCACTTCTTCTCCCTGTTCTTCTCCATCGAGTTTTGTGGCATTAGCTCTTTCTACTTGGCATGCACGTTTAGAACATCCAGGGTCGAGTATTTTACATACTCTTAGTAGCAATAAAAGTATTGACTGTCAGCGTACTTCCAGTTCTAGTATTTGTCCTTCTTGTGTTTTTGGGAAACATATTAAGTTGCCATTTTCTTCTTCTATGCCGTCTACTACTATGCCGTTTGATGTAATACATAATGATCTTTGGACTTCTCCTGTTTTGAGTTTCTCGGGACATCGTTATTATATGCTCATTTTGGATGATTTTACTAAATTTGTGTGGAATTTCCACTTGGCTAAAAAGACAGAAGTTTTTACAAAAATTTTAACTTTTCACTCTTATATGTGCACACAATTTGAGCGTCCAATAATAAATATCCAATGTGACAATGGGCGGGAGTATGATAATAATTCTTTTAGGAAATTTTGTGAGTTGAATGGGTTGTCTTTCCGTCTCTCTTGTCCTCATACATCTCCACAAAATGGTAAAACCGAAAGAAAATTACGATCACTAAATAATATCACTCGCACTCTTCTCTCTCATGCCTCCTTACCTCCATATTTTTGGCATCATGCTTTACAAATGGCAACTTATCTCCATAACATTTTGCCTCACAACTTGTTAGGAAAAAAATCTCCTCTTAGTGTTTTGTATCATACGAAACCTTCATATTCGTACTTACGGGTCTTTGAGTGTCTTTGTTATCCTCTCTTTCCTTCTACCACCATACATAAGCTCCAACCCCTATCCATTCCATGTGTATTTTTAGGCTTCCCTCCAAACCATAGAGGTTATAAATGTTATGATCTTTCCTCAAACAAAATTATCATATGTCGTCATGTGCTTTTTGATGAAACTGTGTTTCCATTTGCTACGTTGCATACTCCTCCTGCCAACACTTATGATTTCTTGGATGAGGGATTCTCTCCTTATCTCATTCATCATTTACATCTTGCCGCATCTCCTGGGCCCAATCAAATGGACCCAGCTCTATTAGGTGAACAAACCACCTCACCCTCCTCACACGCTGATGGGCCGGCACCCATCAGCCCAACTCCAACTCCTTCCCAGGCCACTGGTTCCCTCCCTTCTCCTGGGCCGGTTGTCTCTCCTGGGCCGGTTTCTTCTCCTAGGCCGGTTTCTTCTCTTAGCCCACAAACACATTCTGGGCCATTCTTTTCCCTTCCAAACGTGCATCCTACTGTCCAGATTCCTCCACAACCCACACCTCAACCAACCATGGTCACACATAGTCAACGCGGTATTTTTAAGCCTAATAAAAATATTGCAATGTTGCTACCACTTCTAAGGTTACGAAATCCCCTATTCCTCTTTGCCCCATAGAAGCTTTACGTGACCCAAATTGGAAAATGGCTATGGATGATGAATTTAATGCTCTTGTTAAAAAGAAGACGTGGTGTTGGTGCCCCGTCCGCCTAATACTAATGTCATTCGTTCTATGTGGATTTTTACTCATAAGGTGAAATCTGACGGTTCTTTTGAGAGGCATAAAGCCGTCTTGTAGGTGATGGCAAAACACAACGGGTAGGCATTGATTGTGAAGAAACTTTTAGTCCGGTGGTTAAGCCTGCAACTATTCGGACTGTTCAGAGCCTGGCTTTATAAAAAACTTGGCATATTCATCAACTTGATGTCAAGAATGCATTCTTACATGGTGAGCTCAATGAGACGGTATATATGCATCAACCGGTTAGATTTCGTGATTCCGCTAATCCGGGTCATGTGTGTTTGTTGCGTAAGTCATTATATGGTATTAAACAAGCACCCCGGGCATGGTACAAAAGGTTTGCTGATTATGTGTTGTCAATTGGCTTTATTAACAGCAAGTCTGATAATTCTTTGTTTATTTATCGCTCGGGTTCCCATACGGCTTATTTGTTATTATATGTGGATGACATAATCTTGACAGCTTCTTCTCATGCTCTGTTGTTATCTATTATCTCTTCTTGCTCCGAATTCGCTATGAAGGACTTGGGTCCTTTAAATTATTTTCTTGGCATCGCAGTGACTCGAACCAAATGTGGTTTTTTTCTATCACAACACCAATATGCACAAGATATCGTTGAGTGAGCAGGAATGTCGACTTGCAAACCATCATCCACGCTAGTTGATACTAAGCCCAAGGTTGGGGCGTCTGGTCCGTCCTATGCGCATCCCACCCATTACCGTAGCCTGGCAGGCGCATTGCAATATCTTACGTTCACAAAACCCGCTATCACATACGCCGTCCAGCAAGTTTGTTTACATATGCATGACCCAAAGGAGTGTCATATGGCTGCCCTTAAGTGAATAATTCGCTATGTGTAAGATACTAAGGATCATGGCCTACATCTTTATCCTTCTGCTACCTTGTCTTTTATCTCCTACACCTATGCGGATTGGGGGGTGCCCCGGTACATTATCCTTCTGCTACCTTGTTTATTTAGGGGATAATTAGATATCATGGTCTTCCAAGCGCCAAGATACATTATCCAAAGCTAGTTGCGAAGCTGAGTATAGAGGAGTTGCAAATGTAGTATCCGAGTGTTGTTGGCTTTGAAACTTATGCTCTAGTTACATTGTCCACTAAGGAGGCGAATTTAGTATACTGCGACAATGTAAGTGCAATCTATCTCTCAGGAAATCCAGTAGATCATCAAAGGACTAAACATATCGAGATGGATATACTTTTTGTTCGGGAGAAGGTTGCGCGTGGTGATGTCCGAGTACTACATGTACCTACGCGGCATCAAATTGCGGACATTTTTACTAAGGGACTTCCACGTGTGTTATTTGAAGATTTTCGGAATAGTCTCAGCGTCCGACGCCCTCCCGCTTTGACTACGGGGGTGTGTTAAGATAATTATGTATATAATTAGCTTAGTCAAAGGTAATTATGTACATAATTAGCTTAGTCAAAGGTAATTATGTATATAATTATCTTAGTCAAAACTAATTTGTAGGATAAGTTTATTGTTTCCTAGTTTATAGCCAAAGATTATGACTGAATGATGCTTGGTAAAACTGTATAAATATCAATGAGGAAAGAAGAAAAGATTCACGGAAAACATTCTTTCAATTTTTCAGTATACTTACGGAAGTACAAAAAAACGTTTGAAAAAAATTCGTCCAAAATACAAAATATGAAATCAGATTTGTAGAAACTACTAAATAAGTTTATTCACGTAAATATACAAATAAAAATCAATGCAGTACAATAATTTTTTACAACTTTATGATATAAAAAAACGATACCTTCAAAGCCATATCTGCTTGCTGATTATAGACTTGGAAATTGTGAATGTGTGAGTTATCAGAGAAGAGTGCTAATATATATATAATGGTATGTACTCATATTATTATATTGTATAAATTGAATTTATTGGACAAATTAATTTGATTGACGAAGTCGTAAAATTTGGTCAGCATATTCGTTTCTATAATTAAGTACTAAAAGATTCGAAAGTAAAATAATCAACGTGGAAAACACTGTGTAAAAGTAAAGACAAAGGGGGACTAGGGTTTCGGGATACACAAAGCTTCAATGAAGCCCTTCTCATGAAACAGGTTTGGCGGATATCTAGCAATCCGGACTCCCTCCTGGCTCGGGTCTTTAAGGCTCGTTACTTCCCTCAGCAAAGTTTTTGGATGGCATCATTGGGAAGTTCTCCGAGCTTCACATGGCGCAGCATTCTCTCGGTCAGGGACCTCGTCAACAAAGGAACAGAGTGGGTGTTAACGAATGGTCAAGATATAGGAGTATGGCAACAAAGTTGGGTACAACACACACATTCAAAACGATTGGTAACACCAATTGATCCAGATCTATCCGACATAAAGGTAGCAGATCTAATTGATTCAGATATTGGGGGTGTGGAAGATGGACAGATTACTGTCCACTTTCTTTCCCGTGGACATAGAAGGGATCCTTAACATACCACTTATCAATCTTAATGGACAAGATAAGCCATGGTGGAAAAATGACAAACAGGGGAAATTTACGGTTCGGTCAGCATATGAATTCATCATGGAATCTCAACAGTCAAACACACATGCATCAAGCAGCATTTCCGTTCAAGATGAAACATTCAGGCAGATTTGGCAACTAAAAATTCCCAGGAAAATTAAACATTTTCTATACAAACCCTGTCTCAATAAGTTGGCAACAAAAGTTAATTTACATTTAAAGCATGTAGATTTAGATCAAGAATGAACTTTTTGCAAGAGGTTCAGAGAAGATGAAGAGCATCTTTTTATACAATGTGAGTATAGTAGAGAGGTGCATAGTTTAATCAAGATGCCTCACATAGATCCAGAAAATCACACATTCAAAGAACTTTTCAGATCCATGAAAAATAGGGTTCCCCCCTGACAAATTTCGACTATGGGTAACATGCATATGGGATTTATGGTACCAAAGAAATAGATCCATTCACGAAGACAAAAATCGGTCACAAATGGAAAGTGTTCAATTTTTGACTTACTTTCTAGCCGCGGAAGAGACAGCCCCGGCTCTCATCAAGTCCCCTTGTCCTACAGCATGAAGCGACACCTCTCCAAGCTGCTTCTCCGAAGGGAAATAGCTCCGATCTGAAAGGCGGGAGATATATCATCATTGAAATCTCCGGCAACGGAGATGAAAGTGCCCGGAAGGGAAGTTTCAGGTGAGGAGGGACGAGATGAGAAGGGTTTTTGGCTTTTGGAAGTGGTGGAATGGAGGGTTGTTCAAGTTCCTTCAAGAAAGAGAGTTCCGTGATTATGGAACAACATTGAGAAGTAAATGAAGTTGTGAGCATAAATGTTGCGCCTTTGAGCTTTTATATGCAGTGTTAGGTTTAGATTTTAGGGCTTTTTGGCAATGGGCTGCTGGGTTACGGTTTAGTATTGGATCCTTTGGGTCCGTTAGGTATTAGCCCAGTTTTGTCTAGTGGTCCTAATATCGTAAGTATGGTACCTTTTGTTTTGGCTCGATCTTAATTAATATGTAACGACCCGTCCCAGGTGGGCCCCCCTGAGGTTGGGATCGTCAGCAACATGTAACATCAGAGTCACCAGTCGATGGATGACAACTTAAAAACGACTTCATTTGATAATTAAAAAATATCCATCGTGGTGAAGTAACAACCACAAACAATACAACATCTGGAAAATACATCAAGTTTCAAAATGATAGTTTTAGAATGACAACAATGATAGATATATCTCCAAGACAACAAAACATCAATGATAATGAACGCTGAGGACTCCTAGCCACCACCGTCTCACCTCCAAGCTATAACGATACGCAGCTACTAGACTTCAACGTTCAATTCCTTATGATTAACTGTCAATCTGGAGAAGGGGGGTGTCAGCTATAAAGCTGGTGAACACTTACCACACAGGTGGTGTATACCACACATTATGCCCATGAGTAAAGTTATACATGTAGAAGTGGATAGGACAACTTACCTTCAATGATCTAACAACATACTAACATAAAAGAACAACGAAGTACACATAGTAATATAAGAAACGTCTATTAAAATAAGCAACATAATATCATCTCAATGTATATATACCATCTTCACAACTCAACGTATCAAATGTCATCTCAACCTTTATAGAATCAACTCATCAACTGTAATATCAACTTAGTAATCCGGTTAAGGGGGCTATCATCCACATCAATATATGGGTTTAACAACGATCCACCCTTTTAGATGGTAATCATCCAGTCATATAGCTGGGTTATACTACAATCCATCTCTACAACAACAACTCGTCCTGCAGGGGAGACCCTTATGCCCGTCGACATAAAAGTTTTATCATAAGCGCCCACCAGCCGAAACTGGGGTTTACTACTACGCGCTCCGGATATCTACTCAACATGTATTATAAGCGCCCTCCAGTGGAAACTGGGGTTACTACTACGCGCATCGTATATCAACTCAACATATCTCAACCAACCATGATAATCAACATTTCAATTCAACAACTGGACATGTCGTATATCATCTTAACAACCCATTTCATTATATGTCAAATCAACAACTCATTTTATATCCATTTAACAGCTCATTTTTATATCAATTCAATAACTCATTATATCATGACCATCAACTCAATTTACACATCATATAGTACCACGACATATATATATAACAATTCGCATAAACATAATATATCGCATACAGTCAACCGTGAAATAAGTACTCACCTGATGCTAGAGCAACTAGCGTACACCTATATATTCCTTCTGCGTCCTTCTGAACTCCTAAATAGCGTAAGAGTGCATTAATAATCTACCGAGGTATGAAATGACCATTCTACCCCTGTCTCGGTTTCCTTACTATTTATACCTCTCAAGGTTGGTTTCTTATATTAGGCTCACTCTTATGTATCCAAAAATATGCCCCAATGCATTAAATTATGTTTAAGGATAGATATCGTGTCGACTTGTAAAATGACAAAAATGCCCTTAACTTGTAAAATGACTGAAATACCCTTCGGCCTCGAATGTGCCCAACACTTGTTCAAATCATTTTGTAAATTCTCATATAATTATTTTATCTTCAAAAATACCCAAAAATCATAAGTATCCTGCCCATGGATGATTTTTGACTCACTTCTCCAATTTTCTCATTTTAAACTATTTATTGGCCACTTTAAATATCAAAAATCTCATTTAAGTGGTAAAACTCAATCTTATACACTCAAATAATTTTCATAAGTCCAAATATTCATTTTAAGGTTAAACATTCTGCCTAAATTCTATTTTTCACCCATTTATTATTTTTTCGCCATTTAAACTCATTTAATTACCTATAATTCAAAATAAATAATTAACCACTTCAAAAACTCATGAAATATTTTTCCAAAGTCAAAGTATTATTTCTAAGTCCAAACCTACTGCCCATTTAAATATTTGTGTCCATTTAATATTTATTTCATTTAAAAGCATTTTCTAGCCCTTTTTACATCCTTAAATCAAAATAATTATCAAACCTTCTTCAAAAATCATGAAATTCGAAACGTAGGTCAAACACACCTTCCAAGTTTCTGCAAAAATACATATCACATATTTTAACACCAAAATAATTTTCGTTTCATTTAAATCCTCTTTTAACAATTTAATTAGTCAAAAATACCAAACAATCTTAGAAAAATACAAGATTTATTTTACATGTTCAAAACACAGTTTTCAGTTTCATAAAAATATCCATTTTCAGTTCCCTCTTCAATTAATAGTCGTTTTGTATTTTATTTCAATTGTAGGCACTAAAAATATCAAAATACGGAAGAAATACCAAACAACTTTCAAAAATTCCCAGATTTGGTGTGTCGACTTTTTTGGGCTGATTATTGTCAAAAACAAAGTTTCAGAATATTTGGACACGTTTAAGTATTTATTTCCCATTTAAAAACGAATCTAGCTATTAAACTTCCAAAAATCACAGTAAATACAAAACAAATCCGATTTAAGAAATTCTTGTTGTCAGATTCTTCTATTTCAGAACTCTACGTGCTTATGAAATTTCAGAATTTTCTGGGTATATACAGTATACGTTTCGTATTTTCTCATAAAATAGGTATTTTTAGATCTAAACTTCTAAATAAAGATATATGCCATAAGATAATCCAAACACCAACATATATCAACATTATTCAACATATACTTGAGTTACAACATCATCCATGGGGTTATACTTAAGTTTTATCCCTAAAGATTCAAGTTTGACTAAAGGTCAACATCATAAAATAAATAGTTCAAGCTTATAAAAATTATACCTTGAGGTGAGAGGTGAGTGGGAAATGTCCTAAGCTTTATTCTAAGCTCCAAAGCAAGCAAAATGGAAGAAAATTTTTTAGTGTGGGGTGATGGAGAATTTCGGCCACTTTGGTGAGGGAGTATGAAGGCTTTTGTTTCTTGCAAAGATGATAATGAAGGTGGTAGACAAGCTTTAGACAAGGTTATAGAAAATAGGTTTGCTTTATGGTGCATGATGGACAAGTGTCCTCTTTGAGTGGTGGCCAAGTTTGACACATTTTTGAATTTTCTAAAGTGTTGGGGTGGAAATGTAAATAGACTAAATTTAAATTATCATCAAGTAGTGCACATGCAACACACACGCCCCAAATTTATATTTCGACCACGGCTCGATTTATTTTTCGACTAAAAATTCTACGTGTCCTACGAATTATGACACGTTACTTTTCTCGGAAATAAAATAATATTTATTTAGCATGTCTACGGGACGGGTTATTTCATAATATAAATAGCTAATTTTCAAAAAAAAAAAAAATAATGTGTCCGACTCATCAGCAATCCACGAAAATCAAAGAAAATTTACTATCAATTGAAAGACCAAACACTTTGACCTTCATTTATAAGGCCAAAATTGTCTAGTTATAAACTCATAATAGAATAATAGAAGAGTTGTTTGTAATATAAATAGTTATTTTAAATGAGAGAATAGTATAAATTGGGAAATAATTATGGTAGTACAACACAATATCCAAGTAAAAACTTCTGGTGCGTTTGAACTGGGGTGAATCTAGGTGAGGGAAAAACTTAAAATTAACCTAGGTTAGGGGAATGTAGGTGAATCTAGGTGAAACTATTATAATTCATGTTTGGATACCATTACCCTTCAATAGGTGAAACAATATAATTAATAACTTGAAAAACAATATACTGACATTTATATCCTTCTCTTTAATATTATGTAAAACATCCCGTTTTTGTTTGCAAATTATTATTAGAATATAAACATTAGCAAAACATAAATATTTTTAACAAAAAAAATAAAAGTACCAATTTTTCGTGTAATTGAGACCCCATGTAAGAATTAGTATAACTCAAGTGGTTAGGTTCGCATGGCATTTATACTACCTCAACTCAACAATGCGATGAAAAGACACCACCTTTGGGAAATGGAAAACATAATAAGGATAAGGGCAAATGACTTCTGATATCACTCACGTTTGAAAAAAAATGCAGTTTGATCATTATATTTCAGACCGACCAAATATGATCACTAATGTTTATATAATGCCTCATTTGTGTCACTCCATCTATTTTTTCTCTCATAAACATTTCAATTTAACTCTTATACGCCTCTAAATTTGTCCAGTTAATACATTGACCCACCGAATTACAAATTAACCCCTCTCACTTTCTCACACCCCACCCGCACCTCCACCTTTATCTGCCCCCACCCCACCCTCAACTCTGAATTGCAGTCACATTCGGTTTTTAGCCTTTGAATAGAAGTACAACTATGATAGAGGTTCGAATTGGTTTCATCTAAGGAAAACCAGTTTGTTAAAGACATCGCTCATGGAAATTTGTTTGATTGAACCCGTTCATGTTTGGGCTGAATCAAGTTAAATGTAATTGGAGTGTGATTCAATTATGTTTGTTTTCTTCACACCAATTGACCTTTCTTGTTACATAAATTTGCTAAATGGGACAATGAGGTCACAGAGTAGTAGCAAAAAAAACCAAAATCACAAAGCTATGCTACTAGGAATTTTGTGGACATCTACTTCGGGTTAACATCATCCTTTTGTTCATTCAAAGTCTGGCTTGAGCGGCCGCCATTTGGGGGGAGAATGGAGGGGTTGAAGATGGAGTTTTGAGTAATATGCATGATTAAAGAAGGAGGTGGCATGTTGGGGTTGAGGGTGGGGTGTGAGGAAGGAGGGGTTAATTTGTAATTTATAATTTTATTATTATTGGGGCTGAATAAATGATAAACTCAAGTGGGTCAATATATTAATTAGACAACTTTAGGGGTGAATAAGAGTTAAGTTGGTGTGTTTATAAGAGAAAAAATAGATTGAGTGGCATGAATGAGGCATTATATAAACATTAGTGATCATATTTGGTCGGTCCGAAACATGAGTGATCTAACTGAATTTTTATTCAAACGTGAATGATGTCAGAAGCCATTTGCCCTAAGGATAAATCAATTAATAAATACACTCACTAATTGAAATTGTAAAGAATAAAAATATGATTTTTGTATTAACTCAATGTCAAGCAAGAGGGAAAGACAGAAGAAGCAGTACGAAATACAAAAGTGAAAATAGTGACGCAATGCAATAATGAAAAGAGGTGGTGATTTATATATAATAACGAGTCATGTATATTTTTTTGGAGGAAATTGAGTGAACAACGAGGGAGGGTATATTTTTTTGGAGGCAAATAATATTGATAGAGGGAAATATTATTGGTGGGTATTTTAGTCTGATATAATAATTAAAAAAAAATTAATCCATTAACCTAGCATCACCCACCGATTTGGGGGTGAATGATTTGAGGGTGAATGAGCATCAATATGTTAACCTACATTAACCTAGATTCACCTACATTAACCTTAAAAAATTTATTAATTTTGGTTCCAAACAGGGTGAATGATAAATTTCACCTAGATTCACCCCAATCCAAACGGACCATTAAAATACCTTTGTATCGGTGAAGTTATATTATTCATTACTAGTCGTTTGTACACAGTCCAGCCTGTGGAAACTTTTTCTTCTTACTGAATTTCTTTTTTGTATAACTAATTAGATATTGGTACAAACTTTATAACACATATATGAAAATATATATATAAAGATCATGTATACAATTTCAAAACTGAATTTGAAGGAACATAAATACATCAGTATTACATACAAAAATATACAATTTTAAATTACTTGATAAATAGTTAAATGAAAGTTTTTTTTAATATCAACACATGTCACTTCATGATTGGAGATATGAGAATATGGGGCTTCATTTTTTTTGTAAATGTAACTTCTAATTCCCCCCTTCCCCAATTATATATAGAGTAGATATATACTACCTCCATCCTTAAGAGATTATCACATTTTGACTTTTGTTGGTCAAACATAACAAAATTTGATCATGAATTATCATTAAACGATAAAAAATAATATAGCTTTGTGAGACCTTGTTAGATTCGTCTCAATATATATTTTGAAATATCAAGTTTTTATAGTTTGAAAGTTCTTTATCCACTACGAGTGTTATACCAAATGTTAAAACAATAGGTTTAACAGAAAGAAATGTCAACACAGAGAACTTGGTAACCAAGTTCAGTGCACGAACACCTACGTCAGGGGGCAGCCTACCCAAAGAAACAATCCACTATAAGAAAAGAGTCTTACAAGAAGGGACTTACAAGTATCTACACATACTCTTAGTCGCCCTTAAACTAGGCCTTTTCTATAGGCTCCCTACGGCTAAATCTCACTCTTTGGTGAATAAGGTTTACACAGAATTCAATGTAAGAACAATCCTCACTATTGGTGAAAGAGTCAACAACTGTACATTTAGTATAGAAGCTTAAAGAAAAAAATGCTTCTATACAAAATATGGCCTAGACAATATAACACAGGTGCTTCAAAGCTTTTTGTGTGAAAGTGAATAAAAGGTGTGGATAGATGTCTTCTAGTGTAGTGTCAAGCTCCTTTTATACTAGGCCTTCGGTCCTTCATATTGATTCAGTCAACCTTGACTAAATGCACCATGATTGACAAAGACCGAATTAATGCTCCTCTTTAATTGGACAAAGACCGCTTTAATGCTCCTCTTATATTTGGTGTTCAACCGCGATTATGTCCATAACATAAATCTCTCTTATCAGCAATGATTGACGTTTGACTCTTCTAAAAGGAGATCATTTGATTAATCACGTGGCACAATACTCCATTGATTTAGCGTCTTTAATACATTGTTGCTAACACTTGGTATAGTGAAAAACTTCATCCGACAGATCCATGGTAGGATGATCCAAGAAAGTGATTAATCAACATAAGTCTTCATAGTAGATAATCAACTCCACTGTCTTAAAGCAATGAGCACTGAAGGTCATCTATGTCTTAGAAACATAGAAACACACGGAAACATAAAAAAAATCCAACAATAACAACATAAAGTGTTAGATTTCAGTTTCCAAATTACTCCCTCTATTTGGCATTAAAACATAACCAAAGCCATAATAGAGGGTCTTCACATCAACAATCACTCTTCATCTGACTTGTCAGCAGCATTGTCATCAACAGTGTCAACAACATTGGCAGCAACATCTAGTCTCCTAGTCTTTTCCAGCTCCTTGATCTTCCTCTCCACATTGACAAGCTGGTGCTTTTTGGCATGAATTTCTTCTGTAAGCCTTTGCTTGTCAGCTAGATAGACAGCCATAAGGATTTGTGTGAGTGTGCAGGAGCTTTTCACTGATGATTACAACCTTTGACTCAGTCCCTGGTCCATCATCCTCACTCAGAATGTCAGGTATTTGCTCAAGCAAAATTCCACATATCAGATTGGAGAATCCAATTGGCATGATCAACAATTTGATCAAAAATAACCTGACCAAAATTCAGCAGACCTGTCCCCAACACATACAAGTTCTTCCCCATGAATTCACTGATGGTGGTGCTGTTGGTAGATGGAACTAAACTGCAGATTGCTGCCTTGTGAAGTATGGAGTATTTCAAGCTTAAGGCTGGAGCTGGAAGATGCAACCCTTTGGATGGCCACTGGGTGACTCCCAATGTAGTGATTTCTGTCACATGATCATTCAACTTGAGTAGTTGTCCAGTTTTTCCCTTTTCTTTTCTACCCAGGAAGCTGTTGATAATTGTAGGACTAAAGATAAACTCATGATCCCTTAAGTGAACCATGTAGTACATCTCATGAGTGGGATCTCTAATCTCAGCAGTCGGTGAGCTGATAAATTCCTTCACCAGTTCGTCCCATTGCTTTTTCCTCACAAGCAGACATGTGATTCCACTTGACTCCAACACTCCCATATATGTACAGTTGTTCAATGTGCCGTCTGACAGCTGTTTCTCAGGCCAAATGATCCTAACACACACAAACTTCCACTTAGTCCTCTGATCTGCACTCCCAAAATCAACTCCATCACATGGAGCATCTGCAACTTGAGCAACTCTTTTTTTGTTTATTCACCCTTTGCTCACATCAAACTGAGATTTTTCTTTTTCCTTTTTCTCATCACTAGAGTCAGAGTCTACAAATTTTCTCTTCTTAGAAGAGGAAGCAATACTAGCCTTGACCTTTGGTGCCTTTTTCTCTTGATCAGTGGACTTGGATTTTGATTTTACAGCCTTTTAGATGATGCATCAGCTGATTTGACATGAGCTTTAGCCTTTTTTCCACTTGTGCCTAACCTTTTGTTCACAACAGTTGCCATATTTTTCTTCTGGCCAGTTTTGTCTTGAGAGGTTTTGTATTTTTCAGTCCTTTTCTCAATTTCGTCCTGGGCATAAGCCATATCCCCAACATCTGAATCTCTTTACCCTTCATACTAGACTTAGTTAACCTTCTTCCACTTCCAAACTTGAAAGAGAGAATCTCAAGATCATCATCAGGCCTATTTGCCTCTACATTATCAGCCTCTTCAGTAGGGAAATCATCAACAACATTTTTATCCTTAAAAGACATAATAGATTAAGTAATTTGACCCCTATCTTCCTTATCAGACTCAACAGTTCTAGCAGGTCTGCCACCCTTCATCAGAACCTTCTTCTTCCTAGTGAAGACCTTTTTAGTCTTGAGGGAGTTCAATACACTAGCCATATTGGCATCTTCTTAATCAGTGTTAAGCCTACCCCTAAATTCGCATTTTCAGTAGTAACATGTTTTGATCTAGTAGATTGTTCATGAAAAGTACTAGGCATGGGATTATTTGGACATGCATCTACATTAGGGTTCATAAGTATAACAAACATACCATCCTCTTTCCATGGAAGTAGCAAAATTTTCCCCTTTTCTGATTCAGGAGTGTTTTCCTTTGAGCCATTTTCTATTGATTGTTTGAAGGCTTCACAGTTAGAAGTTCCCTTATGCCTCTGCCATGGCTGATTCGGCTTCTGCTTGTCTGAGTGCCTCGTCCTCTGCCCTTGCGGTTCTTGCTTCATCCTCCGGGGTCACCATTTGCAGCGGAACGGCTTCGAAGAAATTTTTTTGCACAAAAAGGAATAGAAGTTCTTCGTTTTGATGCCATTGCAGTTGATGGGGCTGTTGGTTTCCTTTGATTTTTGATTTTTGATTTGAGAGAGATGAGGGGAAAAAAATCGAGAATCAATTTTGATCAATAAGCGTGAATGGTGTTTAGAAAATCAACCGCCTTCCTTTTTCATTTAAAAAGTAGCCAATAACTGGCAACACATTAAGTGTGATACCAAAAAACCCTTCAATTAAGTTCTTTCCACCCACGCGTGGTCTCCATACCAGTTGTCATAACAATTGGCCGCTAAAACTTATAACAACTTCTACATTTAGCTTAATCCTCCTTAACTCACAACCCAAGGGTTGTTCTTTGATACTCGAATTGATTTGTATCTTACCCTTTGGTAAATATGTCAGTCAGCTGTTTGTCAGTTGCCACATGTCCCAAATGCACAACATTTTCCTCCACCAATTCTCTAATAAAGTGATGCCTTATATCAATGTGTTTTATCCTGCTGTGTTGGATTGAATTTTTGGAAATGCTTATAACACTCATATTTATCAGAGTATAGAGTCATGGTTTCTTGACTTATCCCATATTCTTCCAGTATCTGTTTCATCCATAGAAGTTGTGTGCAACTACTCCCAGCAGATATGTATTCTACTTCAGCTGTGGATAGAGAAACAGAGTTTTATTACTTATTGAACTAAGAAATCAGATTGTTCCCCATAAAGAAACAACCCCTAAGGTGATTTTCATGTCTTTAATATTACATGCCCTGTCAGCATCACAGTACCCTATCAGACTGCTACCAATGTCATTTGTATAAAACAGCCCATACATATAAGTCCCCTTAATGTATTTGATAATTCTCTTCACTAGTGATAGGTGACTTTCCTTGGGATCCGATTGATATCTTGTACACACTCCTACAAACTGAGTTACTGGCTGTTAGATACAACAAGCTCCCAATCATACTTCTATATAAGCTTGAGTCAACACTTTTTTCATTTTCATCCCTGGTCACTTTTACTTGAGTAGCTATAGGTAACCTTTTCTCCTTAGAAGTGTCTAGTCCGAATTTTGAGATAATGTTCTTGGCATAGTTTGCTTGATTTAGAAATATCCTTCCTTCTTTTGGTAGATCTGGAATCCAAGAAAGTGTTTGAGTTCACCCACCATGCTCATCTCAAATTCCGACTCCATTTATTGAATGAATTGTTGTACCAACTGGTCTATCATGCCTCCAAAAATAATGTCATCCACATATATTTGGCCTACCAGCAATTTACCTTTTTCCTTGTTAATAAACAAGGTATTGTCTGCTCCCCCTCTTGTGTACCCTTGTCTCAATAGATACTCAGTAAGTCTTTCATACCAGGCACGTGGGGCTTGTTTTAACCCATATAGTGCTTTCTTTAACTTGTACACATGATCTGGGTTATATGGGCAGACAAACCCTTTAGGTTGTTCAACATACACTTCTTCTTGTACAACCCCATTAAGCAAAGTTGTTTTCACATCCATTTGGTAAAGCTTGATCTTCAAATGACATGCAACAACAAGCATGAGTCTAATGGCTTTTAACTTAGCAACAGGAGCAAATGTTTCTCAAAATCTAAGCCTTCAACTTGTGTATATCCTTGAACAACAAGTCTTGCTTTGTTTCTAATAATGTTGCCCTGTTCATCCTTTTTGTTTTTATAAATCCACTTTGTTCCTATGACATTCTGTCCAGGTAGTCTTGGAACCAATTGTCATACCTTATGTATGTTTTTCAAACTGGGCTAGTTCTTCTTGCATAACCATAATCCAGTGTTCATCAAGTAAAGCAGTTTTAACATTTTGTGGTTCAGTTTTAGACATATAACAAGTTTGCCCTAACATACCAACCATTCTTCTATATCCACTTTATCTTTCTTTCTTGTGACTCTTCTTTCATCTATCATTTCGATAATTGCCTCTATTATGTGGTTCTTCTGGATATGAGCAGGTGGTTCTTCTGGATATGAGCAGGTGGTTTAATGATACTAGCATGTTCTGTATCTTCTGAGCCTGAGGAGGATCTTCTATCTTCACTAGGTACATTATCACTACCTGATGGGGGTTCTCTAACTTCAATAGGTAAAGTGAAATAACCCGTCCCGTGGATAGGGCTGTAAACGGACCGAACTATACCGAACGTAACTACGTTTGAGTTCATTTTGCAAGGGTGCGAACCTTACGTTTGGCTCGGTTTGCAATGTGCGAACCGCACCGAACATTACGTTTGACTCATTCTGAAATGTGCGAATTGGGCCGAATTATATGCGAACAAGTTCGGTTTGGTTCTCAAAAAGTTCGATGCAATTGGGCATTTGAGCAGATGAGGGTTAGTAAGAGATGAATAGATGTGAAGTGGAAGTGATTTTAATGATGTAGGTTAGACTTAATACTTTCAATTATGGACTTTAATGTATAAATAGGGCAAAGTCATGTATTAATATGCGGACCGAACTATTTCGCACGGTTCGGTCCGATTTGCCGAACATCTATTTTTAGCGTTTTGGTTCACGTTTGCACGTGGGCACCGAGCTGCGAGCCGAACATTTTCGAGCTGAATAATACGAACCGCATCGAACTTTTTATGTTCACTCACAGGCCTACCCGTGGACGTGCTAGATAATATTATTTTATTTCCCGAGAGAGTGACGTGTCATAATTCGTAGAGTGCGTAGAGATTTCAGTCGAAAAAAATTTATCGAGTAGTAGCCGGGGAAAATTATTTGGGGCGTGCGTGTTGCATGTGCATTAGATGATAATTTAAACTTAGTCTATTTACATTTCCACCCTACTACTTTAGAAAATTCAAAAATATGTCAAACTTGGCCTCCACTCAAGTTGGACACTTGTCCATCATGCACCAAGCTTCTCATGAATGCTTCCCTTTTTCCTATAACTTTGTCTAAAGCATGTCATAATTCATTTTCATCTTCCAAAACAAACAAACCCTCCACCATACTCCCTCACATAGCCGAACTCCCTCCCCTCTTCTAAACTCAAATTTCTTCTTTCATTTTCCTTGATTGTAAGATTTACACAAAGCTTAGGATATTTCTCACATTGCCCTCATCTTAAGGTATGAAATTTTAAGTTTTAAATTATGTTATTTCATGATGTTGACTTTTGAAAATGTTGTTGACCATGGAGTTTTCATACAAGATTTCACATGCATATATGTTAGATGTTAAGAGATGATATATAAACATGATTTATGAGATTATTTGATAGACATGACCATATTTTGTTAAGTTGACTTTGGCCAAAATTAAATCTTTTGAGAACAAACTAAAGTATAACCCCATGAATGATGTTGTAACTCAAATATATGTTGTATAAGGTTATATCATTTTGATATATGTTGATGATTCAATTATATTTTTAGATCTAAAACACCGATATTTTAACAAACGTATGAAATGTATACCAAACGTGTTTCCAAATTCGTCAAATTTATTCTGTAGATAGTCCTTAACAAAATGAACACACACCAAAAAGTAAAATGTGATTTGGACCCTTTTTGAATTTATTATAATTTCCGCAAGATTCATAGCTGAAATACGTCTTAAATAGAATATAAATATTAAAACGTGTCCAAAATTTCTGCAAATTTGTTTTTAGCTAATATATGCAGTAAGGAGTATTCACACCAAATTGGAGCTAATTTGAAGGTCATTTGATATTTTGTTTACATTTTTGATATGTTTGTACCTTGATTTGAAATAAAAGTGCAAACAGAGTATCAATTGATAAGGAAACTAAATGTGGATATTTTTTTGAGATTCAGCACTATGCTATGAGCATCTAAACCAAACCTTGGATTTTTCTAAGGTCTTTTGCTACTTTTGGCTAATTAAATTGTTAAGAGAGGATTTAAATAAAATGAAAATGATTTTAGTGTTAAAATGTGAAATCTGTATTTTTTTTCAGAAACTAAGAAGATGCGTTTGACCTACGTTTTTAATTTCATAATTTTTGGAGAAGGTTTGATAATTATTTTAATTTAAGGATGTTAAAGGACTAGAAAGTGTTTTTAAGTGAAATAAATAGCAAATGAACACAAATATTGAACTGGACAGTAAGTTTGGACCTTGGTATAACATTTTGACTCTAGAAAAATATTTCATAAGTTTTTGAAGTGTTTTACTATTTATTTTGGAATATGGGTAAATAAAATGAGTATACACATTGAAAAATAATAAATGTTTGATAAATGGAAGTTGGCAGAATGTTTAGCCTTAAAATAGATATTTGAGCTTATGAAAATTATTTGGTTGAATAAGATTGACTTTTAAATTGTTGAAATTTAAAAAGGCCATAAATAGTTTAAAGTAAGAAAATTTAGGAATTTAGTCAAAAACCATCCATGGGCGGACTACTTATGATTTTTGAGAACTTTTGAAGATAAATTAAAGATATGGGAGTAGTCAAATGTTTTAAACAAGTGTTTGACACTTATGAAGTCAAAGGGTATTTTGGTCATTTCATAATTTTGACATTGTTTTATTTATGGAAATGATTTTGAACATTTGGTTCATGTCGGGGTGCATAAATATTGAACCTAAATGAGAAACCAACCTTGAGAGGTATAAATAGTGAGGAAACCGAGTCAGGGGTAGTTAGGTCATTTCACACCTCGGTAGAGTATTAATGCACTCTTACGCTATTTAGGAGTTCAGGAAGGACGCACAAGGAATATTTAGGTGCACGCTAGTTGCTCTAGCACCAGGTGAGTACTTACTTCACGGTTGTTGTATGCGATACATTATGATTATGTGTATTGTTATATGTGTATGTTGTGGCATTATAAGATGCGTAAATTGAATTGTCGGTTAAGATTTAACAGGATGCCGAATTAATATAATAAGATGTTGAATTGATATAATGAAATGTTTAATTGGCCTATAGAAATCGTTCAATCCATATACATGATAGGTTGTTGAGTGATAAATATGATTAGTTGTAAGGATAATGGTTGACCTTTCAGTTATTGAGTTGATATGATGATTGTGATGGTTGGATTGATATATATATATATATATAAAATGAGTGTTGACTTGCTGAATTGATTTGATTACACTTATATGTTGGAATCCGGTGTGCAAATGTTGATATTCCCAGCTATGTCTGGACGACGCTGCGCAATGTTGAAATTCCCAGCTATGACTGGATGGCGCATATTATAAAACCCCTATGTCGACCGGCGTATGGGTCTCTCCTGCAGGTCGAGTTATTGTTGTAGAGATGGATTGTTGATATTCCCAGCTATGACTGGATGATTACCATCTAAAAAGGTGAATCGTTGTTATGCCCACGATTATAGTGGATGATAGCCCCCTTAACTGGATGAATCGTTGATGGTTCACATAATGAGTTGATATTTGAGATTATAAGTTAATGTGACAGAGGATGAGTTGATGACATGATATGAGTTGTGTTGGTTATAATTATTGCGTGAATTGATGTTAAAAGTTGACTTATGTTGTGCGTATATACGTTGATTTAATACTATGTCATTTTTCTTAGTTGATGATACTCATATTGCTAAGTTGTAGTGCTTTTATTTTGTTAATTAGTATGTTGTTGGCTAAAAAGGTAAGTTGTCCCTACCCACATCTACGCGTATGCCTTTACCCATGAACATGGTGGGTGGTATGGAACACCTGTGCAGTACGTATTCACAAGCTTTATAGCTGACACCCCCTTCACCACTGGCTTTATGCCAGATTGACAGTTGATTATAAGGAGTTGTTCGTGTCTAGTAGCTGCGTATCGTTAGAGCTTGGAGGTGAGACGGTGGTGGCTAGGAGTTCTCAGCAGTCATTCTCATTGATGTTTTTGTTGTCTTGGAAACTTATCTATCGTTGTTGTAATTTCTAAAACTATCATTTTGAAACTTGGTTGTATTTTCTGGATGTTGTATTTTGGTGGTAGTTACTTCACCACGATGGATATTATTTCAAATTATCAAATGAAGTCGTTTTATGTTGTCATCCATCGATTGGTGACTCTGATGTTCATGTTGCTGACGATCCCAACCGCGGGGGGGCCCACGTGGGGCGGATCGTTACATAAAGCATCGAAGACCTCATCACGAGTGAATTATTCATCCATTAACTTAACACTTATAGATTCCATGATGGAATTTGTGCGAAGATTCAACACTCGAAATGCTTTACTATTGGTAGAGTAGCCTAGAAATATACATTTTTCACCCTTAGCATCAAATTTCTGCATGTGCTCTCGGTCAGCCAAGATGTAGCACTCACTACCAAAAATATGAAAATATTGAACATTAGGCTTTCTCCCCCTCCATATTTCATGTTGTGTTTGCATAGCTCCTGGCCGGAGAGTGATACGATTGTGAATGACATGCAGTATTGATAGCTTCAGCCTAAAACTTTAGAGGAATTTTTCTTGCATGTAAGAGAACTCTGGCCATCTCCTGCAGAGTACAATTTTTTCGCTCCACAATTCCTTTTTGTTGTGGAGTAATAGGGACGAAGCATTCATGTTTGATCCCCTGAGAGATGCAATATTCATCAAACTTGCTGTTCTTAAATTTTTTCCCATGATCACTTCGAATACGAATGATCTTTACTTCTTTTTCATTTTGAACCTGAGTAGTCAATTTGTAGAAGGCATCAAAGCATTATGTCTTTTCTCGTAGAAACACCACCCATGTATATCTCGAATAGTCTTCAACTATAACATACACATACCTTTTCCTTCCAATACTTTCAACCTGCATTGATCCCATGAGGTCCTTGTATAATAGTTCAAGTATTCGATCGGATACCACTTGTTGTAACTGTTGGTGTGACACTTTGACCTGTTTCCCTACCTGGCACTCAGCACATTGAATATCTTGGACATTTATCTTGGGTAGACCTCCAACAATGTCTTTTTGAACTAATCTTTGAAGATTTCGATAATTTGTGTGTCCCAATTTCTTGTGCCTTATCTCAGCTTCATGGTTAGTATGACAACTAAGAGCTTTATGTGAGGACCATTGATAGCAATTATCTATAGATCGGTTGGCCTTTATGAGTAGATTGTTTTCCAAATCTCTGACCTGACAAGCATTTTTGTTGAATGGGACGTCCATGCCATCATCACACAGTTGACTAATGCTAATGAGATTCGCAGTCAATCCTTCAACCAATAGAACATTGTTTAGTTTTGGTAAACCAGAGACATTCAGCTCTCCTTTACCAACTATTGTAACTTTAGCTCCTCCTCCAAAGGTGACATGTGATTGCTTGACTGTCTTAATTTATGATAGATAAGCTCGATTACCAGTCATGTGTCTAAAGCAACCACTATCAAAATATCAGCCTTCCCAAGCAGTGGCGTTTAAGGAGGTCAGTACAACATGTCCTACAGTTTGTTCCTTCGGAACCCATACAGTTTGCTTTTTAGGGACCCAAACCTTTCTGGTGTTTTGAGAGTATCTACTCTTTCCTTTACCATATAGCTTGTAACAGTAGGGTGCAATGTGTCCCTTCTTCCCACAGTGATAACATCTTCATTTCGGCTTAGACTTCTTTTTGCCATGATCAGATTCTTGATTCTCTCCATAACCTATACCACTGGTATTTTTATATGGTCTACCATTTTCTAAAATTTCATCTAAGAGATTGGTACTAAAATTCATCATTTTCATATCATTTTTCATGGTTTGAACTTTTTCTTCTAGTACACCAATTTTGTTTTTGAGAGCTTTGTTCTCTTGTACTAGTTCCTGATTCCATGTGTCACTTTTAGCCTTTTCTGTAGTTGCTGTAAGATAAGCATGTGTAAGTTATGTCCAGCTGTGATAAAGTTTCCCATAATCAGCAACTAATTCTTCATGGGTAATCTCTGTTTCTTCATCACTGTCATCCTCTTTGGTAGCAACAACTAGTTTCTCCTGATTGGAAACATCTTCTACTGTGATGAAGGCAATCACCTCATCATCATCCTCTTCTTCATCTGAATCATCAGATAAAGTGGTGCCATAGCTCTTATGTTGTCTTTTTAAGTATGTTGGGCATTTAGATTGAATATGTTCATATCCTTCAGATCCTCTACATTGAATGCTTTTTCCTTTGTTCAAACTTCGAAAAGTAGAATCACTCCCTTTCTTGAACCTATCTTCTCCCCCTTTTCTGAATCTATCCTCCCTGTTATCTCGGGATCCTTGATATTCTTGTGCATCAACACCATTCTTGTTTATCCGTTTGAAGGTTTTGCTGAAGTTCTTGACAAACAACCCAATTTATTCAGGTAATTCAGGATTTTTCTCTACAGAACAGTCAGTCTTCAAAGCCAAGCTCTTGTTCTCCTCATTTTCCATGTTGAGTTCTTTCTCATAGGTGCCCAAGTTTCCAAGTAAAACATCCAGCCGATAAGTGGTCAGATTTTGAGCTTCAGCAATTACTAAAGCTTTTCCAGCAAATCGAGTAGGGAGAGTCCTGAGAATCTTCCTTACCTTCTAGACTCATTGGTTCTCCAAGTGATGCACATTCTGTAGCAATTTTTTGGACTCGAATTCCATATTCTTTGATGGTTTCATCCTCCCTCATCCTCATAGATTCCCAAGTTGAGGCCAATTGTTGCAGACGTACAATCGTCACTTGAGTGGTTCCTGTTGGGATTTTATACAAGTTTTACATATCAAATTGTGTAAAATCGTATGAAGGATCAAATACATAATTATAAAAATTCTCATTTAACTATGAGTTTGTGTATATACCTCTTGAAGCGAGTTTGAGTTGCGCAGCGGAAGAGCAACCAGCGTTCCTCTCTCTAGTTAGTCCACACCAACGCTAGCTTGATTCCTTCCTTGAAGCAACTAGAGCTTGAGTGTATTTGACAAAGAATGAATTAAGAAAGAAACGATTTTCTTCTCTTGATGTTATTCTTGTTTTGGCCGAATAGAGAAGGAAGAGGGAGTATTTTTTTCTTTTCAATTGTCTTACAAGTGAAAAGATGATAATGAGAAGATTGATTATTTTGTTTACCATCAAATGGTGTTTATATAGTGGTAACACAAAAAAACCTTCCTTTCAATTATTCACCATTTATTACAATAATAAGTGTGTGATGAATTTGCGGTTTAATCACATTAAACCGAAAGACGTAACGCCTCCACAATTAAGAACCAATTAATACAATATTAATTGTGTTTGAATTCAAAGTCAAACAAGCCAATTGAATTTCTCTTGATTCTTTGACATTTACACTTTTAACCTGGAAGTTTCAGTCATATTGAAAATCAAGTGCATTGTATGTGTGTGACCTTCTAGGATCGAAATGACATTAGTCATACGTTAATAAAATATCAACCAAGTATTTTACTAACATATAAATTATGAGCGGGCCCTAGTAAAATCATCATGACCCCTAATGCATTTCGAATTCATTCCCAGCACGTATATTATTGTCAAACATAATATACGTATGAAGTTAACTTTAAATAAGTAATCACTACGAACAATCAAATTGTTCAACGGGCACTTATTATGACGTGTCAAACACCTCATAATTCTAACAGTTCCTTCATAAGTGTTTTGAAGTATGTCCCATGCATTTTTAGCAATAGTTTCCATAGTGATTAGTTCATAAACGTTTCCATCCACACAGGAAAATAGATAGTGCATAGCCCTATTGTTTGCTAATGCTAGATCTGATTCAGCATCAATCCATTCTTCCTCTTCTTTATGTACCATTTGCCCATTTACTTCCTTAGTGGGAGGTTCCCAACCTTTGACAACAATCATCCATGTACGTTTCTCGAGAGATTTGAGAAAAATAGTCATCTTATACTTCTAAAAGCTATAGTTATTCCCGTTTAGATCAGATGGTCTCAGTGATTGATTGGAATTAGTCATTCTAGTAGATTACTTTGATCGTTTCTCACTCTGTATATTGAGTGTCCGCTCTGATACCAATTGAAAGATCTTTATCCACTATGAGTGTTATACCAGATGTTACAACAATAGGTTTAACAGAAAGGAATGACAAGTAAATAAATTAACACAGAGAACTTGGTAACCCAGTTCAGTACACGAGCACCTACGTCTAGGGGGGGCAACCTATCCAAGGGAATAATCCACTATAAGAAAAGAGCCTTACAAGAAGGGACTTACAAGTATCTACACATACTCCTAGTCGCCCTTAAACTAGGCTTTTTTTATAGGCTCCCTACGGCTAAATCTCACTCTTTGACCTAGACATTTAGTATAGAAGCTTAAGGAATAAAATGCTTCTATACAAAATATGGCCTAGACAATATAATACAAGTGCTTCAAAGCTTTTTGTGTGAAAGTGAATAAAAGGTGTGGAGAGATGTCTTCTAGTGTAGTGTCAAGGTCCTTTTATACTAGGCCTTCGGTCCTTCATATTGATTCAGTCAACTTTGATTAAATGCACTATGATTGACATATACTGAATTAATGCTCCTTCTTTATTTGGACAAAGACCGCTTTAATGCTCCTCTTTTATTTGGTCTTCAACCGCGATTATGTCCATAGCCTAAATTTCTCTTATCAGCAATGATTGACGTTTGACTCTTCTAGAAGGAAATCATTTGATTAATCACGTGGCACAATGCTCCATTGATTTAGCGTCTTTAATGCATTGTTGCTAACACTTGGTATAGTGAAAAACTTCCTCCAACACATGTACCAACATAATTTTTTCACATGTAGAATAATAGATATTTACATTTTAAATCGTATTTGTTGACCACTAAAAGTCAAAATGTGACAACCATTTAGTGATGGAAGGAGTATTATTCATTACAAATCCCAAACTTAAAGGGGGTTAGCTTTTGTAAGCCTTATCAAGTATCGAGTCCGGATTCGGTGCATCAATAATTCGGTGCACCCGGTGCATCAGGTACCCATTTAAAGGTTTTACGTGGGTACTGTACCCACTTGAAACTTCATTATTGGTACTTGTACCCAAATTGTACTATAACAATGGTACAATACCACATATTTATTTTGGATTGATAAATATGTGGTATTGTACCATTGTTATAGTACAATTTGGGTACAAGTACCAATGATGAAGTTTCAATTGGGTACAGTACCCACGTGAAACCTTTAAATGGGTACCTGATGCACCTGATGCATGGAAGTATTGATGCACCCAATCTTTTCACCAAGTATCGTTCCATCTAACATTGTTTCTTTCTTGGAGAAAGTACAGAACTCTTCAAAATTGTCTTGGCCCAAGCACTTATTTGTTGAGGAGAAACTGATCCAATTTTGAGTTGTTGATGTTTATACCGATCGATTATGGAAGAAATTTTTTGATTCATTCCGATTACGATTAAGATTCCTTCCTATTAATCTGGAAGTTCTTCTCAAATACAAGGAAACGATTCTGTTCCAGAGCTAAAGATCATAATTCTCGAACGAGCAATCGAAAAGATTTTGGAGCATCCTCATGATTAGGTATTGGTCCTCGTTGAGATGATAGTCTGGTTTAAGTTTTTCGTTAGCATACCCTCTATCTGTAATGCAAGTTAGCATACCCTCTATCTGTAATGCAAGATAATCAATGAGTCGATAGCCTACTAACATAGTGGCCATAACGCACACGTCCATCCAGGTGTTGTTTAGCCCTACTGATCTGGTGGCAGGAAAATCGGTTACTTGACAGTAGACTCCGGTCGAGCATTCATAGTAGTCATGGGGCTCAGAAGCTTGTAGCAGTAGTATCGAAAGCTCAAATATTATGAAAGGTGGTATTTGCTGAATATAGTATCGGTGTTTAACAACCATAAGCGTAGCACCAAACGCCAATCTTAGACTCTGAGAGACTAGGACACCGAAGAGAAGTATAAGAAGGGAGAGGCCGAAGACTATAGCATCGGTTTAAGCCCACCCATCCAGTAAAGAATGAAAGTAAATGCTGAGCTCCAATGGAAGATCTCCCACTGTCTTAGCTAGAAAATAAGATGAAAGGCGATACATCCCAGATGTTCGCTCCCTGATCAACATTCAAGTTGATCCAATCGCAACTGGAAGCATACTACTTATATCATCCCTTGCGCCTAGCCCACCTGCACGTGTTACATCATCAGGTATTATAGATGCTTCCAAGTTTACTTCAACTTTAGAAGGTAGTGCTGAATCCGGCGAGACATCTTTATCATATTTAAAGAATACTGTGTTTCCTCCAGTATTTGCTTCTTGAACAACTTGGCCACTGCTTAGACCACCTTCAGTGCCCGGTTTACGCTCAAAATAATTAGCTGCATCATCTTTGCTGCTCCTCTCAGTCTCCTCTGTCACTTCAAAATGAAAGCAAACTATGAATCCAACAACTATAATGATTGATATACTCGTTATAATTCATCACGAGCAAAATTCCAAAAAATATCAATTCATTACCAGGCTGCAACCACATTCAACTAAGGACTACACGATTAAAACATACATTGTTGTCATGTTTGTATCACTCATACTGTTGTAACCAAATTCAACTAAGCACTATACGATTAAGAGACATCGTTGTCAATTTTTATCCAGCATATTTCCATCATCATCCAACCGAAGTTCTTCCTCATTTTCACAACTTTCCCAAAATTTAAAACTATATGCCTGCAACAACATTATAAGCATACACTTAAATACCAATTATTAGTATCTTACAGTAAGACAAATCCAAGTCTTTAACTAACCTGAACCCTAATGTTTAATCAGAGAATCAAAGTATTACAATTAAGCTAATGAGATAGTAGAATAGTAGGCCAACAACCACGTTGTATTTGTGTTTAAATTGCAATATATTTGAGTATTTCGAACACCCATAATATATTTTGAATAACCACTTTATAATACTAAGATCCGCCGGTGACTACTAGTGTACCTTGCAATTTTTTAGATGATTTATAATCCATAATCAGCAGCAACCTTAGCACAGTACAAGATTATCTTCAACCTTCCTGTAGACACCAATCTCAGAAAAGATCAACATTTCCAGCACTTACACTATACTACTTGTTAAGATAGCACATCCACATCAGAAGTCGATGTCCTACAATATATAATATTTTGGCTACTTCCTCCATTGCCAATTAATTTTAGAATGAAATTTCGTAGACTCTTAATACTACTCATAATAATACCAAATGGTATAACAAGAAAACACGAAACCAACAAATTTATGAGATGAAAACAGTTGTCTTACAGAAGTCTATGTTGGTTTGGCTATTGGGTAGGTGCGTGTAGAACAGTTGAGGTCTTCTTCAGAGACATGTAGCTGAGATTTTGTGGGTGAGACACTTCGAGTTCAAGAACAAACGTGGGTTTAAGTAGCTAGTGACACGTGCAATTGTATAAATGAATGGTGTACATTCGAGTCGATTTCGATTCCTCTCGTCACACTCAAAAAGTGTGTTTGGTATAGTGGAATGAAATGGATTATATACGAATGGAATTGAATTGAATCACTTAGTTTGGTAGCTATTAATTAATATTAATTACATTGCTTAGTTAATTGAAATAATTCAAATGATCGAGTAATATTCATTACTCCCAGCTTGAGGTAATCATCCATTACTTAGTAGTAGGTAATCAGATTAGGAAAAAATATGACACACATACCCTTCAGTCATCTACACGATTCTCTCTTTTTGTTTCTATTAATTCACGTTTCTATGGCTTCTCTCAACTAGTATATATAAAGTCAAATTCACAGCAAATTTTTCAGTTTAGAGCAAGAATTATCTCTTTTTTCCTTCAAATACAAGAACCATCTTCTTTTTCTCTTCAAGTAAATAATCTTTTCGCCTCAAGTAAGCAACTTTTATTCACTAGTATGCAATTTTTTATTTTTACTAATCGAGTTGTTTTCTTCATTATTGATGATTTTGTTTAGTATGTGATGATGTGCTTACAACACAAAACATCCGGAAATAGACATATAGTGGGAGACTTTACCCAAGAAATGGGTAAAAAAATGGTATCGTTATATATTAGTAGGTCAATCAAATACGAGGAAGGATTCCTCAGTTGTATGAATAATATCTGTTATGACAGCGGAAGCGAATTAACAAATCATATGCGAATCTTAGACAAAGAATCACGTAAAGTGCACGAAAGTAAAGAACACCAGAATTTAACGTGGTCTCCCTAACAACGTGTTAGGACTACTCCACGGGCTCCAAGCCACAAACAATTCACTATAACGGGAAAATCAGGTTACAGAGTTGATCAATCAGATCTCAGATGAATAGAATTACCAGCCTACACTATTCCTAGAATAGAATTATAAGACTCACTATTCCAGAACTCTTAACCTATCTAATTAGCTACATCCTGTCTCTCTTTGGAACCTAGACCTCAGAGAATAGAAAACAGGAAATCTATTCTCTGAGTCTTCTATTCGGCTCATCCAAGTCTAAGGAGCAAGTCCCCTATTTATAGGTAATCAGGAAAACCTAAGTAGACTAGTAGAGAAGGCCCAAAGTGTTGGAAATTGATGTGTCAATTTCCTCAATTAGTGCCCGTGAACTATATCATCTATATATACGGTTCAACAACCGATAGTTATCTGAACTATCAGTAGTCTCACCCGAGATAATGCCGGGGGTCATCGAATGGCAGACTAGGCTCTCACGATGATCTTCGGGATTCGTGTATACGGTCTTATACGTTGAATCCCGATGCCTTCGTTACTCGGGCTATGAGGTCACACTCGTAACAATTACCGAAGATACTTTCGAGTAATGACCCGAAAGTGAATAAGGGATTTGATCCATATTGAGGAATTTCGGTTCGATCGAGATCGTGTCCCGACCGAACCGATGGTGCGCCCGGAATTGGTTCCGGCCACACCATTTGGGGTTTATGTATATATATATATATGTGAGATATATATATATATATATTATCATTTATTGAAATGATTTAATTAATTAATGAATTAATTAAATAAGATATGATTTAATTAATTAATTAAGATTAATTAATTCCATCATCATGAATGGTTGACATCTTGGTGGCTACTTTATGCCTTGGGAAGGCTTTGTAAGTCTTGGGAAGAACTCTTGTAAGAGAATCTTCCATGGACCAAGAGGCATTAACCATATGGATGGTTAATGTGTTTGTTTAGTGTATAATGTGTTTCATCATCCATTCTATATCATAAGATGATATAGAATGGGTAGAGTATCAAGCTAAGTCATCACACAACTCTTGTTAGAGAACACAAACAAACACACACACTTCATCTTCAAACCCTCTAGCAAAACTCTAAGTGTTAGAGTATACAAATTGTTCTATAGTTTGCTATAGTAGTTAGACTACACACTCCTCAATAACACACACTAGTCCAAGTGTGTCTTATTGCTATCTCAGGTATTGGTGTGGACTATTTCATAGTAGTTCCATATCACATTGGTGATAGAAATTTCTTCAAGAAGAAAGCAAGGAGCAAGGTGTGGGGATAAGCACTTGAAGATCATATCGTTTCCGCTCACGCTTCAAAGGTATATCTTTGTAGCACCACCCTACTATATGTTATTTGTAGCATATTCACTATCTTTAAACATATACTTCTATGAGCTAGTTTTATTGTGTAAGTTCTAACGATCAACGAATTAGGGTTTTCTAGACATATGAACTATCGTAGTTCATTGTGTCTCGCAACCCCGGGATATTCCAACATGGTATCATGAGCTATATTACACGTTTAACATGTTCTAGAAGTGTTTAAAGTAGTACCATATAGTATATATGTCGATATATGAACCGTAGCCAATTTTTCGTTTCGGAAAACCCTCCCCGACAAACCAAGGATGCGCGTGCGTCTCGGCAAGCCAAGGATGCGGGTCCCCTGGAACGCGCATTCTCGGCATGCCTTGGACACGGCACGCCTTGGCCCGGAGCAGGGCTCGGCTTCCCTCGACGCGCCCTTGGATGCCCCTGGAACCCCCCCCCCCCCCCCCCGCGCGTCCGCGCGTTTTGTTCCCTGGACAGCCCCTGTCCGCAGCCCCTGTCCGCGCGCGGACTGCCTTGGCAACCCCCTTGTCCCCGTTTGATCGTGGCTCCATCGTGAGCTATGGCTCACGATGGAGCTCACGATGGACTATAACTTCGCCTGATGTTTTCGAAACAAAACGAATCGATTAAGTCCAAAGTCATTTGATGATTATGGACGTTTTCGGTTTGTTATGGGTGATTTAGAGATTGTTTTGGAAATAATCTTATAAGTCCAAAACATTCTTTGAGAAGTTTAAAATAGTTTAAAATTAGCATGTATGTCAAAGTGTTGATTTTATCCTATTGGTACTAATTAAATTGTTTAATTGAGTATCGAAAGGAAGTTTGTGGTTGAGTTATTATGAACCTTAAACTTATGCTAAGTCTCTTTGAATGTAATTGGGTTATTAGTTCAAAATGTTGAACTTATGGTAAAACTTCCGATAATTGGCTATGTTAGTTGTTGGACAACTAAAGGTTATGATATGCATATATGACTATGATTCACATTATTTGAATGTGAGTATGTGTGTGAGTTGTGTGTTGCTTGTGTGTTTTATTCCATTCCTAGCATGTTTATGTGTTTTATGTATAATGTGTTATACATATATAAACTGTAGTCTGAATGGAATGGGGATTTGATATGGCCTAGTATTTATTCGAAATACAGTCTGCGTACTGTCCTTGATATTGAAATACGATGCATGTGTCGTTTTAAATTATTGTATTGTTATTTCTTTTTCGCGGCGCATGTGCCATTTAATGCGAAAGTTGATTATGTAACAAGACATGAAGAGACGGACTTGGAGCATGGCGATGTCCAAGAAGACGGAGACCAAGGACTTAGTTTAGAACTAGTTAGACTAGTTTTATTTAATGTCTTTTAGGCCATATCACGTCCCTTTAAAGTGTTTATTATTCATGCCATGTTTCATGCTTACATATATTTTCTTGAAGTATATGTATACCTTATGTGATATGCATGAAATGTGGATTACATGTTTAATCTAAACCCCTCCACGTAATAATTAAGTGTTTGCCAAACCTAAGTTCAAAGTTGTCAAACTTTCCTACGTTTCGAGTGGATCATCCCTAGATGGGCACTTTGATTCATAGGAATAGGAGGCAATGGGATTACATGCGCTACAGGTTAGCCCATCGAACCGGCAAATGTAATTCATCCCTTTATGGTGAACAAAGGTTGCTTAAAACGTGGCTACAGGTTAGCCCATCGAACCGGCCCGTTTGGCAAAGGAAGTCTATAGTGTCTTAAAACGACTAGTGATAGACGCCAAGAGTCATATATAATCATTGGATGATTGATATATGATAGTCTAGTAGAACTTACCCATGGATTGGACTATGAGGATGATTGCGTGTGCCGCTCATACCCAAGTCCGTGGGGTCTTGGTATACTTGTACACTTCGAGGGGTTGTTGGTACTCGTATTATTTTTTTCAAGCATGCTTTACTTGTATCGTATGTTTTACATATAAATTAAACTGAACGTCGTTTCATACTCGCATGTTTTAGATGGCAACTGCTAAGAAATCAACTTCAAACTCACTCCGATCTACACTTGAGAAGTGTAAACTCAATGGCAATAACTTCAACGACTGGTCTCGTAACTTGAGAATCGTTCTCAAGCACGAGAGAGTCGAATATGTTCTTAAGGAAGAACTTCCTCTTCCACCCCATGAGGATGCCGATGAGCTAGAACGTGGTGCATATGATGTACACGTGGATGATGCATTGGATGTCCAATGTCTCATGCTGGCCAACATGGAACCGAATCTTCAGATTCAGTTTGAAAATGTGGCAGCATATGACATGTACTGCAGACTGGAACAGATGTTCCAGAAGCGGGCAAGAAATGAGCGGTACGAAGCTGTTTGTGTCCTCATGGATTGCAAACTATCCAATGGTCAATAGGCTAGTCCTCATGTTCTCAAGATGATTGGGATCATCGAGAGACTTGAGTCTTTGGGAACTCAGTTTTCCAAGGATTTGGCTGTTGACATAATCCTCCGTTCCCTTCCTGACAAGTTTGGTAACTTTGTCATGAACTTCAACATGCATGACTTCGATAAGTCGTTGTCGGAGTTGCATAACATGATCAGCACGGCTGATACTGCGTTGAAGGGTGGGAAGAGCTCTACCCCTACTCCCTCTGTTATGATGATTCAGAACAAGAAGGCCTTTAAGAAAGGCAAGGGGAAATGGAAGGGAAAGGCCAAGACTGGAACAGTCAAGGCCCAGACTTCCAAAACTCCGGCTAAAGGTCCTAAGGGGACTGACCAGTGTCATTATTGTAATACACCTGGTCACTAGAAGAGGAACTGCAAGAAGTACCTCGAAGATAAGAAGAGTGGGACTCTTCCGACAGGTATATTCGTTATTGAAGCTTTCATCACCTCCAATAACTCTACTTGGGTACTTGACTTAGGATGTGGTTCTCATATTTGTCGAAATATGCAGGTACTACATGACAATAGAGCCCTCGGAAGGGAGAGGTGGACTTGCGGGTAGGCAATGGAGCAAAGGTTGCTGCAGTTGCCGTGGGCAAGATAGATTTAAAACTACCATCCGGGATGGTCTTAGTTTTAAATAATGTATATTGTATTCCTACAATTTCTAGAAATATTATTTCCATATCTGTTTTGAACAATGATGGTTTTACCATCCTTATGGAAAGGAATATATGTTCTATTAATCGTGATAGTTTACTTTATGCAAAAGCTTCAAACCAAAATGGTCTTTTCATACTAGATGAGGACCATGAGGTATATAACGTAAATATTAAAAGGAACAAGCCTAACGACTTGAATCCTACCTACCTATGGCATTGCAGACATGGTCATATAAATGAAAATTGCATCAAGAAACTCCACGAAAGTGGAATTATTGAGTCACTTGATTTTGAATCATATGACCAATGCGAATCATGCCTTTTGGGCAAGATGACCAAATCACCTTTCACTGGAACGAGTGAAAGGGCAAGTGATTTATTGGGGATAATACATACCGATGTATGTGGTCCAATGAACACTCCTGCAAGAGGTGGTTTTCCCTACTTCATTACCTTCACGGATGACTTTAGCCGTTATGGCTATGTCTATCTAATGAAGCACAAGAGTGAAGCCTTTGAAAAGTTCAAAGAATTCCAAAATGAAGTAGAGAATCAACTCGGCAAGACTATTAAAACTCTTCGATCCGATCGAGGAGGCGAATATATGAGCCACGAGTTTGACGCTCATCTTAGAGATTGTGGAATTGTTTCACAACTCACACCGGCCGGAACACCACAACATAATGGTGTGTCCGAAAGGAGGAATCGCACTCTGTTAGACAGTTTGCGATCCATGATGAGTCGAACCTACCTACATGTCAGCTTCTGGGGTTACGCGTTGCAAACTGCTGCACTTACCTTAAATAATTGTCCAACCAAGTCAGCTGAGAAAGTACCATATGAGATGTGGTTTGGGAAACGTCCCAAGATTAGCTTCCTCAGGGTTTGGGGTTGCTTGGCCTACGTCAAGAAATTGAACGTAGACAAGCTAGGCCCAAAGGCTGACTTGTGCCATTTCATTGGTTATCCAAAGGAAACCAAAGGATATTATTTCTACCTTAAGCCAGAAAATAAGATTTTCGTGGCTAGGACAGCACTTTTCCTTGAGAAAGAGTTCTTATCAGGAAATGTCAGAAATACGGTACAACTTGAAGAAGTTCAAGATGATGAGCCGAATGAGTTAATGAACTCATTCGACACGTTTAATGAGCAAGTTGAGTTGTCGAACTCAAGAAACTCAATGAATGAGAGAGATGGGTTATTGAACCCAAGTGTCTCATCAAATGAGCAAGTCGAGTTAACGAACTCGGCAGGCTCACTTCAGGAAGTAGATCCTCCATTCATGATGGATCCTATCTTGGACCCTAGATCCACGGTAGATGAAACTCCTGAAGAAGTACCGACCCTTAGGAAATCCAGTAGGACTCGTCATGTTCCCGATAGATGGTATGGGGAATCCTTCTTGATAGAAGACGACGAGCCTTATACTTATGGAGCCGCAATGAAAGGGCCAGATAGCGAGTCATGGCTTGAAGCCATGAAATCCGAGATAGACTCTATGTACCAGAATGATGTCTGGACATTGGTTCACTTACCCGAAGGTGCTAGACCTATCGAGTGTAAGTGGGTCTTTAAGAAAAAACTTGATAAAGATGGAAATGTCCATGTTTACAAGGCTAGACTAGTGGCGAAGGGTTTCAAACAAATTCATGGTATTGACTATGATGAAACCTACTCACCGGTAGTCATGTTCAAGTCTATTCGGATCCTCTTAGCCATTGCCGCATATTATGACTATGAAATATGGCAAATGGATGTAAAGACCGCTTTCCTTAATGGAAACCTTGAGGAGGATGTGTACATGACACAACCTCCAGGCTTTACATGTCCAAAAGGACCTAAGAAGGTATGTAAGCTTTAGAGATCCATTTATGGACTCAAGCAAGCTTCTCGCAGTTGGAACCTCCGATTCAATGAAGCAATTAAAGAATTTGGCTTCATTCAGAATGAGGAGGATGCTTGTGTATACAAGAAGGTAAGTGGGAGCCACATTGCATTTATAGTCCTGTATGTAGATGACATACTGATCATTGGAAACAACAAACCACTCCTTGAGTCAATCAAGAGATGGTTGTGTAAGTGTTTCTCGATGAAGGACTTAGGAGAGGCGCAATATATCCTTGGAATCAAGATATATCGGGATCGAGCCAATAGGTTGATTGGCCTGAGACAGGACACTTATATTGATAAGGTTCTGAGACGATTCGATATGATCGATTTCAAAAAGGGAATACTGCCTATGGCAACTGGCACTATTCTCGGCAAAAGTCAGTGCCCCACCACTGACGTCGAGAAGGAGAACATGAGTAGAGTCCCGTATGCTTCAGCCATAGGATCTATCATGTATGCCATGTTGTGCACTAGACCAGACGTATCATACGCTCTGAGTCTGACCAGCCGATATCAAACGAATCCAGGCAACAGCCATTGGACCGCTGTGAAATCTATCCTTAAGTACTTGAGAAGGACTAAGGATATGTTTCTGGTATATGGCGGAGATGAGGAGTTGATTGCAAAAGGTTTCACCGATGCCAGTTTCCAAACCGATCGAGACGATTTTCGTTCTCAAACCGGGTTTGTATTCTGCCTGAACGGTGGAGCCATCTGTTGGAAGAGTTCCAAGCAGGACACAGTTGCAGATTCTACTACGGAGGCCGAGTACATTGCAGCTTCTGAAGCAGCCAAGGAGGCATGTTGTCTTAAGAAGTTTATGACTGAGCTTGGGGTAGTTCCTAGCGCTGATGGTCCAATTGAGTTGTTATGTGATAACACTGGAGCCATAGCACAGGCTAAGGAACCCAGGGCTCATCATAAGTCCAAGCATGTCCTCAAGAAGTATCACCTTGTCCGTGAAATGTTCCAGAGAGGTGACATCAAAGTATCCAAAGTAGGTACAGACGACAACGCAGCTGATCCCTTGACTAAACCATTGCCTCAGACCAAACATGAGTTCCATACTTCAGCTATTGGACTTAGACTTAGGTCCGAGTGGTCTTAGTCTTAGTGGGAGCTTTATTTCAGTTTATTTGATTTATATGTATGAAGTATACTTTTGTAAAACTCTTATTGTTGAATAAAAGTATTACTTCTTGTTTATTGATTGCCTATTCTTTTATAGCACTTGAATAAACAATTGAATATTTAATCATAGTTGTATGATAAATATTTTAATTCCCATGTAATCACGAGTTCTTGAAGAGGAGCCAATAAGTGTATTGGCTAAGGAACCCCTTTTTCAAGACAAGAACTGTGGTGATTACATTGTCCCTAGTGGTGTGTCCCAGCGTTTTGGGAACGGACACAACCAAACTAGCGTGTAATGATTCGTTTGACTTTGTTTCTTAAGTCAAAAGGATGGTCCAAATCATTACATGGGTTCATTGTCAAGAGAGTCTTGACATGGTACTGGACAGTGACCGTTGTGAAATTATAGAAGAGATCTTGTGTCCTATATTTCACACGAGCCATATGATAGAGGTTCTGAGACCTACATGCATATCATTCTCATGCTACGTGAGCATGAGGCTTTGACTACTTCCGGACCCATCCGTTACTGGTGGTAATGGGGTACGTTGGGTCTTATGTGAATGTAGTGGTGAGATGATCGGTGATGCATTGGTAGGTTCTTTGTCCACCCTGGTATACAGGGAAGGTTTTTCTGGCCACTCGGAGAGTGAGTCTTACTTATGAATTCACCCGTTATGAACGGGAGTGAGACTATCTCGTGTTCCGAGAAATTATGTCATAGGAGTTGGCGACACGCTTTCTTGCTTTAGCCTATGACGAAAACCGAGGACAAAGGGAATCATGTGACAAGGATGCAAGTGTACATCCAAGACATTGGTAATAGTCCAAGGGCAAGTGGGAGTGTTGGAAATTGATGTGTCAATTTCCTCAATTAGTGCCCGTGAACTATATCATCTATATACGGTTCAACAACCGATAGTTATCTGAACTATCAGTAGTCTCACCCGAGATAATGTCGGGGGTCATCGAATGGCAGACTAGGCTCTCACGATGATCTTCGGGATTCGTGTATACGGTCTTATACGTTGAATCCCGATGCCTTCGTTACTCGGGCTATGAGGTCACACACGTAACAATTACCGAAGATACTTTCGAGTAGTGACCCGAAAGTGAATAAGGGATTTGATCCATATTGAGGAATTTCGGTTCGATCGAGATCGTGTCCCGACCGAACCGATGGTGCGCCCGGAATTGGTTCCGGACACACCATTTGGGGTTTATGTATATATATATATATATGTGAGATATATATATATATATTATCATTTATTGAAATGATTTAATTAATTAATGAATTAATTAAATAAGATATGATTTAATTAATTAATTAAGATTAATTAATTCCATCATCATGAATGGTTGACATCTTGGTGGCTACTTTATGCCTTGGGAAGGCTTTGTAAGTCTTGGGAAGAACTCTTGTAAGAGAATCTTCCATGGATTAAGAGGCATTAACCATATGGATGGTTAATGTGTTTGTTTAGTGTATAATGTGTTTCATCATCCATTCTATATCATAAGTCATCACACAACTCTTGTTAGAGAACACAAACAAACACACACACTTCATCTTCAAACCCTCTAGCAAAACTCTAAGTGTTAGAGTATAGAAATTGTTCTATAGTTTGCTATAGTAGTTAGACTACACACTCCTCAATAACACACACTAGTCCAAGTGTGTCTTATTGCTATCTAAGGTATTGGTGTGGACTATTTCATAGTAGTTCCATATCACCTTGGTGATAAAAATTTCTTCAAGAAGAAAGCAAGGAGCAAGGTGTGGGGATAAGCACTTAAAGATCATATCGCTTCCGCTCACGCTTCAAAGGTATATCTTTGTAGCACCACTCTACTATATGTTATTTGTAGCATATTCACTATCTTTAAACATATACTTTTATGAGCTAGTTTTATTGTGTAAGTTCTAACGATCAACGAATTAGGGTTTTCTAGACATATGAACTATCGTAGTTCATTGTGTCTCGCAACCCCGGGATATTCCAACACAAAGCCCATCAGAAACTGCCAAAACCCTCGCGTCTTCAGATCCGATCAGGATTTGGAAAGTTCCGACCAAATCCCGATGAAACGCAGATTCAAGGCATATTCCAACAATCTCCACCTTGACTTGAATCCTCTTCAGATATCAGCTACAAAAACTCTTCCCAATGGGCCAGATGTACTACTAGTACCAAATGTGCTCAGATAGTGAACTCAGATGTTGCCCAGCAACTCAGATGCGAATAGACGACGCCCAACATCTCCATCCCATAACTGTGACAGAAGTGCCCCAAACCGACACCAAAGGACTAGACGATGCCCAGCATCTCCATCCCATATTGCCCTGCCACCGGGCTACTCCAGATGTACCAAATGCGTCACATGTACCAAATGTACCAGATGCGTCAAATGTACCAAATGTACCAGATGCGCCAAATGTACCAAGTGTACCAAATACGCCAGATTTACTCAGATGTGATAGATGTGCCCAGAAGACACTCAGAAGAGATAAACGGTGTCCAACACCTCCATCTCATATGTTGCCCTATCACCGGGCAATTTCAGATGTGTTGATCTCAACACCAGATGAATAGTAACCTAAAACGACTATCGCAGATTTACTCAATTTCATATGTTGCCCTATCGCAGAAATTGAACCCCTTCTTGTCCAAACGACTCAGAGATAACAAATTCATCGTCAAGTGAGATACATGTCCTACAACGTTCAATGTACAGACTGCTCCGGAATCAAGGACCGACACATCGGTGTAAAATGTGTCATCCACTGCAACAAGGCTATGTCCTCTTCTGAATGTGTACCGCCGTTGGCAATCGCGACAATACCATCCGAGAATCCTTTCTGTTGCTGCCTCCTCTTGGGTCATACCAAACCCAACTCCATATGTTGTAGCACTCACCCGTCACACTAGGACCCATCATCGGCCTACTGAAGAACTTCTTCTCCGATGTATCATGATCTTCACTAGTATCAACCAATGCATCATGAACGTCCAACCAAAAAGACTCTGTGAGAATTACCTACCATGGAGGGCATAATAACCTGATCCGGAGACTCAGAGACTATAACTAATTCCTCCCATTATGTTTATCTAAAATCGTCACTTCACCACTCATCTTCTTCGCAGATCTAGCCCAAGGTTCTAATACCAATTTCTTCAGAAATCCGGATCACCAACCTTAGCTCTGATACCAATTTGTTATGACAGCGGAAGCGAATTAACAAATCAGATGCGAATATTAGACAAAGAATCACGTAAAGTGCACGAAAGTAAAGAACACCAGAATTTAACGTGGTCTCCCTAACAACGTGTTAGGACTACTCCACGGGCTCCAAGCCACAAACAATTCACTATAATGGGAAAATCATGTTACAGAGTTGATCAATCAGATCTCAGATGAATAGAATTACCAGCCTACACTATTCCTAGAATAGAATTATAAGACTCACTATTCCAGAACTCTTAACCTATCTAATTAGCTACATCCTGTCTCTGGAACCTAGACCTCAGAGAATAGAAAACAGGAAATCTATTCTCTGAGTCTTCTATTCGGCTCATCCAAGTCTAAGGAGCAAGTCCCCTATTTATAGGTAATCAGGAAAACCTAAGTAGACTAGTAGAGAAGGCCCAAAGCCCATCAGAAACTGCCAAAACCCTCGCGTCTTCAGATCCGATCAGGATTTGGAAAGTTCCGACCAAATCCCGATGAAACGCAGATTCAAGGCATATTCCAACAATATCTCCAGTTGTCTTGAATTTCTGGTTCTCTAAACAAACTAAATGCTTCATAAGTAAACAAGATCTTCATATCTAATGTATTATTCTCTCCGTCCCTAAATGATTGGTATATTTTACTTTTGCATGGTCAATAAAACACGATTTCAAACATAAATATCTCCTATTTTACATGTGAAAAAATTATAAGAAGTTGATAGTTCAAAAATATATTGAAACGAATCTAACAAGATATTATATGACTATATTATTTCTTATTGGTTAATGAGAAATTATTGAACAAAATTTTTAAAGTTAGACCATGTAAAGTCAAAATGTACCAATCATTTGGAGACGGAGGGAGTAGATAATAGGAATTCAAATGTATCATCATATTCCAGTTACATGATTTGAGTTGTCCCCTCTAAACTGTTTTGAATGAAGAAAAAAACATGATTCCTCACCTGCACCCGAAACTGATATGTTATATGGTCATATATGACTAAGTATTTTTAATGTTCAAACAGTGAATAGATAGTTTGTGAGAGGACTAAATTTGGAATGATATAAAATTTATATACAAGGTGATATTAAGATGGATATCACGACATTTCAGAATTTTTGAGCTTTGCTTAAGAAGTGTGGTGGATTGAAACATAGTTTGATGAATCAGTTGCCCTCATTCTTTACATTTTTGCCCATCATCATAAAAATAGGATGATAAAATTCAATTTCACTAGACATTTTCGTAACGTTATATTTTGCGATCATTAGATTACATCATTTACTAATTAAGAAGCCTCAACCAATTTCTACGGAGTCAACTGATGAGAGATGGAAGTGGTTTCCGGGATGTTTAGGGGCATTAGATGGAACCTATATAAAGGTACGAGTTCATTTAGGTGACCGAACAATAAAATGATGTCTATATTTCTTTTCTTTTTTTTCTTTTGTAAATTAGCGATGAGGTGAGTATCGAACCATGACCTTATGATCACTGGCAAGAGCCTTTTCCACTAGGCTATTCGATTAACTCAATGATGTCTATATCTCTTGAGTTAATCGAATAACCTAGTGGAAAAGTCTCTTGCTAGTGACCAAAAGGTCCTGGGTTCGAAACTCACCTCATTGCTAATTTACAAAAAAAAAAATGATGTCTATATCTCTTAAATATAATTAAATATATGTATATTTATATGATTATGTATGTAGTGACATCAAATTTAATATGTATTTAATCTTATCGAATCATTATATATCAATTACTATACACATCCATATATATTAATATATAAAATGTGTGAGTCTAATGAAACATAGTTGCATTTTTTAATCATCATTTTCAAGCTTAAACCAAAAGAGGGACAAAAACATATAAAAAGTTGACGAATATAGACCAAAAAATAAAAAATGGTGCACAAATATTAGAATAAACTATAATTGTTACCACTCGACATGGTTAGTTTCAGTGGTCATTTAAACATGCATCAGTTCAATATTACATAGACCTATAACCTTTAATTTATAGTGTTATATGTTATGTTAAATAAGGAATATTTGTGGAGGTACATATTGTACGACCTTCATGTTAAAAATTAAATAAATTGAAAGAGATGCGATGTTAATTTTCATTCATCCTTTACGTTAGTATCAACTTTTTATCCTTATATTATTGATAAAACTAATTATAATTAAATCCTATAGGAGTACTATTCGTCAGAGACAGTTTTCTATTGAAATAATAGTTTAGTAATGATTTATATCGATATTTACTTTCCAAAAATATATTAGAATGATACCACATAAATAAATGGGAAAAAGGTAGGGATCATCATCAACATTTGACTCAGGCCCCTTTCACTCACTCTTCTTTGGAATGGTCCTAGTCGCTCACTCATCTTATGAATTGCCTTAGTCGCTCACTCTGTTCGTTAATTTCTCCGTTAGCTCGGTCACGTGCGTGGCACGTGGTATAGTAAGGGTATATTTGTCAATTTCCTTAACAAAATTTTAAAAAAAATAAAATAAAAATCTTTAATTAAAAAGGGAATGAAATTGAGGATCAATAAGGTTAGGTCTTCTCTCCTCAATTCAATTGAAGCCAAGATGGACTCATGCAGCGATTTTATAATTACAAGCAAAGAGAGATCGATTTTCTGCAAGTATTGTGGGCAAGGACGTGTGAGAAAGATTTCAAGGAAAAATACGAGATGATTTTAATGGTTGCAAATTACAGGGTGGTCATGGGTGGAATCTACAGTGAAAGAGAATGCAAAATTGAATCAAATGTTAGAACATGAGATGTTGAGCACAAGGTGTTTGAGAAAATGTCTGAAAGGCATAGTGTTTGTTGTAACTATTGCAATAGCTATTTTGATATTAGGATCCCCAAATGAGTCGATGAATAATGCTTCTCTACCACCTCGATGTAGCTCATAGGTTTGTTGTATGTGTTGTTAACTAATGTATTTATGTTGTATTAGAATGTTAATGTGGATGAATTGGTTTCAAGTAGCTGACTGAAGTTGTTTAGAATGGCATTAGTTATGGAATGAAAAAAGAAATTACAGCATACTTTAGTAATGTAGTTCTATTAAACACTCCAAGTCATCAACTAAATCATCAAAATAACATACTTTCGTAATGTAGTTCTAGATTTACGCATGACTGTTAGAAACTCCTAAGTCATGGGCAAAAACAACAAAATAGCATAGTTCACTAAGGTGTTTTTCTTAATTTAGGACTTCTATTTCTTCTGAGCTGCTTGATCCTTATGTAACGCCCCGCCTCGGAAACCGGGTCGGAACGTTATTTGATTTGATGGACTGGCCTCACAAACCACCACGGGTCTTTCCAGCACGTTTTGTCTTCACTCACGTGCCCACTAGGAAGTGTTCCAATAATAACATTTTGTCAATAAATAGAAAAAGGTATTACGAACTAAGCCTGGGGGTACCATTACATTACTGGGCCGCCCCAATAATAACATTTTGTCAATAAATAGAAAGTAGTGCATCATCAGTAGCGCCGCCAAATTCAAACGAAAAAGAAAAATGGCTGGTAAAGGATCTCTCTCGAGGGCAGCTTTGAATATCTGCCGAGATTCCCTCGAAATTTGTCTGCAAAAGGTTACTAATTATTTATTAGTGTGAATATTTTTGCCTATTCTAGTATTTTGACTTTTGATTATCTGAACATTAATTTGATTATTTTAACTTGTATAATAATTTGATTAGATTTTAATATTATAGTATTTTAATTAATAGCACTAATATGATTAGTTGTTAACATTATTTATATTGATTATAAATAATATTAAATGGTTGTTAATTAAAATTAAAGCTCTTAATTAATCATTTAATACCTATACTTTATTGTGTTAGTTGTTAATTAAAATTAAAGCTCTTAATTGCATATATGTGTTATAATTGTGTGTATGCTTGTGTGATGACATCCTTACATGTTTAATTAATTAATTCATATACTTTATATATTATGATATATGATGGATGTTTATTTTCATTTTGAATTAATGTTGGGATAAGTGATATGATCTGGTACACTACTACAAAATGTCACTTAGACGACACCCACTTAGACAACCCTTGAGAAAAGGGGTCGTCTAAGTGGCACTTGGACGACACTCCCGCGTGGTGTCGTCCAAGTGAGAACTTAGACGACCCCATGTGGTGTCGTCTAAGTTACTTTGAAATTAAAAAAAAAAAGAAAAAATTGTAGCACTTGGACGACCCCTCGCGGGAGGGTCGTCCAAGTTGATTAAATAATAAAAAAAACAAATTGTAGCACTTGGACGACCCCTCGCGGGAGGGTCGTCCAAGTGATTAAAAATTTTAAAAAAAAACTTTTCCTTTGTTTATTTCACACCCCCCCCCCCCCCCGCCCCCCCCCCCCCCCCCCCCCCAAACCCATGTGCGAACTGATGAAGAACCGGTGAGCAGCTCCAAAACCCCACCCCCAAAACAAATTAAACAAGCTCCCAAGCTCCCCTCCTTCTCATCCTCCTCCTCCTCCATTGTTCAAGGACTCGATTCATCTTCTTCCCAAGCTCCCCCTCCTTCTCCATTGTTCAAGTAAGTATTTTTTTTAATTTTTGGTTTATTATTGTAATTTAAGTTTGAATTAATTAGTTATTTTGTTTATTGAAATAATTAGCTTGCATTATTTGTTAACTTGTACATACTATTAACTATTTCGAAACTAGATTAGTTTGTTGATTGAAATTACTTAATTAGTTAGATATAATTAGTTTAAAATTAGAAAAATGTTAACTTTTATGATTATTTATGATGTAAAATTGAAAAATGTTATGCCATGGTTGTAAAATGTTAGGTCATAGTTGAAAAAATTGGATTATTTAGGATGTAAAATTGTAAAATATTAGGTCATAGTTGGAAAAATTAAAACTTGTGATGGTTTAAGATATAAAGTTGTAAAATGTTATTAGATATTAGATTAGTCTAGAATGTTTCTTGAAAAGTTATTGAATGTTCCTTGGTACATCTTTTGGTAGTAATCGATATGTGGTAGAAACTATGGATCGAAAATGGATGGTCGCCGATCCTTTGTCAAAGGAATATGAGAATGGAATCAATGACTTCATTGAGTTTGCAAGGTTGAATGCGAAAGACAAAGAGTACATTTTATGTCCTTGTTGGAAATGTTTGAATCATTATACATGAAAATATAGCGAAGTAGAAGAACACTTGATTATTAATGGGATCACTTGGTACAGATGTTGTTGAAGCATCAGGATAAAGATCATCTTGTGATGATCCCATGTAATATCGGGTTAGTACATTGTAATTTGTTAAACTGTTATATCTAATAACATTTTGTTACTTCTAATTAAGTTTATTGACATAATGTAGACGTTATCATTGGGTGTTGGTTGCGATCAACATGAAGACGCCGGAGAACATCTATTACATGGATCCGCTGCGGGTACATCATGGTCATGAAGGGCGAAGGGATTTGGTGAATAAGATTAATGAGTAAGGGGGTTAATTGTCATTTCCTGAAATTCCATACAATCAATATATGTTAACTTATATGTATATATTAATTGTCATTATATACTTTTTTTATTTTCAGGGCGATCATTTCATATCGAGGTATGAAGAATAACAATTTAGTTAGGAAAAAATTGACCCAGCAGAACAATTGGGTCAACGTAGAGGTATATTCATAACTTAATCTTTATCGAAAGATGCAGTCAATATTTAAAGTATAACTTTAGTGATTGAAATTACATTTTATGTAGTGCCCGAGGCAGGATCCTTCTTCAGGTTTATGTGGATTTTATTTGTGTCTGTTCATAGAGGACATATTAAAATCCAACAGTACTAATCTTTCTTTAGTTGTAAGTATTTCTTATTATTAACACCGATTGTTAGTTATTTCTTTTACAGCTTTCTTTGTTTATAATAATAATCCTAACATTTGATTCTAATTTTCAGTATTCTCGGACACACCATTACGATAAATTTCTGGAGAGAAGAATTACTTCAGTTCAACATGGATGGTGCAGTTATTTCTACCACAAATTCATCGCTGAACCTAGTGCGTCTGAGATTTAGTTGAATTATTGTATTTATACACTAGTTGAAGTACTAATTAGGTTTTAAGATATTTTTCACTTAGTTTTTTGTTCTTAATGTTTATTTTTATATTGTTTAGTTTGTCTTCGTCTAACTATGTATTTATTGTTTTTATGCCCATTTTGGGAAGACCCGAAATACATTGTATTATTATTTTTCTTAGTTAACGTGTAAGCCCCAGGCGTGGGTTTAAACCAAAATAATTGTTTGTATATATATAATACAATTCAGGTTAAATATCATAATATTAATAAATAAATAAAAAAAATCACTTGGACGACCACAAACGGGGGGGTCGGCCAAGTGCTCACTTGGAAGACCTCACACGGGGGGGTCGGCCAAGTGCTCACTTGGACGACCTCACACGGGGGGGTCGGCCAAGTGCTCACTTAGCCGACCCCCCCGCGTGGGGTCGTCCAAGTGGCTCACTTGGCCGACACGCCCGCGTGAGGTCGTCCAAGTGAGTTCCACTTGGCCGACCCCTCTAATCCCAACCCTTAAATGTGTCGTCTAAGTGACTTTTCTGGGGTTGGCCAAGTGATATTTTGTAGTAGTGGTATTTTTAAATACTACATGTGCGCAGTATTTTATATGGCGACTTGTGTCAAACGGAAATATAGCATGCATGCTATTTTTATGACGCATTGTGTCACATTTATTTTATTGCTTATTACATTGACCTGCGTGTTAGTTATTTATCACCATGTGTGATTGTAAACAATAAAAGACGAAGCCACCCAAGAGACTGAAGGAGGACTGAAGACTTAGTTTAGAATTAAGTATAGTTTTTCATTCGGTTTTTAGATCATATCACTAATCTCATTTATTTGCGTGATATTCTTATTTTCATACTCATATGATATATATTTTTGCTTGAGTGAATATGTATGCTTGCATGATTTTATCTTTATAACAAATTCTACCATAAATCAAGTATTTTGCCATACCTTACCGTAAAGTCGGAATAAGACATGCGTATGCATGGACCTGCCAGATTGGCAGACATTACATGCCTATGACGTGATCCCGATGGAATGATCGAATGATTTCCGGTTCAGAATCGTGCTTCGATCGTTCATTCTGATTTCATCAGTAGGCTCAGGTTACTTGAAGTCTTGAACAGTGATTTTCATAATCAGATTGGGGCATGTTGGCAAGAGTAGTCACCAATGCAATCTTGTAAGATTTTTTCGTGACACCGAGAGTTATGCCTGGCATAAAATGGTGATCTTTTACCTACTCACATGATTGGTAGTCGAAATGTTGATTGTTTGAGTTCTCGATTACATTGTGTATTTTAGTAGGATTGTGAACACATTGTATGAGTTCAAATATTTTTATATTTTGAATTATCGCTATGACATGCTTACATGAGTTACTTAGTTGCATATTTTTCCGCTGTAGTTATTATGTCTGCAAACACTTAGAAATCTAAGACCATCCGCTCCACTTTGGACAAAAGCAAACTTAACGGAACCAATTTCCATGACTGGGCTCCTAATGGAACCAACCGGGTCGGAACGTTATTTGATTTGATAAGCTGGCCTCACAAACCACCACGAGTCTTTCCAGCACGTTTTGTCCTCACTCGCGTGCTCACCGGTACTCTTCCGGGTGGGTCACCCATCCCAGAATTACCCCAGGTCAAACACGCTTAACTTTGGAGTTCTTATGAGTTGGGCTACCGAAAAGAAGATGCATTTTGATTGTATGAGTAGTACCAATCAAATCATATCAAACATATCACATCGCCCACTCTTGGCCGGGTATTACAATCTCCCGCACTTAAACACTCAATGTCCTCGTTGAGCCACATCCACATCCAAGACCGTACCATCCGTGTGAGACTCTACCTCTCACAATTTCGGACGGCTCGGCTCAGATACCATTTGTAACGCCCCGCCCCCAACCGGGTCAGAACATTATTTGATTTGATAGACTGGTCTAACAAACCACCACGAGTCTTTCCAGCACGTTTTATTCTCACTCGCGTGCTCACCGGTACACTTCACAGTGGGTCACCCATCCCAGAATTACCCCAGGTCAAGCACGCTTAACTTTGGAGCTCTTATGAGTTGGGCTACCGAAAAGAAGATGCATCTTGATGGTATGAGTAGTAGCAATCAAATCATATCAAACATATCACATCCCCCACTATGGGCCTAGTATTACTCCCTCTCACTGATGAGTAGGAATTTTATATCTACGAACAACACATGAATGACACTACAGATGTCCAATGCTTAATGTTGGCCAACATGGTGTTGGAAATTGATGTGTCAATTTCCTCAATTAGTGCCCGTGAACTATATCATCTATATATACGGTTCAACAACCGATAGTTATCTGAACTATCAGTAGTCTCACCCGAGATAATGCCGGGGGTCATCGAATGGTAGACTAGGCTCTCACGATGATCTTCGGGATTCGTGTATACGGTCTTATACGTTGAATCCCGATGCCTTCGTTACTCGGGCTATGAGGTCACACTCGTAACAATTACCGAAGATACTTTCGAGTAATGACCCGAAAGTGAATAAGGGATTTGATCCATATTGAGGAATTTCGGTTCGATCGAGATCGTGTCCCGACCGAACCGATGGTGCGCCCGGAATTGGTTCCGGCCACACCATTTGGGGTTTATGTATATATATATATATGTGAGATATATATATATATTATCATTTATTGAAATGATTTAATTAATTAATGAATTAATTAAATAAGATATGATTTAATTAATTAATTAAGATTAATTAATTCCATCATCATGAATGGTTGACATCTTGGTGGCTACTTTATGCCTTGGGAAGGCTTTGTAAGTCTTGGGAAGAACTCTTGTAATAGAATCTTCCATGGACCAAGAGGCATTAACCATATGGATGGTTAATGTGTTTGTTTAGTGTATAATGTGTTTCATCATCCATTCTATATCATAAGATGATATAGAATGGGTAGAGAATCAAGCTAAGTATCACACAACTCTTGTTAGAGAACAAAAACAAACACACACACTTCATCTTCAAACCCTCTAGCAAAACTCTAAGTGTTAGAGTATAGAAATTGTTCTATAGTTTGCTATAGTAGTTAGACTACACACTTCTCAATAACACACACTAGTCCAAGTGTGTCTTATTGCTATCTAAGGTATTGGTGTGGACTATTTCATAGTAGTTCCATATCACCTTGGTGATAGAAATTTCTTCAAGAAGAAAGCAAGGAACAAGGTGTGGGGATAAGCACTTGAAGATCATATCGCTTCCGCTCACGCTTCAAAGGTATATCTTTGTAGCCACACTCTTTGATTATGTTAGTTGTAGCATATTCACACTATCTTTAAACATATAATTCTATGAGCTAGTTCTATTGTGTAAGTTCTAACGATCAACGAATTAGGGTTTTCTAGACATATGAACTATCGTAGTTCATTGTGTCTTGCAACCCCGGGATATTCCAACATGGTATCAGAGCTATATTACACGTTTAACATGTTCTAGAAGTGTTTAAAGTAGTACCATATAGTATATATGTCGATATATGAACCATAGCCGATTTTCGTATTCGGAAAACCCTCCCTGACAAAACCTAAGTTCCGCGTGCGTCCAGGCAAGCCAAGGACACGGCTCCACTGGAACGCGCACGCTCGGCTTTCCCTGGATAAGGAACGCCTTGGCTTGAAGCCTGGTTCGGCCCCCCTGGACGCGTCCATGCACGTCCAAAGTCATTTGATGATTTCGAAACAAAACAAATCGATTAAGTCCAAAGTCATTTGATGATTATGGACGTTTTCGGTTTGTTATGGGTGATTTAGAGATTGTTTTGGAAATAATCTTATAAGTCCAAAACATTCTTTGAGAAGTTTAAAATAGTTTAAAATTAGCATGTATGTCAAAGTGTTGATTTTATCCTATCGGTACTAATTAAATTGTTTAATTGAGTATCGAAAGGAAGTTTGTGGTTTGAGTTATTATGAATTTCAAACCTTAAACTTATGCTAAGTCTCTTTGAATGTAATTGGGTTATTAGTTCAAAATGTTGAACTTATGGTAAAACTTCCGATAATTGGCTATGTTAGTTGTTGGACAACTAAAGGTTATGATATGCATATATGACTATGATTCACATTATTTGAATGTGAGTATGTGTGTGAGTTGTGTGTTGCTTGTGTGTTTTATTCCATTCCTAGCATGTTTATGTGTTTTATGTATAATGTGTTATACATATATAAACTGTAGTCTGAATGGAATGGGGATTTGATATGGCCTAGTATTTATTCGAAATACAGTCTGCGTACTGTCCTTGATATTGAAATACGACGCATGTGTCGTTTTAAATTATTGTATTGTTATTTCTTTTTCGCGGCGCATGTGCCATTTAATGCGAAAGTTGATTATGTAACAAGACATGAAGAGATGGACTTGGAGCATGGCAATGTCCAAGAAGACGGAGACCAAGGACTTAGTTTAGAACTAGTTAGACTAGTTTTATTTAATGTCTTTTAGGCCATATCACGTCCCTTTAAAGTGTTTATTATTCATGCCATGTTTCATGCTTACATATATTTTCTTGAAGTATATGTATACCTTATGTGATATGCATGAAATGTGGATTACATGTTTAATCTAAACCCCTCCACGTAATAATTAAGTGTTTGCCAAACCTAAGTTCAAAGTTGTCAAACTTTCCTATGTTTCGGGTGGATCATCCCTAGATGGGCACTTTGATTCATAGGAATAGGAGGCAATGGGATTACGTGCGCTACAGGTTAGCCCATCGAACCGGCAAATGTAATCCATCCCTTTATGGTGAACTAAGGTTGCTTAAAACGTGGCTACAGGTTAGCCCATCGAACCGGCCCGTTTGGCAAATGAAGTCTATAGTGTCTTAAAACGACTAGTGATAGACGCCAAGAGTCATATATAATCATTGGATGATTGATATATGATAGTCTAGTAGAACTTACCCATGGATTGGACTATGAGGATGATTGCGTGTGCCGCTCATACCCAAGTCCGTGGGGTCTTGGTATACTTGTACACTTAGAGGGGTTGTTGGTACTCGTATTATTGTTTCAAGCATGCTTTACTTGTATCGTATGTTTTACATATAAATTAAACTGAACGTCGTTTCATACTCGCATGTTTTAGATGGCAACTGCTAAGAAATCAACTTCAAACTCACTCCGATCTACACTTGAGAAGTGTAAACTCAATGGCAATAACTTCAACGACTGGTCTCGTAACTTGAGAAACGTTCTCAAGCACGAGAGAGTCGAATATGTTCTTAAGGAAGAACTTCCTCCTCCACCCCATGAGGATGCCGATGAGCTAGAACGTGCTGCATATGATGTACACGTGGACGATGCATTGGATGTCCAATGTCTCATGCTGGCCAACATGGAATCGAATCTTCAGATTAAGTTCAAAAATGTGGCAGCATATGACATGTACTGCAGACTGGAACAGATGTTCCAGAAGCGGGCAAGAAATGAGCGGTACGAAGCTGTTTGTGCCCTCATGGATTGCAAACTATCCAATGGTCAACAGGCCAGTCCTCATGTTCTCAAGATGATTGGGATCATCGAGAGACTTGAGTCTTTGGGAACTCAGTTTTCCAAGGATTTGGCTGTTGACATAATCCTCCGTTCCCTTCCTGACAAGTTTGGTAACTTTGTCATGAACTTCAACATGCATGACTTCGATAAGTCGTTGTCGGAGTTGCATAACATGATCAGCACGGCTGATACTGCGTTGAAGGGTGGGAAGAGCTCTACCCCTACTCCCTCTGTTCTGATGATTCAGAACAAGAAGGCCTTTAAGAAAGGCAAGGGGAAATGGAAGGGAAAGGCCAAGACTGGAACAGTCAAGGCCCAGACTTCCAAAACTCCGGGTAAAGGTCCTAAGGGGACTGACCAGTGTCATTATTGTAATACACCTGGTCACTGGAAGAGGAACTGCAAGAAGTACCTCGAAGATAAGAAGAGTGGGACTCTTCCGACAGGTATATTCGTTATTGAAGCTTTCATCACCTCCAATAACTCTACTTGGGTACTTGACTCAGGATGTGGTTCTCATATTTGTCGAAATATGCAGGTACTACATGACAGTAGAGCCCTTCGGAAGGGAGAGGTGGACTTGCGGGTAGGCAATGGAGCAAAGGTTGCTGCAGTTGCCGTGGGCAAGATAGATTTAAAACTACCATCCGGGATGGTCTTAGTTTTAAATAATGTATATTGTATTCCTACTATTTCTAGAAATATTATTTCCATATCTGTTTTGAACAATGATGGTTTTACCATCCTTATAGAAAGGAATATATGTTCTATTAATCGTGATGGTTTACTTTATGCAAAAGCTTCAAACCAAAATGGTCTTTTCATACTAGATGAGGACCATGAGGTATATAACGTAAATATTAAAAGGAACAAGCCTAACGACTTGAATCCTACCTACCTATGGCATTGCAGACTTGGTCATATAAATGAAAATCGCATCAAGAAACTCCACGAAAGTGGAATTATTGAGTCACTTGATTTTGAATCATATGACCAATGCGAATCATGCCTTTTGGGCAAGATGACCAAATCACCTTTCACTTGAACGAGTGAAAGGGCAAGTGATTTATTGGGGATAATACATACCGATGTATGTGGTCCAATGAACACTCCTGCAAGAGGTGGTTTTCCCTACTTCATTACCTTCACGGATGACTTTAGCCGTTATGGCTATGTCTATCTAATGAAGCACAAGAGTGAAGCCTTTGAAAAGTTCAAAGAATTCCAAAATGAAGTAGAGAATCAACTCGGCAAGACTATTAAGACTCTTCGATCCGATCGAGGAGGCGAATATATGAGCCACGAATTTGACGCTCATCTTAGAGATTGTGGAATTGTTTCACAACTCACACCGGCCGGAACACCACAGCATAATGGTGTGTCCGAAAGGAGGAATCGCACTCTGTTAGACAGTTTGCGATCCATGATGAGTCGAACCGACCTACATGTCAGCTTCTGGGGTTACGCGTTGCAAACTGTCGCACTTGCCTTAAATAATTGTCCAACCAAGTCAGCTGAGAAAGTACCATATGAGATGTGGTTTGGGAAACGTCCCAAGATTAGCTTCCTCAGGGTTTGGGGTTGCTTGGCCTACGTCAAGAAATTGAACGTAGACAAGCTAGGCCCAAAGGCTGACTTGTGCCATTTCATTGGTTATCCAAAGGAAACCAAAGGGTATTATTTCTACCTTAAGCCAGAAAATAAGATTTTCGTGGCTAGGACAGCACATTTCCTTGAGAAAGAGTTCTTATCAGGAAATGTTAGAAATACGGTACAACTTGAAGAAGTTCAAGATGATGAGCCGAATGAGTTAATGAACTCATTCGACACGTTTAATGAGCAAGTTGAGTTGTGGAACTCAAGAAACTCATTGAATGAGAGAGATGGGTTATTGAACCCAAGTGTCTCATCAAATGAGCAAGTCGAGTTAACGAACTCGGCAGGCTCACTTCAGGAAGTAGATCCTCCATTCATGATGGATCCTATCTTGGACCCTAGATCCACGGTAGATGAAACTCCTGAAGAAGTACCGACCCTTAGGAAATCCAGTAGGACTCGTCATGTTCCCGATAGATGGTATGGGGAATCCTTCTTGATAGAAGACGACGAGCCTTATACTTATGGAGCCGCAATGAAAGGGCCAGATAGCGAGTCATGGCTTGAAGCCATGAAATCCGAGATAGACTCTATGTACCAGAATGATGTCTGGACATTGGTTCACTTACCCGAAGGTGCTAGACCTATCGAGTGTAAGTGGGTCTTTAAGAAAAAGCTTGATAAAGATGGAAATGTCCATGTTTATAAGGCTAGACTAGTGGCGAAGGGTTTCAAACAAATTCATGGTATTGACTATGATGAAACCTACTCACCGGTAGTCATGTTCAAGTCTATTCGGATCCTCTTAGCCATTGCCGCATATTATGACTATGAGATATGGCAAATGGATGTAAAGACCGCTTTCCTTAATGGAAACCTTGAGGAGGATGTGTACATGACACAACCTCCAGGCTTTACATGTCCAAAAGGACCTAAGAAGGTATGTAAGCTTCAGAGATCCATTTATGGACTCAAGCAAGCTTCTCGCAGTTGGAACCTCCGATTCAATGAAGCAATTAAAGAATTTGGCTTCATTCAGAATGAGGAGGATGCTTGTGTATACAAGAAGGTAAGTGGGAGCCACATTTCATTTATAGTCCTGTATGTAGATGACATACTGATCATTGGAAACAACAAACCACTCCTTGAGTCAGTCAAGACATTGTTGTGTAAGTGTTTCTCAATGAAGGACTTAGGAGAGGCGCAGTATATCCTTGGAATCAAGATATATCGAGATCGAGCCAATAGGTTGATTGGCCTGAGACAGGACACTTATATTGATAAGGTTCTGAGACGATTCGATATGATCGATTCCAAAAAGGGAATACTGCCTATGACAACTGGCACTGTTCTCGGCAAAAGTCAGTGCCCCACCACTGACGTCGAGAAGGAGAACATGAGTAGAGTCCCGTATGCTTCAGCCATAGGATCTATCATGTATGCCATGTTGTGCACTAGACCAGACGTATCGTACGCTCTGAGTCTGACCAGCCGATATCAAGCGAATCCAGGCAACAGCCATTGGACCGCTGTGAAATCTATCCTTAAGTACTTGAGAAGGACTAAGGATATGTTTCTGGTATATGGCGGAGATGAGGAGTTGATTGCAAAAGGTTTCACCGATGCCAGTTTCCAAACCGATCGAGACGATTTTCGTTCTCAAACCGGGTTTGTATTCTGTCTGAACGGTGGAGCCATCTGTTGGAAGAGTTCCAAGCAGGACACAGTTGCAGATTCTACTACGGAGGCCGAGTACATTGCAGCTTCTGAAGCAGCCAAGGAGGCATGTTGGCTTAAGAAGTTTATGACTGAGCTTGGGGTAGTTCCTAGCGCTGATGGTCCAATTGAGTTGTTATGTGATAACACTGGAGCCATAGCACAGGCTAAGGAACCCAGGGCTCATCATAAGTCCAAGCATGTCCTCAGGAAGTATCACCTCGTCCGTGAAATGTTCCAGAGAGGTGACATCAAAGTATCCAAAGTAGATACAGACGACAACGCAGCTGATCCCTTGACTAAACCATTGCCTCAGACCAAACATGAGTTCCATACTTCAGCTATTGGACTTAGACTTAGGTCCGAGTGGTCTTAGTCTTAGTGGGAGCTTTATTTCAGTTTATTTGATTTATATGTATGAAGTATACTTTTGTAAAACTCTTATTGTTGAATAAAAGTATTACTTCTTGTTTATTGATTGCATATTCTTTTATAGCACTTGAATAAACAATTGATTATTTAATCATAGTTGTATGATAAATATTTTAATTCCCATGTAATCACGAGTTCTTGAAGAGGAGCCAATAAGTGTATTGGCTAAGGAACCCCTTTTTCAAGACAAGAACTATGGTGATTACATTGTCCCTAGTGGTATGTCCCGGCGTTTTGGGAACGGACACAACCAAACTAGTGTGTAATGATTCGTTTGACTTTGTTTCTTAAGTCAAAAGGATGGTCCAAATCATTACATGGGTTCATTGTCAAGAGAGTCTTGACATGGTACTGGACAGTGACCGTTGTGAAATTATAGAAGAGATCTTGTGTCCTATATTTCACACGAGCCATATGATAGAGGTTCTGAGACCTACATGCATATCATTCTCATGCTACGTGAGCATGAGGCTTTGACTACTTCCGGACCCATCCGTTACTGGTGGAAATGGGGTACGTTGGGTCTTATGTGAATGTAGTGGTGAGATGATCGGTGATGCATTGGTAGGGTCTTTGTCCACCCTGGTATACAGGGAAGGTTTTTCTGGCCACTCGGAGAGTGAGTCTTACTTATGAATTCACCCGTTATGAACGGGAGTGAGACTATCTCGTGTTTCGAGAAATTATGTCATAGGAGTTGGCGACACGCTTTCTTGCTTTAGCCTATGACGAAAACCGAGGACAAAGGGAATCATGTGACAAGGATGCAAGTGTACATCCAAGACATTGGTAATAGTCCAAGGGCAAGTGGGAGTGTTGGAAATTGATGTGTCAATTTCCTCAATTAGTGCCCGTGAACTATATCATCTATATATACGGTTCAACAACCGATAGTTATCTGAACTATCAGTAGTCTCACCCGAGATAATGCCGGGAGTCATCGAATGGTAGACTAGGCTCTCACGATGATCTTCGGGATTCGTGTATACGGTCTTATACGTTGAATCCCGATGCCTTCGTTACTCGGGCTATGAGGTCACACACGTAACAATTACCGAAGATACTTTCAAGTAATGACCCGAAAGTGAATTAGGGATTTGATCCATATTGAGGAATTTCGGTTCGATCGAGATCGTGTCCCGACCGAACCGATGGTGCGCCCGGAATTGGTTCCGGACACACCATTTGGGGTTTATGTATATATATATATATGTGAGATATATATATATATATTATCATTTATTGAAATGATTTAATTAATTAATGAATTAATTAAATAAGATATGATTTAATTAATTAATTAAGATTAATTAATTCCATCATCATGAATGGTTGACATCTTGGTGGCTACTTTATGCCTTGGGAAGGCTTTGTAAGTCTTGGGAAGAACTCTTGTAAGAGAATCTTCCATGGACCAAGAGGCATTAACCATATGGATGGTTAATGTGTTTGTTTAGTGTATAATGTGTTTCATCATCCATTCTATATCATAAGATGATATAGAATGGGTAGAGAATCAAGCTAAGTATCACACAACTCTTGTTAGAGAACAAAAACAAACACACACACTTCATCTTCAAACCCTCTAGCAAAACTCTAAGTGTTAGAGTATAGAAATTGTTCTATAGTTTGCTATAGTAGTTAGACTACACACTTCTCAATAACACACACTAGTCCAAGTGTGTCTTATTGCTATCTAAGGTATTGGTGTGGACTATTTCATAGTAGTTCCATATCACCTTGGTGATAGAAATTTCTTCAAGAAGAAAGCAAGGAACAAGGTGTGGGGATAAGCACTTGAAGATCATATCGCTTCCGCTCACGCTTCAAAGGTATATCTTTGTAGCCACACTCTTTGATTATGTTAGTTGTAGCATATTCACACTATCTTTAAACATATACTTCTATGAGCTAGTTCTATTGTGTAAGTTCTAACGATCAACGAATTAGGGTTTTCTAGACATATGAACTATCGTAGTTCATTGTGTCTTGCAACCCCGGGATATTCCAACACATGGAATCGAATCCTCATATTCAATTTGAAGAGGTCAACGGTTACGATATGTACCGCCGACTGGAAAACTTGTTCCAGCCGGAGGCACGCAATGAGAGGTATGTGTTGGGTTTTTATACAAGTTTTGCATATCAAAATTATGCAAAATCATATAAAGAATCGAAAACAATGTTCTAAAATCACATTTAACTATGAGTTGGTGTGTATACTTTTGAAGCGTGTTTGAGCATGCAGCGGAGGAGCAACAATCGTTCCCCTCTCTAGTTAGTTCACACCAACGCAATGTTGATTCCTTCCTTCGAAACAACTAGAGCTTGAGAATGTTTTCACAAAGAATGAACCAAGAGAACTATTTCTCTTGATGTTATCGGCCAAGTGAGGTAGGAGAAGAGAGTATTTCTTTTTCAATTGTCTTACAATTGAAAAGATGATAATGAGAAGATTGATGTTATGTTTTGTCACCAAATGGTGTTTATATAGAATCAACACAAAACATAACCTTCCTCTCAATTATTCACCACTTGATACTATGTTGAATCGAATGTTGAATAGAATGTTGAATAGAAAAAGATGTTACCATCCTCTGTGTTTAATCACATTAAAACAAAGTGTAACCTCCCCACCTATTTAACCACACTTATTACAATAATAAGTGTGTTTGAATTCAAAAGTCAAAATGACTTTTCTCATTCATTTTGGTCGACTATGGGGTTGAAAATTCCAGACCACTTTGGAATTTCCTCCCCTTCATTCTTTGACGATTACACTTAAACCTCGGAAGTTTCAATCGTATTGAAAATCAAACGCATTGTATGTGTGTGACCTTCTAGGATCGAAATAACATTAGTCATATGTTAATAAAATATCGACAAGTATTTTACTAACCTATAAATCATGAGCGGGCCCTAGTAAAACCATCATGATCCCTAATGCATTTCGAATTCATTCCCAGCAAGTATATTATTGTCAAACATAATATACGTATGAACTTGACTTTAAATAAGTAATCACTACGAACAATCAAATTGTTCAACGGGAACTTATTATGACGTGTCAAAACCTCATAATTCTAACAGTATGAACATGTTTGTGCTCTCATTGAATGTAAATTAGGCAATGGACAGCCTGCAAGTCCCCATGTCATCAAGATGATGAGGCTAGTTAAGAGACTAGCCTTGTTGGGGGCACCCGTCTCGAAGGAGATGTGTGTAGATATCATTCTTAGGTCGCTGCCTGATTCCTTCAGTGGTTTTGTGTTGAACTATAACATGCATCAATATGAGAAAACGTTGTCTGAGCTGCATGGCATGATCAACAATATTGAACAAAACATCAAGAAGGCAAAAGACACTTCTTCATTTGTTCTGACCATTCAGAATAATAAATAGATCAAGAGGAAGAAAGGTGTCAAAAGAAACACTAAGGTTGCCCATCGTGCAAATAGGATGATAAGTATCATTATTACAGGATAGTTGGCCATTGGAACGGGAACTGCAAGAAGTACCCGGCAGAGAAGAAGAGTGGTTTGACCACTGCTACTCTACCAACAGCCAACAGGGTTTAATGTTATAATAACATTAGTATGGAAAGAAACAAGCCTAATGACTTGAACCCGACATACTTATGGAATTGTGGACTCGGTCATAAAAGTGACAAACGCATTAAAGAGCTTCATGACAATGGAATTCTTACGCCATCTGGTTTTGAATCCTATGACAAATGTGAGTCATGTCTGTTAAGCAAGATGACCAAGTCACTTTTCACTTCTACGAGTGAAAGGGCAACTGATTTATTGGGAATCATACATATTGATGTATGTGGCCTAATGAACATACCCGCTAGAGGAGGTTTTCCATACTACATTACCTTCACCACTGATTTCAGCAGATACGGTTACATATATCTGTTGAGACATAAGAGTAAAGCCTTTGACAAGTTCAAAGAGTTTCATAAGGAAGTGGAAAACCAATTCGTTAGGACAATCAAGATTCTTCGCTCTAACAGGGGAAGAGAATAATTGAGTCATGACTTCATGCAACATCTAAAGGAGTGTGGTATTGTATCACAACTCACACTTGTTGGTACACCTCAACATAATGGTCTCTCCGAAAGGAGAAATTGAACCTTATTGGATATAGTTCGATTAATGATGAGCATATAAGAAGTCCCAACTAGTTTTTAGGGTTATGCATTGGAAACTGCCACTTCCACACTAAATAAATGTGCAACCAAATCAGCACCTAAGACCCCACATGAGAACTGGTTTAAGACCCTTCCCAAACTGGGGGACGTGAGTATTTCCGGATCCGAGGCCTATGTTAAGGGAGTTAACAAAGATAAACTTGGATCCAAATTCGACAAGTGTTATTTCATTGGTGACACTAAGGAAACCAAGGATATTTCTTTTATCTCAAACCCGAAAATAAGATTTTCGTTGCACGTAATGAAACTTTTCTTAAGAAATAATACTTTACAAAAAGATATAAGATTAATGAGACTCTTGAAAACGTTCAAGATGGTGACACACTAGGTACCAGTACCTTAGCTGAATCACCTCAGGAGGTGGACCCCTCTTACGAAGAAGAGGTTCAAGTCAATCCACGGAAACCATAGAGGAGCCTGCTGATACTCAAAACATCCCTCGGAGATCCGAAAGGTTCTGTCAGGAACCCGATAGATGGTATGGGGAATTTTTCCTGAATGAAAGCGGGGAACCCTCTACGTATGAGGAAGCCATGAAACAACCTGATGCTGATGAATGGCTCCTAGCCATGCAATCCGAGATGGACTCAATGTACCATAATGAAGTATGGACATTGATGGATTTACCGAGGGGTGATAGACCTATCGAATGCAAATGAGTATTTAAACGAAAGCTTGATAAAGATGGAAATGTCCATGTTTATAAGGCTCGACTAGTAGCATAAGGTTTCAAACAGATTCATGGTATCGACTTTGATGAAACCTTTTATCAAGTCAATAAGTTTAAATCTATTTAGATTATCTTAGCCATTGCCACATACTATGATTATGAAATCTGGCAAATGGATGTGAAGACAGCTTTCCTTAACGGGAAACTTGAAGAAGATGTGTATATGACACAAACTCTTGGATTCACAAGCTCGAAAGAGCCTAAGAAGGTATACAAACTTCAGAGATCCATTTATGATCTGAAGCAAGCATCCAAGAGTTGGAATATTCGCTTTAATGAATCGATCAAGGAGTTTGGATTCATTCAATGCGAAGAAGATTCTTGTGTATACAAGAAGGTTAGTGGGAGCAATATTGCATTTGTCGTGCTATATGTAGACGACATTCTTCTCATAGGAAACAACATACCCATGGTTGAATCAGTCAAGACATGGTTATGTAAATGTTTCTCTATGGAGAATTCCAAGAAATGTTTACTTAGGTTTCATATGGAGAATTCCAAGAAAGGTAATCTCCCATGAGACATGGCATCTCTATTAGTCGTGCTGACAGTCCCACAACCAACATCGAAATACAGAAAATGAACAAGATCCCTTATGCATCTGACATAGGATCTACCATGTATGTCATGTTTTGTACATAACCTAACGTTTCTTACGCTTTGAGCGTAACACTAGAAGCACTGGAAGGCCGTAACGGCCGTTCTCAAGTATTTAAGAAATACTAAAGACATGTGTCTTGTCTATGGGGAGGTAAAGAGTTACAGGCTGTAGGCTACACTGATGCGCGCTTCCAAACCGACAAAGCACTACTACAAAATTTTACTTAGACTGCACTTCAAAATCCACTTAGACTACACCTTTGAGTGCAGAGAATAGAGGGGTCGGCCAAGTGGAGCTCACTTGGACGACACCACACGGGAGTGTCGTCCAAGTGAGCCACTTGGACGACACCACACGGAAGTGTCGTCCAAGTGAGCACTTGGACGACACTCCCTTGTGGTGTCGTCCAAGTGAAAAAAAATTAATTTTTTTTTTGAATATTATGATATTTATTATATATATTTATTTATTTATTTTTAAAAAAATTTCTATATGTATATATATACTTAAAGATACTTTATTAATTCTTATAGTGCTTGAGAACCATATATAAAAATAATAATAACTCAAAAATCATATATAGTCAAACAAATTATATTTATATCGGTTACAATATTTATTATTTCAATACTTATTATAAAAACTACAAATAAAAACTAAAAACTAAAGTATCCTTTAACTTATAGTAAAATTAGTAACTTTACATTAAAATAATTTAAACACTACAAAATTACATAAAATATTATGAAAAATTTAACATCTTCTTTTCATCCACATCGATTCTAGCATATCATCAAGAGAACCAGAGAGCAAATACTCATCCCAGCAGAGTACAGAGGTGACACCAGAGGAATGCCCCCATAACGTATGCAAACACTGCATATTCTGGTAGTCCCATACCTGCAATGTCAACAAGAAATCATAGACCACTTAATAATCAATAAATAAATAAAAAATGAACATAAATCACAATTAAACTGATACTAACTTGCAGACAATAGGCTGCTCTTGAGGGTCAGGAGCTTGAGGTGCTAGAACACATCCAATTGAATCCATCCGGATTGACATATCTATCCCACTCATTGCCTACAAATCCAACAGTCGACACAAGAATGGCAACATTAACCAAAGGAACTATATGACAACCATCAAGTCAAATCCATCATAAGCAGAAATACATTCGGATAAGAATCAATACCTCCATAATAGTACGTTTGAGAAGGATATCCATTAGTGCTATAAAAGACTTTCGGATCTATAAATGGACTAACAGATCTATCGACTTAATTCATCAGCCCGTTCACGCTTGTATCAAACGGGGCATATTGAACCTGAGCAGTCTGTAATAAAATTCGTAAATGATTTTCTTCCTAAGGTTCTCAAATCCTATTTACCAGTCTGAATCAAAACAAAACTCAAATAAATTTAGATTAACAGTACCTTGTTCTCAAGCTCAAGTGCCTGAGATGAATTCTTTGGGGAGTCCAGGGTCACTTTCTGCATCAACTTTGATGCTTCTGTAACAAGGTTCAAATATTAGTAGAAACAAACCAATGTTTAAAAGTAACTTCAAAAATTAACCCAAAAGAACTACTACTCGCATAACTATCAAGAAAAACAACTACTTTGAATTTAAAATCCATCCATAAGCAAGAATCAGGAAAGCAAAGAGCTCAATAGTCATAAGCTTCTCAATATCTACACTAAAACTGAATTTGTTAAATTATTCTAAAAACAATGAGTAGCACGTTTAAATATTTATCTTAAATCTAACTTTATCCATGCCACACAAAACCAATAATATGCAAAAGAGTAAATTAATTCAATAAACCCCAAAACTAATAATAAACCCCAAAACTAATAATCGCATATCAATCAATATAAAATCTACAAATTCAAATCCACTAGTGGCCAAACACCAAGAGAGTAAAATACCCAATACCCAAAACCTTCTTAACATCCATATCAAAACTCAACATCTCAAATCATTAAAATAACTCCATCTTTATCTAAAATCTGATTAAGTCCATACTACCTATGCCCCAAAAGATACAAATTACTACTAAAAAAATCAAATTAAACAAAAACACAAAATGTAACAAAGCTACAACTACATAAATCACATATCAATAAAGAACAATATCCTCTACAAATTCAAAGTCCACTAAGAACCAAACATAAAAAAAAATAGATAACACAATACCTATAACCGTCTCAACATCTCAAATTATTCCAAAAATACCATAAAGTTCATATCTTTATCTCAGATCTAATTCAATCCACGCTACCGAACACCCAAAAAAATTACAAATTGCAACTTAAAAAATATTAAAGTTCACAAAATCACAAAATAAAACAAACCCAACACTTTTTAACCAAATTAATTCACACTACACCAAAAGTAAATCAAGGAAGTACAGAAAATCATATGATCTGATGACAAAGAGGCGGCATTCGATATGATACTAAAGGCGGTGAAGCTTCCTTATGAATTTATTTGAAGGTTGAATATATAGATCTTTGAAAGAATTGCATCTTAGACGATATCTGTGTGGTTTCATTTTCTATTAACATCTTAGACGACACCTCCGTGTGGTGTCGTCCAAGTGCTTTTAATTTATTTATTTTAAATAAATTGGACGACACTCCCGTGTGGTGTCATCCAAGTGAAAAATGTTTTTTTTTAATTTTTTTTAAAATCACTTAGACGACACCAATAGGTGTTGGCCAAGTGTTTACTTGGACGACACCACGCGGGAGTGTCGTCCAAGTGTCACTTGGACAACCCCTTGCCTCAAGTGTAGTCCAAGTGGGTATTGTCCAAGTGACATTTTGTAGTAGTGAAGATGATTCTAGATCTCAGTCTGGTTATGTGTTTTGCATAATTGGTGGCGCAGTGTCTTGGTACAGTAGGAAGCAAGGCACTGTGGCAGATTCTATCACGGAGGCTGAATATGTTGTAGCATCAGATGTTGCAAAGGAAGCATGTTGGATTAAGAAGTTTGTGAGTGAAGTTGGTATTTTACTTAGCATCGACGAGAAGGTAATCTTATAATGTGATAACACTAGTGCATTGCTCAGGCGAAGGAACCAAAGTCACATCACCGCTCCAAGCATGTGCTCCGAAAGTATCACATCATTCGTGACATCACGACACGAGGAGATGTGAGTTTATGCAAGATACATACAAACGATAACCTGGCTGGCCCATTGACGAAACCTTTTCCTCTGACCAAATTTGACAAGAACGTATCAGGTGCTGGATTTAGATATATGCTTGAATGACGTTAGGTTTAGTGAGAGCTGTATTTTTTGTATTTTGTCATAGTTTAGTCCTGATAAGACCTTGTTGAATAATTGATTTAAATATATGTAAGTTTATTTTCAGTTTTACTATATTTCATACATATATCTTTATTTTGTATCTGTTGTTATCCATCCCTTCTAGAGAGGTCTTTGGGGTTGAGGATCTCAAATGAGAGCCTATTAAGCCTAGAAGCAAAGGGATAACTTGTCCATGATCAAATATTCATTGATTGGAATCGAACATTGCAATGATCAGTATGTACATGATTGTCTTGGTCACGTTTCTTAGACAAGAAAGGGAGTAAACATACTCTAGTCATGCACATGGGTATATATCTTGGAACTAGTCCAAGCTATGATACTAGATTCGACAGCCATGAGAAAACTTAGAAGATGACATATCTGTGTCCTAAGTGTTTCTCATCGAACTCATGCTAAATGGTGATTCTTAGACCTGTATCGCATGAATGCATTAGCATGTGACTTGCATGTCTTGACTATGTCAACCGTCTTCTGTAGAAGGAAGGTCATAAAGGCATATGTTGGGCATACTTGGAACATGTTGGTACATTGTCTATACATCATAGGGGATTCACACAAATCGGTTATGTCGATTGATTCATGAGATCTCGATAGATTAATGGTGATTAAGATGGCCATCTCTAGTAACAGTACCGGGTATCACATTAAGTCTATGTATTTGAGAAACTACAGGTGCAGGAGTATGGTGACACATATCTTATCATAGATTGATTATAAGAATCACGATGTGAAGGAATCATTTCACAAGTAATCGTCCAAGGGCAAGTGGGAGTGTTGGAGTTATGAGGTGTTTGACACGTCATAATAAGTGCTTGTTGAAAAATTTGATTGTTTGTACTGATAGCTTATTTAAAGTTAAGTTCGTACATACATTATGTTTGACAATAATATGCATGCTGAGAATGAATTCGAAATGCATTAAGGGTCATGATGGTTTTACTAGAGCCCGCTTATGAATTATATGTTATTAAAATACTTGTCGATATTTTATTAGCATATGGCTAATGTTATTTCTATCCTAGAAGGTCACACACATACAATGCGCTTGATTTTCAATACGATTGAAACTTTCGGGGGTTAAAGTATAAACGTCAAAGAATGAAGCTAAGGAAATTCCAAATCAACCCATTTGGCCGTCCATTATAAAGAAGAAAGTCAAAAGTTTTTTTTTGAATTTTAAACACCATTATTTCATGTATTGAGTGGGCCTTAAAAGGTGAGGAGGTTATGTTTTTGTTTCAATGTGATTAAAACCACAAAAACATAACATATTTTTCAATTATTCATTCTCATCTTTTGTGAGACAATTAAGAAAAGAAAAGCTCTCTTCCTCTCTACTACTTACTCGGCCAAAGCTATACACACCAAGAGAAAAAGTTTTCTCTTGGTTCATTCTTTGTCCAAAAGACTTTCAAGCTCTAATCGCGTCAAAGGAAGGAATCATTCAAGCATTAGTGTGAACTAACTCGAGAGGGGAACCCTTCTTACTCTTCCGCTGCACGCTCAAACATGCTTCAGAGGTATATACACAACCCCATAGTTAAATGTGATTTTTAAAACGTTGTATTCGATCGTTCCTATGTGTTTTACATAATTTCGATATGTAAAATGAGTAGCGAACACCAACAACAAGAAAATGATATCCTCCAACTCCTCGACAATGCGGAACCAAATTGAGTAGTTTTTCTCCATCAACATCTTCATGAGTAGTTCAAACATTGTTCGACCTTCCTTTTTCTTATATTTGAGTTTCTGTTGAAAATTATAAATTTGTTTCAGAGTTGTAGAGTCAAATTCATCCTCCAGTTTAAGCTGACTCAGTAGTTATTTTAGAGTCATGCTCTTCGACAATCGTTCAATTATTTCTCTCTTTTTCTTATCCAATCTACCAGATGTAGCATGACCCTCCGATTACTTTCCCAGGTGATGATTGTGTTTCCCATTGCTCACATTAATTGACCAAGTACTAGGAAATCTCTCAATGCATTTCAAATCAAAAGGACAATCTATTTTCTTTTAATTAACCACACCATCTCCTGGCATCATCGATCTTTCACACTTGAGTCGAACCCTGGCACCACTAGTCTAAGTAGAACTAGTTGAATGCCCGGTTACCAAATGCTTATTATGAACTCACGCAATTCCTCTTGCCCATCTCAAGACCTCTTCTTGAGAGGAGAATGCGTCATTGGTCGTGAATATCACGTATAATTGACACAATCCTCGTAGAAATAATACATCCAAATGTCTGTCATCCTATATAGATAAAATACATTTTCATTTTCATGAAATTTTTTTCGAACACCATATGTAAAATACATTTTAACTACAATAGGGGCATTAATATTGTATGCCTTAACAGATGAATATTTATCGTATGTCATAGCCCTTACATGCACGATTTTGTTACGCGCATATACAACATATGTCATTATACAAACACAACATAAACAGTATATGCAGTACAAAACAATCCATCATAAACTTAATGTGCCACGATATGTCAAGGACATCCGTATGCCGATGGAATTGTTCAAACAATGTAGGTTTTTGTTATGTATCACAAACCATGCCAACATAAATCGAATATGCAAGAACAGAACAACAGCATTCCCGCCGAATGCCAATAACACTGTTGAAAACAGTGTCGATTTTGCAGATTTTCACTTTGTATAATCTATTAAAAAAGTAAAAAGAAAAAGTGATAAAGTAGTTTACCAGATTATCAAAGTTAATATATGGGTCTTGTACTTTATCCTCGTTACGCAAAGCTTCGCCCGTATTCATGATCATCTTTTTAAGAAAATCACACAAACTTAGAATTTTTGAAGTTCAAGAAAAGCATTTAGAGTAAGGGTTTGTATAGAGAGAATTATGAGGAGAGAGAAAGTAATTAGAATAATGAGTTAAAATACTCTTAAGTAGGGTACTTATACAAAAGGCTAATATTGTATATTCATCCTACTTTTTGGTGTAGGAGAGTTTTACATTGGTGCAGAAAGTACTTCCCTATTATATATACAGTAGTTATTTGTATATAATACAGTCTGTGCAAATTCATTTATTAATTTCATAGTATATGATTTTCGGTTAACTTCTCCAAGAATTTATAATGTAAAAACATTATTTGTAAATTACAGAAATTTAATTCCAATTCATTGACAAAACATGATTTTAAAGAGTTAATTGAAAACACAAAATTATGAAGCATAATTGAAAAGATAAAAATTTTAGAGAATAACTTGCAAAGATAACGGTAGTTATGGGAATAAAATGAAAATACCTTCAATTGTAACTCCTAATTACCCCCTCCCCAATTATATATATAGTGTAGACGTTGCATAATTTTAATTAATATTTAACTCATTAATATAAAAAATAATTGTATAAGGATAACTTACATAATTTTTTACCACCTTAGTGCTCGCCAAGGACCTTAGATTTCATTCAGTTTATGTCATTACTGATGATTTATTTTCCCAAGTATGGTATAGGAATTATTATAAGCTCAAGAGAAATGATGACTAAAGGGTCATGGTTCAAGGACAAATGTAAAATTACGAAATCTTTTGGTTACCAACTAGTGTTGGTTATTTTTGAAATTTGAAAGATATTAAATTAGTTCTTTTACTTCGGTATCATCTAATTCAACTTCATGTAATAACCATAAAGGCTACAAACAAGTTTTCTCTACTTAATTTAATGATTTATCTGCCAAAAAAAACGGACTTGCTAAACTCTGCACAAACGGCTAGTATTAATACTCCCTCCGTTTCTTCTTAGTTGAGTCCTAGAACTATTTTTATTTGCTCCAAACAGTTATCGTTTTAACATTGAAAGTTGTACTTTTACATTCTCATCAATGAAATTTTTGACTACTTTTTCTCTTTTACATTCCAAATAATTATAATTCTACTTTTTCAATTTATTTTTTTACTACTTTTAATTTTTCTTAATCTATGTGCAAATATCTAGAACTTATAACTAAAAAGGAATGGAGGGAGTAATAAATAACAAGCTTAAACATTATTCCCTCCATCCCTAATGGTCCGTTTGGATTAGGGTGAACCTAGGTGAATCTAGGTGAAATTTATTATTCACTCTGTTTAGAACAAAAAATAAATAAAAATAAAGTTCTAAGGTTAATCGAGGTTAGTGTAGGTTAAGACATTCACACACATTCCCCCTAAAATCAATCACCCCAAAATCGGTGGATAATGTTAAGTTATCGAATTAAATTTTTTATAATTATTATATCAGACTAAAATACCCATCAATAATATTTTTTTCTACCAATATTATTTGGCATTTTAGCGTGAGAAGACTTTTTTCGAATAACTAACATTTTCATAACTTTTATTTTTATCCCATTTCTTCTCTAAACACCCTCCACTCCACCCTGCCCAAGAGTTAATTAGCCAATTCTTTGATTTCTTTATTTGTGTTGATTTTCTCTATCAATACTAATCTATCAAGTCTTTTGATTTAATTTGCTTTTTATCATCCATTGCCGCTTCCGTTTGCTCTCCGTTGTCTGTCTTCACCATGTCCAATGCAAGAATGACATTAAACATGTGTTATGTGTAAAAATAAAGAGAATCATTTAAATGTCAGTTTAATAATTTATAATTTTATTAATTATATTGTTTCATCTAATGAAGGGTAATGTATTTAAACATAAATTATAATAGTTTCATCTAGGGTTGTATAGTCAAACCGTGAAACCGTCCAAACCGGTCAAGCCAAGTCAAAGCGAACCGATATGATAGGTTGTAACCTTTTCGATTTGGCTGTGGTTTTGACTTTTCAAATCATGCATTAATCGGTTTGGTTTGGTTTTAATTTTTAATAAACTGCAATAACCGAAACGAACCGACATTAAATACATATATTTAAATTATAATTTAATATATAATAAAATAATTAAAGATAATAATAAGAAGCTAACCTAGTGGCTAGATGATTGCACTGCATATTGGGCTGCCAAATGATCAGTCTACATTATATTATTATATAATATATAGTTATCATATCGGTTCCAAACCTTGTCTTCTCCGACCTCATGGTCGAAGGGGACAACCCCCCACCCCCCCCCTTCCACCCATGGTGGAGGGGCTCAAACAGCCTTTCCCACTGGGAAGGTGGTGACACAGCCGCGCACACAATTGCCTCCAAACCCTAATTCAACTATTGCGCCTCCACCTTCACCCACAAACCCTAACACGCAAGGGTTGGGGTCTGATTTGGATCCTCATGATCAAGAAAAGGTGGTTGGAGGTTTGAATATCATGGTACAATCGAAGGTCTTGGTGGCGCATCTCAATTCCACCACCATCGATGCGCATCTCTTTCCACCCATCCAATTGAATTCGCAAGGATTGGGGTCTGTTTTGGATCCTAATACTCAAGGTAATGTGGTTGGAGTTGTGAATTCTTTGGAAAAAACGCAGATTTTGGCTAAACAATCTTCAAAAAACCCTAATAACACACCAACCAGCCCATTTCGGGAAACTGGTGGTTCTGTAAGCGGCGCCGCCCCTGTTGATGGTTCAGGGCAGCCCAATTCGACCCATGATAACCCCCTTGCCACCCCATTGACGGTCTGCACATTGGAGGAGATGGAGGCTCGAGGAATTCAATGGTGGCTAGAAACCCTAGCTCGCTTAGGGAGCAAGGGGCTGATCTGGCCCATGCCCTTCCTGGGCTCGTACCTGTGTCCAGAACGCAGCATTGCAAGGGCGGCCTCATTCCCTTGGTGCACACGGGCTTAACTAGGGTTGCGTCTAGTGAAGCCAAGAACAAAAACGTGGAACCTCATCAAGCCAATGCCAAAACCGTGGAGACTAGGCCTAGTGCAGCTAATGCTGAATTGTTGCCTCCTGCACCCTTGGGCCCAGGTTGAGCAGGTTGCCACGCACACTCAATGCCTCACTCGGGTGAGAATGGGCCTAGAGCCACGGATCACGAGGGGACTCAAATTGCATCAGGGCATGGTCCAGGGAAGGAGGTTCCCAGCCTAGTTTCACGCCCCAGATCACCCCAGCAAGCTAGCCTGGCCCCTTTTGGCGCACAGGCTCCTAAATTGGCTATCGCCCCGACGTCGTCTTGTGTTCTAACCAAACTGTCCAAGGATGAGCCTCGGGATGCTTTTCCTACTCTCAAAGATGCGTATGGAGTTACTACAGATGAGGGCACGAGTATGGAGGTAGCCTTGCCTCAAGCGATGCGAGTGGAAGGTCCGAAGGAATGAGGTTCCAAGCCTATCTCCTATGCGCACACGGTAAAGCAACGTGGTCAAGGAACGCAGACTCGTCGTGGTTATGCACGTCGGTACGACATTCATCAGCCCACCACCTTGGCCCCCACATCGACCATGGATGGCAAACCGGTGGTCTACTTCAAAGCTCAGGACAAGGCACGCTTCTTGGCTAGCATGCAGCACGTCTTGATAGGTAAGTTCTCCTTTGGTCGTCCTTCTCTTAATGATATTAGAGAATTTTTCACCAACTTAAAGTTGAAAGGAGAGTGCCTTAATCGAAGACTTTATTCGGTTATGGTTAAGAACTATTTGGTATATTAAAGGTTATGCTATGAGAATGTTTAAGTGGTCCCCAGATTTTGATGCCTCCGTCGAGTCCTCTGTCTGTCCTGTGTGGGTCAACTTTCCTAAGTTGCCCATATACATGTATAAAGAGGAGGCACTACTGTCAGTTGCTAGTGGTGTGGGTAAACCACTATGTATTGATCACTTGAATACCACTCGCACTAAGTTGGGGTGTGCGAGCGTCTGTGTTGAGTTGGACGTGGCTCAGTCTCAGCCGAGGGAGATTAGTGTTAAGTTTGAGCATACTCTTAGTAGTGGTAAAGTTGTGATGGATGGTTTCGAACAAACGGTCACCTATGAGAATATGCCTACTTACTGCACCATATGTCGTCACCTGGGACATGCTAACTCTCAATGTAAGCTGGATTCCATTCCTCCGGCTCCAAAGGTTGCGCAGCAGCAACAAGTTATTCCATTAAGACAGGAAGGTCCATCATAGGTCGAAGGGGCCACTCAGGCACCTGTTGCTCCTAGGAAACGGAGGAGAAAGAGGCGTACGATCACGCGATGGCAGGAAAAAGCGAAGTCTGATACTATTACTGATGTGCCAAATGATACTCAGAATGCTCAGACACAGGTAGTGGCTCCAAAACCAATGGTTCCTAAGTCCAAGGTTGAGGAGCCAGTTGCGACACCTCAGGGCCGAATGACTTCACTAAGGAGGGTGTCGCAGTTCCAGAGTCAGTTGCTAAGCCAGTCGTGACCAGTGGGGTTTCATCCACATCAGACTTTGGGCCATGGGTGGTTGTCCCCCCCAAAAACTGTGCCAAGAACAGTGCTTCACCCCCACAACACCTTTCAGTTGCTACGCAAAACAGGTATCTTGATTTGGAAAACTTGGACATTTTTACTGATGTTGTGTAACGCCCCACCCCCCGAAACCGGGTCGGAACGTTATTTGATTTGATGGACTGGCCTCACAAACCACCACGGGTCTTTCCAGCACGTTTTGTCCTCACTCACGTGCTCACTAGGACACTTCCCAGTGGGTCACCCATCCTAGAATTGCCCCAGGTCAAGCACGCTTAACCTTGGAGTTCTTCTAAGTTGGGCAACCGAAAAGAAGATGCATCTTGATGATATGAGTAGTACCAATCAAATCATATCAAACATATCACAACGCCCACTCTGGGCCGGGTATCATAATCTCCCCCACTTAAACACTCAACGTCCTCGTTGAGCCCATTCACATCCACACCCACGTCCACATCCAAGACCGTACCATCCGTGTGAGACTCTACCTCTCACAATTCCGGACGGCTCGGCTCTGATACCATTTGTAACGCCCCGCCCCGGAACGCCGGGTCGGAACGTTATTTGATTTGATGAACTGGCCTCACAAACCACCACGGGTCTCTCCGGCACGTTTTGTCCTCACTCACGTGCTCACCGGGACACTTCCCAGTGGGTCACCCATCCCAGAATTACCCCAAGTCAAGCACGCTTAACTTTAGAGTTCTTATGAGTTGGGCTACCGAAAAGAAGATGCATCTTGATGATATGAGTAGTACCAATCAAATCATATCAAACATATCACAACGCCCACTCTGGGCCGGGTATCACATGTTGCTCCTGTGAGGAGTGTTTCCTCACTTCCAAGTTCTCCAAAGTCCTCATTTAGAAAGCAGGGTAGAGATATTGATGGCATCATTAAGAGCTACCATCGTCTCAGTTCGAAGAGTGTTATCAGGTCCATGCCTCCCAGACATTACACTTTCCCCATGGACCAAACACGTAAGTCGAAGGAAAGGCAGGGCCTTTCCGATGTCGAATAAAATATTGTGCTGGAATCTGTGTGGGGTTGGCAATTCGCCCACACGTAGAAGGATTCAATCACTTTGGAGGATTCACAAATTCTCAATCTTATGTATTCATGAGCCCATGATCTCTGTTAAGAAATTGCCAATGTTATGTAAGAAGTTACGTTTTCCTAATGGTTCTATTAATGTTACCAATAAAATTTGGCTGATGTGGTGTGATGATCATACGATCCAAATCCTTTGGGATGAAGGCCAGATGCTTCATGCTCGAGTTTCTACAATAAGGGTTAAGGATTATTACCTTACAGTTGTATATGCGGCTTGTGCACCTTCTGATCGTCAAGTTCTCTGGAGTAATCTTACTGAGGCGGCTGATTCCGGTCTTCCTTGGGTAGTTATGGGTGATTTTAACTGTGTCATGTCGCACAGTGAAATATCAGGTTGTCGGCCGCAGGCTAGTATGGATGAATTTATTCAGTGTGCTGTTGAGTGCAACTTGAAGGATGCAAGTTATACATGGTCGGATTATACATGAGTTCAGGGGACGAAGTTCAAACGTTTGAATAGAGTTATCACAAATCCGGGTTTTCTTGATGTCTTTTTGGCTATCAGTGTTCGTTATCTTCCGCGTACGGGTTCAGATCATGCTCCACTTTTGATTGAATGCAAAAAAGGGGGTGATTTCTACAAATCTAGCTTCCGCTTTCAGAATATGTGGGTGCAGCATGAAGGATGTAAAGAATTGGTGGCGTCTTCATGGGCTAAGTCGTCTTGGGTGATGACATCAACAAATTTTGGCAAAAATTGAAACGTTCTCAATGGTGAGCTCAAAGATTGGAACAAAAATGCCTTTAGGAATGTGTTTTCTAGGGTCGAACAATTAGAAGATGAGGTTGTTGTCTGTGAAGCAACCTTTTGGGACATCATCGAGTGCGATCTGGAGGCTGCTGTCATGGCTTTCTTTGTAGGCTCGAAGATGCCTAAGGGCATCACATCTACTGCTCTTTGTTTGATCCCCAAATCGGTTAACGCATAAACGTGGAGTCAGTATCGCCCAATCAGTTTGTGTACGTTTTTCAATAAAATTATTACCAAGGTCATCAACACTAGATTAGGGCGCCTGCTTCCCAAGATTATCTCTCCGATGCAGGCTGGTTTTGTTAATGGCAGGAGTATCTATGACAACATTATGCTTGCACAGGAGCTCACACATGAGATTGATCGTCCTTCAAGGGGGCGTAATGCCATTCTGAAGCTTGATATGATGAAAGCCTTTGATATATTGTCATGGAAGTTCTTGAAGAAGATTCTTTTTGCATTCGGTTTTGCCAGGGAATGGGTTGACCTTGTGGTGGGGTGTATCGACCAGTCTTGGTTCTCTGTTATGATCAATGGTGAGCTTGATATGATGAGACCCGCTCTCGCCTGCACTGTTTATCATTGCTCAAGAATATTTACTAAGGGGTCTCGCTCAACTTCACGAGCGGAATCCTGACATTCAGTACAATGGCGGAGGCTCTGTAGTGGTTCCTTGCTTAGCATTCGCGGATGATTGTGTACTTTTTTGTAATGCTGAGGGGAGTTCTCTGAGGATAATTATGGACTGGCTGGCTCATTATCAGGATGTTCCAGGTCAACGAGTGAGTGACGCGAAGAGTACTTGTATTGTCTCAAGTAAAGCCAGTGCCGATAGAGCTAGTATATTGAACATGTTACCGGATTCCGTAGTGAAAAGCTCCCTTTTTTGTATTTAGGGACCCCTATCTTCAAAGGTCGTCGGAGATGTTTTTTGTTTGATCAACTGACAGACAAGTTGTCAACCAAGATTACAAGCTGGGCCGCGACACAAATATCCTATGGTGGGGGCCTCACTTTGCTCCAAACAGTGCTGATGGCCAATCTCTTCATATTCTTCATACCATTGGCCTTCCAGTGGGCACGGGGAAAAAGACTCAGAATATATGTAATGGCTTCTTATGGGATAAGCATCGTTGGGCAAAGTGGGAACGTGATTGTATTGGTTATGCTGAAGGAGGCCTCAATGTCAAGTCTTTAAGCATTATCAACCAAGTGTGTAGTATTAAAGCATGGGTTCGTTTCAGAATGGGGAACACCTTGTGGAGTGATTTCATGAAGTCCAAGTACTGCAGCTTGTATGATCCAGCGGACGCGAAAATCTATCCGGGTCACTCGAGTTGTTGGAAATTTATCACTAAGGGGCGTGAGTACGCGGAGCCTCGTCTGCATTGGATCCTTGGTGAGGGGTGATGTAGGTTTTGGCAGGATTCTTGGGTGGTTGAGGACCTACCTATGCCACTTCATACGCACCATATGGATCCCAAGCTACGGGTGCAGGATGTCTGGGTTAATGGCGAGTGGGATGTTGCTAAGCTTCGCGAGATGGTTGATGCGCACACGCTCTCAACCATTATTGCTACGCCTATCCACCTTGGCACTCGCGATACCTTGGTTTGGAAAGATACCCCTACTGGGGAATTCGCTTTTGTCGACGTCTACATGTCCCTTGCTGTAAGAGGGCCGACTATTCGCCTTTTTGATACTTTGTGGCATAGCTCTTTTCCGCCGGCTATGTCTATGATTGCATGGGGAGTATGCAAGAACCTTATCCTTGTTGATGTGCGGATGCAACACAAGGGAGTCCAATTGGTGTCTAAGTGTGTTTGCTGCGATCAAATTGAAACTTTGGAACATGTGTTTATAGATAATGCAGTTTCCAGGGAGGTGTGGGCGCACCTAGGATCTATTTTTGGGAATTTTAATCAACAATTCAGATCTATCAGTCATATTTTTGAGGTTTGGAGCTTGAGTACTTTGCATAGAGGTCACATTCGTCAGCTTATTCCTTTTGTTACCCTCTATGCTATTTGGGAGGCTCGCAACAAAGCCAAGCATCAAGGAGTGGTGTTCAAAACATCACAGATTTTGTACGGTATCAGATGGACCATTACGTCTTGGTGTGGAGCAAGGTTTGGTCGGTTAGATGCTTGGAAAGGTGATCTCGCAGTCGCCCGGAAGTGGCAATGCTTCATTGTTGCCCCCACGACCACTAGACCTCGTCTTGTGGGCTGGTTAAGACCTGAAGGGGGAAGAACTAAACTGAACGTGGATGGCTCTTACGGGTTACAAAGCGCGGGTGCTGGGGCTATCCTTCGGGACGAGCAAGGTGGCATGCTTTGGGCATCCTCGACTCCTATTGTGGCAGCTTCCCCCTTTGAAGCTGAACTACAAGCTCTTATTGTTGCTTTAACTTGGTGTTTGGAACACTCTGTTACTCATATGGAGGTTGAAACGGACTCGGCTCAGCTCTTTCATGCACTTATCCATCTTAGAGGGCCTTGGAAGTTGAGATCACATATCCTGGAGGCTCAACGGCTGGTGAAGGCAACGGAAGCTGACATGCACCATATTTGGAGGGAGCGAAACCACGCCGCGGACTTTATGGCCAAATTAGCTGCCACTACTAATACTTCCTATTATTGGCGCCCAGGAGAGGAGTCCCCTCATCTTCGGGCCATTGTTCGCTTGGAGCAGCTTGGCGTCCCTTACATCCGCAGAGGGCGTGGCTAGCTCACTTATTTCCTTTTCCTTATGTTGGAAAAAGAGAAGTCTTCGAAAAGAGGGGCATAAGTATTATCCGTCCGCCACCCTTTATGTTACTAACATCGGCTTCTAAGGGGGGAGCATATCTGTTATTCCTGTTTGATGGGGGTAACCCCCATTCCAGAGAATTATGGATGTTAATGCTCTACTGACTTCCTGCTAAAGGAACGAAGAAACTCGTGAAAGTTCATTGTGCTAATGCTTGCAGGTACTGCTCTGGAATCTTTTTTTTAACATCGACTTTTAGGAGGGGAGTACACTTGTAATTCCCGTTTGATGGGGGTAACACCCGTTCCTGGGAATTTTCAAGTGTTCATGCTCTTCCGAGCTCCCGTTTGATGGGGGTAACACCCGTTCCTGGGAGCTCGGAAACTTCCGAAGGTTGATTGTGCTACTTTTTGCAGGTACAACTTGGAGAGGCCATTAGAGGGGGGGGGGGGGGTACATGCATGATTCCTGTTTGATGGGGTTAACACTCATTCCAGGGATTTAAGCATGTCAATGCCCTTCCGAACTCCCGTTTGATGAGGGTAACACCCGTTCATGGGAGCTAGGAAACCTTTAATGGTCTGTTGCAGGGGATACAGTTAGCTACTGGAGGAGAAACATCTAGAGATCCATTCCGACCCGACGAGATGCTGAGACTGATTTTAGTATTGCTGAGCGTGCTCACATTGTATTAGCTAGGAGCACTTTATTTTTTTTTGTATTTGGAGCATTTTAGTACATAATTCCGGGTGTTTTCTAGCATATGAGGACGGGAGGGGACGTAGGAGCCCGTGCTCCTACAACCCCCCTGCTCGCTAGACTTCCTGGGATTTTGCTCTAAAAAGCTCCATTATTTCGCTTACAGTGTGCATATATTTACTTTGCTGCGATTACAATCGCAATACTCTGTATTATTTGATTTCTTAACACGTAAACCCCTCGTGGGGCTTAGCTTAAAAAAAAAGTAGGTTATAAATATGCTAGTTTACTACTGTATTAAATGGTATAACGCAACATCATAGCTGTAGTATCAAATTTTTTTCTAGTTTATATTGTTACTTCTAGTATATATTATATTATTATTACTCTAGTAGTTTTGAATATTTTTTCATTATTATTTGATGTAAGAATTAAATAATATTTGTGACCTTCTTTAATTGTTAAATAGGTAATAATTTTATTCGAACTAGTGAAGTTATAAATACATTTTTATGTTGCATTCTTAATAATTTAGATGTTTGAAACCGCCCAAACCAAACCGCTAAACAGACAAACCGCTCAAAGCGAACAACATGGTTTAGATATTGAAAAGGTCGGTTTTGGTTTTCACTTTTTAAAAACCGCCATTGTTGTGTTGGTTTGAAAATTGAACAAAAACTGCCCAAACCGAACCATGTACACCCCTAGTATCATCTATATTCATCTACATTCACACAACCTAGGTTGATTTTAAATTTTTACCCTCACTTAGATTCACCCCAACCCAAACGCAACATAATTGGGCTAGTTTTCAATTTTAGAAATCCTTAGTTGGTTCCTATATAGTTGAAAAGGGTAAAGGAAAAATATACATTGTGAGTTAAATTTGATTTTTTCCTAATTTGTGTGTCAAATGAAATGTGTCTAATAAAAACGGATGGAGGGAGTATAAATTTCTGCTAGTGATAATGCCAGAGCAATTTTCATGTTGCAAGAGCAAAATCATGCTAAATTACTTTTATACCATTTTTATCAAATTATATTTTCAACGTAATCTCAAATGTTAATTATAACATTTATTCATGTTTTCATTATTCAAATAGAATTCAAAATATTCTATCATTAACAATCAAAATTGTAATTATAAGTCATTTAAGCAAAGAGCATAAAAGGAATTAAAGACAGTTTTGCTCTGCCAACATGAAAATTGTTATAGCATTATCCATAGCCATAAATTTCAAAACCATCCCAATTATATACTCCCTCCTCCAAAACCCTAAATCAACAAACCCCAACTTTTAATTTCCAATTTAATACCTCAAATTAGCAATCTCTCCATAATCGCTTCCCCCCGCCGTCAATGTCGTCGTCGGGAGTTTCAGCCACCACTGCGACCTCTTCAAACCCTAACCCTAGCTTCAATTTTAATTCAACTGATTCGGATAATGATTCGAGCAATCAAGGTTTCATATTGTTTGAAGGTGTTAATTTCAGCTTCAGCTGCTCGAAAACGTGGGCTGAGAAGGGGAATCATGGTGTGAGGAAGCCCAGGCTGATGAAAATGAGGAGGAAAACATTGAAAGAATCGAGCGTCGAGGCCGGCTATTCGAATGTGGATTTCGGTGTATCGAGTTTTAATCGGGAAGATAGTTCTAGTGGTAATGCTCGACCGAGTGATGGTTTGATAAGTCAATGGAATGGGAACTTTAAGCTGAATGTAAATGGTTCGAAGAGTGAAGGGAATGGTTTTGCTTTTGGAGCTGTTAGTAGTGGTTCTATGTCGAATGTAAATTTCGGTGGAGCGGGGTTTGATCGGGGCGGAGGTCCTAGTTGCAATGGTAGGTCATTTGATGATTTCAGAAGTCAATTGAATGGAAATTTTAAGCTGGATGACAGTTTGAAGAGTGATGTTAATGGTTTTGTTTTTGGAGCTGGTAATAGTGGTTCTATGTCGAATGCTACTCCGTTTGTATCAGGTTTCAATGGGGAAGAGGGGTTCACTGTCCATGCTCCATCAGTTTCTGCTTCCAATAGTACTTCTAATGGAAACTTTAACCCCAACAACGCTTTGAACGTAAATGGTTTTGTTTTTGGAGATAGTACTAGAAGTAGTTGTACGTCAAATGAAAATGTGGAACATATGGAATTTGGTTTGAAGGATGATAAGAGTAGGGTGAGTACTAACGTGGATAATGAATGTTTTAGGTTTAGTGGAAGGAAGAGTAGTACTAGAAGTAGTTGCATACATGGTGCTATTAAAGGTAGTGATGTATCAAATCCAAATTTGAAAATTGATGGTTTTGCTGGATTTGACAATAGTAAGGTCAGATTAAGTCCGGATAGGGAGAATGACGTATTTGTATTTGGAGGTGGTAACAGTTCAAACATGGGCAAGGGAGGATTTGTCTTTGGCGAGAATAAGGATGGTCTGTCGGGAAATTTGAATATATTTAGAGAGGGTTTTGGGTTAGCTGCTAAAACAGATAATGCGTCAGAAAATACCAAGAGTCAGGATGCTGGTATATATTCATCAACTGTATTTGAATTTGGTACTATTTCAAATTCTGTCCCCAAAGAGTCTGTAGAAAATGTTTTGGAGTGTGAATCAAATAAGTATGCAACTGTTGGTGCTAGTGAAAAGTCTAAAGGAAGTCTAAGGGGGGAACCTAAAGTAAAATTGGATTCTGTTGCCAGCAAAAACCCATGTTCAGATTCAAAGACTAGCGGGGATGAGAATACGTTTGTTGGTGGAACTGATAAGGTTGATGAAAAGATCAATCTGGGAGCCAACAATTTAGAAGAAAGCCTGCGATTTAAGCTCACAGATGAGATGAAGAGGTTTACAATCCATGATGGTGAGGCAACTGTCAGGGAAAACAAGCTCGAAGAGTCTACGAACAACTTCCATGTGAACTTCGAAACTAAATTTGTACTAGGAAGTAATAAAAATAGGTTTGAAGCGTCGATTGAAAGAGATGGTGTAATTAATACATCACCTATGGGCAAAATGTCAAGAAAATTGAAATCTAAGTTGAGGAGAGGACTTGTGGCACAACAACTAGCTGGCAAAGTTAACGTGCCTAGAAGAGATAGTTTCCAGAAAAATGAAGACTCCCCTGGATGTCATTCTCCTATGGATTTCTCACCTTATAAATCTTCTAATACTGCAGCCTCCGGATTGAAAGGAAATGCTGATAGCAGAGGGCCTGATACTTGTGTAAATGATGAGGGCTCTGGAGGATATCAGTCCTTAAATTCTGACAATAGATGCCGAAATAGTGCTAATGGTGAGATGAGTGGTGATTTCTCCGCCTCATCTTCTGGCCAAGATGGTTTATCATCAATCAGGCATCAATATAGGAGAAAGTACAAGTTAAAAGTTGGAAATGGTTTGAATGATAACAACCAAACTCAGAAAGCTGCATCTAACTTTGCATCAGAACAATCTCCTACTGTGCCATTCAATTCTTCAAGGACAAAGAAGACCCCTAATACTAAAAGTAAAAGCAAGAAAATAAGTGACGTTATTCAAGAACGTGCAAAGCATGGGACTGCAGATGTTACAAGTGATCAAGCATGTGATGAGTGGCGCATCAAGTGAGTCCCATGCTAGCACTTGATCAATTTATCTTTGTGCAATAACCATTAGCTGATCCCTTCACGATTAATGGCCTATATTATTTGCTTTTTGATTGCCAATCTCTTTGTCCTTCCATTTGAATAATATATGTTTGTCACTGATCATTTGAAGTGGGTTATTGATATCAGGGGGAACCAGGCTTATAAGGCCGGAAATTTGATTACTGCAGAGGAATACTACACAAAGGGAATTGATTCTGTACCAGATAAATCAAACATGCAACCACTTCTTCTCTGCTATAGCAACCGTGCTGCTACACGGATGTCTCTTGGAAGGATCCGAGAAGCACTGAGTGATTGCAGAATGGCTGCTACTTTGGACACTTCATTCCTCAAGGTCAAGCTAAGAGCTGCAAAGTATGTCCCTTATGTTTATTTCTAATCATTCTTTATAGTGAACTATGGAATTCGGAGACGATGTCCATGTCTTTCATTCTGAGTCCATTTCTGGGAATGGTGCTGCTATACTTAGTCGTAAATAGTCTCTTCACACGGTCAAAATTTGACCCTTCATATATTTTGAATCGTTTTACGATATAGCGTCGTGCTGAATATTTTAATTTTGAAGTTACAACAAAATTTAGGTGAACAAAACTGTTTCAACATATAAAACAACAAAAACGAGAGCAAACATATTAATTTTGTGTTGTGTAAAATCATGAAGGGTCACTTTTTTCACAAATTTTTGACTGCGTGGAGCTACTTTTTGCAACTACAATAGCTACATATCGGGATTCAGTTTACTATACTGTTTAAAGGTCAAGTTGACATCTCAAACATTGGTCAATGTTGAATACTAAGGATTGCTGTTTGAACATGAACAAAACTGATGTGAGGCTTCTTACGTACATCTGCAATTTATCTGGTTGTTACATACTTACATATAGATAAAAACTAGAATATAGACAAAATATGTTTTTAATGTCAATCCCCTTCATCAATTTATCGAATATTCTTAGTAAGAAATTTTGGAAGCTAATAGGTTCTCAGACATAGGGCGGTCATTATTACCTCATGGGCATATTTAGTCCGTGAAATTTCTGCAATTTAACATTTTCCTTCTTCATGAAAAGTGATAAATTTTTTATTACAGTAGTTCCCTGCAACTCTTTCTATAAAGATCTCTAATATTTATAACAACTGGAGTGCTCCAGTTAGTTGTTCTTCATGTTTTCCATTGCTGATTTCTGTGGTGCACTTTAGTGGGCCCCCTTAGAATCTCATGAAAAAACACAAAAGAGGAAATATTTGTAAGTGTCTTCTCTAACACGAAAGATGAAATATTTAGCTATATAGGATTTGTTTAGTTCTTGGAGTGGCACACTTTTATATTTCCTAAATTTGAACTTTTAAATTCTTACCAATACTATTCATTATCATAAAATGTGTCTATCTATCAAAAAAAAAGTCTCTTCTCTAACATAGCATGTACGTTTATTCGTATTTTTGTTTTAACAAGTATGTGGACTGTATTTGTTCTTCTTTTAGCAGTGCATCATCTTCTACCTCTCATTTTCGGGTAGATAGACACATTTTATGATAATGAATAGTATTGGTAAGAATTTAAAAGTTCAAATTTAGGAAATATAGAAGTGTGCCAACTCCAAGAACTAAACAAATCCTTTATAGCTAAAATGATCCTTCAATATTACATCATTTGAACATATATCATTTTATGGTTCTATAAATTCTACTTTATTAACCGTTATCAACTCATATCTCATCTTGTGGTTTGATGACAATCTTTTGGTTATTTTTGTTGTTTCTTGCCTGGGATAGCTGCCATTTGGTACTAGGAGAAGTAAAAGATGCTACAATGTACTACAATGATTGCTTGGAATCAGAAAGGTATATTTGCCTTGATAGGAGAATTACAATTGAGGCTGCTGATGGTTTACAGAAGGCACAGGTGAGATTTGAATGCTGTCATATAGTTGTTCCCTCCATTCACTCCAAAGCATTTGTAATAGATCCGTCATCAAACTATGGCATATATGCTCTTCAAATGTTAATGGAGTAAAGGCTATATTAAACATGAGCATCAACATGCCTCAATGCTTCTGAAAAGGCTCCCATTTAACTGCGATAAGGGGGTCCGATAGTACCCCACCTTACCCTGTTATAATAGGGAGGCTGTTCCCGAATTGTCCCAAGAGAAGCAGCATATGTATGATATATTTTGATTTATTCCATTATATTTAAGAACAAATCGAGGCGGCTTTTCGAACTTCCTAAAGATCCCTGCCTTAGGTGTTTATAACTCTGACCTTCTTCTTTGGATAATTAACGATGAGGTGAGTTTCGAATCTAGGACCTTGAGGTCACTAGCAAGAGCCTTTTCCAATAGGCTATTCGATTAACTCAAAATTTAGAAATTACAATCCTGCATTTTTAATGATCATAGCGATGATACCAGAACTTATTGTAAGTGGTACTGTCTACTGAATTGCAATGTCTCCTGAAGAACCACTCATTTGTTCTCCTGGATAGCCGAGAAAAGCTTGGTAATTACATATTAAGCTTAGGGGGGATGCCGTGAATGTTAAGCTTAGCTTCTTTGGAGGTTACAGTAATCTGATTACTTCATTAACTTATGTGGAAGAATGAACTTCAAGGGAAAGCTTTTCCTGCAATCAGTTCCCTTTATTATCCAAAGAAATGCTAGACAAGAACCGTAATTTAGTGAATTCATTACTTCACCTCTTTCATTTTCTTTTTGGTGTAGCCTGAATGTGGAATTATATTGTATGATTTTGTAGAATGAGACTCAGTACCTTTAGTACTTCTATTGATTCCGATACTTATCTCTTTTAGTATCTTCTAGTCAATGAAACTCTCAAGATAATATTGGAAACACCAAGAATTCAAACATAAGAATGACCATGAGCCAAGTAAAAGTCCTGTCAATAGCTTAAAAGAAAACAGGAGACATGCTTATCAATTTCGATTGGTTCAACAAAATTAGCCTTTTATCCAAACTTCCTTATGTATCCCTAGATGTTGCACTTTAAGTTTCTTTGATGCAGCTTCTTGTTTAGTCAAACCATTTGGGAGAGCAAGTGCATTTTGTATGGCATTTGACTTGGTGTGGCATTTTGTGCATTTAAGATGACTCACTGTTAACTGAACATGTCACACATATGTAGGCAGTATAGTGCTAAAAATTGCACTAAATTTTCTTAAGTAGTCGAAACAATAGATTTTCTTTTAGCAAGGTCGTTTAATCTGCCTTTCTCAACATAATATGGAAAATTTTGCGTAATGAGAATCTGATAATAGTAATGTTCATGACTAGCAGAAGGTGGCTGAATATATACAGCAGTCTGATGAACTCTTGGAACAATGCTCTTCTGATGCAGCCAACAGTGCTCTTGAAGTTATTTCTGAGGCTTTGAAGATTAGCTGTTATTCTGACAAATTGTTTGAAATGAAAGGGGAGGCTCTTTGTATGGTATGTATAACTTGGTATCTATTCCTGACCAGCTCTTAAGTTGGGCAATATTGGAAATCCTTTCTTTTATGTGCTATTCTTCTTCATCATCTTCTCATAATTAGTTTAGTAGAATCTGATGCACTTTTGTAACAGTTACTAATGTATGAAGAGGTGATTCAACTATGTGAGCAAACACTTCATATCGCTGAAAGGAACTTCATGGCATGCCATTCTCCTAATGTGAACAACAATAATGGGCATAGGTTATGGAGGTGGCGCATGATGGCCAGGTCTAACTACCATTTTGGAAAACTTGAGCTTGCTCTTGACCTAACTGAAAAGCAAGAGCAATGTATATCTACTGCCAATAAGTAAGCCTATACTTTTAATCAACAGCGACACTTATATGTTCTAACTTCTAATGATTGATTTTCCTTGATGAGGATGTTGATTTTAACATTACTATTTTTGTTCCGACAGCATAACTCAGGAGTTTTCTAATGCTCTTGGTGTCTCTATACGCCAACTTCTTGCTCACAAGGTATGCCACCATTTGCACTAATTTTGCTATTTTATGGAAAATCAAATCAACATTAAGAGAACATAACAGTTCATTTTCATTATATAAGTTCATATCTAGATTTGCTTCTACATGCAATATAATCATACAACCAATAGGACCAATATTAAATTCGGAAATCATATTAGACATCATTCTGAATTGCTCCTCAAATCTTTCTAACATTCTCTTCTTAAACTTAAAGTGATCGTCATTAAAGTTTTTGCTTATTTTCATTTTGCACCCTCAACTATCGGCAAATTTTCAAATTGCACCCTAATACTTTCCTAAGCCTCAAATTGCACCCTAAACTTCATTTTTTTTCATTTTGCACCCTTAAATCAATTTTTCAGCCAAATAGGATGGAATCTCGTTTTAAAATAAGGGTAAAATTGGAATACCACATACACTAAACTTTTGGGGCATAATTCACAAATAACAAAATGAACCTCACCGTTCACCTTCTTCATCAAACCCCACTCCCACCCCTACCCCCACCCCCAAACCCCATCTTCATCACCGATCTGCTTCATCGCCAAATCTGTTGTCGTCATCTTCCTTCCACTATCATCATCAGATCTGCTCCATCTCTGTGTATGTTGAGCCGAGGAAGGGGGGGGGGGGGCTTTGGCAGAAGAGGAAGAGGTGATGTTGATGAAGATGGTGGGCTTTGGGGGCGGGGGGTGGGGTGGGTGTGGTATTTATTTATTTTATTAATCATTTTGTTTTTATTATAAATAGATCCACATGTTTAATTATTTTTTAAAAAGTGCCCCAAAAAACTAATAATTGTGTTATTCCAAGTTTACACTTTTATTAACATTAGTTTAGGGGGTAATTTTCCGTTTTAGGGTGCAAAAGGAAAAAAAATGAAGTTTAGGGTGCAATTTGAGGCTTAGGAAAGTATTAGGGTGCAATTTGAAAATTCGCCGATAGTCGAGGGTGCAAAATGAAAATAAGCCTAAAGTTTGTAGTCCGATGGACCCTGACCAACTTATTTGTGGATGTTTTGTACAATATTTTGTACCTTGACCTCTTCTTTGTTCTGGATGTTTTTCTGGGTTATTGACAGCTTATTTGTGGCTTATACAACCTGTTACACCATCACCTCCTTTATGTTTTAGATGGCTAATCGAAACAACCTATTGTGCACTTACAACCATTATGGTTTTGATGGCTTGTCACTATTGCTTAGCACCTTAGGCTCCTCAAGCTTTCTTATTTTTCATCCAGCCGTTGCATCTAAAATGGACTTAATTTATACGTAAATAATTAACTTTAGTGGATGACTATCATTTGGAAGGTATTGAGTGTCTTGGAAAATATGGTCGTGGAATTACTTGGACTCCACGTTTTTATCTAATCTGATGGAAATAATATTTGTTCTTTAAATAGTAAGGATAACAGCCTTTTTAGTCAGCCTTTTCAGAAATGTCTCTCTGCTTTGTATAACAGCATTTTAAAGTATCTGTTTCGTTATATACACCTTCCCATTTCATTACAGAAAGCAGGAAATGAAGCATTTCAATCTGGAAGGCATGTAGAAGCAGTAGAGCATTACAGCGCCGCAATATCAAGGAGTGTTGAATCTCGTCCGTTTGCAGCAATCTGTTTCTGCAATCGTGCTGCAGCATATCAAGCGATGGGTCAATTAATTGATGCCATTGGCGATTGTAACCTAGCCATAGCTCTTGATCAAAACTACTCAAAGGTTATAATACTTAACCATTATATAACAATATATATACTCTTAAAATGTGTTAGAATCTTGAATTGTTTATATCTATACCTATCAATATAAGCATACATGGTTTATATCACTGTCATGATGTCTGTCCTTATCAATATAAGAAAAACATGGTTTATAGCAGTGTCATGCCTGTCTGTCCTTATTCGGAACTATTCTTATTCTTTCCGATTTGACCTCATTTTGCAGGCACTATCAAGGAGGGCGACTCTGCATGAGCTGATCAGGGATTATGAACAAGCATCTATTGATCTTCAGAGACTCGTATATCTCCTTCAAAATAAACCCCAAAAAGGATCTCCGCAATCTGATATACAAAATAAATCAGGTGGCAGCAGTACAAAGGAGTTGCAGAGAGCTCGTACTCGCTTATCTTCTGTCGAGAAGAAGTTGAAGAAAGGGAATTCCTTAGATCTTTATTTAATTTTGTAAGTGTGTTTCTCCACTGTCAAGAAAATGATGCATTCTTATTGATTATTTTTTTCTGAATTAATGGAAAAGTCTCCTGTTAACTTATCAAAAAATCGTTCTAGATTTTCATTTTGTGACAAAGTACATCTCCCACTTATCTTTGAGTGCAAGTACATGAAAGTGGGGACTTACATCTCTCACTTATCTTTGAGTACAAGTACATGCAAGTGGGGACAATACTGAGATATTTAGAGGGTTTAGTGCTATGGAGTTTGTCAATGTACAGTACTGTTTCAAAATGTGCACGAATCTCTTAATATTGAGTTAATATTTACTACTATCTTTGCAAGAACAGTATGTCTGATGCGGTGTAGCTTGCCTCATTTCTGGTTTTGATTCCATCTTGTGTTCTCTTCGTTCTTGCAATGATACAGGGGGGTTAAAGCATCGGATGAAGAATCGGATATAAAAAAGGCATACCGTAAGGCAGCTCTCAGACATCATCCAGATAAGGTACTGAGTGGGCTTGCCCTTAAGACATGGATACTTTATTCTCATTATTGTGCTCATATTTTGATGTTACGCCTGAACTAGGCTGCTCAACTTCTAGCAAGAAATGATGTTGGAGATGATGGGAGGTTATGGAAAGAGATCATTGAAAAAGTTCACAAGGATGCTGATCGGCTGTTCAAAATGATCGGTGAATCATATTCAGTTCTTTCAGATCCTGAGAAGGTGCTAACATATAGTTCGCTTATGGATTTTTTATCAGTTGGATTGCTCTTTGAAACTCATCTTTCTGCTTTGACTTCATAGATTATAGTGATCAACTCTCCAAATTAGGATTGTCTATAGCTTTCATGATGACTTCGCATTATTATTTTTTGCATGCTTCCAAGACCACTGTCTTTTGGTGGGTGATATTAATTATTAAGTTGTAATTGATGTTAGTTAATACTCTCAGATGATTTTGCAAGTTTCTTATTGCCATTTGTGGTAATTGGTTGTTACATTTGTATGGAGTTAGGTTCTGAGTTCAAAAAGGGATAACGATTCTAATATCTTGTGTTGTCATATTGCAGAGACTGAAATATAATGATGAAGAGGAACTGAGGGATCTTATTCGATGCAACGACAGAAGTAACCAATCTGGGAAAACCTCTGATTTTTATAATTCTCGATCGGGGAGAAGCAGCTCTTCTGGGAGAAGATCTGATTCTCATGGCTCTCCATTTGGAAAAAGTGGCAATCGATATTGGGAGGAGGGATCATGGAGAGAATACAACAGTCATTATCGGTGGTAAACAGCATTTGGTTGTTTTTATTCAACTCTTCGCGTGGTCAACCTTGAAGGGGTCTGAAGAGAGATATAAGTTCACTTACGGGTTGGGTTATACCAACTTCATGATCAAGCACATTTGCCTTGTGTTTAATCAAGTATATCTCTGGTCTTCTGCGAGTGTTGGCATAACCTTAAGACATTGGTACAGGACTCTATTGCTTCTTTCTGGCCGTGTGTAGATTGTTGTGGTGTAAATCCTGGTTAATAATATTGACTCCTTTTCCTGATTCTTTTCGTTTAGACTCATAACTACTGGAGGGGAGTCAAAGGAAGATTGGTGAACTTGCTCATTAATTTTGGTGTCTAGCATTCTCGGACAAGCTTGATACTACTTGTAAATGTGTCATGGAAGTTGAGCTGAGCTTGTGTTGTCCTACATTGGAGGAGCATCAAGACTAAAATGTATGCTAATATAGTTTGTAAGCGACATTCATATTGTGGACGCCAGAAGATGCATAAGCAAAGTTTTGAACTAGAGCAACAGGTGGTGCCAAAATGTTCTCAGATAGTTCTATGTATCATAAGCATGCCAATTAAGGTTTTAGTTTTTTGTGACTGAACTCAAAAATCATTTTCCTTCTTTTTGTGTATGAGTAGATACTGAGTTATTTTATAGAGAACTCACTACCAGAAAATGTATCAAATACAAAATATAACGACAGAAAGTTTGGCTCCCTTTGGGCATCTCTCTACCTTCATCATCTGCTAATTCTTCATTAGTGTTTGATGAAGCTGTGCAGTTACTTTAGCCAAGGAAGGAGCAGGTTGTCGGGCATTCTGGTGGATGGAAAGAGCTCATCTAGTACGGGACCTATTCAGCATAATATGGTTACTGTTACGGCTACGCAGAGTCGATTCAGTAACATGGATTCAGTTGTTTCAGACCAGATTACTAGCATGGACATTGCAGAGGATAGAACACACACTTATGTTGTCAAATTGCAGCCCTTTGACGCTGATTTGGTGGACGCATCAGAAGGGACTAAAACTCAGGTTGTTGAACAGGCTGCTGATGCCGTTGCTGAGAGCACAAATTGTACAGGTTAACAAGTCACGTCGGCAACATCACATGGTATTCTTGAAGCGGAGCATGTTGGTGCAGCAAAGGGAAACAACAAACAGGTTATAAAACAGTCTTTGATGAACAAGATCGAAGCCAACGAGGTGATTTCACAAGAAGCGGTACATGCTGGTGCAATTAAGGGTTTTGAGATTTTGGATTAAATAGCATCCTTCTAGACTCAAATTTATCTTAGAGCACATTTTTCTACCCCTTATAAACTTAGAAAAATTTAATCTTTTTAAGATTATTTTTCGACACTTCTTCGTTTTTTTTATTTCTTTTCGATTTTTACGATTGTTCTTCATTTTTTCGTTTTTTTTGGAGTTTTTTTCTCGATTTCTTTTTGGTTTTTTGTCGATTTCTTTTCGATTTTTTTTTTCCTAGTAAAAAGGATTCGATTTTGATAGTTGTTTAGCTAAAAGTTTCGGTTTTGTCAAAAAAATTGGTTCTTCGTAGTTTTCAGGTAAAAAAGTTTAATTTTGATAGCTTGTCAAAATTGTTCGGTCTTCATAGTTTTTTGACAAAAAAAATTCGATTTTGATAATTGTTTTGACAAGAGTGTACGATTTTGGTAGTTATTTCTCAAGAAAGTGTTGATTTTGGTTCGAAAAAAGTCAAAAAAAGCAAACCTTTTCCTAAAACAACTAGGCTTAATTTCATCTGGGCACCTGAACTTTCAAAATTTTCTCAAATAGCCACCTGGCGACCTTTTTATCCCAAGCAGCCACCTGGACTTAAAAATTGGCACATAAATTTTTGTTTTTCACAATTTTCTTAATTGCTTCGATTTTTTATTTTAGATGGAGGACAAAATAGTCAAACCACTCTTAAAACTAGCTCAACTTAATTATAAACTTACCCAACCACAAATTTTTAACCCATTCCCATTAAAAACATTATTTTCAACCCTACACCCCATCCCCCATCGAAAATCACTTAGCATCACGACTCACTCCATTTTGAAAGGTTTGTGTTTCCATAATAATGAATTCCCAGATCCCATAAAAATCCAATCTTTACCAATTTCATATTCTTGCAATTTTTTTCATAAAAAAATTCGATCTTTACCAATTTCATCAACCTAAATAACGTTTTGCTACAAAACCCTATAAAAATCGAATCTTTTGGGATTTCATTGACCTAAAGGACCCACTTTTTGTACTTTTCTTGCAATTGTTTTAAAAAATATCCAATCTTTACCAATTTTATAAACCTAAATTTCAGAAAAGGTTGTTATTAACCTATTTAACAATGTAAACAACTATATTTGATTCGATACTTGATTGTTCATTCATAATAACGGCGATTAGATTATGGGGATTGAGGAATTGGGTGGTGGGGATGTGGTGTTGGAAGGTGGTGGAGGAGAAGGGTGGGCGGTGGAGATGAGGATGACAAGGAGGAAGTGGTGGAATTTCATGGTGGGATTCAACTATGAGCCAATATACAACCTCACTGCTATATCCAGAGGTTCACTATCTCCCTCCCTTGCCATACTGGCCAAACACAGCCAAATTTGATGGAAAAATAATTGGATCAACAACCAGTGCAAATTCTTCTAGTGCTTTGCCCTTACTTGGACTACCTCTTTTAATGATGCGCTTATTTACAAGTTGACTAAGAACTAAGGTAGACGTTGTGTCATGCCATTCAACTGTAAGATGTCATCATAATAATGGCGATTGAATTATGGCACTTGAACTTTTCTATAAATTTTGCCTCCAAGAAGTCATATGTTCAATATGACTAACTTGCCATTGGGTTAACAATTGCAAAATGTCAAAAATCTGAGAAATTAAGAAAATTGTGAGAAACGAAAGTTTAGGTGCCAATTTTTGGGTCCAGGTGCCTATTTGGGATAAAAAGGTCGCCATGTGCCTATTTAGGAAAGTTCTGAAAGTTCAGGTGCCAAGATGAAATTAAGCCAAACAACTATCAAAATCGAACTTTTTTTACAAACAACTATCAAAATTTATCTTTTTTTGCCAAAATAGAAACTTTTAACTAAAACAACTATTAAAATCGAACCCTTTTTACTAGGAAAAAATTGAAAAAAACATCAAAAAAAATCGAAAGAAAAAAGCGAAAAAAAATTCAAAAAAAAAACTGATTATCTCTAAATTTGTAAAACTGATAGAGTTGTCATTTTCATCCCCTTGTGTGCTATTTTACTAAAAAAGATAAATGTGTGCTCTAAGTTAAATTTGGGTTTATAAGAGTGCTATTACTAAGGTCATGGTTTTAAATATTTTTATCATGTTAAACATATTAAAAAAGGCAAACGGCTGGCATGATCATCTATGTTTGGCTCAGGGACCCACTTGATCACCTAACTTTCAAAAGGTCCCAGTTGACCACCTAACTTCTTAAATCGTTCCCATTCAGCACATTGGTCATTATAATATTAATTATCGAAACAAAATTATCGACTAAGTACATCACGTGGTCACTAATCAGGAGAAATTTACTAATTTCACCTGTTAATTTTCTGAAGAAAAAAAATTAATCACATTAAAATAACCCCAAATTCCCTATTTAATCCCAAAATTGACTGAAATTGTTTTTATATATTAGGAATTAATTGGGGATTTGGGGTTATTTGAATGTGATCAATTTTTTTCTTCAAAAAATTAACATGTGAAATTTCTAAATTGCACCTGATTAGTGACCACGTGATGTACGTACTAGATAATTAACATTATAATAGACCAATGTGTTAAATGAGAACGATCTAAAAAGTTAGAAGATCAAATGAGACCTTTTGAAAGTTAGGTGATCAACTGGGTTCCTAGCCCAAAACATAAGTGCCCAGCCGTTTGCTGTATTAAAAAAAATTAAACTAAGTTCTATGGTTATAAACATTATTAGAAACATATTGATTAAATTAAATTATATAATCATAGACATCTTACTTTCAGTCTTATGAGCGATCGATATTGTTGGAAATTGATGTGTCAATTTCCTCAATTAGTGCCCGTGAACTATATCATCTATATATACGGTTCAACAACCGATAGTTATCTGAACTATCAGTAGTCTCACCCGAGATAATGCCGGGGGTCATCGAATGGCAGACTAGGCTCTCACGATGATCTTCGGGATTCGTGTATACGGTCTTATACGTTGAATCCCGATGCCTTCGTTACTCGGGCTATGAGGTCACACACATAACAATTACCGAAGATACTTTCGAGTAGTGACCCGAAAGTGAATAAGGGATTTGATCCATATTGAGGAATTTCGGTTCGATCGAGATCGTGTCCCGACCGAACCGATGGTGCGCCCGGAATTGGTTCCGGACACACCATTTGGGGTTTATGTATATATATATATGTGAGATATATATATATATTATCATTTATTGAAATGATTTAATTAATTAATGAATTAATTAAATAAGATATGATTTAATTAATTAATTAAGATTAATTAATTCCATCATCATGAATGGTTGACATCTTGGTGGCTACTTTATGCCTTGGGAAGGCTTTGTAAGTCTTGGGAAGAACTCTTGTAAGAGAATCTTCCATGGACCAAGAGGCATTAACCATATGGATGGTTAATGTGTTTGTTTAGTGTATAATGTGTTTCATCATCCATTCTATATCATAAGATGATATAGAATGGGTAGAGAATAAAGCTAAGTATCACACAACTCTTGTTAGAGAACAAAAACAAACACACACACTTCATCTTCAAACCCTCTAGCAAAACTCTAAGTGTTAGAGTATAGAAATTGTTCTATAGTTTGCTATAGTAGTTAGACTACACACTCCTCAATAACACACACTAGTCCAAGTGTGTCTTATTGCTATCTAAGGTATTGGTGTGGACTATTTCATAGTAGTTCCATATCACCTTGGTGATAGAAATTTCTTCAAGAAGAAAGCAAGGAGCAAGGTGTGGGGATAAGCACTTGAAGATCATATCGCTTCCGCTCACGCTTCAAAGGTATATCTTTGTAGCCACACTCTTTGATTATGTTAGTTGTAGCATATTCACACTATCTTTAAACATATACTTCTATGAGCTAGTTCTATTGTGTAAGTTCTAACGATCAACGAATTAGGGTTTTCTAGACATATGAACTATCGTAGTTCATTGTGTCTTGCAACCCCGGGATATTCCAACAGATATAGCTTTAAGGAGGCAATGAATTCGACGATGTCAAGTAGTATTAATTTTGTGTCTTTGTTAGGACTTTTGTGCACTACATTTCCTTTTTGCTCTATTTTCTGAAGGTTTGTCTCTTTGTTGAGAATTTTGTATTTTTTGTTTTACTCTATTTTCTAAAGCTTTTCGAACAGATCTTTGACACTCTTGGGTTAGGTACCTCTCTCTTATACATGTCAATTTTCGAGTTCTTACTGAACCCATAAAGTCCACAATATTGAACATAATTTGAACGTATGGGCCTAATCTATTATTGACAATGAATACCTGAAATCTCTTCGATTCTTTTATCACCGCACAAATTGCAGTGCGTCCCTCTCCAACGTTTTCATATGTGAATTTGACCACGTTTTACAAGAGTCATAAATGGCTTCATTAGATTGAGAATTTAAGTAATTTGACATGATTACCTTGAACCAATATAAGTTGTCTTACATTTTAGAGTTGACATGTTATTTATGTAATTCGACATGATTATCTTTATTATATGATAATATACCTCTTCGAGGGAGTTCAAGTTGTTAATGATGGTTGAAGCTGAACCTCATTCCTTTGCATGATATGTTCAAGATATATATGACATAGTTAATTTTACATATAAAGTATAAATCTATATCTAAATATTCAGAAATAAAATGTTTATACGTAATGACCTTTTGATAATCTCTTTTACCGTTATTTTCTGTAACTCAAATAAAATAATATAACTTTTGACATCAATATATAATATTTTTTTCTTTGTGATTAATTAAGTTATAAATTCTTTTCAAGATTCAGAAATCATCTAATTAATCCTCAAATATTTCTAACATTATAGCTTTGAGTTATAATTAAAATGAAGAAAATCCATATAAAAAAGTATTATTTTATTCTCATAGTATTAATTTTAATAAAACAACTATTTCCTTAATAAAACAATTATTATTTTCATTATTTAAATGAGTAGTCATGTAAACATGTAACTTATTCAAGCGGTGTTCTATGTTCAATGACTTTCATTCTCTTTATTGTTTACTTTATTGAATCTAGATTACGATGAGATGTCTTGTACTTAGAACTATTTGGGAGGTTCCATTTAGTCATTACAAAAAGGGTCTTTTTAAAATGTGTCCTAATAAGAAAAAAGGTTGATAATTAATTTGTATTGGAAATTTGATATGGTATGAATTTTTAAATTTGTTACCTTGTATGCTTATGAATGTCAAATTTTATTTCCATATTTAACGTTTAACATGTGCCCCAATGACACATTTCACAAAAAACCCTTATAAAAATAGTGTTATTGTTTGTGTAACTCACAAAAATTTGAATAGTTGAAGTCATAGAACTTCTAAGTTCTAACATTTTTTAGTAACGAACTATAGCTACATTATTGATGTAAACAAATAAATACAAGGTCAAAAGATATGAACCATCACTTATGTTCTGCCGAAATCTCTCTATGTTCACTTATGAACCGGAAGGACCTATTCACTCAGTTAAATTTAATAGAAGCCTAATTTCATTATTACCATCATAGTTGTTGTCAAATACATGTCACATGCCAATTGTTATGGCAGGAGTAAAGTTAGGTCTTTTATAAGGTTTTGTGAGTATGTGGGTCCAGTGTAGTTAAGCTAATCTATGGATTAGCTGATCTATAGCTCGAGGGGGAGGAGTTGATTAACAATTGAAGAAGGCAAATTGGCGGTCCTGGGTGGGTCCTTTTGATTTATAAGTGAGCGAATAGGAATTTTGATAAAACATGAGTGATGGTTCATGCTTTTTTCATAAATACAATTATCAAATAAAATAATGTAACTCCCAAGATGGAGTAGTGAGAGTCATGTCACCTCTTTTTTTAACAAAAGAGTGATGATCATTAAATACAATCGTATTACAAATAATGAATACAAAAAAATTTTAAGTAATAGATAGGTTGGAATAAATGTGAGACTAATTGTTTCCAAAAAGCCCTAAACCTCTATGGCTCTATAGTATTTATAGTCATGTCACTTTTAAATATTTCAATTATGAGTTATAATTACAATGAAGAAAGTTAATAATTATATAAATATCTTTTATTCAATAGTCATGTCAAAATAATTTGTAATAGTGCGTATGTAAGTTTCAAATATTTTGTTTTTTGTAAATTATCGATGAGATTATGAATACAATAATATTAGAAATAGTGAATACATAAATTCCTAACTAATGGACAACTAGAATAAAATACGAGACAAACTGTCTCCAACAAAGCTTGAATCGAAGACCTCTTAATGATGAGTTGTATTTATTAAACAGATAATTTATAATAGGGAATGTTTACAGTGTTGAAATTATAATGAAATATGAAAGGTCATGCAACTCCATGAGGTAATCGTAACTCCAACGGTGCTACTAAAGGACATAACCAAAATCAAGTAAGACACCCTACGACTCAGAGATCCTAATGCCACCATCACTACTCACTAAAGCCAGAAATCCACTTGCCCCGCCACGCACCTAGCCTAATAAAAGATACAATCCCCGAAGGGTGAGCTCGACAGCTGGTGAATTCTAACTCAAGGGTGGCTACCAACCCACACACGTGATGTGAAAGCGCTAAATAATACATCATAAATGAATAGAGAAAAAAATAACATATATCCATAATACAGCTCAACAACCGACACAAGCCATAACATAAAACACCCAAGTACGGTACCTACACATGCACCAGATCCGGACTTTCGCACTGTACGGTACTCTACCTAACTCCCCTACAGAAAGACCCCGCCCGCATAACCTCAGTGACCGGCTCTAACTACTGTGGCAATATCCAGCCACCGCCCGCATCACCTCTGTGACCGGCACCGACTGTATCATGGCAAGATCCTGCCATCGCCCAAATCACCTCAGTGACCGGCACCTAATCTGTAATACAATATCCCGCCATCGCTCACATCACCTCAGTGACCGGCACCTTACCTGTCATGGCAATATTCCGCCATCGCCCAAATCACCTTAGTGACCGGCACCTAATCTATAATGCAATATCCTTCCATCGCCAGCATCACCTCAGTGACTGACACCTAATCTATCATGGCAATATCCCGCCATCACCCGCATCACCTCAGAGACCGGCACATAATCTCTATCATGGCAATAATCCGCCATCACCCGCATCACCTCAGTGACCGGCATCTAATCTAGTCCCACATTGCCGGATCACGACAACAGACTATCCCAACACATGCAACTAACTACATATACCTCAACAACCCTTAGGTCCACATATATTCTTATGTCCATACTAAACATACAGTCAATCACCATAACATGCTTCTAAGTACACACATCATACACGCAAATACACATAACACATGTACAGGAAAGTAAACAGACGTGAGTAAAAATTCACCTCAAGCAAACAGCAAGGCAAAAAGCCACACCCACGTCGAAGCGTAGTATATCAAGTACCAGGATCTATATAAAAACATACTTCTAATCAACTACTGCTCGCATATCGTCTCAACTCCCCCAATTATATATCTAATTTTTAACCCCCAAGGCAACTCCAAAATTTAACTTAGACCCGAAGTCCTAAAATTAGTCAAACATCTCTTAATAATGCCCGGATTATGGAAAGTGTTATCAAATTATATATTACAACAATCAAATACGAAAAAAAGACGAAAAATGATGAATATAAAAACTTTAAAACCCTAAACGACAAAATAAGACGAAATTCCACGTTTTGTGTTATTCACCAAATAAAGTGGCATGGATGTTAAATAAATAATGCATGGATTATGGAAGGTGTTAGCAAATTATATATTCCAACAATCAAACACGAAAAAAGATAAAAAAGGACGAACATGAGAACTTTAGAACCCGAAACTACAAAATAAGAAGAAATGCCACGTTTTATGTTATTCATCAAATAAAGTGGCAGGGATGTTAAATAAATAATGCGCGGATTATGGAAAGTGTTATCAAATTATATATTCCAACAATCAAACATGAAAAAAGATAAAAAAGGACGAACATGAGAACTTTAAAACCCTAAACTACAAAATAAGACGAAATGCCACGTTTTGTTTTATTCATCAAATAAAGTGGCATGGATGTTAAATAAATAATGCACGGATTATGGAAAGTGTTATCAAATTATATATTCCAACAATCAAACATGAAAAAAGATCAAAAAGGACGAACATGAAAACTTTAAAACCCTAAACTACAAAATAAGACGAAATGCCTCGTTTTGTGTTATTCATCAAATAAAGTGGCATGGATGTTAAATAAATAATGCACGGATTATGGAAAGTGTTATCAAATTATATATTCCAACAATCAAACATGAAAAAAGATAAAAAAGGACGAACATGAGAACTTTAAAACTCTAAACTATAAAATAAGACGAAATGCCACGTTTTGTCTTATTCATCAAATAAAGTGGCACGGATATTAAATAAACAATGCACCAATTATGGAAAGTGTTATCAAATGATATATTACAACAATCAAACACTAAAAAAGATCAAAAAGGACGAACATGAGAACTTTAAAACCCTAAACTATAAAATAAGACGAAATGTCACGTTTTGTGTTATTAATCAAATATAATGTCATGAATGTTAAATAAGTAATGCCCGGATGATGGAAAGTGTTATCAAATTATATACTACAACAATCAAACACGAAAAAAAGATCAAAAATGACGAATATGAGAACTTTAAAACCCTAAACTACAAAATAAGACGAAATGCCACTTATGTGTTATTCATCAAATAGAGTGGCATGGATGTTAAATAAATAATGCATGGATTATGGAAAGTGTTATGAAATTATATATTCCAAGAATCAAACATGAAAAAAGATCAAAAAGGACGAACATGAGAACTTTAAAACCCTAAACTACAAAATAAGACGAAATGCCACGTTTTGTTTTATTCATCAAATAAAGTGGCATGGAAGTTAAATAATAATGCACGGATTATGGAAAGTGTTATCAAATTATATATTCCAACAATCAAACACGAAAAAAGATCAAAAAGGACGAACATGAGAACTTTAAAACCCTAAACTACAAAATAAGACGAAATGCTACGTTTTATTTTATTCAACAAATAAAGTGGCATGGATGTTAAATAAATAATGTACGGTTTATGTAAAGTGTTATCAAATTATATATTACAACAATCAAACACGAAAAAAAGATCAAAAAGGACGAACATGAGAACTTTAAAACCCTAAACTACAAAATAAGACGAAATGCCACGTTTTGTGTTATTCATCAAATAAAGTGGCATCCATGTTAAAGTGTTACAAATTATATATTACAACAATCAAACACGAAAAAAGATCAAAAAGGACTAACATGAGAACTTTAAAATCCTAAACTACAAAATAAGACGAAATGCCACGTTGTGTGTCATTTATCAAATAAAGTGGCACGGATGTTAAATAAATAATGCACCGATTATGGAAAGTGTTATCAAATGATATATTACAACAATCAAACAAGAAAAAAGATAAAAAAGGACGAACATGAGAACTTTAAAACTCTAAACTACAAAATAAGACGAAATGCCACGTTTTGTGTTATCATCAAATAAAGAGGGATGGATATTATATAAATAATGTACGAATAATGGAAAGTGGTATCAAATTATATATTACAACAATCAAACACGCAAAATGATAAAAAATGACGAACATGAGAACTTTAAAACCCTAAACTACAAAATAAGACGAAATCCCACGTTTTGTGTTATTCATCAAATAAAGTGGCATGAATGTTAAATAAATAATGCCCGGATTATGCAAAGTGTTATCAAATTATATATTCCAACAATTAAATACGAAAAAAGATGAAAAATGATGAATATAAAAACTTTAAAACCCTAAACGACAAAATCAGACGAAATGCCACGTTTTGTGTTATTCACCAAATAAAGTGGCATGGATGTTAAATAAATAATGAACGGATTATGGAAAGTGTTATCAAATTGTATAATCCAACGATCAAACACGAAAAAAGATCAAAAAGGATGAACATGAGAACTTTAAAACCCTAAACTACAAAATAAGACGAAATGCCACATTTTGTGTTATTCAATAAATAAAGTGGCATGGATGTTAAATAAATAATGCACGTATTATGGAAATTGTTATCAAATTATATATTAAAACAATCAAACACGAAAAAAGACGAGAAAGGAAGAATATGAGAACTTTAAAACCCTAAACGACAAAATAAGACGAAATGACACGTTTTGTGTTATTTATCATTTAAAGTGGCACGGATATTAAATAAATAATGCACGGATAATGGAAAGTGTTATCAAATTATATATGACAATAATCAAACACGAAAAATAATCAAAAAGGACGAACATGACAACTTTAAAATCCTAAACTACAAAATAAGATGAAATGCCACGTTTTGTGTTATTCATTAAATAAAGTGGCATGGATGTTAAATAAATAATGCACGGATTATCGAAAGTGTTATCAAATTATATATTACAACAATCAAACACGAAAAACGATCAAAAAGGACGAACATGAGAACTTTAAAACCCTAAACTACAAAATAAGACGAAATGCCACGTTTTGTGTTATTAATCAAATAAAGTGGCATGAATGTTAAATAAATAATGCCCGGATTATGGAAAGTGTTATCAAATTATATATTACAACAATCAAATACGAAAAAAGACGAAAAAGGATGAATATAAAAACTTTAAAACCCTAAACGACAAAATAAGACGAAATACCACGTTTTGTGTTATTCACCAAATAACGTGGCATGGATGTTAAATAAATAATGCACTTATTGTGGAAAGTGTTATCAAATTATATATTCCAACAGTCAAACACGAAAAAAGATCAAAAAGGACGAACATGAGAACTTTAAAACTCTAAACTACAAAATAAGACGAAATGCCACGTTTTGTGTTATTCATCAAAGAAAGTGGCATGGATGTAAATAAATAATGCACGGATTATGGAAAGTGTAATCAAATTATATATTACAACAATCAAACAGGAAAAAGACGAAAAAGGAAGAATATGAGAACTTTAAAACCCTAAACGACAAAATAAGATGAAATGCCACGTTTTGTGTTATTCATCAATTAAAGTGGCACGGATATTAAATAAATAATGCACGGACAATGGAAAGTGTTATCAAATTATATATTACAACAATCAAACACGAAAAATGATAAAAAAGGACGAACATGAGAACTTTAAAATCCTAAACTACAAAATAAGACGAAATGCCACGTTTGTGTTATTCATCAAATAAAGTGGCATGGATGTTAAATAAATAATGCACGGATTAAGGAAAGTGTTATCAAATTATATATTACAATAATCAAACACGAAAAACGATAAAAAAGGGACGAACATGAGAACTTTAAAACCCTAAACTACAAAATAAGACGAAATGCCACGTTTTGTGTTATTCATCAAATAAAGTGGCACAAATATTAAATAAATAATGCACGGATAATGGAAAGTGTTATCAAATTATATATTATAACAATCAAACAAGATAAAAGACGAAAAAGGATGAATATAAAAACTTTAAAACCCTAAACGACAAAATAAGACGAAATGCCACGTTTTGTGTTATTCATCAAATAAAGTGGCATAGATGTTAAATAATTAATGCACGAATTTTGGAAAGTGTTATCAAATTATATATTACAACAATTAAACACGAAAAAAGATAAAAAAGGACGAACATGAGAACTTTAAAATCCTTAACTACAAAAAAAGTCGAAATGCCACGTTTTGTGTTATTCATCAAATAAAGTGGCATGGATGTTAAATTAATAATGCACGGATTATGGAAAATGTTATCAAATTATATATTACAACAATCAAACACGAAAAAAGTTCAAAAAGGACGAACATGATAACTTTAAAACTCTAAACTACAAAATAAGAAGAAGTGCCACGTTGTCTTATTCATCAAATAAAGTGGCACGGATATTAAATAAATAATGTACGAATAATGGAAAGTGGTATCAAATTATATATTACAACAATCAAACATGAAAAATGATCAAAAAGGACGAACATGAGAACTTTAAAATCCTAAACTACAATAAATAAGACGAAATGCCACGTTTTGTGTCATTCATCAAATAAAGTGGCACGGATGTTAAATAAATAATGCACCGATTAAGGAAAGTGTTATCAAATGATATATTACAACAATCAAACCCGAAAAAAGATCAAAAAGGACGAACATGAGAACTTTAAAACTCTAAACTACAAAATAAGACGAAATGTCACATTTTGTGTTATCATCAAATAAAGTGGGATGGATATTATATAAATAATGTACGAATAATGGAAAGTGGTATCAAATTATATATTACAACAATCAAACAAGAAAAATGATAAAAAAGGACGAACATGAGAACTTTAAAACCCTAAACTACAAAATAAGACGAAATGCCACGTTTTGTGTTATTCATCAAATAAAGTGGCATGAATGTTAAATAAATAATGCCCGGATTATGGAAAGTGTTATCAAATTATATATTACAACAATCAATTACGAAAAAAAGACGAAAAATGATGAATATAAAAACTTTAAAACCCTAAACGACAAAATAAGACGAAATTCCACGTTTTGTGTTATTCACAAAATAAAGTGGCATGGATGTTAAATAAATAATGCATGGATTATGGAAGGTGTTAGCAAATTATATATTCCAACAATCAAACACGAAAAAAGATAAAAAAGGACGAACATGAGAACTTTAAAACCCGAAACTACAAAATAAGACGAAATGCCACGTTTTATGTTATTCATCAAATAAAGTGGCAGGGATGTTAAATAAATAATGCGCGGATTATGGAAAGTGTTATCAAATTATATATTCCAACAATCAAACATGAAAAAAGATCAAAAAGGACGAACATGAGAACTTTAAAACCCTAAACTACAAAATAAGACGAAATGCCACGTTTTGTTTTATTCATCAAATAAAGTGGCATGGATGTTAAATAAATAATGCACGGATTATGGAAAGTGTTATCAAATTATATACTCCAACAATAAAACATGAAAAAAGATAAAAAAGGACGAACATGAGAACTTTAAAACCCTAAACTACAAAATAAGACGAAATGCCTCGTTTTGTGTTATTCATCAAATAAAGTGGCATGGATGTTAAATAAATAATGCACGGATTATGGAAAGTGTTATCAAATTATATATTCCAACAATCAAACATGAAAAAAGATAAAAAAAGGACGAACATGAGAACTTTAAAACTCTAAACTATAAAATAAGACGAAATGCCATGTTTTGTCTTATTCATCAAATCAAGTGGCACGGATATTAAATAAACAATGCACCAATTATGGAAAGTGTTATCAAATGATATATTACAACAATCAAACACTAAAAAAGATCAAAAAGGACGAACATGAGAACTTTAAAACCCTAAACTATAAAATAAGACGAAATGCCACGTTTTGTGTTATTCATCAAATATAGTGTCATGAATGTTAAATAAGTAATGCCCGGATGATGGAAAGTGTTATCAAATTATATACTACAACAATCAAACACGAAAAAAAGATCAAAAAGGACGAATATGAGAACTTTAAAACCCTAAACTACAAAATAAGACGAAATGCCACTTATGTGTTATTCATCAAATAAAGTGGCATGGATGTTAAATAAATAATGCACGGATTATGGAAAGTGTTATCAAATTATATATTCCAACAATCAAACATGAAAAAAGATCAAAAAGGACGAACATGAGAACTTTAAAACCCTAAACTACAAAATAAGACGAAATGCCACGTTTTGTGTTATTCATCAAATAAAGTAGCATGAATGTTAAATAAATAATGCCCGGATTATGGAAAGTGTTATCAAATTATATATTACAACAATCAAATACGAAAAAAAGACGAAAAACGATGAATATAAAAACTTTAAAACCCTAAACGACAAAATAAGACGAAATTCCACGTTTTGTGTTATTCACCAAATAAAGTGGCATGGATGTTAAATAAATAATGCATGGATTATGGAAGGTGTTAGCAAATTATATATTCCAACAATCAAACACGAAAAAAGATAAAAAAGGACGAACATGAGAACTTTAAAACCCGAAACTACAAAATAAGACGAAATGCCACGTTTTATGTTATTCATCAAATAAAGTGGCAGGGATGTTAAATAAATAATGCGCGGATTATGGAAAGTGTTATCAAATTATATATTCCAACAATCAAACATGAAAAAAGATCAAAAAGGACGAACATGAGAACTTTAAAACCCGAAACTACAAAATAAGACGAAATGCCACTTATGTGTTATTCATCAAATAAAGTGGGATGGATGTTAAATAAATAATGCACGGATTATGGAAAGTGTTATCAAATTGTATATTCCAACCATCAAACACGAAAAAAGATCAAAAAGGATGAACATGAGAACTTTAAAACCCTAAACTACAAAATAAGACGAAATGCCACGTTTTGTGTTATTCATCAAATAAAGTGGCACGGATGTTAAATAAATAATGCACCGATTATGGAAAGTGTTATCAAATGATATATTACAACAATCAAACCCGAAAAAAGATAAAAAGGACGAACATGAGAACTTTAAAACTCTAAACTACAAAATAAGACGAAATGCCACGTTTTGTGTTATCATCAAATAAAGTGGGATGGATATTATATAAATAATGTACGAATAATGGAAAGTGGTATCAAATTATATATTCCAACAATCAAACACGAAAAAAGATCAAAAAGGACGAACATGAGAACTTTAAAACCCTAAACTACAAAATAAGACGAAATGCCACGTTTTATTTTCTTCATCAAATAAAGTGGCATGGATGTTAAATAAATAATGTACGGTTTATGTAAAGTGTTATCAAATTATATATTACAACAATCAAACACGAAAAAAAGATCAAAAAGGATGAACATGAGAACTTTAAAACCCTAAACTACAAAATAAGACGAAATGCCACGTTTTGTATTATTCATCAAATAAAGTGGCATCCATGTTAAATAAATAATGCCCGGATTATGGAAAGTGTTATCAAATTATATATTACAACAATTAAACACGAAAAAAGATAAAAAAGGACTAACATGAGAACTTTAAAATCCTAAACTACAAAATAAGACGAAATGCCACGTTGTGTGTCATTCATCAAATAAAGTGGCATGGATGTTAAATAAATAATGCACGGATTATGGAAAGTGTTATCAAATTGTATATTCCAACAATCAAACACGAAAAAAGATCAAAAAGGACGAACATGAGAACTTTAAAACCCTAAACTACAAAATAAGACGAAATGCCACGTTTTGTGTTATTCATCAAATAAAGTGGCACGGATGTTAAATAAATAATGCACCGTTTATGGAAAGTGTTATCAAATGATATATTAATGTGCGTACTCAAATCTCTTACGCTATTTTCATGTCTTATCATGATATATAAAGAAAGGAGTCTAATCCGACTAGGACTCTAATTACTTAAGTAGAATATATAGTCTAATGATCAGCCACTACGAAGCCCTTAACAATTTCAACATAATTTAATGAGTTCTTAACAGGTCATTGACGTTTTAAATATAATTACTATACTTTATTATTAATATAGGGTCGTGTTATTACATTATGTTATTCATCAAATAAAGTGGCATGGATGTTAAATAAATAATGCACGGATTACGGAAAGTGTTATCAAATTATATATTACAGAAATCAAACACGAAAAAAGACGAAAAAGGACGAATATGAAAACTTTAAAACCCTAAACGACAAAATAAGATGAAATGCCACGTTTTGTGTTATTCATCAATTAAAGTGGCACGCATATTAAATAAATAATGCACGGATAATGGAGAGTGTAATCAAATTATATATTACAACAATCAAACACGAAAAATGATCAAAAAGGACGAACATGAGAACTTTAAAACCCTAAACTACAAAATAAGACGAAATGCCTCGTTTTGTGTTATTCATCAAATAAAGTGGCATGGATGTTAAATAAATAATGCACGGATTATGGAAAGTGTTATCAAATTATATATTCCAACAATCAAACATGAAAAAAGATAAAAAAAAGGACGAACATGAGAACTTTAAAACTCTAAACTATAAAATAAGACGAAATACCACGTTTTGTCTTATTCATCAAATCAAGTGGCACGGATATTAAATAAACAATGCACCAATTATGGAAAGTGTTATCAAATGATATATTACAACAATCAAACACTAAAAAAGATCAAAAAGGACGACCATGAGAACTTTAAAACCCTAAACTATAAAATAAGACGAAATGCCACGTTTTGTGTTATTCATCAAATATAGTGTCATGAATGTTAAATAAGTAATGCCCGGATGATGGAAAGTGTTATCAAATTATATACTACAACAATCAAACACGAAAAAAAGATCAAAAAGGACGAATATGAGAACTTTAAAACCCTAAACTACAAAATAAGACGAAATGCCACTTATGTGTTATTCATCAAATAAAGTGGCATGGATGTTAAATAAATAATGCACGGATTATGGAAAGTGTTATCAAATTATATATTTCAACAATCAAACATGAAAAAAGATCAAAAAGGACGAACATGAGAACTTTAAAACCCTAAACTACAAAATAAGACTAAATGCCACGTTTTGTGTTATTCATCAAATATAGTAGCATGAATGTTAAATAAATAATGCCCGGATTATGGAAAGTGTTATCAAATTATATATTACAACAATCAAATACGAAAAAAAGACGAAAAACGATGAATATAAAAACTTTAAAACCCTAAACGACAAAATAAGACGAAATTCCACGTTTTGTGTTATTCACCAAATAAAGTGGCATGGATGTTAAATAAATAATGCATGGATTATGGAAGGTGTTAGCAAATTATATATTCCAACAATCAAACACGAAAAAAGATGAAAAAGGACGAACATGAGAACTTTAAAACCCGAAACTACAAAATAAGACGAAATGCCACGTTTTATGTTATTCATCAAATAAAGTGGCAGGGATGTTAATTAAATAATGGGCGGATTATGGAAAGTGTTATCAAATTATATATTCCAACAATCAAACATGAAAAAAGATCAAAAAGGACGAACATGAGATCTTTAAAACCCTAAACTACAAAATAAGACGAAATGCCACGTTTTGTTTTATTCACCAAATAAAGTGGCATGGATGTTAAATAAATAATGCACGGATTATGGAAAGTGTTATCAAATTATATATTCCAACAATCAAACATGAAAAAAGATCAAAAAGGACGAACATGAGAACTTTAAAACCCTAACTACAAAATAAGACGAAATGCCTCGTTTTGTGTTATTCATCAAATAAAGTGGCATGGATGTTAAATAAATAATGCACGGATTATGGAAAGTGTTATCAAATTATATATTCCAACAATCAAACATGAAAAAAGATAAAAAAGGACGAACATGAGAACTTTAAAACTATAAACTATAAAATAAGACGAAATGCCACGTTTTGTCTTATTCATCAAATAAAGTGGCACGGATATTAAATAAACAATGCATCAATTATGGAAAGTGTTATCAAATGATATATTACAACAATCAAACACTAAAAAAGATCAAAAAGGACGAACATGAGAACTTTAAAACCCTAAACTATAAAATAAGACGAAATGCCACGTTTTGTGTTATTCATCAAATATAGTGTCATGAATGTTAAATAAGTAATGCCCGGATGATGGAAAGTGTTATCAAATTATATACTACAACAATCAAACACGAAAAAAAGATAAAAAAGGACGAATATGAGAACTTTAAAACCCTAAACTACAAAATAAGACGAAATGCCACTTATGTGTTATTCATCAAATAAAGTGGGATGGATGTTAAATAAATAATGCACGGATTATGGAAAGTGTTATCAAATTGTATATTCCAACCATCAAACACGAAAAAAGATCAAAAAGGATGAACATGAGAACTTTAAAACCCTAAACTACAAAATAAGACGAAATGCCACGTTTTGTCTTATTCATCAAATAAAGTGGCACGGATGTTAAATAAATAATGCACCGATTATGGAAAGTGTTATCAAATGATATATTACAACAATCAAACCCGAAAAAAGATAAAAAGGACGAACATGAGAACTTTAAAACTCTAAACTACAAAATAAGACGAAATGTCACGTTTTGTGTTATCATCAAATAAAGTGGGATGGATATTATATAAATAATGTACGAATAATGGAAAGTGGTATCAAATTATATATTCCAACCATCAAACACGAAAAAAGATCAAAAAGGACGAACATGAGAACTTTAAAACCCTAAACTACAAAATAAGACGAAATGCCACGTTTTATTTTCTTCATCAAATAAAGTGGCATGGATGTTAAATAAATAATGTACGGTTTATGTAAAGTGTTATCAAATTATATATTACAACAATCAATCACGAAAAAAAGATCAAAAAGGACGAACATGAGAACTTTAAAACCCTAAACTACAAAATAAGACGAAATGCCACGTTTTGTATTATTCATCAAATAAAGTGGCATCCATGTTAAATAAATAATGCCCGGATTATGGAAAGTGTTATCAAATTATATATTACAACAATTAAACACGAAAAAAGATAAAAAAGGACTAACATGAGAACTTTAAAATCCTAAACTACAAAATAAGAAGAAATGCCACGTTGTGTGTCATTCATCAAATAAAGTGGCATGGATGTTAAATAAATAATGCACGGATTATGGAAAGTGTTATCAAATTGTATATTCCAACAATCAAACACGAAAAAAGATCAAAAAGGACGAACATGAGAACTTTAAAACCCTAAACTACAAAATAAGACGAAATGCCACGTTTTGTGTTATTCATCAAATAAAGTGGCACGGATGTTAAATAAATAATGCACCGATTATGGAAAGTGTTATCAAATGATATATTAATGTGCGTACTCAAATCTCTTACGCTATTTTCATGTCTTATCATGATATATAAAGAAAGGAGTCTAATCCGACTAGGACTCTAATTACTTAAGTAGAATAGTCTAATGATCAGCCACTACGAAGCCCTTAACAATTTCAACATAATTTAATGAGTTCTTAACAGGTCATTGACGTTTTAAATATAATTACTATACTTTATTATTAATATAGGGTCGTGTTATTACATTATGTTATTCATCAAATAAAGTGGCATGGATGTTAAATAAATAATGCACGGATTACGGAAAGTGTTATGAAATTATATATTACAGAAATCAAACACGAAAAAAGACGAAAAAGGACGAATATGAAAACTTTAAAACCCTAAACGACAAAATAAGATGAAATGCCACGTTTTGTGTTATTCATCAATTAAAGTGGCACGCATATTAAATAAATAATGCACGGATAATGGAGAGTGTAATCAAATTATATATTACAACAATCAAACACGAAAAATGATCAAAAAGGACGAACATGAGAACTTTCAAATCCTAAACTACAAAATAAGACGAAATGCCACGTTTTGTGTTATTCATCAAATAAACTGGCATGGATGTTAAATAAATAATGCACGGATTATGGAAAGTGTTATAAAATTATATATTACAACAATCAAACAAGAAAACAGATCAAAAAGGACGTACATGAGAACTTTAAAAGTCTAAACTACAAAATAAGATGAAATGCCACGTTTTGTGTTATTCATCAATTAAAGTGGCACAAGTATTAAATAAATAATGCATTGATAATGGAAAGTGTTATCAAATTATATATTACTACAATCAAACACGAAAAATGATCAAAAAGGACGAACATGAGAACTTTAAAATCCTAAACTACAAAATAAGACGAAATGCCACGTTTTGTGTCATTCATCAAATAAAGTGGCACGGATGTTAAATAAATAATGCACCGGTTATGGAAAGTGTTATCAAATGATATATTACAACAATCAAACACGAAAAAAGATCAAAAAGGACGAACATGAGAACTTTAAAACCCTAAACTACAAAATAAGACGAAATGCCACGTTTTGTGTTATTCATCAAATAAAGTGGCATGAATGTTAAATAAATAATGCCCGGATTATGGAAAGTGTTGTCAAATTATATATTACAACAATCAAATACGAAAAAAAGACGAAAAATGATGAATATAAAAACTTTAAAACCCTAAACGACAAAATAAGACGAAATTCCACGTTTTGTGTTATTCACCAAATAAAGTGGCATGGATGTTAAATAAATAATGCATGGATTATGGACGGTGTTAGCAAATTATATATTCCAACAATCAAACACGAAAAAAGATAAAAAAGGACGAACATGAGAACTTTAAAACCCTAAACTACAAAATAAGACGAAATGCCACGTTTTATGTTATTCATCAAATAAAGTGGCATGGATGTTAAATAAATAATGCGCGGATTATGGAAAGTGTTATCAAATTATATATTACAACAATCAAACGCGAAAAAAGTCGAAAAAGGACGAATATGAAGACTTTAAAACTCTAAACGACAAAATAAGATGAAATGCCACGTTTTGTGTTATTCATCAAATAAAGTGGGATGGATATTAAATAAATAATGCACGAATTATGGAAAGTGTTATCAAATTATATATTACACCAATCACACACGAAAAAAGATCAAAAAGGACGAACATGAGAACTTTAAAACTCTAAACTACAAAATAAGACGAAATGCCACGTTTTGTCTTATTCATCAAATAAAGTGCCACGGATATTAAATAAATAATGTACGAATAATGGAAAGTGGTATCAAATTATATATTACAACAATCAAACACGAAAAATGATCAAAAAGGACGAACATGAGAACTTTAAAATCCTAAACTACAAAATAAGACGAAATGCCACGTTTTGTGTCATTCATCAAATAACGTGGCACGGATGTTAAATAAATAATGCACCAATTATGAAAAGTGTTATCAAATGATATATTACAACAATCAAACACGAAAAAAGATCAAAAATGACGAACATGAGAACATTAAAACCCTAAACTACAAAATAAGACAAAATCACACGTTTTGTGTTATTCATCAAATAAAGTGGAATGAATATTAAATAAATAAAGCCCGGATTATGGAAAGTGTGATCAAATCATATATTACAACAATCAAATACGAAAAATGACGAAAAAGGATGAATATAAAAACTGTAAAACCCTAAACGACAAAATAAGAAGAAATTCCACGTTTTCTGTTATTCACCAAATAAAGTGGCATGGATGTTAAATAAATAATGCATGGATTATGGAAAGTGTTATCAAATTATATATTCCAACAATCAAACACGAAAAAAGATCAAAAAGGACGAACATGAGAACTTTAAAACCCTAAACTACAAAATAAGACGAAATGCCACGTTTTGTGTTATTCATCAAATAAAGTGGCATGAATGTTAAATAAATAATGCCCGGATTATGGAAAGTGTTATCAAATTATATATTACAACAATCAAACACGAAAAAAGATCAAAAAGGACGAACATGAGAACTTTAAAACCCTAAACTACAAAATAAGACGAAATGCCACGTTTTGTGTTATTCATCAAACAAAGTGGCATGAATGTTAAATAAATAATGCCCGGATTATGGAAAGTGTTATCAGATTATATATTACAACAATCAAATACGAAAAAAGATGAAAAAGGATGAATATAAAAACTTTAAAACCCTAAACGACAAAATAAGATGAAATTCCACATTTTGTGTTATTCACCAAATAAAGTGGCATGGTTAAATATATAATGCACGGATTATGGAAGGTGTTATCAAATTATATATTCCAACAATCAAACACGAAAAAAGATAAAAAAAAAAGGACGAACATGAGAACTTTAAAACCCTAAACAACAAAATAAGACGAAATGCCATGTTTTGTGTTATTCATCAAATAAAGTGGCATGGATGTTAAATAAATAATGCACGGATTATGGAAAGTGTTACCAAATTATATATTACAACAATCAAACATGAAAAAAGACGAAAAAGGACGAATATGAAAACTTTAAAACCCTAAACGACAAAATAAGATGAAATGCCACGTTTTGTGTTATTCATCAAATAAAGTGGGATGGATGTTAAATAAATAATGCATGGATTATAGAAATTGTTATCAAATTATATATTACAACAATCACACACGAAAAAAGATCAAAAAGGACGAACATGAGAACTTTAATAAACTCTAAACTACAAAATAAGACGAAATGCCACGTTTTGTCTTATTCATCAAATAAAGTGGCACGGATATTAAATAAATAATGTAGGAATAATGAAAAGTGGTATCAAATTATATATTACAACAATCAAACACGAAAATGATCAAAAAGGGCGAACATGAGAACTTTAAAATTTTATTAATCCAGAAAATCCTACCGATCTTGTTGATCCAGTTCGGTCATCGCGCCTCTTCATCGACGAAAGCTTGCAATATTCCAAGAGGCTAACTTCTTGCAATATCTTTAGATTTATATTGCATTCGTTAAATTTTATTTTGTTTTGGTTTAGCGATTTTCAATACTTTGAGAAAGTTAATGTTTTGGAACTATTCAAGAATTATGTATGCAGATCTATTTTAATAAATTTTTTATAATTGAGATTAATTGTTTAAATTATTTTCTATGGTTTTCAAAATTGAGTTTGTACCGAGGTTCTTCAAGAATAAATGTAGAGATTGTTTATAGTTTATGAATTTGTACAGAGTTTGATCTTAGTTGTTGCTGAATCTGTTCATATTTTCTGGTCATTTTGGTTTTAATTGTTTTTTAATGTTTTTTAACAAAATCTACCCGAAGTTTTGATTTACTTGGGAAATTCCGGAATACCAACCTTGAATTTCGATATGTACCTTGAAATTGTTTATAATTCAATGCTTTTGTTGTTCTGAAAATGAGGCTTTAATTAGTTAAATAATATAATTAGTGTTTTATGTATTTAATTATTTAGGTGTATTTTATGATAAAAATGTATGTTTTGCTTTATTATAAATTCGAACCGATTACGGATACATAATATGCTCAAAACAATTGAATATTGAATATGAACCGAATACAAATATCGAATATACTCAAAACGATTCCGAATATCGAATATGAAACGAATACGGATATCGCATATGTTCAAACCGATTTCGAATATACGAACCGAATACAAAAATTATACTACCAAATGTTCTTACGTTTGTATGTAACTATGTATATTGTTATTTCCACACCGTACTAGTGTTTTTCACCCCTAGTTTACTAAACATTCAACATTTGGTTCAAATATAATATATGTTTCTTTTGGATCCTATAATTCTTAAAAATTACAAAATTACCCCAACTTTGACCTTAAAAATGTTAGAAATTAATGGATCCGTTAAAATAGGGACTATTTCCGCACCCTTTAGACACTATCAGGGACCATTTGCGCATCCGTCCCACTTACGGGGACCAAAGTGCAACGGACACCCACTTACTGGGACCATTTCAGCAATTACCTCTTAGAACCAACGACAAAATGTTACAAACAATTTAATAATTTTTTTTAATGATTTTATACGACAAAATTTGACAAGAAACAAATAATTTTTAATTAATTTATTAATTAAACCATAGGACAAAGTAAGACAAGTGTTGACCCGATTTTTGGTGATTTTCGGGTTTCATACTAAGGATAAAGAAGGACAAAAGTAGTAAATAAGACGACTTTTAAACGACAACAAATTTTTGTCGTATCGATACCAAAAAGAACAAAGCGAGATCCCTTGTCCTTTTTGCTGATTTTTCCAGTAGTGATTTTGCCACAAATGTGCCCTTACAAGTCCATTACAAAACTAACCCGGAATATTAATCAAAGGGCGAATGGCACCGTTGATCATTTAAAGTACCAAAAAAATTTACCTTGATCACCCTGATCCAGTTTTGCTAATATTTAATCACTTACATGTACATTTTTGTCTAAAATTGATCACTGTACGCTTTTGATATATTTGGGCCATTTGGTAATTTTTTTGTAAATTAGCGATGCGGTGAGTATCGAACCCTGAACTTTCTGGTCACTAGCAAGAGCCTTTTCTTCCACTAGGATATCCGATTAACTCGGCCATTTCGTAAGTTTTTAACAAGAGTATTTGCATCTTTTCAGACTTTGCCAACATTTGGTTTGTTTGTCTCTTCATTTCCTATTTTCCATCATAACAACCAATGTATTTCAACTTTCAAAGCTTATTCCATCTTCTGAAGCTTACTGGTTGATTTTTTGCTTATATTAATGATTTAAACAGTTTCACATGAATCAAGATATTTTGTTTTTTGTTTTATTGTTGATGCAGGTTGATCAAGACGGATCCAGGATTTTTACATGGTATTCATTTTACCATTCAAATAGAAAATTATAGTTAATGACATTATATAAAATTGTTCAACAATTTTTCAAAGATTATAAATATTACATTAATAAAATCAAATGACAATTGAAACTAATTCAACTTTATGAGTATTCTTCTCTCTTTCATTCTTGAAAATTGGCTGACAACATTTTTCGAAGGTTATGAATATTGCCTGTTCAGATTGTATATTACTTAAATTAGTAGTTACACTTGAACACTCAAATCTCTCTTTCGGCTTAAACAAATACTTATGTATCCTAAAAATAATATATATATATATATATATATGTATATACGATTAACAACTAACCATCAATTAAGTTAACTTTATAAATAACTTAATTACATATCTAATAAAACAACTAAGACGTTAATATTAGAATACTAGAACCCTAAATTAATTTTTCTACCTTATACGGCTTATTAATTGAGCAAGTAATCAAATATATTATAAGAAATAATTGATATGATAATTATTTATAATCGGACATTGCTTTTGAATCGGTTGATTTAAGGATTATTTTGATGGAATTACCGTATATAATTTTTCATCCGTAATATTGTTTGAATGTGTGAGCAATATAGTTTGTAGGGAGGGGAAAGTTAACGAGTATTGAGGCATCTGAGCTAATTTGGAAGTTGGAACAATAAAGTAGTAAATACATTGAAGTATTGTAACAACTTTGAATATGTAAAAGAAGTATGAAATGTAAAAATTCTGAATATATAAGCAATAGAGTAGCAAATACATTGAAGTATTGTAACAATATTGAATGAAAGAGTAAATTTGATATGTACCACAATAGAAATGAACAAAACGATGGCTGACTAAAAATAGAGTTATAGCAACAGGGCTTAAACTTGAGGCTCTCCTACTAAATAAAACTATTATCAGTGGGGCACTTTTCACTTTTGATAGGGTATTCATGTGAATAACTTTACTGTAAGCTAGGTTCGCCTATGAAGTTGATGATCTTGAGATGATGGAGGAGCTGAAGCCCCTTAAATCGGTGAAGCGTATTCGATATGCTAGATGTCATGAACAACGTAACAAGTGTCCTTGAACCTAAATGGAGGTGTCACATTGAGGATTGGTGGTGTAAGGAGCTGTTCTAGATTATTGGAAGTGATTCAGCACATCTATTCACTTCGTGGTGGGAATAGAAGGGGTGAGGAGGTGGGCACCGATCAGGATGTGGGGGCAGGTTAAGTGGAGGTAGGGTGTGGTAAAGAAGATGGTTTAATATGTATAATTATGAAAAGATGCAATAACCCCTTTAAAAATCTTATCTAATGGCCCAAAAAAATTAAAAAGCGTCCGATGACAAATTTTTAAGGAAAATATGTATGTAAGTGAGCGAATATTAACAAAACTGAATTAGGGTGATCGAAGTGGAAATTTTGGATACTTTAAGTGACCAATAGCGCCATTCACCCTTAATGAAATTATTTTTTGTACAATTCCAAAAAAAGTATAATTTAAAAGAAGATTCAATTATATATATACTCTAATTCACTATATCATTGATAAAAAAAGATTTAAAAATTCATTTGATTTTTCAAGAAATATGATTTCACGAAATTATTCTTTTTTGTGATATGGAGCAAGTTTTCAACTAGTCTTTCTAGTAACCTTTCATTATTTACTAAAAAAAAAAAGATCATATCTAACTTTGTATGTGTACCTCCATTCCTCATACGTATTTTTCATTTAGAATGTAATGAAATAAGTAAAGAGAGGGATTATATTATTGGAAAATTTGGCAAACTACTACTGTTAAGAGTGTGTATTTGAAAAAAAGCATGAAATCTTTTTTATTTGGAGAGTACCACAAAATTATGGCGAATTGACTAAATTACCCTTCATTAAACTTATCATATACTCATTTCCATACACTCTCTTCCTCTCACTCTCTTCTTCTCACTCTCTCTCTACATCTCACTCTCTTCTTCTCACTCTCTCTCTACATCTCACTCTATCTCTATTTCTCTCTAATTCTCACTTCATCATCGCCGGATTCATCATCTTCGCCGGAATCTTCATCTTCGCCGGAATCTTCATCTTCGCCGGAATATTCATTTTCACTTTCTCCTTTTCGTTTGTCTTTTGTTCTTTAAAGTTGGTTTCTTTTACAAAAGTTTGAATATTTTTCAATTTAGTTGAGTAAAAATCCCGTTTTTTTAATCTAGTTGATTCAAAATCACGTTTTTCAATTAGTTATATATTTTATGTGTATTACCTTTTTGTTATTTCAAGGTTTTTCAACAAAAGTTTCAATCTTTTTCAATTTAGTAGACTCAAAATCACGTTTTTCAATTTTGGTTGAGTTAAAATTATATTTTTAATTAACTTTATACTTTATATGTATTTTGTGTATGTTATTTAAAGGTTTTTGAACAAAAGTTTGAATCTTTTCTAAGATTTTCATGAATATGTGGGTAAATTTGTACTAAAAAGTATAGATATATGTTTAAAGTTTGTTCTTTGGGTACTTTCATGTTGTTTTTGAATAAAATTTGAATCTTTTTAAGTTAAACACAATATTTTGAGTTTAAATAATGTTTAAACTATAAATTTATGTTTTATGTTTTATGTGTGTTACGTGTATGTAATTTGAAGATTTGATGTACTTTCGTAATGAAAGTTCGAATTTCGGGGTATTATGTTGATATAGTCTCGTTTTTTGATAAGGATATTACTGTATAATTATGCATAATCGATTATAATGAAGTATAATGGAGTATACAGTTTATAATATATGTATTTTATGTGTAGTTACAATTCATATAAGATGTTTAATATTAGAATATAATGTTGATATAATTGAGTTTATTATTATACAAACTGCTATAAATAATTATAATCCAATTTAACACTTATTGAATTAGATGATTTCAATTTTGGTTTAATTATTCCAGGCTGAAGAATTAGAGAGTTCAAGTTCTAAAGTAGCGTGAATGGCCGTTGGAGAAAAGATTCATGTTGAAGATTACAATTCTAATTCTTTTTTATTCCCTTTTTCTTTTTTTTTTTCATGATTTTTTAGTCTTCAAATGTATTAATAAAAATTATTTGTTACATACCCTAAAGAAATCAATATTTCTTTGTGTATTGTACTAATTGTAATATATTCATCCAATTTTTATAATTATATCCAATTTATTTTCCGATTCTTTATGATAATAATATGTAATATATATATCATACATATTGTTGAGGTTGAACTATGTAACATCAATTTATGCAAATATACATCGCAATGATAAATCATGATAAATTTGAGTTCGTTGTGAATTTAAATCGATTACAACGTATTATCAATTGTTTGGGTACTCCGTACAACAAACACGTAGAAAATGCAGCAGAAATGTTCAAGGAGTCTAAGGAGATGATCAATTGTTTGGGTACTCCGTACAATGGCTTTGTTGTTGGGTTTAGTATCAACTGGCTATTATATTTCATTATACTTCATTATACTTCATTATAATCGATTATACATAATTATACAGTAATATCATTATCAAAAAATGAGACTATAACAACATAATACCCCAAAATTCGAACTTTCATTACAAAAGTACATCAAATATTTAAATTACATACATGTAACACACATAAAACATAAATTCATAGTTTAAACATTATTTAAACTCAAAATATTGTGTTCAACTTTAAAAGATTCAAACTTTATTCAAAAAACAACATGAAAGTACCAAAAGAACAAACTTTAAACATACATCTATACTTTTTAGTACAAATTTACCCACATATTCATCAAATCTTACAAAAGATTCAAAATTTTGTAAAAAAATTCAAACTTTTGTTCAAAAACCTTCAAATCACATAAACACAAATCATATAAAGTATAAAGTTAATCAAAAATATGATTTTAACTCAACAAAAATTGAAAAACGTGAATTTGAGTCTACTAAATTGAAAAAGATTGAAACTTTTGTTGAAAAACCTTCAAATAACAAAAAGGTAATACACATAAAATATATAACTAATTGAAAAACGTGATTTTGAATCAACTATATTAAAAAAAAGGGATTTTTACTCAACTAAATTGAAAAAGATTCAAACTTTTGTAAAATAAACCAACTTTAATGAACAAAAAACAAACGAAAAGGAGAAAGTGGAAATGAAGATTCCGGCAAAGATGAAGATTCCGGCGAAGATGATGAATCCGGCGATGATGAGGTGAGAATTAGAGAGAAATAGAGATAGAGTGAGATGTAGAGAGAGAGTGAGAAGAAGAGAGTGAGAGGAACAGAGTGTATAAAAATGAGTATATGATAAGTTTAATGAAGGGTAATTTAGTCAGTTCACCATAATTTTGTGGTACTCTCCAAATAAAAAAGATTTCATGCTTTTTTGCAAATATACACTCCTAACAGTGGTAGTTTGCCAAATTTCTCTTATATTATTAGCACAAGATTCCCACTAGAACTACTCAATGGAATATCATTCTCCTTACAAAACTCTTTCCCCCTACAATAATAAACAAAATTATCTCGATCACCCCATCAGGAAACCAAGACAATAGATGTTGGCCAGACAACAACTTCAAATCTCATAAACTTTACCATTGCTTACAAAAAAATAAGCCGGGCCTCAATAACTGTCCCCTGCCCCAACTTTACCATACAATTCCTATCTCTACCTGGAAATCTCTCCGGAGATGTCCCCTCCCTGAAAAAATTAAAACATTTTTTTGGAAACTGCTACTCAATAGGCTACCCACGGCTGATCTTATTGCATCTAAAACTAAGAAAAATATCAATCTTCTTTGCACTCTTTGTCATCAAGATACTGAAAACAATATCCACCTTTTCTCACATTGTCAATTTACTTGTGATATCTTCAACTCTTTCAATATCTCCCCCCCCTCCTCTAGTTCTCCTACTAATCAATTATTCATTACACTACTTAATAAGAAAATTTGGACAAATAAAAGAGATTTAGATGAATTCTTGCTCTTTGGAAGTATAGTTTGGGCAATCTGGATAACAAGAAATAATGCCAATATTACTCCAAGCACGAGCTCGACAACAGCCCTGGTTCATAGATTTATCTCTGAATGGAGCAAAGGCTACTACAAAAAGACTACCACCTCCGGTTCCAACAAAAACAGTGCAACTAGCAGGAATCCTCCTCCCTCGCCTACTTCCTTCGACAAGCTTAAATCTATAAGACACTCCAGTTGTAACATAATGTGTAATAGAAGAGACACGAAAATCTTACTGGGAAGTACATGCCACAAGTCACCAACATGGATCATTAATATTTTCTTGCAGGGAAAGAGAATGAACATCAATGGAAATAACTATAACACTCTATACTCTACGCAGGCCCCTACTGCCTTAGAAGCCGCTGGAACTACATTTTTCACTATCCTCCATCTTATTAAGAATCTAAATTTTCATAATGTTTTTATTCTCACTGATGGTTACTTCTCACAGATATGGTCTAGGTACTACCAGGTATTCGAACATGATGAAGACTGGAAACTTTTGACTAATGACGACAAGCTTAGCTGCTGCAACATCAAATGAATGCCAACAAATGTCGGATGCTTTTGTAATTTAAACAATATTGTCATTGACTCTTTCAATTTCGTACCTTATTATTGTAATTTTTGTAACTCTCCCCCTTGTTCATGTCATAGCGACAATGAATATGGGTGACTATTTGGCTACTATGTTTTTCATCTATAAAAAAAAAAGAAATGCTTTTCACAAAATGAATTAAAAAATGAAGGCATTCTAACCCCAAATATTGGAGGTTCACATTTGCCTAAAAACTCCAAAATTTGAGGCACATACATAGGCTTTTGTGACATAGAAATAATATAATCAACCACTCAATAATAATAAACTTCATAATATACAAATTAAACATATAATATTCAAACAAAACCTATCAAGTAAGGCAAGGAGGAGATCATTTATCCATGCAAGTGAAGATGAAAACCTTCAACACAACTTGCACAATTATATTTCTTCTCCTTTCCATCTTCATCAATCATTCAAAAGCCCTTGACTTGAAATCACTACTCCCTCCTAAAGTCAATGTAACGTTGACGAACGACGACACGATTTCCGTGTATTATATGTGCAAAGCTACATCAAAAGATATCAATAATCAAGATGATGATGATAATAGCCAAACTCTATATGAGTTAAAGCCAAAAGAAAGCTTCTCCTTTTCAATAAGACATATAGGGTACCCTAGACGTTGGTGTTACATGTATATCAATGAACATATGAATGGCTTTTTTTGGGCATATTCTGTTAGAAAGGGATGCTCAAATTGCTTTTGGAGTGTAAGGAATGCTAGTGTTAATCTTTATAAGGATGAATTGAAAAGTTGGCATCCGGAAGAGCTTTATGCCCCGGTTTTGTTCGATTCGTCCCAATTTATCCTCAACAATACGACGACTTAAGACTCGTAGCGTGACAACGTACGCTTGATAAAATTGTATATTTGATTCCAGTAATTGATGTATTGATCGTCGCAAGAACGTATTCCGGCCTATTTATAGATGACTATGTGGTTTTTGCAAGACGGAAATCGTTTCTTCTTTTTGATCAATTTGTAGGTTAGATTTTCTTTTGCTTTAGGTAGGTAGATTAGAAAATGCATATGAATTACTTCTGTGGATTTATTTTCTTGTCATAGATTGCAATAATAACGTTGTACATTAGATAATTTTTAGTGAATATTTTGGATTCGATCCTTCTGTTTTATTTATTAATCTTAGTTAATATCTTCTGATGCAAACTTATGAATATCCATATCAAACGTGTGATATTAGTTTGACCATGTGGAAATGTCGCGAGTTGTAACAAAATTATGGTAGAAAGACAAAAATATCCTTACAAAATGTTTAAATTATCGAAAAAATCACGAGTTGTACTAAAAAATTCATGAGTGATAAAAAGTATACATAATACCCAGCATTAATGATCGAAAGTTTTACAAAGTCATACTTTGAGTGATTGACTGAGGTTTTTTAACAAACGTTATTAATCAATTAAATCATTTGCTCATTATTAAAACCATATTCAATGTATATATTGAACCATTGTACAACGAGTTATCGGCGTATATATATAGTAGTTGCTTGAGCCCGACAATGTGATCAAGACCATTCACATACTAGTCATTTATGACATTTTACTCGAATAGTGGACGCCTGACTACGTAGAAAGTTAGGGTGCCTTATAGAAATATTTCGTACACATTCCGTAAAGGGTTAATATACAAATATTAGTGGTTGGAGTGGGGATTGAAGATGTAATTATTATTTCTTCATGGGTTATTGTGTAATTATTTTTCTGTACGGAATTCTATACGGAACAAATCTATACGGAACCGTAACCGGTCCGCCTGACTACGGAGTAGTTGTCTTATTGTTTTACATGATTGATAGAGGATTTTTTACTTCAGTCCTCGACGTCAAAGGTCTCTCTGAAAAATTTTAGATTGCTAATAATGAAATAACATTCAGTCATACTTATAGTAATTAAACAATATACACTTATATATTTTTATGAGAGAAATATATATATTGAATTTGGAAGCTTAAATTCAAATATTATTTCAAAACGATTGTCTTACAACTACCTCTTCATACAGCAACCGACCCCAGGAAAAAGAATTAAATCGAGTAGGGTCACTAGCAAGATAAACTAGTATGTTTGACAAACAGTTAAACGGTTGTTTCACAAACACCATGCTATAAACAAGGTATAGAACAGCTAGTTTTCATGCCAACACCGTTTCTGAACCTTGAATAACAATCTCATCCAACTTAATACTAAGCTTCCCAAATGTAGTCTAAACTTACCATTGAGACTAAATAACTTAATCAAGAATTGAAGAAGTAGAAGACGGTCCAGGAACAATTTGGCTTTATGTCATATATGAATATCTCCCTAATCAAATAGTAAAAAGATTATCAAGGTCAAATAGATCAGAGCTAGTACAACTTGCTTCATCATTATGAATACATATGTGAATGTCATGTAATGAAATCATAATGGAAATTCTTGCTGAATTGAGACACTTGCTTGTTGAATGTAATGTAATGAAATCATTGAACATCCAACATATGTAGGACACAATATATGAAACTCAGGTAAATATTGTTGAAATAATGACTAAAAATATTTTGAATTCAATACTATAATTCAAACTTTATGTAGTACTGGTTTTAATTCTCTTCATGCTAGCATTCAAAATCTTTTGAATTTATTTTATATGATATAGAGGTAAATAATTGTTGGATTATTAATGACAAAATCTTTTGAATGTAATATAATTCAAACTTTTCGTAACACAGCCATTAATCCTATTCATGGTTGCATTCAAAATCTTTTTAATTTATTCTATACTAGACATAGGTAACATTGTTGGATTAATGATTAAAAATCGTTTGAATTTGATATAATTCAAAGTTTTGGAACACCGCCTTCGATGTTCTTCATGACTCCATTGAAAATCGTTTGAAATTGTTTTATATGAGACGTAGGTAAATAATTATTGGATTTATTAGTCTATATATTTACCACTGTATATTTATCGTACCGGGCCAAGCCGGCAGGTTGTATTAGGTTATGTTGTGAATCCAATATTGTATAAATATGTGTCAAACTCTATCGTATGAGACACGACAAATTTAAATTTACATGGTATCCGAGCGGTAAGATCCTTAATCGAAATTATATTTTCTTCCTTATACCTCCTCCGACCCTCTTCCACTGCTATTATCGTACTTAAGCAACCTGCTCTCCATATGACAGACAAAGACTATTCTTCCACCACTCGCCAAACGTCTACCCTTCCCACAAAAAAAATTTCCAACGCCTTACGTCCCAAAAATTTCCAGAATTCACTCTGCCATGACCATGTCTAATATCCAATCACATATTGTCGTCACTCTCGACATGGAAAATGTCCACTATGCTACATGGCCAGAATTATTTCTGATTCATAGCCGTTTGATGAAAGTTCTTCACTATATTTTGCCTCACACGCTACTTGATCTATCTGATAATTATGTTGAAAGTTGGGAAACTCTCGACGTCACTATACTCAAATGGATTTAGGCCATGATCTGACCGGACCTTCTTCATACTATTATAGAACCAGAACTCATTGTTGTTGATGTCTGAACCCGGTTGAGTAGTATTTTTCAGGACAATCAGAACTCTCATGCTGTCTCTCTTGAACAGGAATTCTTTAACATCAATATGGCAAATTCCCCATCTACATGGGCTTACTGTCCACCATTAAAAAATTAGCCGATCAACTTCAGAATGTTGGTGCCCATGTTGCAACTAATCGATTGGTCATTCAATTGGTTTCAGGTCTCACGGATGCATATGCAATAGCGTTGGGACGGTCATTCGTCAATGCAATCCCATGCTTGAATTTTACCATGCCCACACCATTCTCATATTAGAGGAAACGGGTCTTGCGAAGAAAACCCACCAGTACAAGCATCTCACGGAGGCCTTGGTGACCAACAGCCCCGTTGCATACACCAATTAGCTAGCTCCAATTTGGTCCAAACGACCTCCTGCTCGAGCCCATTAGTAATTTGGGTTGCGTCCCGCAGTCCAGCGAGGATGTGGAAGCCGCTCTAGCGCCCAGTCTGCTTCTTCGGACCGTTCTTAGACCTGGTCTACCACCCCATGGCCTACTAATCATGCTCCTTTTCCGTACCCATCTGCTACTTGGACAAGGCCATCATCCCAACCTTACATTCGAGGCATACTTGGTCCAAGGCCTCAATCCAACTCCTCTCAAGCTTATTCCGCCATTGATATTGAGCAAGCAATGCACAATTTAGGCCTCAACTCTTCCGACCTGAACTGGTATATGGACACGTGCGCTACATCCCACTTGACTTTGGATCGAGGTACGCTTCATACTTATTTTAATTTTAGTAATCATAATATCGTTGTTGTTAATGGTCATTCCGTTCCGGTTAGTGGTCATGGTCAGACAACCCTTAAACCAACCCACCCACCACTCACTTATATAATGTTCTACACGTCCCTCGCATTATAAAGAACATTGTCTCTATTCGTAAATTTACCATTGAAAAGTTAGTATCTATAGAGTTTGACCTGTTTGATTTTTCTCTAAAGGATCTTCGGACGGGTACTCGGATCCTAAGATGTGACAGTACTAGCGACCTCTACCCATTCACCACACCACCAGTGTCATCCACTAGCTCGACCACACCTCTCTCCTCTCAGTGTCATCTTTCCAGTCTTTCTCCTACTTTATGGCATCAACGTTAGGTCATCGGGGAGCACCTGTTTTTGTTGCCCTTAAACACAATAGTTTAATAAAATGTAATGGGTGTACTTCGACTTTTTGTCAATCGCGTGTTCTAGAAAAACATATAAAATTTTCTTTTACTCCTTCTTTATCTACTACTTCCATGCCATTTGAAATTATTCACAGCGACATGAGAACATCACCTGTCATTAGTACAACCGTTTATCGTTATTATTTCATTTTCCTTAATGATTTTACAAGTTTTCCGTGGACTTTTGCGTTATCTCATAAATCTCAAGTCTGCTCCACATTTATCATGTTCCGTGCATTAATCACCACAATTTAATATGCAAATTAAAAGTATTCAATGTGTTAATGGCACCGAATTTACCAACAACACCTTCACCCAATTCTGCCGCACATATGGTATTATCCTCCGTTTTTCTTGCCTATATACTTCCGATCAAAATGGAAAAGCTGAGCGAACTCTACGCACTATAAATAATGTCGTCTATACTTACTCGCTCATGCCTCCTTCCCCCATCTTTCTGGCCGCATGCCCTCCAAATAGCCACCCACCTGCTAAACATCATTCCTCACAAAAGACTCAACTACTTCAACCCTACCCACTACCTATATCACAAACAACCTACATACGATCATCTTTGTGCGTTTGGTTGCCTAAGTTATCCTCTCTTCCCCTCCACCACAATTCATAAACTCCAACCCCTCTTCACTCCGCGTATCTTCCTCGGCTATCCATCCAATCATCACAATTATCTATATTATAATATTGTTAGCCGTAAAATCCTTATCCATCGACGTGTCCACTTTGTTGAAGACCAGTTTCCCTTTGCTTAACTCGGTCTTATTACCCCCACTCCACCCTCTCGATTCTCTATGGACAACCCACACTCCACAGGCCACACTACTTCATTCTCCTGTTCCATACCACACTCCACATCAATCATACTCCCCCTCACAGACCACTGCCACGTCATTACCACACTTGTCCCCCATATTTTGAGCAAATTCACATTCGTCCCCCATCTTCCCAGAAGCTTCTCAATCTTCCCCCACTTTCCCAAACTCCTCCCAGCCGCATTCCACACCAGCCGAGCCCACACCCCTCTAGCCGACTTCATCTCTCTCACACACCTCCAGCAGACCACACGACACTTCCCCAATGCTTTCCCAACTACCCCGTTAGTCGTAGCTCTCATGGAATCATAAAACCTAATCCTAAATACATCCTTCACAGCATCACTATCTCCCGTCTTCCTAAAAATCCTGTCGCGGTCCTTAATGATCTTTATTGGAAAATAGCCATGTGCGACGAATATGATGCTTTAATTATAAAATATGGGACTTAGTACCTTGTCCTTCGGGTGTTAATATTATTCGGTCTATGTGGATTTTTCATCTTGTAGGGGATGGCAACACACAACAGGTTGGCATTGACTGTGGTGATACTTTTAGCCTGGTTGTTAAACCGGCTACTACTCATGCAGTATTATCACTAGCACTGTGTAATGCTTAGTATATTCATCAACTTGATATTCAAAATGCATTTCTTCATGGTGAGTTGCATGAGATTGTATATATGTACCTGCGAATGGGTTCTCGGGATCTTGATTTCCTTGATCATGTATGTCATCTGCGCAAGTCTTTGTATGGACTAAAGCAGGCTCCTCGTTCTCGGTATCATCGATTTGCTGACTATGTTTTCACTTTTGGCTTTGTTCATAGTGCTTCTGATTATTCTTTGTTTGTTTACATGCAGGGGTCTAACATTTCTTATTTATTGTTTTATGTTGATGATATCATATGTATTGGTTCATCTCTACGCAGTTATCTTATTTCTCTTCTAAGTCCGAACTCAATGATGATCCAACTCTGTTTCGTAGCCTGGCCGGTGCTTTACAATGTCTCACATTTACAAGACCAGATATATCGTATGATGTTCAACAACTCTGTCTTCACATGCATGCACCTATGACAGATCACATGCTGGCAGACAGACGAGTGTTGCCCTATTTACAGGGGAACATTAGATTATGGTTTACACATGTATAAATCTTCTTCATGTTCTTTGGTTTCATATACAAATGCAGATTGGGTAGGATGTCCTGGCACTCGCAGGTCTACCTCCGGGTACTGCGTATTTTTAGGTGATAACCTTATTTCATGGTCTTCCAAACGACAGGCTACTATTTCACGGTCTAGTGTCGAGGCTGAGTATCACGGTGTTGCAAATGTAGTCGCCGAGGCAAGTTGGCTGTGCAATTTGCTCCTAGAACTACACCACCACCCTATCAGTTAGCCACCATTGTTTGTTGTGACAATGTCAGTGTCATTTATCTCTCTAATAATCCTGTTCATCATCAACGGACGAAGCCCATTGAGATTGATATACATTTTGTTCGCCAGAAGGTTGCATGTGGTAAATTTCAAGTTCTTCATATGCCATCTCGATTCCAGATAGCAGACATTTTTACCAAGGTGCTTCCATATGTATTATTAACTAATTTTCGAGACAATCTTAGCGTTCGTCCTCCTCCCGTTATGACTGCGGGGGTGTATTAGTGTATATTTACCGAGAAAATTGCCAAAATGGTCCCAGTAAATATGTGCAAGTTGCAGTTCAGTCCCAGTTAATATTGCGTCTGTTAAAATGGTCTCTGATATTGGTACAAAAGGTGCATTTTAGTCCCTAAATGTTTGTTTCAGACGGAAAAAGTTATTTTGGGGCAAAACAAAGTTTTTTTCATAGTTAACACCCCTAATACGCAATTATAAAGAAAGTTGGGGCGGAAACCGAAAATCAATCACCCAATAATCATTTCACAATTCACACCAAAATTTCACTATGTGATGTATAGTTAGTTAATTTTTTTTTTCTGTTTCACAATACTGAAAGTCAGTCAAATGTAGAGAGCATCATAGCCAAATCTCAAAACTCAAACATATTTGTACCAAAACCAATTATGTGGGTTTATAGCACATACGAAAAACTCTTTTTAGATTATAGGGTTTAAATGTCTTCACCTTCAAAGAAATGAACTGCATACCCAAATTTTAAAATTAAAAGTATTTACAAAAAAAAATTATTTACAAAAAGAAAAAATATTTTTTAAGTAATATTTGAGTCAATCGAATAGCCTAGTGGAAAAAGCTCCTGCTAGAGACCAGAAGATCCTGCTTTCAAAACTCACCTCATCGCTAATTTACAAAAAAAAATCAAAAATATTTTATATGAGTCTATTAGACACTGTCAGGTTTATACCATTTACAAATACAATATAAAACATATTCCATTTTATCTTTCGTATATATAAAGGCGGGATCGCGTGTGGATCACGCGATGGTCCATACACAATCCAGCGCGTGGCATTATTGTTTTTTTTTTTCGCTTTTGTGCTGAAAGGTTATACCTTGCGCATAATCAGTTGTACATTTGGTCAATTGGACATGCGCGGAAGGGAGAGTCATCCACAGACGGCGCATTAGAGTATTGTACATTACGCATTAATAGTTGTACATACATCACGCGTCATCCTCTGCTCCCCTTCCTTACCACCATTTTAAGCCCTTTCACGCCCCAGTATAACAGAGCAGCTCTTTCACCCACACACCCCAATTCACCCAATGTTGTTGCTTTAGTCAAATCGGAGAAGACATACACCGGGAAGCCCATCTCCCAACCCCTTCCGAAATTGATCTTCTAGCCCCACACCGCCAACAACAAGGTCTGTTAGGATTCCTTAGAGTATGAGATATTCATGGCACTATTGTAGCCACTTTAGTACCGTTATACATATATTATGTACGTTATGTATCAGTTAGTGTAGCTATCTTAGATGAGTTTGTTATTTAGTGTGTAGATATTCATGACATTATTGTAGCCACATGTACATTGGTTTTGATTACAAATATAAACGCTACCCTCTCCAACCCTGTCCTGGAGACTCTCTTGAATCATGATTGCACCAGTGCGCATCATGCCTGGATTACGCTAGAAAGAATTTATTTGGATCATGCTCAATCTACACGAATGAATCTTAGATCTAAATTCCAGACCCTCACCAAAGGTGCTATGTCCATGACTGAATTCCTTCAGAAACATCATGGTCTCTACTGCGCTCTTCGCTCTGTTGGCGAAAAACTTTCAGAATCTGATCTCATTGCTCAAATTCTCATCGCCCTTCCACCTCAATATGCGCCTTTTGTCACTGTCATTAATGCCACAACCCCTTTTCCTACATTTGCTTCACTCCGTCCTATGTTGTTGAGTGAAGAGGACAGAATTGGTGCTCTTAATACACCCGATGAACCACATTCAAATGTTGTCCTCTACTCCTCTACCATCAATGATGGCATCGCCCATCAAGCCTACGATAAGGGAGGATCACCCTCCAACAATCGGGGTCGCGTTTACAACAACAACCACGGTCGTTACAATAACCGCCCTCAGGCAGGGCCGGCCTTTACCCATGGCGGGGGAGCGCAACCGCACTAGGCCCCCGTTTTAGAGGGCCCCCAAAATTTCTACTGAATTTCCTAAGAAACATACAAAAATTTTCATTTTTGAAATTATGAAAACGAAATGTTTGTATTTCGAAATTAATTTTTTTCGTAGAATAAGTTCAATTTTTCAATTTTATTAGACATATATGAACTAAATGTATTTGTTTAAAAAGAGTTTATTAATGATTAAAATAATTGTTCATAACCTTTTGCCAATATACATATATAACATATAACTCACACGTTTAACATGTTAGATCATTACAATTGTCTATTTGTTTTTAGATCTAACTTTTAGATATTCTTACAAATAATATTAAATGATGTAAATATTTTCCATAAAATTTAATCATTTGTTAACATATATAGCATTGATTTCAAAATATTTTATTTTATTTTTATAGTAGTTCAAACTTATATATACTACAGTAATATTTATGTTTATTCAATTTTTTTTAACATATACGTATAATTTATTTTGACTTTTTACATTTTTACATCGTTTCTTAAATGTTTCCATAATGTAATAACATGGGTTAATTCTCTGATTTAAAATATAATAATAAATTATATAACTTTAATAACTCGTTTCGTTTTATTTAAAACTCGTTAGTAGTTTGCTCGTTCGGTCAATCCGAGTCCTAATCGAGTCAATCCCGTATAAGGGCCTTGTGATCACTATTTAAAATTATTACTCCTATATTTTACATAAGTTTATCGAGTCATCCATCGAGTGGTGACTCTGTTACCGCGTTGATATCGAGCCTAACCTCAGGGGGCCTGAGTGGGTCGTTGCACATAATGTTTCCGAAATGTTTCTTAATTTTATAATTTCGAAACTATATTCGTAAAAGAAACTTTGAACCATGGACAAAACTACTGCTTACTAAAAGTATTCTTATAGCTAGTTATTAATTAAATCAAAATTTGAGGGAAAAAATGTAGTTTCAAGTGATCAAAATATAGTGTCAAGAGAACTTATAATAAATAATATTATGCAAAATGAACTCGATAATAAAAATTTAGCTTACAATAATGAATCTTTTCCACATTTTGATTTTCACAACCCTAGAACTTGGGAAAATCTTGACCATGAAACGGGAGATATTTTAGTTGATAATGTATTTGAAGATACTGTTTGTGTAACAATTTTGCATCAAATAATGTTAAGATTTTTTTGTGTAATTTTTAATATTCATTTCAATGGGTAAAAATGAATCCTCGAAATTTTTTTTGCCGAGGACCCCATTTTCAATTTTTCACACTAGGCCCCGAAAATCTATAGACCGGCCCTGCCCTCAGGCCTCCTATAACAACCGAAATCGGTCCTCCAATTTTGGGAATCAATCAGCCAAGGCATATCACCATCGACAAGATGGCATTCTGGGTCAAGTACCATCTCATGTGCCTCCTCCCCACCTACATCAATTTCCCATCCCCTCCCTCTCTAAATCAAGGTTACTATTTTAATACTATTTTTATTATTCAAATTAATTTAAAATTATTTATATTTAAATTTGAAGTAGTATAACTTTGTTCCTATAATTAAGTTATAGAATGTTTTTACCGTTTCTCTATTTCCCCCCATTTCTGGACTTTTCATTATTTTGTAATCTCCAAACCGCAATAACTTTTAATTTATTAAACAAGGTGAAGTTGATTTTTTCTATTCGATTTTTGATTCTCATTATGTGTTATAAGATCTAAGGAATTCAACTGGTGTTTGAAGTCTCTGAGTCGTTTAGCTATTGATCCATTCGGTGTAATTTCGATGCTTATTTTAGTTATTAATTGTTAGGTGATTGTTAGGTGATAAAGTGATACTTTCCATTCTAGATCAAGTTTTTGTGAAATAAAAAATAGAAATGGTTGCAGTTAGGCAAGCATAAGTCGAGGTCTCGAGGACTAAAGTTGTGAAGAAATGTTTAAGTCCATCGTGGTGTGAAGAGTTTTCTCTTCGCATTGATAACTTAAGAGAAGGAGCTTGTTATGCCTATTTTAGATATGGATAAGTATCTTAATGATAATTTTTTTGGGCAGATTATAGTGCCTGTTTCTAGCGTTAAGCTGAAAAAGATGTGGTATTGGACAATATTCATAGGAAAAGGTACAGAAAAATCTTCAAAGCCTGTTATAAGCGTGTTTCATCATTCGTGCATATATGTTACAATGTATTGTTTGTGAACCCTGTGAATTCAACTTTGCTTGACAACAAATTACTTCTAAGTAAGAACTATGATAACATTATTTATGAGATGTTCTGTACTGCCAAGTACTAACATGGCTATGTTTCAAATTTCCAACTTACGTTCTTAGGTGGAATGTGTGTGATGAAAGTCTCCTAGATCAAATGTGTCTAATGATAGATTTCTAGATTAAGAAACTAAATAATATGTATTAGAGAAATTCATAGATTTGTGAACTAGATTGTGCATTCTACAATTCGGTGGATACTATTCCACTTATAGGTGATGAAGATTTGCAGTAATAGATGTTGGTTGGATAGACTCTAATTCAACTCTGCTCGAAATTTGGTGATTTTCAGAACTCAGAAGGATGACCTAACGTCTATTATGTTGAATCCCAGTTTTTCATTGTTCCCTCAATTTATGTTTAATCTGCGTAGATCTAAGTTTGTTCATGTAAGAGTGTTGTTGTCATATCCTTGAATGTGAATGCTAACATTGTTGTTTGTGAGACAAATTTTGCATTTATACAATAGTAGATGTGTGTAAGATACAACCCAGGTTGCACTACAGAGCCAGAGAGATATTGCAGAGAAGAAGATATAGAATGGAGAAGAGAAGAGATTGGGGATGGAGGAGAAAACAGAATTAGAGAAGATAGATAGAGGAATTTGATATTTTCATTCATACCAAATAATGTAAACTACATTGCCTTTTATAGGGCTTGATTGTACTGAAATTAAATGCTGAAATGTAAATAACATTTGATTGGCTGTTGCCAAAACAGATTGTACTATTCTTGATTCTCCATGATATTCACTCCTCCTTTTTGGCTTATTCTCTGCTGTCCTTTTTCCTTGGTGGTGATAGTAGTGGTAGAATCCTTGGCAGCATTCTCATGACACTCCCCCTCCCTTAGCTTTTCCTTGACCCCAAGGAAAGATGGAAATTTCTTCCAAATGTAATGGTAATCTTCCCATGTTGCTTGATCAGGTGTGGAATGATTCCACTGTATTAACAATTGATAGACATAGGTGTTACCCCTCTTAATTGTTCTTTTCTTCAAGATGGCCACTGGAAACATTGGAAATGATCCTGGTAACACAGGTGGCAATTCTGGCATTGGTTTGGACTTTCTTTTGACATGAGTCTTCAGCAAGGAGACATGGAACACAGGATGGATCTTAGAAGAACTAGCAAGATCTAGTTTGTATGCCACTGTCCCAATTCTTTCCAGAACTTGGAAGGGTCCATAGAACTTTGCAGCCAACTTTAAATTTCTCCTCAAGGATACAGAATTCTGTCTATATGGTTGAAGCTTTAAATACACCCTATCACCCATCTGGAATGTCCTTTCTGTTCTCTTGCTATCAGCAAACCTTTTCATCCTCTCTTGAGCCTTAGTCAAGTTCTCCTTTATCAATTCAGTTAGCTTCCTTCTCTGTTCCAGCAACTCTTTTGCCTCTGTATGCACTTCTTTCAGGTAATGATTACCAGCCAATAGTGGAGGCTTATATCCATACAGTGCTTCAAAGGGGCTCATTTGCAGGCTTGAATGGTAATTAGTGTTATACCAATACTCAGCCAGGGAGATCCACTTACTCCAGTCTTGAGGTCTCTCACAAGACATACACCTCAAATATGTCTCTAAACATTGATTTACCCTTTCTGTTTGGCCATTAGTTTGAGGGTGGTAGGATGAGCTGAATTGGAGTTTAGTGTCTAATCTTATAAACAATTCATTCCAGAAAGCACTAAGGAATATCTTGTCCCTATTAGATACTATATGGAATGGCAGACCGTGTAGTTTATAGATATTATCTAGGAAGATATTAGCTACTGATTGTGCACTGTATGGATGAGAGATTACTACAAAATGTGCATATTTTGTATACCTACCCACAACCACCAGTATACTATCATTACTCTGTGATCTAGGAAGACCATCAATGAAATCCATAGAGATTTCAGACCAAGCACATTGAGGAATTTTGAGGGGTTGTAGCAATCCATGATAAGGAATATGCTCATTTTTGTATTGTTGACATATAGAACAAGATGAGACAAATTTTGTTACCTGTTTTTTCATCCCCTTCCAGTAGAAGATAGCTCTTGTGTTTGCATAAGTAACATTGATTCCAGAATGTCCCCTTCCTGGTGAATCATGTAAAGCAACAATTATCTTTTCCCTCTTGTTTTGATCATCACCAATCATAATTCTTCCCTTATACCTCAATATCCCTTCCTTGTATGTATAGTCTGGAAAATCTGCAGGTGAAGTATGATCCCAGACAATAGATGCTGGATATTGTTGTCTTTGAGATATGTACCACTAATCTCTGTCATTCAAGCAGGATTTACTGATGAGATTGCATTGCATTCCCCAGAGTTGTGGAATCTTCTTTATAAAGCATCAGCCACCATATTATCCATCCCTTGCTTGTACTGTACAGAATAATCCAATCAAAGTAACTTAGCAACTGCTTTTTGTTGTAAATAAGTGGTGACTTTCTGTTCCAACAGATGTTTGAGTGATTGCTGGTCAGTTTTAATGATGAACTGGCTGCTCATTAAGTAATGTCTCCACTTACTTATTGTTAAGATGATTGCCAGAAGCTCCTTTTCATATACAGACAATCCAATTTGCAGTTTTGTGCAAGCTTTGCTTATGTAGGCCAGGGGTTGCTGTTCTTGCATCAAAACTGCTCCATAGCCCAAGGAGGATGCATCTGTTTCCACAATGAATGTAGCATTGAAGTTTGGTAAGGCCAATACAGGAGTGGCACTCATGGCTTGCTTTAATGTATCAAAAGCCATTGTAGCTTCATTTGACCATATGAATGCATCTTTTTTCAGCAAGCTTGTCAGAGGTTTTGCCAACAGAGCATAGTTCTTAATGAATTTCCTGTAGTATCCAGTGAGGCCCAGGAATCTTCTAAGGGACTTGATGTTGTTTGGCCTAGGCCAAGTGGTCATTGCTTCAATTTTACTTGGATCTGCCTGCACTCCCTTGGCAGATATGATGTGTCCCAAATATTCTATATGAGACTGGCCAAAGGCACACTTTGAAGGTTTTGCAAACAACCTGTTTTGCCTCAGTGTAATCAAAACTTTCTCCAGGTGGATATAATGGTTGTGCAAGTCTTTGCTATATACATTACTACAAAAAGTCACTTAGACTACACCCACTTGGACTACACTTCACAAAAGGGGTAGTCCAAGTGGCACTTGGACGACACTCCCGCGTGGTGTCGTCCAAGTGAACACTTAGCCAACACCTATTGGTGTAGTCTAAGTGATTTAAAAAAAAACATTTTTCACTTGGACGACACCACACGGGAGTGTCGTCCAAGCTGTTTAAATTAAAAAAAAAAAACGAATTTAAAAACACTTGGACGACACCACACGGAGGTGTCGCCCAAGATGTTAAAACAACTAAAAAAAATGGTTTTTAGTTGGGCGGGATTATTACCCTCCCCCCCAAACCCATATACAGGTAACCAAAAAATTGAGCAGCGACTCTCCATCCTCCCCCCTCCTTCATCCTCCTCCTCCTTTTCCATTGTTCAAGTTTGGAGACTTTGATGGAGTCTCAGGTGTTGATTGCTCTTGGTCTTTCACTTGTGGGTGGTTTGAGTACATCCATAGGTAAGATTTCTTGTATTTTTCTCACAATTAATTTGGTATTTTATTGATTCAACTTATGCAATTGAACTTTTTCCTTTGGGTTTAGTTATAATTGTGTAAATTGTCTTGTGTTTTGAAACGGGGTTTTAGGATAATTAATTAAGTTAGTTATTTTGGCTTCAGAAGAATTATATAGGGAGGTCAACGTTTGTGTTGTTGGTCTCTTCATTTTTCCCAAAATTGTTATTTTTTGGGTAATATTTAACAAATGCTTTAGGGGAGGTAGTTTCTTGAGTCGAAATTTGCAATAAATTAGATATTTGTTAGTATTTTCTTTTATTATTTAGTTCATAGAATGTTGGTGATGCGTGGTCCATTGTATGGTAGGATCGATTGTCTAATTGTTTCCGTTTTGAGTTCTTTTTACCGATTCTTTTCTGCTTTCGTGTTGGCCTCATAAGTTCCGTTGGTTATTCATCCGTTGTGTTATCGGATGAGTCTTTGATTAATTTAACGTTCTTCAAACCATTGCACTCCCTCCTTCTCGGTATTGGGAGTTTTTGTTACTATTTTTTAAAATCCTGCAATAGCAAAGGAATCTCACTTCTGATTTTTTCTGTTTCTTTTTTAATCTTGGAATTCCTGTCTTGATGTCTAATGATATTCTTAGTTGATTGGAACTGATAAAAATTTGTTCTTCTGATAAAATAACTTTTGTCATGTATCTTGCAGCTAAAGTTATTTTTTACGGATGTGACCTTTGCCAAACCAAAAAGCAGTCGCAATTCCAGCATAGGTGAGGTCTATCTTTTAGTTATGGTTTGAACACATGCACCTGATAGGCCACAATCCATTTCTGGCAAGCAATTGAACACATATTATTCTGGCATGAACCTGCAATGATTTCTAGCAAGCAATTGAATACATATTATTCTGACATGCACCTGCAATGATTTCTTGCAAGCAATTGACAATATTTTATTCTGGCATGGAATTGAATACATATTATCTGTGGCATTAGATCAGTATAAGTTCTAACTTCTGTCACGCTTAATATCTACTGGCTGATAGGCCACAATTCATTTCCTCACGAAGTTTGGTGACAATGATTTGATAGAGATCTTTGTAATGCCAATTCATAAATTTTTTTGTCAAATGATTGTAGTAGTAATCTCAGTTTTTCTTTTTTGTGATGGATGAGTTATAGGCTAAATATCTCAAACCATTTATTTCCCTGTAATATGACTCACTCTTGCAATGGAGAGTCTTACAAGCTACTCTTACTTTACTCAGAGTCATTTGCAGTGTGCCAAAACTATTCCCCGCCCGAAGGATTCAATGAGAAAGATCTGCATCGTCTCCTTGAACAAATTGGAAGTCCTTCTGGTTCAAATGACCTAGGTAACTCATGCTTAGGCTTCTTAGTTAAATCCATCTTAGTTTTACCTAACCTGTTATTCTTACGTTCTTTATTTGATTATGGCATGTATTGCAAATGGGTGTTTATGGTTATATATCTTTTTGCATGGGCATGGCAGATTGTAGTAGTGGGTGGTTAGAAGGGCCAAATAAAGTGTATATCCCATTTCTTGCTTGTGGTGACCTGACAGGGTATGATTCTGACCGCTCATATCCACTTCCTAAAGTAGAAAATGGAACTTATCAGAGCCTAGATCCAGTACAACCACCAATTGCACCGCCATATAAACGAGCTCTGGAGATGCAGAAAGCTTCAAGTCACGGGATCAAAGACTTCGAGAAGCTGTCCCTGGAGAACTGAATTTTTTCCCCCAACGACGCTTCCTCAGTTTTTTAGTTACTTGCACGAGAACTATAGTTCGGCAGGAAGTATACATTTCTTACTCATACATTGAATTTTTAGGTTCTAGAACTATTAGGTTAGATAAGATCGTTACAGACTACATAGTTGCCATATCATTCATGCAAACACATACAATTTATTCTTGTAACATGTGTTAGGCATCTTAATGGAAGTTTTTTTTAGCCTTTTACATACACTTAAATGTGCTTGGAAAAGAAACCATGTAGAACTGAGAGAGTTGAATAATCTATGGTATTGGTGAACAAGTTCTCTCACTGCTATCATGATTTTTGTGCAACTACTAAAATAAATATATTCTGCCTATGGTCTAACTTAGTTACATATGCTTGGAGTCAAGCAAGCTGCAGTGGTACTGATTCAAACTACACGACACAGGTATGCTATTTCGAATCTTCAATTGTTACGGAACTTATTCTATGTTTATTTGTAGGCCGTTATGATCTCTTAAGTTTCAGGTATGCTATTTCCTTCAAAGCTATTTCATGCATGTTTGCCTCCTCGTATTACCTTTTTTTCTCTCTAAGGAATATCATTTGATGAATAATTGTAGGTAAACAAAGAGGAGGCAGAGTGCAGGGTTGAGGAAGTTGTCGTCGCAGAGGAGGCAGCTGCCGAGAAGAAGGATGAGTAAGTTGCCGCTGCATAAGAGATAGCCGAACAAGCAGTAACTAATGCATACCCAAAAAACATAGTAGTTTGAAATGGAGTCGTTTGTTAATTTGATTTGTGAGGCTCATGTAACAAACAATATGAAACAATAAGAAAACAGATCTAAGATAATTTTGTATTATTTCATATTATTAATGAATTCTTTTTTTTTTTGGTTTTGTTCATATTATTTATTTTATTGTAAAGTGCTACTTTTGCATGTTTTTCTAATTAATATTTTTTTATTGTCTATTAGGTGAAAAATTATGAAGAATCGATGTGGATGAGAAGAAGATGCTAAATTTTTCCTAATATTTTATGTAATTTTGTAGTGTTTAAATTATTTTAATGTAAAGTTACTTATTTTATTATAAGCTAGGATATTTTAGTTTTTTAGTTTTTATTTGTAGTTTTTGTAATAATGATTGAAATAATAAATATTGTAACCGATACAAATATAATTTGTTTGATTATATATGATTTTTGAATTATTATTAAATTTTATATATAGTTCTTAAGCATTATATGAATTAATAAAGTATAAATATTCATATAGAAAAATTTTAAAAAAAAACTAATATAAATATATAATTCAGGTGAAATATCATAATATTTTTCTAAAAAAATTAATACATATTTTCACTTGGACTACCCACATATGAGTGTAGTCCAACTGAGCACTTGGACGACACTACACGGGAGTGTCGTCCAAGTGAGATCCACTTGGCCGACCCCTCTATTCTCTGCACTCAAAGGTGTAGTCTAAGTGAGTTTTCAGGGGTAGTCCAAGTGACTTTTTGTAGTAGTGATACTAGAATGTCATCAAAAAACAGCAGTACAAACTTCCTCAAATAGCTCTCAAATACATGATTCATAATGGACTGGAATGTAGCAGGTGCATTTGACAGTCCAAATGGCATCACTATGAACTCATAGTGCCCTTGGTGAGTTTTAAAAGCTGTCTTGGGAGTATCATTGATGTCCATTCTTATCTGGTAGTATTCAGACCTGAGGTCTAACTTTGAATACACTGCTGCCTCATTAAGCTCATCTAGAAGATCATCCACAAGAGGAATAGGGAAGTCATGTTTGATAGTTAGGCTGTTTAGGTACCTATAATCAACACAGAACCTCCAGGTGCCATCCTTTTTCTTGACCAAAATTGCAGGAGATGCAAAAGCAGAATTTGAATGTTTAATGAAGCCAGCTGCTAAGAGGTCAGCCACTATGCTCTCAATCTCTTGTTTCTGGATGTGTGAATGCCTATACGGTGGGAATTTCTTTGGCTGAGCATCCTGTATAAAGAAATAGTGTGATCAGCATTCCTAATGGGAGGTAAGTCTCTTGGAGAGCTGAACACATCCTGGAAATTTGCTAACAAGTTTAATAGACAAGGGTTGCAGTTTGGAATCTCCTGGATAGGAGTGGCAGCTGTAGAAGCTTGAATGGAATACAGTTGTGCTATAGAAGCTGATGCAGGGTTGTTCATCCACTTGGATAATGTCTTTGCTCCAATAATTTGCAAATCAGCTTTGGATGTAGCAGCCTGAAGAGTGATCTTCTTATCATCATCAGTTAAAGTTAACTGTATTTAGCAAAATCCAGCTCAATGGGACTGTATTCATTTACCCAGTCCACTCCTAACACCATCTCACAAGCTCACAGATTGAGTACCCTGACATCAGCCCTGAAAGTGTGCCCTTGAACTTTCCACTGGAATTCTGGACAATAGAGTGAACTGCACAACTTATCCCCATTTGCTACATTTACTATCAATGGAGGACACTCCTTTAATTGCACTTGCAGATGTTGGGCAATAGTTTGATCTAGGAAAGTATGTGTACTTCCAGTATCAACTAATATATGGATTGGATGCTTGCCCTGTGTTCCCTTTAATCTAAAAGTAGAGAGCTTGTCTGGTCCTGAAATGGTACGGATTGACACTTCAGCTTGCTCCTCTACTTGCAAGTCCTGCAACTGCATTAGTGTGTCCTCTGTGTCTTGCTCAATTGAATCTGCTTCCTCCTCCTCAAACATAATCATGTAAAGTGTTCTTGTCTTACATTTATGACTAGGCACAAACACTTCATCACAATTATAACAGAGGTTTTTGTCCCTCCTGGCTTGCATTTGAGCAGATGTAAGTAGTTTTCTGACTGGTGCCTGAGATTGATTGTTTATGGACTGGTTGTTTTGAAACTGTGATTGAGGTTGAAATGGTTGGGTAGGAAAAGTAGGTTTCAAGTTAGGTTTGAAAGGCTTAAAAGATGTTGGCTTGAGTTTTGAGGTTAGGGTAGCAATCTGCCTTTCACAATTTCTAGCTAACTCAAAAGCCTGAGGTAGAGATGTAGGATTAAACATCCTAATACTGTCCTGTATTTCCTCCTTCAACCCACTTATGAAACTGCTCACCCAATACAAATCATCATAATATCTTCCTACTGTTATCATAAGCCCTTGCATTTCCTCAAATTTCTCAATATAAGGGTTAACATAAGTGGTTTGAGATAGCTTATTAAACTCAGCAATTATATTAGTAGGTTTTAATTCATCAAATCTTTCAGCTAGGGATCTAGTGAACTCAAACCATGTGGCTCTAGGATACTGTTTTAAGTAGGCATCAAGCCATACATCAGCCTTATCCTCAAAGTGCATAGCAGCCAGATTCAAATATTGTTGTTCATGAATATTATTAAGGTTGAAATACATGGTGCATTTCCTAAGCCAAGATCTTGCATTAGTTCCATCAAACTTAGGAAAGTGAAGCTTTGGTGTTATTGTTGTTCTAGATATGTTGGAGCCATCAGTCCTTTGGTGTGAGTGGTGTATACTAGATCCTTTAGCTTGATAGGGTGCTTGTATGTGTGTTCTTGAAGTGAGTAATATTCCAGCCTTACTATCAGGAGGTTGTGGGCTTATTTGGATAGGGGGTGGTTGATTTGTTGAGGCTGGTTCCATAGGTCTTTTATCAGGATTAGGGTTTATGTTTGTAGAAGGTTGTGTTATTGTTGAGTTTTGGTGATTTTGAGCAATGGTGTGAAGTGTATCCAGAATGCTCTGCTGCATCTTCACAGAGTTGGTTTCATTCTTAGCCAAGATCTTAATGTTCTCAGCCATAGATGACATTTGAGTGTCCCTTACTGTGTTTGTTTCTTGGATGTTCTGGAGTTGAGCTTGAAGAAGCTGGATATCATCCAAGAGAGGCTGGTTTTGTTTTGGGTTATTTGGTGCCATTTTTGGAAGTGTGTGGGAGGTTGCAGGATCGACTTATCTTATACCAAGTGTAAGATACAACCCAGGTTGCACTACAGAGCCAGAGAGATATTGCAGAGAAGAAGATATAGAATGGAGAAGAGAAGAGATTGGGGATGGAGGAGAAGACAAAATTAGAGAAGATAGATAGAGGAATTTGATATTTTCATTCATACCAAATAATGTAAACTACATTGCGTTTTATAGGGCTTGATTGTACTGAAATTAAATGCTGAAATGTAAATAATATTTGATTGGCTGTTGCCAAAACAGATTCTACTATTCTTGATTCTCCATGATATTCACTCCTCCTTTTTGGCTTATTCTCTGCTGTCCTTTTTCCTTGGTGGTGGTAGTAGTGGTAGAATCCTTGGCAGCATTCTCATGACAATGTGCTTGATAGGCAACCAGTTGATAATTGTCCTATTCCTTTGATTGTTTTTCATGATAGGAATAACACTCCATCACATGGAATCCCTTGATGGAGATGAAATTTAGCCTGGAAATCTCGAGAAAGTAAAAGATGGAGGTACATTGCGACCTTGCAGAATTCTGAAGTGTTTTACAAGATAGCAGAAGCACTCCTTCCAGAATTCTTAAGCAATGTGCAGTCGTGGATATTGAGTGATAGAAGAGAAGATCAATTAGATTACTTCGTGCAAAAAATGGAGAAATGGGTGGGTTTTGGTTGATTGCTGGGAGAGAAAGAGTTGCCCAAAATTTGTTGAAGAATGTTGATTTCAAGAATGCCTTCCACTGTAATATTGGTACCTTTTTTTTTGTCAGATTTGCTTATATAGTACATCACTCCATAAAATATTCATGTTCACAGTAACATTTATAATATAAGGTATTCATTAGTAGTCTAAAGTGCACAATTACGAAGCTGAATCACATTCAAATACAAGGTAGATCTCTATCTGTATACAGAATCACTTCTATAGTTATCTGATGTGATTCTTGAGCAATTTACATCAATTGAGATGATTATTTTAGTTAGTTTTGGAAAGCCTACATCAGTCAACCAATGATATTGGTTGACCCAGTCATTCTGAATGTCTTGTAGTGTTAATTTATAGATTTTGGAAAATCTTGTATATTAGCAATTTGTTGTTTCAAATGTCAATTGATTTGTAGGTTCTGTTTAGTTCGAGATGTTCCCTTCAGTTTCTTGTTAATTTAATCATCTGGTGATCAAAATGGAGTCGAATAAGAGTTGTTTATCAAATCCACTTTTGCAGTGTTGGCTCTTGAAGCTATCTACAGATGATTCTTGTGCTTGCTTTATTTGCATATGCATTGAGTTGTTTGATGATTCTTATGCCATATCTATGCTTCATATTCTCCAAAGACTTGAGCTCAAACAACATTTTTGGTTCGATGCCGTTGACTTTACCTCTTAATCTGACTAACTTGTAAGGTAGACTTTTGCTTGATAACTGTAGGTTGTAGCTTCTTCTTTGTTACTGCCTAAAACCTTGTTCCGTGGTGATATTGAGCTCGTATCAAACTTCCTTAGCTTTGTGTTTCAATTGCAAAAGAAACTATGTCCTACTGGTTTTGGTGATTTCAGAAATTTAGCAGACAACAAATTCGTGCAGAGCATACCTCATTCTCTGTCTCTCCTGAAGCACCTAACGTTTTTGGAAGTGGCCTGCATCTCAAAATTGACTCTGAACGTCTATGTGTATCTTACTAATGCGAAGTTTTTATGCAGAAATCTGAGCCACAACGAACTTTCTGGACCTCTTGAAGCTGTTTTCAATGGGTTGGAAAATATACGAGAGATGTAACTTCCCTTTTCCTCTCCTTTTCTCGTGTTGATATATAGTCATTATTTAACCAACTTTTTCAATCATAAGATCTATCTTGAGGTGATTTTTTTTCTTTCACCAGGGATTTGTCCTATAATAGCTTCTCAGGTGATCTACCAAGGGCATCTGCATCTACGGCCAACCTTTCAAAGTTGTCAGTATCACCAATCGGATAGATTGTATTATTTAAAACTTCTTCCTTCTTAAGATTTTCAAGCGACAATGAATTCTTCCTTCTTGCAGAGCAATCAATTTACTAGACCATTCGACTTTGTCGCGGATTTTCCACTCATTGACTTGTAAGCTTGGTGTAGCTTTTAGAATGCTTCATTCCGATTTCTATTATATGTTTATAACCAACCAATATTTGTTTCCAGGAACATAGAAGATAATCATTTCAGCGGCATCATGCCCCAGAACTTTCAAAAGATTAGGAACTTATGGTAAGTTGTGAACCATCCTGCATACAAGAATTGTAGAGAGAATGTGTGATTTTTATAAGTGACTCTACGAATTTTGGTGATAACTTACAGTTTGTAGAATCTAGCAATTGAATCCATATTTCCCCTTCGTTGGCTTTTATATATTCAGGATCGGGGGCAACCATTTTGATATGGGGGCAAATTATACACCATGGCCTTTTCCATCTGATGTTATGCCGGATGAGCAGAATATCCATAGTCTACCAACTACGGAGTCCAATTCCATTGCGAAGTATCTTTCTCATGACAGCGAAAAGGACAAGACGAGAAGGATAGGCACTGCCGGGATCTCACTCGCACAGTTGGGGGTGTGTTGTTGACAAGTTATCAGCTTAGAGAGCTGTGAAGATTCATTACAAGTCTGTACAGGTAGAAGTAAATACATTGGCAATCAACTAAATTCACTTATAAATTCTTTAGCTGTTAGCTTCCTATATGACAAAGCACAGTCCCATAAACAACGTCTAAAATTAGTATTCATTTGATTATTAGTTAGACCCGTATTTAAAAAAAATAATATTTGGCCCGTCAATTGACGGGCCCTTGCCACTAGTAATCTATATAGTCCAGATTTCTTGATTGTCATAGTAATAAGCAATCAGTATTCAGTAGTACGTACAGACCATTTAGTGCTTACTCAAAATTCAGAACTTCAAAAAAAATTGTTAACCGACCTTTTTAATTTTTTAGTATATACCGACAAAATAAATAAAATACATCTTTTTACTTTTTATACTTCAAAGTTCTTCAAATTCCACAACTTTAAATCATACCAACTAACTAAAGCTCCAATCTTTTTTGCATTCTATGCTTCAAATTTATTGATTTCCACAATAACGAACAATCATTAGAATGTAGACACCACATAGACATACCCGAATTTTTAAACAAGAAAATACTTTCTCCGTCCAAAAATGGTTGACGTTTTAACAATTTGTACATATATTAAGAAGAACTAAAAGTAGTTAAAAAATATATTGAAAAAGTAGAAATACAATTATTTGGAACTATATCATTAGTTGGTTGTTAATTTCAATAGAAAAAGCAGTCAAAAAATTCATTGAAAAGGTAAATGTACAATTTTCAATATTAAAACGCTAAATATTTAGAAATAAAAAAATAATGTCAAAACGTCAACTAATTTTTAACAAAGGAATACTATTCATTAAAAAAATACTGATCTTTTTAATTTACAACATATACTAACAAACTAAAATCCAGTCTTTTTAGGTTCCATACTTCAAATTTCTTAATTTTCAAGGAATCGCCCCTTTGTTAATCCGTCCACGGGTTGTTTTGGTGCCGTATTTGGAGAATTGGATTTACCACTTATTGATTTTGACTTTGCATTTGATGAATGATTGAGTAAAGTTGATTGTTAAAGATATTAAATGTATGATTTTTGGTTTTGGCCCCAACTTTTTTTTTTTGTAAATTAGCGATGAGGTGAGTTTCGAACCAGGACATTCTGGTCTCTAGCAAGAGCCTTAACCACTAGGCTATTCGATTAATTCAGTTTTGGCCCCGACTTTACTTATAATCTCATATGAAGGAGTTAACTGTGATAAAATTTTGTTTTTGTCCCGAAAGTATTTTTTATTTCTAAAACTAACGTTTAGGGACTAAAATGCATCGTTTGTACCAATATCTCGGACCATTTTCGCAGACCCTATATTAACTGAGACCAAACTGTAACTTGGACATATTTATTGGGACAATTTTGACAACTTTCTCCATATTTACCAATATATATTTATTGTACCGGGTCAAGCCTGTGACTGTATTAGGTTATGTTGTGCATCCTATATCATATAAATAGGTGCCAAACTCAATTGTATGACTAATGACTAAAAAACTTTTGAGTTCAATACTAATTTAAACTTTTTGTAATACCGCCTTTAATCCTTTTCATGGATGCATTCAAAATTTTTTGAATTTATATTAGTTGAGATAACAACTTAATATCAGCAAACAATGGAAGGTGGGCAACGGCAAAACTATTAATATCTAAAAGGACTCTTGGATTCCCGATCTGCCAAGACACTTGAAAATCTCTAAATTTGCATCAGCCGACCCAACCCTTCCCCCAACCCATGTCAGTGACCTTCTTCATGAAGGAGGCAATTGGAACATGATTAAACTGAATACAATCTTCCCCAAGAATATTGTATCAAAAATACTAGAAATTCGTCCATCTCTGGACAATGATAAATGGACTTGGAACACGCTCCAGATTAACACTAAGAACATCTATTTGAGCATCCAAAACCATGCCACACTCTCTATCAAATCCCCCTCCAATTTCCAAAACCTGCCCGACAAAACCTGGAGAAATATCTGGACACTACCTGTCCCTCATAAAATTAAGGTTTTCATTTGGCGCCTTTCTCTTAAACGCCTCCCTACCAAACACCTCCTTTCCAACAAAACCAATTTCAACTTCAATAACCTATGTTACTTATGTGGTCTTTATCCAGAGACGGCTAATCACCTCTTCATACAATGCCCTTTCGCCAACTACCATTGGAATCACATCTTTTCAGACCAATCTAATCACCGCTTTTTTGACATCAACGAAATGCTCAGCTTCACTTTGAACAATAAAATTGATGTTATCACTCAAAGCAAAATGTGTAGCTTCCTTTGGACTATCTGGATCACTAGGAATGCTCTCTGCTTTAATAACAAAGCTCCAGATCCAGACTACATTAATCTTTCCCATCAGAATCTTTCGAAGACTTGGTCAGATTCTTTCAATAAAACAGCCAAGAGATATAATAGGACTCCCACATTGGAAATTCCACACAAACACATGCCTACCACATTCTATACTCGACATATCCTCTTTCCCTATCACGATTATACTAGATGCAACAAAAGAGATTTAAAAGTTTGCATCGGAATTACTAATGAAGATCACCCGAAATGGCACATTAGACTTTTGAGCAAAGGCAAACACACTATTGTCCAAGGCCACCCGATTCACAGAACAAGCAACACTTGCAATGATTACATTGATGTTGAAAGCTGCTTGCAAGCCATTCTTACAAGTCTCCTACTGATAAAAAATGAAAACTATTACTCTGTCTACTTCATTACTGATGCTTTCTTTTCACAGGTATGGAATAAATGTCATTCTAAGATTAGCACTTTTCGAGATGGGGAATGGATTCAAGATCAAATCAAGAATAGATGCTGCAGAACTTTTTAGTACCCAACCAAAGTTGGAAGTTTTTGGAATCTTCAAGATATTAGTATTAATAATTTTAATGAAGATTGTAATTCTATTTCTCATGTTGCTAATTTTAGTTACAATGTAAGAATAAGGGATCCCTTTTGGTTTTAATATTTATTGCATCTATTATAAAAAAAAAATGTAAATAATTGTTGGATTAGTGACTAAAAATCTTTTGAATTTGATACATTTCAAATCTTTTGTCACATGGACTCATGAATTTACTTTTGGTGGTGGAAAACTTTTGAATTTACTTTTGGTCTAATCCTCTATTCCTCTTTGAAATATTTTGAATTTTCTTTTTACAATAATAACGACCTTAGTAGGACTCATGAACCTGATTCTGGTGGTGCAAAACTTTTCTAAGAAAAATAAACTTCGCAAAAGAAAACATAAAAAGATTATGTCACTTTGTTCATTTTTTTTAAACATGGCACTTTCTTCATGTTAATCAATCAAAACAAGCTCGTCAACGACTCTAAAATTTGGTGAATACTAACTGAATTGAACTCGAATCGAATTTGGATTTACACTCAAATTTATATTGATAATAAATCTAAATTCGATTTGATAATATTCGAATTCATTCCATATTGATCCTATTTTATATTCGACTTGGAATTCGTATATACACATTGTCATATAAATTAATAAAAATTGTTTAATAAACATTCAAATTTTAATCAAATGTCCGGTTCGAATTCTAAATGAACATATTCCAAAAAAGACTGAATGTAATTATAGGAAATTAGTATTTGTTTACCATTAGAATGAAACAAATCGAATTCGAATTTGGTTTATATTCGACAACAATCGAATATGGAATATTCGAAATCAAACTTGAATATTCGAAAGAATATGCATTGCATTCCTATATACCCCGTGCTCCACAATAGAGAAAGGATCTATTCATATTTATGATACTTTAAACTAAATTCTTACCCCTCGATAATTATAGAAAATCATACCAATCGATAATTATAGATGTTACATTCCAATCCTCGTTAAGTTTTAATCAATTATTTTTATTTACATTCTCTTTATGTTGTTATATGAAAATAACACATTATTAAATAAATATTCATATAATATGTATTGATGTTCTAAATTAACATTAGTGGAAAGTTTGAAAACAAGTTAGTAGGGAGATATTTGAAAAAAATAGAATCAAGATGAATTTTAATCCTTCAAATTTCAATAAAAAATAAAATCAATTACATTCTTTACCATGAAAAACAATTCTTTTTACCATCCAAATAGATATATTTGTTATAGCCTAGAAGAAGTGTCTATTCATTTAGCGACGATGTGAGTTTCGAACCCAGAATCTTCTGGTCGCTAGCAAGAGCCTTTTTCACTAGACTCAAAATTTGAAAATACAAATTGTAGGATGTGGTAAAATAAAAAATATAAATAAATTTTATGCATATATCTACTAAATCAGGAGGAGGGAACAATATATGCTTAACTTCATATGGGCACCTGAACTTTCAGAATTTTCTCAAATAGGCACCTGGGGATCTTTTTATCCCAAGTAAGCACCTGGACCGAAAAATTGGCACCTTAACTTTCATTTTTCTCATTTGTCTGAATTTCTCAGGTTCTTGACATTTTAAAATTCTTAACCCAAGGGTAAGTTAGTCATATTGAAAATATGACTTTTTGGAGGGAGAATTTACAAAAAAGTTGAGGTGCCACTTCGAAAAAAGAATTTAGGCGCCAATAGCAAAGACAGTTCAGGTGTCACTTCAAAAATATGCATCTTTTTCCATTGTTCTTCATTACTATTATTAGTCAACTGAGCTAAACAACCCAACACCAAAATTTGCTGCTTTTAAAAAAAACCATAATATTTATCATCCAATAACAACAAAGATTGCATCTTTTTATAAAATAGCACAAATTTCACCACCCAACAACATCAATGAATAGGATGATATAGGTGATATCTTGCAAGCCCATAATTTCAAGAATTGTTAAAATTTGTGCAAGCCCTTTCAAGAATATCAACAAAGCTGAGAATTTGTGCTAAATAGGACAAACACCAACTTCGAAATTTCTTACATCTGTAATAATAAAAAAAGGCTGGCGATATTGCCAGAGCGATTTTGATTCTGCCAGAGCAAAGATAGCGTATATCCCTATTTTAACCTTCAAGTCAATTATTTCATTTTATCATTGGTATTTACAATTTAATGTTTTCTTGCAATTAGAGTTCATTATTGCTCTCTTGGTCAACTATAATTAATTAGTAATGAAGGAAACAATTTGCAAAATATTTTTTATTTCAATTGAAAATAAAAGGCAATAGAGATTCATATATATAAGATCTTGAATATCAATTGAAAAGAAAAGAGCGTACGCATTAATAATTTATAACTTTTTTTTACACGGAAGTTATCAATGAAAGAAGAAAAGATAATCTTAAAATATATTTTTTCTATATACATGTTAAATAATCTTAGTAAAATGTCTATTTAGAATGTATATATTTAAAATATGGAATGTGTTTATTTATTGTTGATTTTTAAAGTTAACTTAATTGCAAGAAAATATTAAATAGTAATTAGTAATGATAGAAATAGAATAGTTGACTTGAAGGGTTAAAATAGGGACATGCTTAAACTTTGCTCTGGCAGAATCAAAATTGCTCTGGCAATATCGCCAGCCATAAAAAAACCCACAATTGAATCATTAATCACATATAGGTGATTTATTGCAAGCCCATGCAGCTTGTCTAGTTTGGGTTGTTGGTTAAGGTTTTATTTTCTTATTTTTGGGCATTGTCGAATTTGGGTTCTTGGTTATTGTTGATAAATTAAATAATAAAAAATATTAATTTGTTTTTTTTGATTTTGTCTATTAAAAAAAAAATCAAATTTGAGAAAAAATGAGCGGGAAAGTGAATTTCTCTCCCAATAGACAGGAGAGAGAAAAAGTCAACAATTCTCATCTTTCTTCGTCAACCATTGTTAGAAGCTTGGATTTGATCAACTCTGCTCCATTTCAGGGTGGTGGAGATGATCAAACTACTGAGAATAATCATACTGATAGGATTAATGTTCAGCATGAGAAGAAATCTTATGCGAATGTAGTCGGAAAATCAAAGGATTCGAGAGTTCGATTAGTCTTCATTCCTCCAGAGGTTGTTGATGGTAAACAAGTCATCAAGTATCAATCAAATGATGTTTTGCCAAGTGTCAACAGGTGGAAATCATCAGCGTATGGATATGTTATGGGAATCAATCCGAGTTTTGGAGCAATTGAAAGTTTTGCTAAACGTAATTGGAGCAACTTAGGGTTTGAGAAATGTTACAAGGTTTCATCTGGAATGTTTCTGTTCCAATTCTCTGAGGAATCAGGTCGAGATGAAATGCTTAAATCAGGACCTTGGATTTTTGCTCAATATCCTATGATACTACAATCATGGAATCCTTCGACAAAATTAGAACGAAGTGGAGTTGCTAAAGTTCCGGTGTGGATGAGAATTCCATTTCTTAGTCTACAATTCTGGAATGCTGAAATGTTTAGTAAGATCGGCAGTTTTGTTGGAGTGGCGTTGTTCGTTGATAATGCTACGTCACAGATTTCTAGAATCTCCTATGCTCGAATCTATGTGGAAATTGATGCAACAAATGAGCTTCCTAAAGAGATTCCTTTGATCAATGAAAAAGGGGACGAGTTTAGGCAGAAAGTGGAGTTTGAGTGGTTTCCACCGAAATGTTCATGGTTCTCTGTATTTGGTCATGATGTTGAACACTGTAGATTTGGAGGTAAGAAGCAGAGTAAGAGAATTGAGCAAATGCAGCAAGTGTGGAGGCCTAAAATTCTTCAGGATCCTCCTATTGATAATGGAGAAATGAACATGGATCATGTCAATGTGGGTAATCCTATGCAGGCTGATTCAGTGCTTGAAGAGATTCCTATTGAAAGTGAATTGCCAGTTGATAGTATAGTTGAATCAATTTATTGTTCAGGAAATGCCTAGCAATGGTGAAATCATTGTCACTCCTAATCCTTTTGATGTCCTTGAGGAAAGTAATCAGGATCACCTAAATGGAACTAAGAAAACTATGAAAAGTCTTGAGCACATTGTTCTAAGAAGCAGGAAGAATGAGCAGTCCAAGCAAGTAGTAAAAAAGCCAGTGCAAAGGAGAAGAGGAAAAGCTGACAGAGATCCCCCTCCTATAGCATGAAGATACAAATCTGGAATGTAAGAGGCATAAACTGTGTGCATAAGCAGTTTAAGCTTAAGAAAATCTGTAGATATTTTGATATTGTAGGATTAGTGGAGAATAAATTGAAGTCTGATAATGTTGATAGTGTTATGAAGAGTATGTTTGATAGGTGGGAGTATGTTCACAATATTGTTCATGGATATTTGGGTAGAATTATAGTGTGTTGGAATCCTGAGAAAGTGCATGTTAGTCTAATTCTGTGTGATAGGCAACATATTCTTAGTCAGGTTACTCCTAAGAATGGTGCTCCTTTCTTTCTATCTGTGGTGTATGGACTACATAGTAGAATGGATAGGATGGAGTTATGGCAATCCTTGAATGTTGCTGCCAATACTGTTGGGCAAGCTCCTTGGATTGCAGGGGGAGATTTTAATTGTGTAAGGTCCATTAGTGAATCTGTTGGTGGTAATACTCCTGATAGTGCTGCTATCATTGAGTTCAACACTTGTCTTTTGGCAGCTGACCTTGTAGAGCATCCTCATTCAGGTCACAACTTCACCTGGAGTAGAAACTGGAAAACAAATGGCACAGTTAGAGTGCTTGACAGAGTGCTGTGTAACTTCAAGTGGCTGGATATGTTCAGAAATTGTGTAGTGACTGTAGCAGATCCTGGTCTATCAGATCATTGTCCTTTACATATTCAACTAGATCAAGAGCTTCCTAGTGATCTTAAACCTTTCAAATTTCAAGCATTCTGGGTTAAACATAAGGAGTATAATGGAGTGGTGACTGAAGTTTGGGAGCAAGCTTTAGAAGGAAATGCTATTGATAGAGTGTATCAAAAACAAAAACTGCTTAGACAGATACTCAAAGCTCTTAATATTCAATACTTTTCTCATCTTAGTTCTAGAGTTGCAGAAAAAAAGATTGAGTTAGATAGATTGAATAGCAAAATTCTTGAAGGGTGCATTGTAGAGAATGTTCTTGTTGAAGCTGCTAATGTTGAACAAGATTACAAGAGATTGAGTTCTGCTGAATTTCAGTTGTTTCAATCAAAATCCAGAGTTCAATGGTATAAGGAAAGTGATGCCGACACTTCTTTCTTCCATAGATCAACCAGAATTCATCAAGCTCAGAATAGAATTACTGCAATTCAGGATAGAAATGGTGTTTTAACTAATGATTATGAGAAGGTTAAAGCCATTGCTGTGGAATTTTATCAAGAACTGTTCTGTGCTCCTACTCAGAGTGGTCAAGTAGAGGAGGAATTGGATAAACTGCCGGGGAAATGTATTGATAGCAGCCATAAAGATATGTTGATTCAACCTTTCACTAATGAGGAAATAGAGAAGGCAGTGTTAGGTATGAAAACAGGTAAAGCACCAGGACCTGATGGCTATACTGCTGATTTTTACAAGAATTCTTGGAGTCTCATAAAGGATGATGTTGTACAGGCAGTTCAGTTGTTTTTCATTACAGGGCATATGCCCAAATTTCTGAATAGTACTATTCTAGCATTAATTCCCAAGTCTTCCAATCCTCAATCCATAAAGGAGTTTAGACCAATAGCTTGCTGCAACACTTTGTATAAATGTATCACAACTCTCCTGGCTAATAAATTAAAAATCACTTTGGACAAAGTGATTGGATTACAACAAACAGCTTATACTCTTGGTAGGAGTATCTATGATGGAATCCTTCTTATACAAGAACTTGTTTGTGGCTATCAAAGAAAAGGCGGCAAGCCTAGGTGTGCTCTGAACATAGATATAATGAAGGCATATGATTCTGTGTCTTGGGAATTCTTGTGGGCAGTAATGGAGAAGATGGAGTATCCTTCTAAGTTTATCTTTTGGATAAAGAATTGTGTCACCAGCTCCTGGTTCTCAGTTGCACTCAATGGGAGCTTACATGGATATTTTAAAAGCTCAAGAGGTTTAAGGCAGGGAGATCCTATATCCCCTTACCTGTTTATTATAGCCATGGAGTGCTTTACTATGATGTTGAAGAATGAGCAGAGCTTTGAGTACCATCCTAAATGCAAAGAAGTAGGGATTGTCAATGTAAGCTTTGCAGATGATTTGTTTGTGCTAGCTGCTGCATCAAAAAATTCTATGAAAGTTATAAAAAATGTGCTCCTGAGATTTGGGAATGTGTCAGGATTGAAACCTAATCTCAATAAAAGTTCCAGTTATTTTGCTGGACTGGAAAATGATCAAGCTCAATCTCTCAGTGCTATTATCAGCATTCCTTTGGCTGAGCTACCTGTCAAGTATCTAGGATTGCCTCTCACTACAAAGCAAATCAGTGTCAAGGAGTGCAGAATTCTTCTTGAGAAGATAAGTAAGAAGGTAGATATGCAGCTAAAGTGTCTTGGAAAAAGTTACTATGAGGAAAGAACAAGGGGGACTAGGAATCAAAAGCATTAAGGAATGGAATAAGGCTTGTATGGCTAAGCATATCTGGAATCTGTATGCACACAAAGATGCTCTATGGATTAGGTGGGTTCACACTTACAGAATTCAAGGGCAATGCATTTGGGGGATGAAGCCTAGGAGTACAGACTCATGGATATGGATCAAGTTTTTGCATCTTATGAAGCAGATTAGATCCTTTGTGCATATGGAGGTGAGAAATGGAAGGATCATAAACTGTTTGCATGATAATTGGCATTCCCAGGGAGCTCCTGTTAACTTCATATCTGCCACAAGTATCAGAAGAGTTGGCATTGGAGATTTTGATTCATTAGCTACTGTAAAAGCAAAAATCAATATGCACACTAGTAGAAGACTCAGTCAGAATGGGAAAGTTTTTGTTGACAACTTTCCTGATCTGGAAGCTGTTTCAGATGATTTTATCTGCTGGTTTGGAAACACTGAGCATGTGACTTCTCAGGTGTGGGAAATGCTTAGGCACAGGGAGAATAGAGTTGAATGGTGGAAGCTAGTTTGGTTTAAGGGGCAGGTTTCCAGGTATGGTTTTATATTGTGGCTTGCTTGCCATAATGGACTGGCTACAAAAGACAGATTGCTAAGATGGAATATGATACAAGATGATAGGTGTGTGCTCTGTCAGCTCCAGTGTGAAACTACACAGCATTTGTTCTTTGAATGCACTTTTTCAGCTACCATCTGGAGGAGAATGCTGCTTTATTTACATGAGTATCACTATCCTAGATGTTGGCAAGAAGAGCAGTAGTGGCTAATTGGCAAAGGGATGGGTAAGAGCTTTAAGAGTCGACTTAGGAGGTTGTGTGCTTCCACTGTCATTTATCATGTTTGGATGGCTAGATACAAGTGTGTTTTTGAGCAAATTCAGCCAGATGTGGAGCTTAGCTTGGTGAAGTGTGTTCACTCTATTCGATCATGTGTGAATGGCTGGGAGAATATTGTGAGAAATAGAACTAATTGGAAGCTCTGCTTAGAATGGAGCTTTAGTTTAGCCATTCTTAAACAATAATGGCTTGTATTTTTCTATCTGTTTTGTTTCAATAAAATGCTTAATTCCTAAAAAAAAAAAAAAAAAATATTAATTTGTATGTTAAAGATTCAATTTTGTTGATAAATATTTAATCTTTTTGGTACAATTGTGATAGAGATTCAATCTTTTTGACAATGTTGGGTTTGTGAGAAACTTGGTTTTCTTGGGTGAAGAATGAAGATGGTGGAAGTTGAAAAGGATGGAATGTTTTGTCTTGAATTAGATATCAATAGGGGTGGGGTTAAATCGGGGTTGGGTTGAGGTTGGGTTAGATTAATAATACTTGAGTTAGATTTTTAGGTGTAATATGACTAATTTGCCCTCCATGTAAAATAAAAAATCTGATAAATTAAGAAAATGATGAAAAACAAAAATTTAGGTGCCAATTTTTGAATCCAGGTGCCTACTTGGAATAAAAAGGTCGCCAAATATCTATTTGGGAAGGTTGTGAAAGTTCATATGCCCAGATAAATTTAAGCCAACAATATACAATAAATGAAGAAAGTGAAGTAAAAATAGTCTAATGCTCTTTAAGTTGTGAACAAGGGCCTGTAATTAGTTAAATGGATTCTAAACTCACTACCAACTAAGCTAATGTTACATTTATTTAGCTATATATATGAAATCGTCACGCTAAAAGTTCGTATCTAAATTATCTTCGAGTACAAGGAGGAGGTAAATCGAATGAAGTGCCTCACCTGACAGGGGACAAGAGATATTCTATTAACCACTTGAAAACACACGATTTTCTCTTAATAGAAATTGACCTTGGGTTGCATGAAGAGGCGAGACTGGTGGTACTTGCACTCTAATTCTCTACCAGTTGAGTTATTCCCGAGAGATTTTAGCTATATATATGACTATACTTGAGTTCAACAAAAATAATTTTCAAATTACTTTAGTTTTGATTAAAAAATTTAGTGGTGCAAATTTATGTCAATATGATCAAATACATAAATAACTTGGTAACTATTCCGTTCAAAATATTACAATAAAAGAAATAATTATATTTAATATATTATTAAAATATTATCGGTTATTCATGAATAAGAACATGAGATGCAATTATAAATTGTTCCTTAACCAATACTCCCTCCATATATTATAAAATAGAGGGAGTATAAGTTATTTATTTTTTAGTAACATCTTATTATAATATTTAAAGTAAGAAGATTGTAGATATTATAAAGATAGATGTGGAATCGTTTCTTTCTCATAGGATTTAGGTTGCCCCTAGATTTTAAAAAACAAGTTTTATAATACTCAGCGAGAATAATATAAAGCTAGCTTAGACCTCTGTTTAAGCATCTTAACCACATCCTCAGCTTTCTAATGATATAAGTAATATGTTTTTTTAATTAGCGATAAAGTATGAGTACAATAGTATTACAAATCACGAATTTAAAAATGACTAATTAAGGACTTACTCCAACTCAAAATTCTCTCTAGAGCCTAAATTCTCTCTAGAGCCTAAATTCTCTCTAGGTTTTCTTCTAGAGTATATCTCTACTAGTATCGGTGATTACTTCTCCATTACAGCTTCCTTACGCGTGGGGATCTTGACCCCGGAATCTATCAGATTTTATTCCATGATTATTGCCTTTCTTCCGACCCATTATGGTGTTACCATTTTTTTGGTCCACACCTTAATGTTTCTGATGTTGCCATCCTCCTTTTTAGCCTTCAATTATGGATTTTCGGGATCGAAAAACACTATTAATAGACGGTGGCTGGTCATTCCTTCCATCCATCTCATTCAGTGGATACTCGAGCAAAATACTTGTTTTAAGTGGTATTATTTTAGCCTATCATCTCTTTTTTCTCTTATCATGGATGCGAATATGCTGAAACATATAATGGAGAGCAATCAATCCGATGAGGATGAGATTGAAGTCCCTCTGGAGGAATTTGATCTCATTCATGGGCTGGTGGAATGTGAAGCCAGTTTGTATGTAAAGGTTTTGGGCTTGAAGATTGGGTTTCTTAGCCTACAGGGTTTCCAGAGTGCAATGATCAAGGCGTGGAATTGCCCAGATCTCAAAGTATCTAGGTTGGAGGATACTCTTCTTCATGTCCATTTCCCCTCCATAGAGGTAAAGCAACGGATCTATGAGCATGGACCCTGGTGCTATGACAATAACTTGCTGATCTTGAGGGAGTGGGTGCGAGGAGTTGAACCCACTTCACTAGAGTACAACGAGTGTAAGTTCTGGATCCACATACGGGGGATGGCTGGGGAATTCTTCACTAAAGAAGTGGCCATCAAACTTCTAGGTACAGTTTTGGGGGCGGAAGTGGTTGAGCTGCGGCGGGATAAGAGGGGGAAAAAATTCTTCAGAGCCAAAGTCACCCTCAATGTTATGAAACCACTACGCCAGAGGATGGCGTTTATCATTGATGGCAAGAATATGGTAGGGGCTATTACTTATGAGCGCCTTCCTATTCTTTGTTTTCACTGCGGATTCATGGGACACCTCATAAGGCAATGCCCAAGAATCCAGGAGGGGGTAGACCCGAGATCCCAAGCCAAATTTGGGTTGGAAATTAAAGCTCCCATGGAGCGGACATGGGTGGAGCATCGGGTGGACAGTGCTTCGGTTCAAGAAATGGAGGAAGGATGGCAGCTCCCACATGACCCATCAACGCTTCTTGAACGTGAGCAGGAGACTGCCATGAATACGGCTAGTCCGGTATTCCCCCCGGGCTTTGAACCGAATCGGAAAGAGAAGAGGAAGGACAAAGGAAAGGGACCGGCGGAGGACTCAACTAGCATTAAAGACGCCCATCATGAGGTGGGGGAGGAGTTATTGCTGGCAAAATTCAAAAATTTTCCTTCCTTTGACCAATCAATAGTGGTTCCAGGAGGTGATAATGAGGCAATTAATGCATTCAAAGGGGACATTTATGATAATAATCTTTTTGAAAAGAATATTGACCAGCGAGTTCATGAGCCACTTAATGAGGATAATGGCATTAATGCACAATTGGTAACTCCTGCTGGGAGGCAACCATGCAATAAAGGAGAGGAATTGATTACTAATGGGGAACCTTTAACTCCCCTGACAACGGGTTTTCTTGAAACCCTAAAATTTTTTGACTTCCAAGCTGTTTTGCCAAAACAAGGACAAAAATCGGCTCCCCCCACACGTGCTCCCTCTAAGGGCCCAGGGAGGCCCAACCTGACAGTCATCAATACTCCCACACGGACGAAGAAGAGACACCACCCCTACCCTAAGGATGGTGCCCGTCAAGTTCCCCCTAAGAAAACATCTTTTCCTGGCTTAGGATTAGATGTTTCCTGTTCGACTGGTCCGGCTGAGACTGCTCTGCAGTCCAGCCAAGAGGAATGAGTATCCTGGCTTGGAACTGCCGGGGCATGGGAAATGCTCGGGCAGTTCGGTCCATGCGGGCTCTTATCAAATCAAATAAGCCTGCAATTGTTTTTCTTATGGAGACCAAGCTAAGGGGTACGGAGTGTGATGTTTTCAAGAATAAATTAAGACTGTCGAATGGGCTGTTTGTGGATGCCAGGGACCGAAGGGGTGGCCTAGCTCTAATGTGGGATCGATCAGTACAAGTGGAAGTCAAGTCCTACTCGTCTCATCACATTGATGCCAACATCAGCACTGACGGAGTGGCACCATGGAGGATGGTGGGATTCTATGGGCATCATGAACTTTCTAAACGGCGCCTTTCTTGGAGTTTACTTAGATTTTTAAGTTCTTTATCTAATTTACCGAGTGTTTTCATAGGAGATTTTAATGAAGTTTGTACTAGTAGTGAATTTGTTTCCCATAGCCGGTCTCGACCCACTTGGCAAATGAATAAATTCTGTCAAGCAGTTCGAGATTGTGGGATTTTTGATATTGGATTTACTGGCTTTCCTTACACTTGGTGTAACAATTTTCTTTCTCCGCATTCTACCAGAGCGAGACTCGATAGATGTCTTGCTAGCAAAAATTGGAAACTTTTATTTCCTGGATCAAGTTTAACACACTTAACGTCCAACTACTCTGATCACTTACCGATTCGGTTGGACTTGGGCTCCCAGTCCCAACCTCAAAAACATACAAAACCCCGCTTTCGGTTTGAGGAGGGGTGGTGTCTTTATGAGGACACCAAGGAGATAGTGCAAAGTAGTTGGAACAAAACAAGATTAGGGGATCCAGGGAACCAAGTGTTTGAAAGCATCCGTAATACGAGATTGGGTTTTCTGAAATGGAAACGAGAGGTGTTGGGTTCAGTCCCTCGTGCCATTCAAGAGAAACAAACCGAACTCGATACCCTACAGCAGGGGCTGATCACAACAACATCTAAGGGACGGGCATGTGTCCTAGCCAAAGATATTGACCGACTGAGGGAGGCAGATGAGCTTTACTGGTGTCAACGATCACGTAACCTTTGGCGGGTTAAAGGGGATCGTAACACGGCCTACTTTCATGCTCAGTCGGTGGAGAGGGGCAAAATTAATACGGTCTCAGAGCTACAAGATGCGAGGGGTCTGTGGGTAAGAGATGCTCAGGGGATTCAGAACCTGGCAACTTCTTTTTACCAAGACCTGTTCACCTCACAGTCCACTCAAGGATTCCCTCAAAATCTGCTGCCAGTCAGTGTTCTTTCTGATGATAACAAGGCCTGGCTCCAACAAGATTTTACGGCGGAAGAGATTAAGGACAGTTTATTTTCAATGGAAGGGTCCAAAGCTCCAGGCCCAGATGGGATGTCTGCTACCTTTTTCAAACACTACTGGGAGATAGTGGGGCAGGACATTACAGCTATGGGACTAAAAGCTTTGAATGAGGGTATCCTTCCATGGAAGTGGAATTTCACTCTCATTACCCTTATACCGAAGGTGCCTAAGCCGATCACAATGGCACAATTTCGGCCAATTGCTTTATGCAACATAGGAGTTAAGATCATTGCAAAAGCTATCTCACTCCGGTTGAAGGACGTATTGCCATCCATTATCTCTGAGTCCCAAAGTGCATTTATGCCAGGACGACTCATCACCGATAATATCCTTTTGGCATATGAATTGCATCACAGTATTAAAAAGCAGAAACGGGGAAAGGAGGGTTTTATGTCAATCAAGCTTGACATGCTCAAAGCATACGACAGGATAGAATGGTCCTTCCTGAGAGCTATGTTGACAAGGCTACAATTTGGCGATCACTTAATTCGAGTCATTATGCAGCATGTGGAAAGTGTTACTTATTCTTTGCTCATTAATGGAGAACAAACATGCTATATTCGGCCAGGGAGAGGCCTACGACAAGGGGATCCCCTGTCCCCATACTTGTTTATTATATGTACGGAAGGATTAATATCTATGCTTAAGGAGGCAACGATGAGGGGGCAATTGAATGGTATCAAATATGGGGACATGGAGCCTATTACCCACTTGATGTTTGCCGACGATACTTTGCTAGTGGGCAAGGCTTCAATAGAAGAAGCGCGATGCTTCAAGGATATTTTGCATAAGTATGAGGAATGGTCAGGCCAGCTGGTCAGCCCCCAGAAGTCGACCATCCTCTTTAGTCCTTGTGTTCCAAGGAGTACCAGGGATGCTATCTCAGATTTGCTACGTATTCCTGAGGTCGCATCCCATGGTAACTACCTGGGACTCCCATCCACCGTTGGTCCTTCTAAAAAAGAAGCTTTCACCTTTATTCTGGATAAGGTGAGAACCAGAGTGGAGAATTGGAAGCCCAGGCTTCTATCTATGGCGGGGAGGGAGGTTTTTATTACATCAGTATTACAAGCCATACCAGTTTACCCCATGAGTTGTTTCAAATTGCCTAAACAGTTGTGCAATGAAATCAACTCAATTCTAGCTAATTACTGGTGGGGATTCGATACAAATGACAAGAAAAGAATACACTGGTTGTCATGGGATACATTGTGCAAAGATAAGGACGATGGGGGACTCGGGTTTCGGGACTTGGAAGGTTTCAATCAAGCTCTTCTTTGCAAGCAAATTTGGCGCCTCGTATCAGATCCGGACTCCCTGCTTGCACGAGTCTTCAAGGAGAAGTATCACCCTCTGACCACAGTGTGGGGGGCATCATTGGGGTCTGCTCCGAGTTACTCATGGCGGAGTCTTCTGTCAGTACGTGACCTTGCACAGAAAGGAATCGTTTGGGAATTAGCAGATGGTACAAACATTCCAGTATGGCAACATAAATGGATCAAAAACACACAGATCAGACAGCTAATTACCCCACCGAACTCGGACTTTCCAAATCTGACTGTTTCCGATCTGATTGATTCGGAAATAGGGATATGGAGGGTGGATAAGATTAATGCTTTATTTTTTTCCAGTGGATGTTGATAGCATTCTACAAATGCCTCTTCACCGACTGGAAGTTAAAGATACACCAAAGTGGGAGTTCGAAAAGCAAGGTCATTTTACAGTTAAGTCTTGTTATCAATTCATTGTAAAAAACAAAATACAACAAGACCAAGGTCCATCAACAAGTGTAGGCACTCAATCAGTTTTTAGTCAGATCTGGGACTTGAAGCTTCCCCCAAAGGTCAAACACTTTGTTTTTCGGGCTTGTCATAATCGACTACCCACTAAAAGAAATTTAATCATCAGAAAAGCCCAGATCTGCCCAAGATGCTTATTTTGCAAGGAACATGAAGAGGATGACATGCATGTGTTCATAAAGTGTACTTATGCACAAGAGATAAGATCCATACTCAAGGTTCATATGATTCAACATAATATACAAGATTTTCAGGAGATCTTTAAGTTTATGAAGCATAAGTTACCTCCTGATAAGTTCCATCTTTGGCTAGTGAGCTTGTGGGAGCTGTGGCATCAAAGAAACAACATCCTCTAGGATAAGGCGGCAAAGACACCAGCGGAGGTGGTGAACTTCAGCAACTTCTTCCTGGAAGCCGAAAGGACAGCAACCATGAATCTAGTCCAATCTCGACCACCAGCGATGGGAAATGGTGGAGAAGATGCACAGGAGGAGTAGGGAAATCTCTCAGGCCCGGAGGTTCATCATCGAGATCTCCGACGAACTCCAAGGTTCTGAGAAGATACAGAAGTGAAAGACATACGGTTTCAGCTTCCAGGGAAGAGGGGAGAAGTGTGAACATAGCTTACTAGAACTGGTAGAAAATGTTCTGGATGATCTATGTGAAAAGAGAGGATAGGAAAGACGTTTGTGTTTCCTGCCTATGAGGCGGAAATTTCTATCTGTTCAGACCCCAAATGATAAAATGAGGGTTTGTGGGGGACAGGGTTCCTTAAATACTTCATTGATTAGGGTTCCCTTTAATGCTTATAGATTTGGGTCTAATTTCTATGCTTGAGCCCAAGTTAGGCTTAGCTGATGAGAAGGGCCCCTTATGAAGGTCCATGTAACATTCTTCCCCTTGTGGTACGTTTTATGTTATTAATATATCGCTAATTAACAAAAAAAAAAAGTAAGAAGATTGTATGTGAATCCTTTTATTATATTATAAAATCTTAGAATAATGTATAACTTTTATTATATAAAGAATAATTTTATTAATGCATTTTATGCTCTTATATGAACTTATATAATATATGTAATTCTTATGATTCAAATTGAATTATGTTGTGTACTACCTTATGAACATACTATAAATTAAAAAATAGTTTTCAGTCTTTTAACTGTACTTTACATAGATTTAATGTTTTAAATCATTATTCTAACTGGGTATAGTAAGACTCGCTAAGGGGGGCATCATTGGGGTCTGCTCCGAGTTACTCATGGCGGAGTCTTCTGTCAGTACGTGACCTTGCACAGAAAGGAATCGTTTGGGAATTAGCAGATGGTACAAACATTCCAGTATGGCAACATAAATGGATCAAAAACACACAGATCAGACAGCTAATTACCCCACCGAACTCGGACTTTCCAAATCTGACTGTTTCCGATCTGATTGATTCGGAAATAGGGATATGGAGGGTGGATAAGATTAATGCTTTATTTTTTTCCAGTGGATGTTGATAGCATTCTACAAATGCCTCTTCACCGACTGGAAGTTAAAGATACACCAAAGTGGGAGTTCGAAAAGCAAGGTCATTTTACAGTTAAGTCTTGTTATCAATTCATTGTAAAAAACAAAATACAACAAGACCAAGGTCCATCAACAAGTGTAGGCACTCAATCAGTTTTTAGTCAGATCTGGGACTTGAAGCTTCCCCCAAAGGTCAAACACTTTGTTTTTCGGGCTTGTCATAATCGACTACCCACTAAAAGAAATTTAATCATCAGAAAAGCCCAGATCTGCCCAAGATGCTTATTTTGCAAGGAACATGAAGAGGATGACATGCATGTGTTCATAAAGTGTACTTATGCACAAGAGATAAGATCCATACTCAAGGTTCATATGATTCAACATAATATACAAGATTTTCAGGAGATCTTTAAGTTTATGAAGCATAAGTTACCTCCTGATAAGTTCCATCTTTGGCTAGTGAGCTTGTGGGAGCTGTGGCATCAAAGAAACAACATCCTCTAGGATAAGGCGGCAAAGACACCAGCGGAGGTGGTGAACTTCAGCAACTTCTTCCTGGAAGCCGAAAGGACAGCAACCATGAATCTAGTCCAATCTCGACCACCAGCGATGGGAAATGGTGGAGAAGATGCACAGGAGGAGTAGGGAAATCTCTCAGGCCCGGAGGTTCATCATCGAGATCTCCGACGAACTCCAAGGTTCTGAGAAGATACAGAAGTGAAAGACATACGGTTTCAGCTTCCAGGGAAGAGGGGAGAAGTGTGAACATAGCTTACTAGAACTGGTAGAAAATGTTCTGGATGATCTATGTGAAAAGAGAGGATAGGAAAGACGTTTGTGTTTCCTGCCTATGAGGCGGAAATTTCTATCTGTTCAGACCCCAAATGATAAAATGAGGGTTTGTGGGGGACAGGGTTCCTTAAATACTTCATTGATTAGGGTTCCCTTTAATGCTTATAGATTTGGGTCTAATTTCTATGCTTGAGCCCAAGTTAGGCTTAGCTGATGAGAAGGGCCCCTTATGAAGGTCCATGTAACATTCTTCCCCTTGTGGTACGTTTTATGTTATTAATATATCGCTAATTAACAAAAAAAAAAAGTAAGAAGATTGTATGTGAATCCTTTTATTATATTATAAAATCTTAGAATAATGTATAACTTTTATTATATAAAGAATAATTTTATTAATGCATTTTATGCTCTTATATGAACTTATATAATATATGTAATTCTTATGATTCAAATTGAATTATGTTGTGTACTACCTTATGAACATACTATAAATTAAAAAATAGTTTTCAGTCTTTTAACTGTACTTTACATAGATTTAATGTTTTAAATCATTATTCTAACTGGGTATATAAAGAATAATCCCTATTATGCTCGACCATCTTATGCAAATCTTCATTCCTCCCTATTATGCTCGCCCATCTTCTGCAAATCTTCCATTGTTCAATAATAAAATGGGTTTTTAAAGAAGAAAGATGGGTTGTTAAAGAAGAAAGATGATGATGGAGTAATTGTTGTAATAGGAGGGAAAATAATTGTTGTTACATTAAAGGGCCCTACATTAAATTAGATTAAGTAAGTAGTGTTAAAATGTTATGGGAAATGACTAAATTACCCCTGTAAAAAACTTTAAAAATCACATTTTATCAAAAAAACGCGTGAATGAGTGGATTTGTACAAAATATCCAACGTTGATGATCGAAAACATTCAAACTTGAACTAGAGTGATCGAACGCAGAATTTTAGCAAACGTTAGTGATCGATGGTGTCATTTGCCCATAAAATTAACCTTTAATAGTTAACATTAACAACCTAATTTGTTAGAACTAGAAATAATAAAAGTTATCCTTAATATATTGTTTGTTAATTTTTTCTATATATGTATTGTACCCTTGATTTTGTGCTATTTTTTAAATTCTTAACCTTCAAGTCTTCAATCTTTTAGTTGTAGTAATTCATCAATACTTAGTTTATTTGGAGAGTCAAATAATCATTTTTCAATTGTTCCTTTTTATTTTTTTGGAAGTTACTTTATTATAAATTTCACATATTTAGTTATATAATTTTATATTTTGTTAGCTTTAATTATTTGTTTATTTTCGTATAATGTCGTCATGTAAATATTTATCTGGAAAGAGAAGTTGGGAGAAATAGATATAAATTCTATCATTAATGATTTCGTTGTAAACAATGTTCGAAGAAATATTTTTTGGTAATTTGTAATAGGGGCTGTTTTTCAATTTTCGCCCCGAACCCCGAAAATGTCAGGACCGGCCCTGTCCAACAATATGATTATTTCTTCCGTTAGGACACGACAACATGTTTAAGAGTTAACCAAGATAAAATTCAAATATTAAAATGTTTACTTTAGATGTAATTAGGATAAATTCAACTAGCTTTACTAGTGATCCGATAAATATTAGAAAATAAATAAAGGTACAATACTTACATGCTAAATTTTTCACTTTTTTTTATTTGCATTTTAATTGAGCCGTATTTCTCATGAAATCTATTTTCTACGTAATATTGAACAACTACATTATATTAATATATGCGGGTACAATATTGAAAAATATTAATTGAATAGTTAATATTATATTTATTGATATAAATTTAGGTTATTTTTCTACCTAAAAATAGATAAATTTCTCCATGATAAAGATATTGTTAAGAGTATAGGGTTTCACACTAAAACAATTGCCAATAGAAGGAGTAACCTAAAATCTTATATATTAACCCGGTAGGATATCGCTTTCGATGTGGATGTGCATCTCAACACTCCCCTTCAGGTGTAACCCAATCGGCGGCGGAATTTTCCTCGACGGTATTACTCTCCGGAACAACACCGGTGGGGTTACACATGCCTCATTAACTCGGGGTTGACTCATGATACCATGTGAAGAGTCTATCGGTTTCTACTCTAAAACCAATTGGTGATGGAGGGAGTAGTTCAAGATCGTATATATTGACTCGGGAGGACATCTCTTCCCATGTGGGTGTGCATCTCAGCGCTCCCCTTACATGTAACTCAATTGTCGGCGGAATTTTTCTCGCAGTATTATTTGCTAGAACATCATCGATCAGCGGGGTTACACGTGCTTCATTTGTTAGAATTATGAAGTGTTTAACACGTCATAATAAGTGCCCGTTGAACAATTTGATTGTTCGTAGTGATTACTTATATAAAGTTAAGTTCATACGCATATTATGTTTGACAATAATATAATGCTCAGAATGAATTCGAAATGTTTTAGGGGTCATGATGGTTTTACTAGGGCCCGTTCACGATTTATATGCTTGTCGATATTTTATTAACATATGAATAATGTCATTACGATCCCAGAAGATCACACACATATCAACCCCATAGTCGACCCCATAGTCGACCAAAATGAATGAGAAAAGTCATTTTGACTTTTGAATTCAAACACACTTATTATTGTAATAAATGTGGTTTAATAGGTGGGAAGGTTACACTTTGTTTAGTGTCATTAAACACAGCTTGTGAGTGTCCAGAAATCCAATGTCCTATTTAGCCCGAATGTGGAACAAGCTACCAGGAATGCAATCTGCGACATTCTAGGAATGCCGGAAGCTGCCTCGCACGGTAACTATCTTGGCCTACCTACCACCATTGGCTCTTCCAAAAAAGAGGTATTCCAATCTGTCATTAACCGAGTAAAAACCAAGGTGACAAGTTGGAAGCCAAGACAATTATCGAAAGCAGGTAAAGAGGTGTTTCTTACTTCAGTGTTACAGTCCGTCCCCACTTACATAATGCAATGTTTTAGGCTACCAAAAAATACATGTGCGAAAATAAATTCTATTCTAGCTAACTTTTGGTGGGGATCGGACAACAATAAAAGGAAAATACATTGGTCTTCTTGGTCTTCACTTTGTGATCCAAAAGATATGGGTGGTTTGGGTTTCAGAGATGCCGAGGATTTCAACACGGCTTTGTTATGTAAACAAGCCTGGCGACTCATCACGAACCCAGAAAGTCCACTGGCAAAGGTCTATAAGGCTCGATATTTCCCGGCAGGAGACTACTGGTCGGCACAACTTGGTGTTAACCCCAGCTACACCTGGCGCAATATCTTATCTGTAAGGGACACATTAAAACAAGGCATCAGTTGGATAATGGGCAATGGGGAGTCAATTCCCATTTGGGAGCACAGTTGGATTGTTTAGGGAGATATCAGGAAAATTATCACACCAACAAATCCAGATATGAGTCAGTTAAGAGTCAAAGATCTAATTGACACAGATATGGAGGTATGGAAAGTTTCACTGATTAGAAGCATATTCTATACTGTAGATTCAGAGGCTATACTAGACATGCCAATTCCAGATCTAAGTACTTCGGATGTACCGAAGTGGACACAGAGTAAAGATGGCAAATTCACAGTTAAGGGCGCATACGAGTTCATGCGACATAATCGAAACAATCAAGCTCAGCATATATCAAGCAATATCCAGTATACAAGCTTCTACAAGAAATTATGGCAACAAAAAATTCCACCGAAAATCAGACATTTTTTACATGGGGCAATCAGAGATAAATTACCAACAACAACAAATCTGGTCAAAAGGAAATTACAGATTTCAGAAATGTGTTGCTTTTGTGATAGTCAAAACGGAGACATACTTCATGTGCTTAATAATTGCATTTTTACAAAGGAAGTGTGTTTTCATCTAGGCATTAGCAGAGACACAACATATTGTACCAACTTTCAGGATCTATTTGAAAGGTACAGGAAAAAGCTTCCTCCTGATTTATTTAATAGATGGATTATATGCTTGTGGGACACATGACATCAAAGAAATCGAAAGATTCAAGGTGAAAACATAAGAACTCCAAAAGAAATTGTATGTTTTGGAACCTTTTACCTGGAAACCTTCGATTCAGCCCCTAATCTCCTTAAATCCATCCAGCCTCCAAGAATCTGAACAAGCAGCTCGCCATTTTCGATTTTCACGGCTGCTACGAAGTTTATGCTTAATTGGTAGTGGAGTTAGGTTTAATGAAGTTAAGGTGTAGTAGCTATAGTCCAGGGTTTTCTACCTGAGACTTTAACTGAAGATAGGGCTGGGCCGAACTCTTAATCCATGTTGGATTTATGAATTTATTTGAGCTTTTGTAGGTTATTTTATCATGAGCTGGACTCTGGTCCATAGTTGTATAGGTTTGTAATTATTATTTTTTTTCATTTCTTTAATGAAATTCATCGCTTATTACCAAAAAAAAAAACATTCTATTCAACATAGTATTAAGTGGTGAATAATTGAAAGGGAGGTTATGTTTTGTATTAATGCTATATAAACACCATTTCGTGACAAAACATAACTACAATCTTCACAATCATATTTTCAACCTTGTAAGACAATTTGAGGAAGAAAAATACTCTCTTCTCCTACCTCACTTGGCCAAAAATAGAACACCAAGAGAAATAGTTCTCTTGGCTCATTCTTTGTGAAAACACTCTTAAGCTCTAGTTGCTTTGAAGGAAGGAATCAACATTGCATTGGTGTGGCCTAACTAGAGAGGGAAACAATTGTTGCTCTTCCGATGCACGCTCAAACACGCTTCAAAGGTATACACACCAACCCATAGTTAAATGTGATTTTAGAACGTTGTATTCGATCTTTTATACGATTTTGCATAATTTTGATATGTAAAACTCGTAATCAAACCCAACATCATTAACTCGACCTTGGCTCTGATACCATGTTAAGAGTCTTTTCACTCTAAAATTATTTGGCAATCGAGGGACTAGACCAAGATCTTATATATTGACATGGGAGGACATCGACTTCCGATGTCGGATACGCATCTCAACGCGCCCACTCACGTGTAACCCAATCGTCGCATAATTTTTCTTCGCCAATATTTTTTTCCGGAACAATATTGGTGGGGTTACACCTATCTCATTAACTCGGGTTTGACTCTGATACCATATTTAGAGTCTATGGTGTCCATTGAAAAACCAATTAGATATAGAGGGAGTAGTCCAAGGTCTTATATATTGATCCGGGAGGACACCGATTTCCAATGTGAGATGTGCATCTTAACACTCCCTCTCACGTGTAACCAAATTGTATGTATAGTGGTAGGCTTGCTGCTAGCTTCGAGAGCTAGAAACACTCTCCATAGGCGATTTTTCTCTCTAGAAATCTCCTATGCGCCTATCAACACTTCAAGCTTTCGTCTTGATCTTCATACATGTTCTTCATCTCAATTGTGTTTAATTCATCATTAGCTAAGGGTCACTTAGGTCCTTAACATCCGAAGGGCGTCTCATTTGGGGAATTTTCTGGTTTGGATTTGGATAAGGAACATGCTTCTCCCACATCCACCATGGGGGCTCATGCTGCGTGTACGAATGCAGGGGCTACTAGTGCTCCAAGGGCATCCCATTCTCATGTGGAGCAGAGCCAAGCACGAGGGGAGGCTCCTCCCAAGAAGCTGAACTTTGTAGAAGCTATTAAGGAGAACCGCAATGAAGGTAATGGTGCTAAACTTGCTTTTTACAATACTTTGGTTGATGATGATACTGTGTTAGATGTTACTGATGATGTGCCATTAGTTGAGGCATGGGGTTTTTGTTTAATTGGTTGTTCATGGGTCCTTTCCCGGGGCGCCACGTACTTGATAATATTGTTAAATCTTGGGTGTGCAATGCGTGTTCTACCATATGGAAAAGGATGGACAGTGTTCCGCTTCTTGGAGGAAGAGGACAGATCGAAGGTGTTGCTAGGGGGCCCTTATATGGTGTATGGTAAAACACTTATGCTAAAAATGGTGGATGATGGGGTGATGTTGATGGATGATCTTTTTATGAAAGTCCCGACATGAGTGTTGCTCCATGATGTCCCTCCTTGTGTATGGAGTGTATCCGGTCTGAGTAAACTGTCGCCAAGGATGGGTATGCCGCTTTACAATGATAAGGTCACCAAAGAGCAACTTAAGATGAATTATGCTAGGTGCCTTATTGAAGTTGTTGTGAGTAAACCTCAAGTTACTGCATTCAACGTTGGTATGTCAGGAGATCGCAGGTATGATCAAAGAGTTACTTATGAGCACTATCTCGATTATTGTTGTGATTGTAAAATGTTTCGCCATAATATTTTTAATTGTCCTAAACTTAATCCCCCTACTCCTAGTCCCCTTGTTGCTAATCCCCATGTTGTGCCGTCTAATAACCATGTTGGGGGCAAGGGTTCGAATGTTTCTATGGCTACGTTTAATGCATGAGTTGGTCCGAATGTTGCTGGATTCAAAGGGAGCACCGGTACTAGGATCCCAAAAGGTAAGGGGTCTATGCAGGGTTGGAATTGGAAAGGTAAAGCTAAGGCGCACCCTCCTCCCAAGCCAAAATCATCATTTCCACGTGATACCACAGCGATTGTTGTCTCAAACAGATTTGGCACCCTTACGGATGATAGAGGTTTGACGAAGGATGGGGCTGGCACGAGTGGTGTTAAACCAATGGAGGGAATTGTGAATGACTCGAATGCGCAAGGTGCACCTACGAGTTCCATTTCTCATGGGGTCACACCTCCTTTGGCTAACACTCGAATGGAGGACAAGGCCGAGGAATGGAAGTTAGTAGGAAAGAGGGGTACTGAGATGCGCGGAGGGGCTATATCCTCATCTGTTTCATCATGAGGATTCTTTCATGGAATGTCAGGGGACTGTGCGGACATTCTACACATTCGGAAACCCAAGATATCATCTGTAAGTTAACCTCTCTCACTCTATTTCTCTTTTATGTTTTTAGAGTCCAAATTTACTTGGGCTCGTTATAATGTTTTTGCTTCCAAGCGGTACCCCGCTTGGGAGACTCGTACTAATCATGAGTTCTTTGATGGTGGTCGCATGCTAATTGTTATGGGACAAATACCGAGTTACTTGTATTGTTCATGAGATTGGGGTGCAACATATCCATCTTCAAGTCACGCGCAAGGTTACTCAGGTCACGTTCGCAGCCACCTTTGTTTAGCCGGTTTACAGTATTGGTGATACACGTAAGTTATGGGATCATCTAACCATATTTGGTGCTTTCATTACTATGCCATGGATTATATTTGGAGACTTTAATTGTTATTCAATTGCGAATGATAAGACAGGAGGGCTTCCATTACGCCCTTATGATATTCGTGACCGGAGTAGCTTTAGACTCGCCGTAGGAGTTGATGACGCACCTTTTGTATGCTCCCACTTCACATGGACTAATGGCTCGATGTGGTCTAAGTTGGACAGAGTGCTAATGAATAATGGCTGGGGGTCTCAGGGATTGACATGTTCTGCTAATTTTTTGCCCTTCGAACCATTTAACGATCATACACCTGTGGTGGTCTCTCGGATTAAGAGCTTTGGAGGGGGTGTTCGTTCCTTTAAGTTATTTAATATGTGGTTGGACCACCCGTCCTTTGATGATGTGTTGGGAGTTGTGTATTTGCTTGTCGCGAAGCTCAAGGCTCTTGAGGCTCCCCTTAAGGTCTTAAATCGAGATGAGTTTGGGAGCATTTTTTAGAAAACTAAGGCGGCCTCTACACAGTTTAAGGAAGCTATCAGTTTGCATATGGAGGACCTCCTGAATATAACCTTGAAATTGCAGTGGCACGAGTTGTGGGAGAAGGCATGTTTCCTGGTGAAGGCAGAAATAAGTTTTATTGCTTAGAAGTCTCGGTGTAAGCATTTGGTGGAGGGGGACATGTGTACCAATTAGTTTCATAGTCTCATCAAACGTGACAATGTGAGAAACTCTATCTCCCATATTGTCAAAGAGGATGGCACCTTTACCACTTTGCTGGAGGAAGTTGCTTCTTTGTTGGTTCCTCTTACGAGGATTTGTTTGGGAGACCCCCGTGCTGTAGTCCCCCCTGACGCTACAGTGCTATTGAGTGGTCATACAATTAGTGTTGAGGATGGAACGCAACTGGTGGCACCGGTCCAGGATGATGAAATCAAGGCATCCATGTTTGACATTTGCAATGAGAAAGCACCGGCGCCTGATGGTTACACTTGGACGACCTCACGCGGGCGTGTCGGCCAAGTGAGCCACTTGGACGACCCCCCCGTGTGAGGTCGCCCAAGTGGCTCACTTGGACGACACCACAAGGGTTGTCCAAGTGAATTTTTTTTCTTTTTTTGAATATTATGTTATTTAACCCGAATTATATATATTTTTTAGTTTTTTTTAAAATTTTTCTATATGAATATATATGCTTTAGTAATTCATATAATGCTTAAGAACCATATGTAACAATTTAATGATAATTCAAAAATCATATATAATCAAACAAATTATATTTGTATCGGTTACAATATTTATTATTTTTATCTAACTATTACAAAAACTACAAATAAAAACTAAAAAATCATTAATTTCTAATAAAATAAGTAACTTTACATTAAAATAATTTAAACACTACAAAATTACATAGGAAACTAGGAAAAAAATAAACATCTCCTTTTGATTTACGTCGATTCTTCATGATTTTTCACCTGATAGACAATAAAATAAATATCAGTTGTTATGAAAAATAACAATAGTTTCAATTGATGAACCAGAAAAATTTAGATAATACACATACAAATGATGAACAGAAACCTACTCAAGACCAAAATAAACACAAGGCGTATCCTGAAACAGAGGAACAACCAATTGACCATCTGGTGGACTATCCTCTGATTTTGGCTGGGAAAGATCCTGAAACAGATGAAAATAATCAAGTCATTTCACAGAAACAGTTAGAGTGAAGAAAAAACAGATTTATGTTTATGTTTCTTCGCATATCAGTATACCACCAACAACCGTTCCTAAATATGCGCTTATGAAGGGTTGACATGAGCCAATCTCCTCGAGAAATACCCATTGTACTCTATAGTCTATGGTCTGTGCAGTCTAACCATTCAAGCGAGAGAGAAATTTCATTGGAAGTGGTTTCTATATGTTCATTTCTAACAGTTTGAAATGAACAAAGAATTATTTCACCTTCTAAAACCTGGTAAAATATGCTTCATCTGATCTCCGTCAAAGCATCAATCAACCTCATTCGAAAGATACATCCTACTACTGAGGCACAATACTATTGTTGTGATTGCATTTACTTGTCACCTGAGCACGACACATGCACATTAGAAACAGGATGTATGTTGCATTAGCCTCATTTCCAGCCAAAAAGAGGCAGAGTAACTGAAAGAGTCCAACCAAGTATCTAGTCCAACATAAACAGATTCCAGCAGATTGCTATCTTCTAACAGTTATGATCGGATGTTCTAATCTCAATGATATCCTATTTATAGAAGGGTCTTATGATTTAACTAATCTCAATGAAAGTTATTCCAAAAAACAAGCAATAAAATAAGTAAGGAAATTATGATTTTTACAACATTCATATAACACTTGAACCTGCAACCCCATATTAAATGCTGACATCTTGACAATGATAACAAAAAGATAGGAAAATTAAGACACAATAGAATGGAAATACTAGTAAAGCGGAAAGAGATGATGAACTACACAAAAAAGACATAGGTATTAAAACCCGAAACTACTGATATTCATTTTCATTAACTTATCAGGTGTTGATTGTACGACCAATAACTAACTCAGCCAGAACATGTATATTCTAATAGTAATCAAACAGGGATATATATATATATATATATATATTCTTCTCTTCACAATGCTTTTACATATACAGCACACGAAAGTCTACAGAAATCTGAGGCCACTAATAGAGAGCTAGTTCTATGCCATTCTTTGAGATTCATGAAATACTGAGTTAAAAAGGTACAAAAGAAAATAATGAGCAACGTTTACCTAGATTAGAGACTTCCAGCAAGCAAGACAAAAAGCTCATCATCTATTATTGGTCCCATTTCCATGGCCCTTTCTAAGGGAGCAAGGCCTCCTTTATCCTAAATCTCAACAGATTTGAAAACTAGATCTGAAATCAATTAAGAATTGAACTAGGAATTTCAGATCTAAAACTAATCCAATTTCGGAATCAATAATATATCCTAAAACTTACAACAATTACTAAAAAAAGATCAATTTATTAGGATGTCCAGATCTGAAAACATCATATTAAGACAATAAAATATGCAGAAATGCAAACATATAATCCAGACTTAATAATCTGGAAATCAAGTACCTGAAAAATTGCCTAGAAATCGAACGAAAAATAGCTTCAATATGAACGCTTCAATTTGAACTCGTTGGTGGTGTGTGTGTGAGTTTGGAGGAGGGAAGAAGGAGGGAGGTAGGAAGAGGGGGAGGAGGAGGTCGTTTAAGTGAAATATGTCTTTTCTTTTAATTTTTTTTAAATCACTTAGACGACACCAACAGGGGTCGCCAAAGTGTTCACTTGGACGACCTCACGCGGGAGGGTCGTCCAAGTGGCACTTAGACGACCCCTTTTCTGAAGGGTTGTCCAAGTGGGTGTCGTCTAAGTGTCTTTTTGTAGTAGTGTACTAAAATATTGTCGAGGCGCATGTCTGTTTTCCTGCCACAGCTGGTTGATGAGGCTTAGGGTGCGTTCATCCAGGGCCGGAACATTGTAGACAATATATTCATTGCGCAAGAACTTGTGCGTGGGTATAACGGGAGTAGATGCACGCCTTCCTGTATGCTGATGATAGACATTCGAAAGCCTTTTGACACTGTATCTTGGGAATTTCTGGAGGCTATCTTGCGAGGATTTGGGTTCCCTGACCAATTTGTTTGGTGGATCATTGCATGTGTATGTCACGCCACCTTCTCAGTTTCCCTTTATGGTTAGCTTCATGGCTTCTTTGATGGGAAACGGGGTTTGTAACAGGGAGATCCTATGTCACCAGCTCTATTCATACTGTGTATTGAGTACCTCTCACGACTACTCAAAGTGAAGACAACTGCTCCAGGGTTTAAATTTCATCCAAAATGCAGTGATACTCACATTACTCACCTGGCATTTGCGGATGACCTTATGTTGTTCTCTTATGGTAACGAGGCTTCGACATGTGTTCTTATGGAGTGCCTAGAGCAGTTTGAGGCAGTCTCAGGGCTTGCTTTGAACCCCTTGAAATCGTCCATCTACTTAGCAGGTGTACGGAGTGATAGACATGCCACTATTCTGGCCAGGGTTGGTTTTACTGAGGGTTCCTTTCCAGTGCGTTATTTGGGCATCCCGCTTACTCCGACGCCAGTCTTAGTTCGTGAGTTTGCTCCATTGATGGAGGCTATTGATGCATACATCTTGAAATGGGGGCATCATTCTTCGTCTTATGCTGGGAAGGCCGAGTTGATCAATTCAGTGATTCAGGGGGTTGAGGGCTTCTGGTTCCAGGTGTTCCACTTGCATGATTCGGTTCTTCATAAGGTCCGTTCGTAATGCATCCAATTCTATTGGGGAGGGCGCCCTGCGAAGGTGGCATGGGATGTCATTTGCACACCAAATGAGGAGGGAGGTCTTGGTCTTGGTCTTATGGACATTAAGGTCTTGGTCTTATGGACATTAGTTCTATTTGGCTCTTTCACACGAACTCCAGCTCAATTTGGGCGAAGTTCGTCAGGAGCTACTATTTAAATGGTGATGGTGCTTCTTTTTGGGACTATGCCCTCGAGATATGGACTCTTTCTCATGAAGAGGTTGTGTGACATACGCAACACTTTGTTTGGCATCCTTGGTGGCCGCGAGGCTACTATTGCTGGCCTATCAAGGTGATGTGTAGGGGATAGATTGGATACTGGCTTGGTGTATGATATTATGCGTGTACGACATGCGAAACAGCCTTGGATGAGACTCATTTGGAAGCCTTCTATTCCATCTAAGTACTCGTTCACTGTTTGTCTCTCGTGTCGGAAGCGCTTGCATTTGGAAGATGTTTCTTGTGTGTTTTGCAGGTCGGAGATTGAGTATCAGTAGCACCTGTTCTTTGCTTGCCCGTTCATGCAAGCTGTGTGGAGTTTCATCCGGATGTGGTAGGTCTTCAACGGCAGGTGACGACCCTGGATAGTGCACTTAAGTGGATCAGGAAGGAGCATAAAGGCAATATCTTGAAAGCCAAGGCGGCCTTACTCGCTTTTTGCACTATGATTCACGAGATTTGGAGGGCAAGGAATACCATGGCATTTGATGGTGCAACTTGTACCCCTGATGATATTGTATCTAGATTTAAATTTTGTACTTATCGTGTTTTGAGTAGACTTTTTCCATTGGATCGCATTTCATTCTAGTTGGGTGGGTGGGGCTACATGAGGGTGTACAAATGAGGGAATAAGGGGTACTTGGTCTATTTTTGCCCCCCACACTTTATTATGCTGTGTTCTTAGCAGGTTTGGAGACGCTTTGTTTCCTTGTCAGGTATTGTTAGTCTAGTCTTGACGGCTAGGGTGACTTGGCTGCGATTCTCTTTCTGGTCCTGTCTGAGAAGAATGGGTTGCCTAGTTCTATGGTTTGAGCTAGCTCCTTAGGAGTCACTTGAAGGGCTGCCAATGTGGCCTATATATAGTCCTCTGGATGCTAGCACTACGCTCTAACTATTCCTTGGCAGTAATATTACCCCTTCTCTTAGTTAGGCTTCGTGGACTCTCCCACTCGAGTTATTAAGTCTGAGGGGTGCCACACACCTAATACCTAAGGTCCTTGTGGTCTGGGACTTACTGACCTAATGCTCGCTTCATGGGTGGGGAGAAAATCCTAAGGGAGCCAGCTATTTTTATTGGACTAGTCATGAGTTTATGTGGTCATGTCGCCCAACCTGTCTTGCGTTGGCCTCGTGGACTCTTTTACTCTAGTTATTAAGCCTAAGGGGTGCCACACACCTGGTACCTAAGGCATGTATGGTCTGGGATTTACCGGCCCAAAGCTCACTAAATGGGTGGAAAGAGAATCCTATGGGGGTCAACATTGCACTATTATGGTTACGGACGTGACAAGGCTTACTTAAGCTTTGCGAGCATGTCCTCCCCTTATGAGTCCTACAGCTATTGCGAGTCTGGAGGGACTAATAGACATTGAACCCCTAATCCTCCCTTCGTCCTTCTCCTCTAGTAACCTCACCCAACTTACTATTATATTATTCGATCCTATCGAAAGCCTTTCATCGGGGTATGCCCCACGTATGATGTAAAGCGCTTTTATGTGATATATATCTCTATGTTTTCCAAAAAAAAGAAAATTCGTAGGTATTATTTGCCGGAACAACATCGGCGGGGTTACACGTGCCTTCCTAACTCAGGGTTGGCTCATGATACCATGTTAAGAGTCTATGGGGTTACACTCTAAAACCAATTGGCAATAGCGTGAGTAGCCCCAGATCTTATATATTGACCCGGGGGACATCGACTTCCGATGTGGGATGTCCATCTCAACAAATTTCACCAAAAACTTCTAATTTTTCAATTTCAGTATTGAGCATTGCTTGTGTTTCCCCCTAGTTACTCAACTTGCATTAGAGAGAGAGAGACACACAGAGAGAGAGTTCTATAAATTTAGTAGATAGGAGTTGCAAGAGTTTGTGAATTGAAACTAAACGTACTAGGGGAGAGATCATTCGATCAAAATTCAAATGCATAACATAATGTTATTGAATGGTACGCCAAACTTTTGATACAAAGAAACACTTGATCGTCAGTTATTGTATCTTTTCTTCCATTGCCATTTTTATATGCTCAACCTTTCAAGTGATCCTCCAATCGAAACATTAGTTATTGCCAACACAAAAAGGCGCAGTTCTAGTAGCATTCCTTTGGAGGTTGCTGAAATTTGCCGTAGTAGCTTGCGCATCTTTTATACAGGTTCCCAAGCAACGTGTAAGGTCCGTCCTGTTGCTAATGCAGATTTCACTATCATTGAATATCAAGATTGTTACACAAGCTCCACCCACTAGAAAACTATCCGTAGAGTACTTTCTTATACACCGAAAGTCTCAACAGCAAAGCCTAAGCAAGAAAAAAGATTAATTCTCTATGTTCCTCAAGAGTATTAAAGTCCTAACGCTTTTCCTAGGATGATTTGTGTATTGATTGTGTGTTTAGGTGTTCGGTGGTGTGTATAAGATAAGATCTATTCACTTCTTATTTGCTCTCCACACTTAATTAGGGTTGGGAAAGAGTGTATTTATAGTGCCTTAATAAATACCTGAAAAAAAAGCCCTTGCAATTTTCAACCCACTTGAGCCCAGCAAGGCCTGCCCAAATTTGGCCCTCAGGGGCACGCCCTGATGAGGGCTGCCCAAACTCCGCCCCAGGGGCACGACCTGACGAGGGCGGCCTTGAACCTACCTCTACGGGCACAACATAAAATATGGCTTCAATTCACCAACTCAACATGAACATATTCTGATTCCAGCGAATTTAAATGGAAATCAACACACTTTTCTGTATTACACTGAATCCATTCCCAGAATATTTGATACTTTCTTGAATCCTTACGAGGATGATGACATCCCTGGATCTCATAAACAAACCTCCATGCTCAAGGTTTCAAAGCTTTCGGACGACTATCTTACTCAAGTTGTTATAGATTCTAACTTGAATCCGTCCAAATTCATAGTATTAGCTGAGTTGCTTCCAAATTATGCACGCACAGTGATGGACTTCATATGTTATAGCTACTCAATCGAGCCTTCTTCCTTCAGAGCTTGCCCGGTCCTTATAGAACCTGCAAAACAAATGAGGGGCGAACCCCCCGATTACACTCCGACGTCCAACATTAGTATAATGTGTGATAGGCATGTAAAGAGCCATTGATATCTTTGGGATCCATCACACAATCTATACAGATCCGTTGATATCTTTCACAAGGTAAGCATTTGTTTTTTGTGTGTAACATAATGGATCACTTGATAACTCAAGAAATAATGTTTTTGTACACAGGTACACCCAAACATGATGGAATGTGATAGCTATCGCCTTTGCAAAACAATCGACTTCCAAAGCCTATCTGAAGAGGGTAGCAGCGACGAATGAACACTTGCCAATTCAATTGGCAGTTCAAGTTCTCCACTTCGAGCAAATCCGATTGCGTGATGCAATGAAGGATCAATTATTTTTCCAGTCCCCTTGGCGTTTATGGAGCAGGCGCATCGTGTTAAGAGATAATTTAGCATCTCACAGAAGAGAAAATAGGGAATTGAACAACAAAGTTACAAGAATGAGAATATTGCTGACTGAATTAGAAAAAGATTTCGTTTCCATGAAACAAAAAACTGTGAAGACACATTCTGTTTATAAATTATTCAAGTCGTTCTCCAGCAAACTTCTCTCTTTCGGGTGAGAGATATGAAGAATTCAAGGGGCAATAGAGCACAGAAACTCGATTTTTCTGTAATTAATTAAATACAACTATATATTACCACATCTACAACTAGCAATAATCAAGTCTCTTTCACTTGTAATAACTTTCGTTGTTAAGGTTGATAAATTTTCTTATTATATGTATTAGGTCATACGTCCATGTATATATTGCTTGTGGGCTAAAGCCCGTTGTCGATATTATCCTAGTTGTATATTTTATATATTGTACGCTTATGATCAATAAAGTTTTGTGGCATCCACTGTAATATTTTACATGGTATCACAATAAATCGATCCTCTAAACAGTGTTCTTTATTATCACCATCGAAATATCACATCACCACCTCTACTTTTTTACATTCTCTACCAATCTATATTACCTTTTTCTTGACCACTTTGCATAATGACTAAGCCACCAGAAGATAACTTGGACAATTTGGACAAGTCACCATGCGTTTTTGGAGGGTCATGTTAGTTAAATCATCTCCAACCGTATCCCAATTATTCTAAAAGAATAAGGCCGACATTCCATCCGGTCCTGGGGATTTAAGACCTTTCATAGAGAAGATTCTTTCTTAACTTCTTCCTTGGAAAAAACATCATCTCTATAGTTAGGAGGTCGAGATGGTGTACTTAATTGACTCACCTATGGATAGACACCTCCAGATTGTGAGGTAAACAGATTTTATAGAAATTCACAGCCATATCCTTAATTCGGTTAAGATCAATTATCCATTCTCCATGTGTGTCTTGCAGCCTTGTGATCATATTCATTTTGTGTCTCTGTACTGACAGAGCATGAAAGAATCCTGTGTTACGATCCCCTTTGACGTACCACTCTGCCTTGGCTCGTTGAGCCCAATAGATGTCATTTGCCTCGTGATATTTGTCAATTTCCTTGATTAAATTTGTAGCCCACTTCTTAGAGTTATATGTGATGGGACCTTGTTGTAAAAGGGTCAACTCTTTTTCCTTGTCCTCAATACATTTTGGTATGTTACCCATCTCTTTACGCTTTCACTGGAATAGTCCAATTCTGCAATTGCGGATTCCATTGAAAACTCTATGTCCTGGGTCGAAATCTTTAATTTCTGACCATTTTTGTTTAATTACTTCTCTATTGCCCTCATATAAAGTCCAATAAGCTTCAAACCTAAACCTTGGTTTAGGTTTAGTTGTTAGAACTCGCTGGTTGCCTAATTGCAACCATAAGGGGACATGGTTAGAATGAATTGAAGATCGATGAATGAATTTGGCATTTGAAAAAAGTGTCATCCAATGAGGACTCGCCAGAGCCCTATCCAATCTAGCCCTTGTGGTAAATGGGGAGAAAAAGTTATTGCGCCATGTAAAGGGGTAGCTATAAAATCCCAGATCATGCAGTCCACAATCATTTATTACTTGATTAAACTTTTAATCTGAAGCGATGGCCTCAATCGCCTTTGAGATTGATGTTCAGCACCATTTCGTGTTTCATTGAAGTCTCTAATGAATACCGATGGTAGTTGGGAAAGGTTGTCAACATGTTTTAAGAGTTCCCACGATAAATTCCTTTTGGATGTTTCATGATGCCCATAAAAACCAGTAAAATGCCAAGCATAAGATAAATCTTCATTAATAACAGCCTCTATGTGATGAGAGGAATAAGACTTAACAACCACATTAATGTTCCTAGACCAAAAAAAGGGCTATTCCCTCTTTCCTACCACTACATTCAACCTCTTCTCCCTCCTCAATTAACTTAAATTCCACCCAGGATTTCTTCAATGAGGCTTTTATCCATAAGCCGTAATTCACGTTTGTGCGGAAATCCTCCCCTGGATTAATAAGTGGGCATTGACGAATTAGATGCCCCATTTTTTCACAATGAAAGCACATATTTGGGAGCCTTTCGTAGGCTAAGAATCCTTGTGCAATCATTTCTCCTACTTTCAGACATACTAGACGTCGAACAGGCTTGTTAACAGAGATAACTGCCCTTAAACGAAAAAAGCGTTTACCCTGTTTGTCCATGCGTAATTCAATTTGATCACATTCTGTGAAATTGTTGCCTAAGCGACACGCGACATCTCGTGTGAGAAATTGCTCCTGTAAACCTTGAACCTGTATCCAAAAAGAGCATGTATCCAAAAAGAATAGGAATCAAATGGTAGTTCCCATGGTATGATATCCTTAGCCCAATCATGCATCAAAATGAGATTGTTATCGTAACACCATGGCCCTTGTTCCATAATTCTCTCCTTATCCTTAGCAGTTGCGAAAAAAATCTGCAGAATGGAACCTCTGCATCGTGAAACCCGTATTCTTTTGCAATTCCAGGCCCTTGACATAGCCAATCCGAATCCTTGGAGGCTAATGAAAGCGTCTTTTTTAGAGAAAACCTTCGCATAAACACTGGCACCACATTCAACGAGTCCATCAATCAGATCTGAATCCGTTAACTCAATAGGCGTCTCTTCCTCAACAGTAAGAGAAGAACGAAGTAGATTATTCAGAATTTTCGATATCATTTACAGTTTGATAACTGCTTGAAACCGTAATCCTAGAGTATAATTCAGCAATAATCTAAAGAATAAAGTTATTAAGGCTGTTGATGAGCCAAAGATTGCTTGAAAATAAAGAGGGTGAAATCAAATAATTGTGTAATTTTGGGCACTCAGGGCCGGGTATTACACCCAAATTGTCGTGACCTATCCCGTTCGGACTGTACAATAATATAACAAATATTAAGTGGTGGCAAATGACTATATATAATGCCACTTTAGCTAACATTTGTTTTTTTTTGCCGTATCTCATTTTAACAAATTTGTTTTTATTTTTATTTACATATCGCTTTGCAATTTCAACGCACATTACGGTTTTCCCTATAACAATGTCGTCATTAAATGAGCCTCAATCATCTCTTTGTCGTCAAAGTTGAGATAGTATTATTTGCTTCTATTATAAATGAGGGAATACCAGCACAACTAAAAGGACGTACTATAACTTCACATTTTACATTTTCAATACAATTTATAACTAGTTCTACCTATTAAGTATTTGTTTAATGTATTTTACATGAAATAAATATATACAAATACATTGATGTAAGTGTTGATTAATTGAGTAATTAATGACATAGAGTAAAACCAGAAGAGTTATTAACTTATCCACAAATTAGAGAGTTATTAACTTATCGATAAATTGATAATTTATTAATTTAGCGAATTATCAATTTATTAATTTAGCGAGTTATTTAACTTATCGCTAAATTGGTAATTTATTACTTTAAAGAGTTTTTGCATAAGTCTATGTAGAGTTCAATGACATGAAGAGTTTAATAATGTAAGTAGTATATATTCAACGTATTATACATAAGTTATTGAGACATTGAATTCAAATAAGTATATTTGGGTATATTCATCCTACAATCCAAAAACACAACACCGGAACTAATGGAAGCAATAAGAAATATTAGAGATGAACTCCAAAGTGATTTGAATTTTAAGAAAAAAACAAACTACTATAGAGTCATATTTCAAATAAATTAAAATAACATTAATTTAATTTCTAAGGATTATTAATTCATAATTTTCATGGGACCTAATTATAAATGAATTATTTTTAAAATGTATTATCTTATTATTTTATCGATTTTGTTAACGTTTTGAACTAGCACAAGTCAGGACCGGACAAATATATTTTGCTAGAAAATTTATTAATTTATAGAGATTTTACTGTATGTACAAAAAAATAAAGACGGGCTTGCCCCTTAGTAGGAACTAAAGAATCATTGGACTAAAAGAATTAGTGAACTACAGTAAAATTTCTATAAATTAATAATGTTGGGACCGGTCGAATTTATTAATTTAGAGAGTTGTTATTTTATTTATAAATTAATAATTTATTAATTATAGAGTTTTTGCATAAGTATATATATGTAGAGTTTAACGACATGAGAAGTTTAAATCATTGAAAACAATGTTGATGATGAAGATGATATTGTGTCTTTGGAACATGTTACTCGAAAGGAAGCACTTTTGGCATCTAGAACTCTTCACAAATTTATGTTACAATTCGAAAACACAACATCGGAACTAATGGATGCAATAAGAAAAATTAAAGATGAACTGCAATGTAATTCGAACTTTACGAAAAAATAAACTTTTTATAGAGTCATAAAATAAATTGTAATTATATTATTTCAATTTCGAAGGATGATTAATTTACAATTTTCGTGGGACCCTATATTATAAAGGAATTTAAAAAAAAATATATTATCTTATAATTTTAGCGATTTCGTTAATTTTTTTAACTAGCTTAAGTCGGGACCTGACAAATTTATTATCTTAGAGAGATTATTAATTTATAGACTATTAATTTATAAAAGTTTTACTGTACCAACATAAAAACATCACATTAATATAGGAACTCAACAATCATTGTAACGCCTACTATGATTTAATCAATAATAAGAAACATTACATGAAAGGTTAATCAATTGAAAATTTTATGCATTAAAAAGGATATGTTAAACAATATAGATGTTGAATCTATTATAAACGATGTTGCAACAAATAGTGCTCGGAGATTTTGTCTTGAGAAATCATGTAATATTATATTTCATTTCAATTAATGAAAATGAGTTATCAGAAATTCTAAATATATGATCTAATATCGAGGGTCTTGTCTGATGGCTCAATAGGTTAATGATATATGATCCAAGTTTTCAGCTAGGCTTTCAACTAGAAGGCCCTCAATTCAATTCTAGTTTGAGACAATTTGTCTCACATTTCATTCTGATAGTCTAACAGTTGGAACCTATTATATATATAACAGACTATTAGGTACATATTATAATTTGTTATCGTGTATTACTATTGTATGTATACTCTCATAGATAATATATATATATATATATAAATATTGAGGGCCTCATCTCAAATTTTTGCACTAGAATCCAAAAATTTATGGACCGACCGTGTTTCACCCTTCCTAATAATGTAGACTTACTTTTCGTATAATATCCGTTAACCAAAGAAATACTTGACATAAAATCAAGATCTACTAGTAGTATGGTATGTCGATCAATTCATGGCATGAATCTATTTAATATTACCAGTCTTTCAAGCACATCTACAAATCTAGAAGATCACCATTATACACATAAAAATTGCTCTCAATTCTTTCATAAATAACCTTAAAGCGACCAGGTTGTTTGCAAAAAAATATAAAATAAACAATTACAAGAAACTAGAATAGACCATTTTATGATCATTTATATCTTCTCTTGGCCTCTCCATAAGCAACAACTCCCATAACAGTTAGTGTGTAGCCAGCAATACCAACAAAAGTGACAGGATTACGGAATATGAGTATAGAAATCACAACTGCTACTGCACCTTTTGCATTACCAAGTACCTGGAAAATAAAGATATATAAGTAACATATGTTAGGATAATGGGTGACGAGTCCATAAACTCACGTAATAAATTAGGGTTAGATATTGTTCACCTATAAATATAGGTCATCTCTATATTATATGAATAGCAATATCATCAACAATATAGCTGCCGCTAAATTTCTACATGGTATCAGAACCTATCGATTCTTGAGGCCTAAAGGTGAGTTTTCCAATTATGTTACACTCACAGCGGGATTTCGATCATTTTATTTTCTTCTTTTATAATTTTTGTTAGTAGATCTGAATTTTATTTACTAGTTTTGTTTCAGATCTAGTTTTTGCGTTTCACAAAAAAATATCTTTACGATAATCTGACAAGTTCGAAAAGAACGGTGTTCCTCACAAATATTGATTGATGAATTACGCATTGTCTAGCGCGTCCGATACGGATCGATTGAGGGGACATTTTTTGTGGTCGTTGTAGTGGTTTCCACAACCAATTGAATATTATCGCATTGAAGGATGGATTTACATACTTATTTATGATTTTCTTAAACCTATTATTAATATTGTAATGTTTATTGCAAACTCATGGATATTTTTTAGGCTAATGGGTGACGAGCATTATGTTTTATTCACCTATAAATATAGGTCATCTCTATATTGTATGAACAACTATCATCAATATAGAGATGACCTATATTTATAGTGAATAAAACATAATCCTAGTATATTGTATGAACAACTATCATCACATAAGCCTTCTAGTTTCCACTTTTAAAAAAACGGATAAAACCGTCATCTTCATAATGATCCCGACGCAATCCGTCCATCAAGTTGAAAGAGGTAAATTGGGAGATATACCTTAGTTGAGTTGGACATACAAGGTTAATTCGCTCTTTAAGAAAGTCGAATTTAATTGCATAAAAAGACGCATCTACAAATTTAAATTACACTCCATACAATGTTTTCCTTCATCTCACTCATTCACACAAAGTCAAAATAAGAACTTAATTTATTATTGGCTTCTTTTGAGGTTGTAATTGAAGTTTCTTAACTTTGGGACGGGAAAATAGAGTTAACCATGATTAGTTTAAGGTAGTAAGATGAAGTTATGCTTTAGTTTTAGATGATTATACTATTCAAAATTAGTTTTGAAAGTGGCATAAGTGTTATAGTGTCCAAAAGTGATAAATATTTTCATATGCTCTCCCAAAAAATAATGGGATGAATATTCAATTGTCACTTTCAGGAATTATACTGCAATACTTGTATTACTTTCATGACCAATCTACAATACTGTATCTATTTGGGACTAAAACTCAATTTAATCCTTTATATGATACTAAATCAACAGTTATTTTTAGACAAATATTTATTAGTATTCGAGTAATGTATAAAATATATTGAATAAGGTAATTGCTATCCACTCTTTTGACGAATTATTTCTTCATATAGAAGATGGTTAGTGTATAAACACTTATTTTCAAATCTCATTCATCATTTTATTGCACAAGAACAAATTAATATTTTCTCCATTCTTTTTTAGTTTTTCTTTTAACCTAGACTTTTTGTTTATGGATAGTTGTCTTTATATCCTAAGTAATTGTAATTTTTTAATTTCTAATGTACTTTTTCTTATTAATTTTTCTTCAACCAACTAATTATACAATGTCAATTGATTGTCACTTTATATATTCGATAACCTTTTGACTACTTCTTATTTCCCTTTAATCTATGTAAATGGCTAAAATAGTAATTAAGCAAAGAACTGAAGGAGTACCACTGTAGAAAATACTCTCTCCGTTTCTTTTTACTTGTCGTTTTAGCAAAAAAATATTATTTTATTTACTTGTCATTTTATATTTTCAATACACTTTTTTATTGGGTTTTCCTATTATGACCTTGTGAGTTAATTGCTAGAATGGTCCCAGTAAATGAGGGTCTGGTGCACTTTGGTCCCTGAAAGTGTCACCGTTGCAGAAATCGTCTCTGAAAGTGTGTGTACTGGTGCAATTCGGTCCCCATTCCGTTAGCACCATTTAATTTAAGCGTGAATAACAATTTTTTGTTCAAAAACGAAAATTCTTACAACTTAGTTACCCTAATCTATTTGTGTGTGCCTAATTTACTCCCAATTACCAAGATTCTTGTTGCTCAATTAAATTCTTCGTTTTTTTAATTCTTTTCGATTTTTTTTGTTCTTTCCGATTTTTTTTTCGATTTCTTTTCAAGTTTTTTTTTTGACTTTTTTCCCTAGTAAAAAGGGTTTAATTTTGGTCATTGTTTTAGGTAAAACTTTCGTTGTGGCAAAAGTTTGGTTTTCGTATTTTTTTGCCAAAAAGGTCAGGTTTTTCGTACTTTTTTGACAAAAGGTTCAATGTTGATAATAGTTTTGTGAAAAATGTTCGATTTTGGTGGTTGTTTCTCAAGAAACTTCGAAAACAAAATTTTTTGCCAAAACCAAAACTTTTAGCTAAAACAACTACCAAAACCGAAGCCTTTTTCACTAGGTATAAGAAAGGAAAAAAAATCGGAAAAAAAATTCCAAAAGAAATCGAAAAAAATAAAAAAGAAATCGAAAAAAATTTGAAAAGAAATTGAAAATGATTAAACTAGATTGATTTCTAAATTTTAATGTATTTATTTGTTACTTTTACCTTTAACTTTGTTATTTCAGTTTTGTTCTTACCCGAAATATTGCTAATCACACTTAAATTTAACGGAGCTACGAAATGGTGACCAAATTGCACGAATATACACACTTTCAGAGACCATTTTCCCAATGGTACCACTTTCGGGTACCAAAGTGCACCAAAGTCCTATTTATTGGGACCATTCCAGCAATTAACTCATGATCTTCTCATTAAATGAGCATAAAATATATTTTTTTGTTGGAATTTGCAAAAGTAATGTTTATTCTTATAATAAATGAGTTATGAGGATATACAAGTAAAATCTAAAAAATCCTGAATTGATTTGTCAAAGTCTAAAACGACAAAAAAAAAATGAAGGGAGTATAAGTGATAGAGAAAAACCTGAAGAGTTAGGGCACTTGTATGCTTGGTGACAAGAAAGTTGCAAAGATTGGCTCCATAAGCCATTGCAGAATTAAGAGAGACAAGTAGCCACATATGTTTATTCTTATTTCCAAGTGGTATTGTAACTTCCAACACATTCGGCTCCAACACCACAGCTGCAGGGAGTAAAACCAGCAATGCAATTGGGGACATATAAAGCAATAAATTCATGGAATTCAACTTTTCCCTGAAAACATTTGATAAAGTCATAGACAATTGTCAACATAATTTTTTTGAAATTAGGAAATAATTAAGTATTCAAGTGATATAAGTAAAATCAGCACTTGTAGGCGGATTTAGGACAAAATTCTTCTGCTTACCAAATTTAACGAATTTTATTTTTACAAAAGAGACATAATTTGTTTACATATAAAATATAATTTTTTTTGGTATGTGTTTATGTTAAGATATGTTTGGAAGTAGTATATAGGGCAAAAACGGTTTATAATTATGTTTACACATTCGGCTCCAACATCACTCATATTTCACTCAATTTACCATTCACTCACTCATCTTCTAAAAACGGTTCCAAGTGGTTATTCCAATGATTAGTCACCTATTTATGTCTCTCGTTGATTTTCTAAGGGCAAAATAGTCATTTCACAATATTTTATGAAACCAAAAAACCAAAATGACGTAAAATTATAATTATGCCCCCTATTTGTAAATGTAGTAGTTAAAGAAGTTTTTAGGAGGGGTAAAATAGTCATTTCAATTTCTTAAAGTAAAAAATTAGATGTGAAATGACTAGTTTGTCATTAAGAAAGTCAAGGGGAAATCGAAATAATTGAATAACCAATTGGAACCATTTTTGGAAGATGAGTTGGTGAATCGAACTATATGAAACATGAGTGAGTAAATCGTTGAAAAAGTAAAGTATAAGTGATGGCTGATGCCTTTTGTTTTAGTATATATGTTATAGAAAAGAGTAAAAGAAATATATTAGGTGTGAAATTATATGAGGTATAAAAAGAATTAGAAAAAAAGTAATTTGTTTTTGTAAAAACATGAAAAGCCTGGATGGCATTATGGCAACTAATGAACAAGCAGTATCCGTCTATGCCTAACAGCGTATGATATCGTTTAACAAGAAAAATTAGTTGATTGTTACTAATGTTACCCCTCGGAAGAAAGAAGAACACCCTGAAGAACGGACTTGAAAGCCCTTGCTGCAGTTGCACTGATGCACATTATAAATCCATACAAGTGAAAGCTTGGCTCCCCCTGTTAGTAATTATTACAAATCAAGAAGAGTAATTATTAATACATATAGAGAGAGAGAGAGATTTTGAGAGAAAGGAAAACATATATAAGTCTATTAACTTTTTCTATTAAAAGACCATGTATACGAAGTTTGATCATAATGAATCATGATATGCATTATATAAAAGTTTTAATTTTAGTAATTATTACCAATATCAGGGACCATTTAAACAGTCCGAACATTCACAAGGATTAAATTGCAACTTACACATATTATGTGGGACCATTTCGACAATTATTTCTTCGTCAACTTGATAAAATTCGATATAATATAAGAATATATTTCAGAGACAATTGTTATTTGTTCCCAAATAATAGGACGATTTTGCACTTTGGTCCCAGATAGTTATACTGTTACAGATTAGTCCTCGAAAGTGGCTCAAGCGTTGCTATAGAGTCCTCAATAATGACAATCGTTGCACATTTTCTATTTTTCCGGGGACTATACTGGAACATTTGTTACTTTTGAAGACCATATTGCACCACTTGTGTCATTTTCAGGAACTAATTATTAGCAACGTTATAACTATCTAGAACAAATAATATAACCGTATCACATCATCTAGGACAAAATTTGCAGTTACCTCTTATATTTCACGTAAATATCTATACTATAATAGCAAAGGCTCAAAAAAACCACGTGTCAATTCCTCATCTTTTCAATTAAAATCCTTATTTTTTTATATGAAAAGCACTATCCACTAGTAACAAAAAAAAATTGCCACAATTCAATTACTCTAATATTTACATTTTGACTTAATATTTTATTTATACTATTTGCATTTTCAAACTTGCAGATAAATAAATATATGTATATACACTATTTTTTCACATGTTTTCTAATTTTCAGGATTAGATACCTGTAATTTTTGTGCATTACACAATATTATTTTATAATAAGATAATTTGCACGATTACCAAGAAATACAAAACATAGCCCACTTGGAATGACAACACCTCCAACCACAAGCACAAGTGCAGAATAGGTAACTAAAGTTCCATTTTCAAACTTGCCAATACATAAATATATGTATATACCTATTTTTTAACATGGTTTCTAATTTTTAAGATTAGATATCCGTAATTCTTGTGCATTAAACAATATTAATTTATAATATGATAACTCGCACGGTTATCCAGAAATAGAAAACATACCCCACTTGCAATGACAACACCTCCAACCACAAGCACAAGTGCAGAATAGGTAACTAAAGTTCCATTTTCAAACTTGCCAATACATAAATATATGTATATACACTATTTTTTAACATGGTTTCTAATTTTTAAGATTAGATATCCGTAATTCTTGTGCATTAAACAATATTAATTTATAATATGATAACTCGCACAGTTATCCAGAAATAGAAAACATACCCCACTTGCAATGACAACACCTCCAACCACAAGCACAAGTGCAGAATAGGTAACTAAAGTTGCATTTTCAAACTTGCAAATACATAAATATATGTATATACCCTATTTTTTAACATGGTTTCTAATTTTTAAGATTAAATATCCGTAATTCTTGTGCATTAAACAATATTACTTTATACTATGATAACTCGCACGGTTATCGAGAAATAGAAAACATACCCCACTTGCAATGACAACACCTCCAACCACAGGAACAAGTGCAGAATAGGTAACTAAATGCTCTGTCTTGAGAGTCATAATATAAGCAAACACAGCCGTGAAGAATGGGGTTGTAGCTCCCACGGCTTGGTTAAACGAAACCGGCAAATATTTAAGGGAAATATTACCCCCAACAACCGATGCACAAAATACCACACTTAACGTAGAAATTCTTAATAATTGTGACCTTGATTTAATCCTTTGAAATGGGACAACTTTGAGGAAAATTATGGAGATGTAGCTTAGCAAAGCACATGCACACATGTGACACATTGTGAGGAATATGGGGAAGGAGAAGCCATAATTTGATAGTAAGTACTTGTTGAGAAGGAGGACACCTATGTTCGTCGAGTACCATAAAATGATCAACGAAGTTATGAAAACTGGTTGTGTTTTGGATGTTATTCTGGAGAATAATAGCGGTGCCATCGAAGTTTGTGTTATTTTCTTAGAACATTACGGCGATTCCCCGTTATAAAAAATAATGAATGCAGGATAATTAAGAACGATGAAATGTTTTTGTGTAATTGTGTGTGTTGCCATGCAAGAAAGTGTTTTTGAACTTTAGAATTATTATAATGAATTTATTACGGCCTTTAAATAAATCATGTGTGGGGAAGTTTTGTCGGATTGTGTGGGGCGTGAAAATGGGAGAAGGAAAATTGGTGATATGCTCTTCTTTATCTCTAGGCTTTATAATTTTTTTTTTGTTTTAAATCTATATTAAGTATTTTTTTTGATAAATAGAGAATAAACTACATCATAAGGTAAGGATTAAATCCTTTCCGTTAATGTTCTGCCAAAAAACAAAAGCATATGAATCATACACATAATGACTAGTTGCTCTATTACAAAATTTTGGGAACGTAAAGGAATCCGTAGAGAAATCCGTCAAAATTGTTCGCCAATTTAGAACAACGTCATGTGGTTGACTTTGCGCCCAAAAAAGTTTCCATTCCTTTAACTTGATGAGGCTGGGGAACTTTCTAGCAAAAACCTGTGAGAAAACCAAATCAGTGAAAATATGGATTGACTTCGGTTTCCTGTTAACACTTAATATGATCCCCATTAGTAGAAAATTCAGCAATTTTGCATCCAAAGGGGAGTCTTCTTGGCCTTGGGTATCATCAGTTACATGAGACAGTAGTAGAACATCTTTACTGTCATATAAACTGATGACCCATCTAAAAGAAGTGTCAACCACAATTGAAACAGAAAGATCAAGCATATCCAACTGGGGCCGCAGAAAAGAAAATGTAAAGAGTGCGGTTCTGGACAGTTTGCATGTCCATTGCTATTGAGATGCGGGAAAGACTTCTTCCAAAGGAAGAGGAAAGATTTCCTCATTTCCTTTGGAATATTGATGTCGAAACGACACCCCTGAAAAGTAACTTGGTTCCTCAAAAGCTAAATACTCCACAAAGAGCTAATTAAAGATAAGAGTTCAAACTTAGCATTTATTTGCGATTTCCATGGCTTATTAATCAATGAAAGAAAGGGGATATAATTTTGAAACCTGCTTCAATACTTCTCCAAACCCAAGATTTAGATTGAATCTTTTTAGCGTGTGCAGGAGTAGATTCAGGGTAGTATTTTGGTTTGAAAATAGCGGAAGTCAAAGATGTTAAGAAAAGCCCGAGCCCCATTAGAGGCCAGAAGAGCCATATTAAATAAATGTAAATTTTTAAAATTTAAACCTCCAAGTTTATTACTTAGTGACAAAAAAGACCAATTAATCCAATGAATATGATTGTCCTCTAAATTCAAGGAAGAATTCCAGAAGAATTTTGCAAGCATAGATTCAAGCTTATTGATTGTGGAAATTGGAAATTTAAAAACCGACATAGGATAAACAAGCATGGAAGTTAAAACAGATTTAATAAGGGTGATCTTGCCCGCTTGATTAAGGAACTTAGAACTCCAAGACAAAATTCTTTTTTTAATTTTATCAACTATATCAACAAAAAATAAAGAAGGATTAATGTGAATATCAAGATTTATGCCTAAGTAAGAGCCTAGAGAATTAGATTTAACAATATTAAGCGCAACAATAGTAGATGTTTTGACATGGTGAGGAGTTAAAGGACTAAAAAAGACTTGAGATTTATCAAAATTAATCAATTGTCCAGAGGCAGAACAACAGTTTTTGAGAGTGAGATTAAAGGTATTGATGGAAGTAGAATCAAGTTTAATGAAAAAATAACTATCGTCAGCAAAATGTAGGTGAGAAATTTTAGGCGAATTACGAGAAATGCTAACACCTCTAAGCAAGGACGAACACTGAGCAACCATCAAAGAGGCTGAGAGTGCTTCCGTACCGATAGCAAACAAAATAGGGGAAAGGGGGTCACCTTGTCTTAAACCACAAGATGGAGTAAAAGGATTGCACACTTTACCGTTAACTAAAACAGAGAACCTGACAGTCGAGATGCACTCCTTAATAAGGCTAATCCAATGCAAAGGAAAATTCATGATAGAAAGAACTTTGAGAAGAAAATCCCAATTAACACGATCGAAAGCCTTACTCATATCGATTTTAAAAGCTCAAAAACCTACTTTTTTGCATTTGGAAGTACGAATGTAATTAGTAAGTTCTTGAGCAATGATTATATTATCTTGGACTCTTCTACCCGGGATAAAACCATTTTGAAAAACCGAGATGAGGTCATTAAGCACGGGCTTAAGTCGATTTACCATAACTTTCGAAGCAAGTTTGTAAATGGTGTTACAAAGGCTAATAGGCCGATAATGAGCCACCGTGGTAGGAGAGCAGATTTTAGGAATAAGTGAAATAAAAGTGTTGTTCATTTCTTTAAGAATTCTCCCACCATTTAGAAATTTTAAAACAGAAGGAACAAGGTATTTGATCGTGTCCCAGTTTTGCTGATAGAAACCAGCCGGAAAACCATTCGGCCCAGGCGATTTATCAGGATGCATTGGCAAAAAGAGCAGATTTAACTTCAAATTCAGAAAAAGCAGAATTAAGGTACGAAAATTGGGAAGGGGAAAGTTTATTTTTAATACAGGACAAGTCAAAAGTACTATCCACAGAGTTATTAAAAAGAGAGATATTCGAAGAGTAAAGAGTAGAGAAAAACTTAGAACAGGTGCTTTGAATTCCCAATTCATCAGTAATTAACAAACCATTATCATCATAGATTTGCAAAATATTATTAGCACGCTGACGAGTTTTAGTAGAAGCATGGAAAAAGCTAGAGTTAATATCTCCATTTTTAGCCCAAGAAACTTTAGAACGACTCTTCCAGAAAGAGTGTTCAACATTTAAAAGCATGTCTAATTGATTATTAAGACCATTAATGATAGGAAAATAACTATTAATATCTGGAGAAGATTGAAGAGAGGAGAGTTCAGATTGCACATCTTTAATGCGTTGAAAAATATTCCCTATTCTAGACTTATTCCAGTTTTTAATATAGGATTTAAGGAGTTTAAGTTTAGAAGATAAAGTGAACATGTTATGATGAATAGAAGGCCGAGAGGACCAGAAATGCTTAACCAACGAAGGGAAACCAGGCAAGTTAGATATATATTGTTCTAATTTAAAGGGCCTAGAAGAAGATACATACAACTGCTTAGTACTAACAAGCAAAGGAGAATGATCCGATTTAATAAAAGGCAGAAATAAGCAGCTAGCAAGATTAAAACTATCAAACCAAAGGTCATTAGCCATTGCTCTATCAAGTTTCTCGAAGACACGACCCTTACTGCGCATACCACTCCAAGTGAAAAATTACCAAAACAGGGTAAATCTTTAATGTCAAAAAGCTTAAGAAAGTCAAATAAAGCATCAGCCTCTTTAATAGAGGAAGACGAAGAGGGTTGTTTTTCATCATTAAACAGAACTTGATTAAAATCTCCAACAATAAGAAACGGTAAATTACTAATAGAGAGAAGAAAGCAATGAAGAGTAGACCAATCATTAAGGCGAAGATGGAGCTTAGACTCACCGTAAAGACAAATAAGCACCCAAGGCGAGTTAAGCTCAATATTAATTTGAAGGCATAAAAAGTTTTTGGAAGAAAGCAACACAGTGAAAGGAATATTAGCAGCTAGACCAACCCATAACCCACCACTCTTACACAAGGAATCAACTCCTACTGAAGTAGAAAACCCCAATTTAGCAATCAATTTATCAGATTGAGATTTGGAGTGAAGAGTTTCAGAGAGAAATAAGATATCAGGCTTATATTAGAGGTTAAAGGAGTCTAAAATTTTAACTGTCGAAGGCTGACCAAGCCCACGGCAGTTCCACGAAAGGATACTAAGAGGAGCGTTGGGGTTGTATGGGGACAACCACCAAAACCTTCTTGTTAACAGAAGCCATAGAAAGAACAACAAAATACTTAGAAAAACCATTATCAGTAAAAGACTCAGAATGGGAAAGTGGCGTACCAGGTGATGTAGGACTCGTAATGGCCACTTTGAGATCATAAAGATCTTCAGCTGCCACGTCTGATTTCCTTATGAGTGAATGGGAAGCCTTATATTTCTTTCCATCAGTTGAATTCGGCCCCTCTTTTGTGTCAAGTCCCAGTTGACTTCCCGATTTCCTTTTCTTACCCCAGTCCTTGTTTAAAAGTGGGTCTCTATCTTTTTTACGGGATCCATTTCCTTCAGATGCACTATAGTTGGATTTATCCAAGAGAATGACCCTGCTAGGCAGTTGAAGGGCCTGCTAGCATCCAGTGAGTTGAAAAGACTGATGAGTTGAGAAGGTCCATGAGAGGGCAATAATGCAAAATGAGCAACCCAATCCAAAGAAGTCCAGTCAAGAAAGTCCAAGTCTTTTGAGTAGAGCCAAATGATGATGGGCTGATGAACAACTCCTTCTGTGGTCCCAAAAAGATCGGAAGAATCAGAATCTTGATCTGAGAATGAGTTGGTGTCGATTTCCTGCATCTCCCAATTGAGATAGTCCGAATCATCATCCAATTCAAACCCAGCTTGGTCAGCCATGGCATCAACTATTTCTTCATCTTCCACGTCATTAGGGTGCATGAATGCTCCAATCTGGAGACGGAAAGAGCTAGTGAAATCCTTCCACTCTCCATAGTAATACTCTATTTTTGCATTTTGAGTGTCAAAACATATATGATTTTCAGGAGCTTGACCATAGTAGTGGTGCGACATTCTGATAGTATATTCATTATAAGCATGATAGATTTGGTCAAAAGAGAGGATAGTAACATCAATTCTGCTAGCTAAAGTTTCTATCCATTCATTGTTAGGCTCCCCCAACAAATTACTCACTACCTCGAAAGTCATGTTTTCAATAAGCGGCGCATGATCACTCCCATTGCTTCCATCATACACAAACTCCCTGATAATGTTGGACCGAGTTCTTAACGGGTAAGGACCCAAAATAGATGACCTCGAGGATGATGCTGGAATCATTGCAAGTGGCTCAATATCCAATGGCTCAACTTGAACCACCTGAGAACTTTCTGCATGCTCCTCCCCCCCCCCCCCGATTGCATGCTCTCCAAATGGGACGGATTACCAACTAGGAATTGATTAGTGTCATAGTAAGTGTCACTGCCGTCCTCCTGGTCAGGTTCAACGACTAACAAAGTGCTTGTAGGAGGTGGCGGAGAAGGGGGCGTGAATTGTTCCTTGCAAGTCCATCTAGCTGGCGATCAAGATAAATAATATCATCAGTTTCAGTATCATCATCTGCATCGTTTTCTTCTTCCACAGATTGCTCCTCTTGCTGGGAGGAGGAGTGATTGGAAGAGTTGTCTTCATTATTCTCCAGAGCTTCTCCATTGACTTCGTCTTCTTCCAATACTTCAGTATTGTTTTCATCCGAGGCTTGATAATCCTCCTCCATAGTCTGATCTGTAACATTTCTATTACAATGTCTAGTATTCCGGTGAGTGTTGATATTAGGGAAAGCCCTTACACGATGCGAATACATTTCCACATCATACTGAATTCGGAGAGAAACATTCAAGACCCTGTGAACATTCTGGAGCCTGTTAGAAATCATTTGAGTAGCTCGTATATGATTATGTGGACAGTTATCATTGTTGTGCCCAATACAGCCGCATTGATAGCATATCCTAAAAAGCTTCTCATAGCGAAAATTCACCCATAGTGAGTTTCCTTCCACTGTTTCAATGAAAGTACCAGGAATGACAGGTGATTTGAGGGAAACAAGGACTTTGACTCTGACGTATTCTCTTGCAAGAGCCGAATCTCCATTCCAGTCAACCACCATGAGTTCACCTGCAGCATGTCCAATTGTTGTTTCGTTAAAATATTCCGCCGGTAACCCATGAATCTGAATCCATAACCCAACATGAGGGACATGAAAGTGTGGGAAAATGAGATTCGGGGTCCAGAAATCAAGCACCAAAAGTGCCCCATGCATATTCAGAGGCCTGTGCTGCATGACGAAATCCATATCATTTTGCAATTGGAAGTTGAAGAGAAAAATTCTGCCATGTTTACTGTAACGACCCGCCCCAGGTGGGCCCGCCCTGAGGTTAGGCTCGATAACAAATCTGAAACCACAGTCACCACTCGATGGATGACTCGATAAGTAAAACAGTTTTCAAATGACCAAAGGAATTCAAATACATAAATAAATAATATAAAATCTGGTTTACTGAAAAGGGCTAAAACATATCCATCGGGGTTAAATACCCTAGACCCGCAATCATCAAATACAACCAAAATCTCAATATACAAGTCAATAGTGCCCGACAAGGGTAAAACATGAACATAGAAGAACACGAAATAAGATCAGCTACGACTGAGGGAGATCCTAATGCCACCATTGCCACTCACCGAAGGAGGGTCAACGCACACTACCACGCCACTAACCTGCTAAAGAATAGGTCCCGAAGGGGTCAGCTCGACAGCTGGTGAATCCTTCTCACGCGTGGCTACCATCCCACGTACGTGATGCGAAAACAATGACATACATAATGATAATGTGAAACATACAACGGTATAAATACATGAGTAAGTGCAATAATAACCACAATATCCACATAAATGCGTAACTATATGCATGGATCCGGACTTTCGTATTGTACAACACTCTACCTAGCTCAACCTGCAGGGAGTACACATCATCTCATCCGCGGGGAGTACATTATCTCAACCCGCATACCATCATCACATCACAAATCATCATCACCCAACACATACGGACCCATAACCAACCATGGCGACCGTTCAATCCTAAGTTGCCGGATCAGGGCCACACACACAACACATATACGACCCGTAGGTCCACCCTAAACATCTCTACTCATGCTCAATGCTCAACAGTGATAATCATAATGCATCAATATGTACCAACCACACAGCACATACAAGAGTAATAACAACACGTGAGTAAGAACTCACCTCAAGCACAGCAACGCACTGTAACGCCCCGCCCGAAAACCGGGTCGGAACGTTATTTGATTTGATGAACTGGCCTCACAAACCACCACGGGTCTCTCCAGCACGTTTTGTCCTCACTCACGTGCTCACCGGGACACTTCCCAGTGGGTCACCCATCCTAGAATTACCCCAGGTCAAGCACGCTTAACTTTGGAGTTCTTCTGAGTTGGGCTACCGAAAAGAAGATGCATCTTGATGGTATGAGTAGTACCTATCAAATCATATCACATCACTAACTCTGGGCCGGGTATTACACGCACAACAATTTCCGAGTCTCAATCCAGTACTCGTACCACACATTAGGACCTATATAACACATATGTTCAATATCAAACACTACTCAGAAGACATCCCATCCCACTCGAATTAGTTACATCTTTAACTATTATACATATTAATAGTCTTTTAGCTCAATTCGGAAAAATGACGATTTTGCCCTTGGGCAGAAAATGACCATTTTGCCCCTAAACCCCCATACAATTTACATCTTAGGCCCCAAACTTGCCCCATTAACCATTTAATTACGTTAACACCCTATACTCTTCCTAACTTCACATTCAAGCCCAAAAACTTATAAATTCCAATTTCTAACCCAATTAATGTTACATACTTAATAATTCAACACTTATAACTAATAATTATTTATTCCAACCCTTATATAATTCACCTTAGCACCCAAAGCTCGTATTTTACATCATAACTTATATCTTTTCACAATTGCACCCCAAACTTATTAATAATTGCATTTTATGCCCAATTCTTTCATACTAACCCAATATTCATATCAATAACAATCTAATACTCTATATCAAGCCTAAATCAAGCCCCCAATCTGTTCTAATCATCATTCGCCTCTAACTTCGCCAATTCCGACATTTTACATCACATACGCTTCCTATTATAACCCGGAATCGTCACCACTCTAAATCATCAACCTAATCGCACTCCAAGTACTATAAACCTTCAAAGTTGCAGATTCTAAGGTTGTACTAGGGCTGTCCAAACAGTTTATATATCCTAATATCATCGAATTAACATATTAATCTCACAATCTAACTCTAAACGATCAATAATCTGATTATACGTTGAAGCTCTATAATAGTCGAACCACAGAGCCTTAATCATAATCCATTTTGATTACTTGCAGCTGTTACAATATACACAATTCAATTGTCATGCATTTGGATGTTAATCTCATATATCGTAACTTAAAATAATCATCAACAAGCTCATCATCATCAACTTATAGTCGGTCACCCTCATGCCTATGAACTAGTTCGGCCTCAAGCATGATTAACTACTCAAATTAAAATCCTACCCTTAATACTATCCTAACACCACCGACCCAAACTCCTATAAAAAAAATGAAATCGGCAGCCATGAGGGTAATAAGCATGGTTCAAATTTGATAAACTCCTTACCTCTTGACGTGCTAGCTTGATTGAAGGTAGAAAATTCTGAATTTAAAGTGTCAAATTGGTAGCTCACGTAGAAGAAGGCACCGAATGAAACATCTGAATTTAAAGTGTCAAATTGGTAGCTCACGTAGAAGAAGGCACCGAATGAAACAAAAGATAAGAAAATTCGGCTGAAAAAAGAAGAAGAAACAGAAGACGTCTGCTGTTTTGTTTTTGTGTAGGGTTTTTGGCTCATTCTCGGGCTTATATAGTGCTATTACGGGCCTGGCTCGCGAAGGCTTAATCCGATCGACTAACGAGCTTAATAACGAGTCGGAGTTATACTAAACGAGTTATAATTGAGTGTATCAAGTTATATTATTCTACTTAATTATTTTATTTTAAATTCTATATTAATACGGGCCCTAATATTACATTTACGTACTGTGACCTGCCCCCTTAAAAGCCATTCCGACAAGACATAGCCTTGCACTAAGTCTTCAGAGAAGTCGTCCAAATCTTCAAAATACCCTACAAGACATTTTGACAAGTAGTTTCTGTTTGTAATGGCTGCATTAGTGTTAGTTGGAATAATCCAACCCCTCGTTTCTGATGTTTTGATAATACCTGGAGTTAAGGTTATCCGAACGTCGGGAACTCATCGTAAGAACAGCTAAGAAAACGAAGAGTCAAGGTAAGAAGAAAGAAAGGTGAGAAAAGTGAAGAGATGAAGAGGCTGGTATTTAAAAGGACGATAGTTGAAATAAATAAAAGAGTTTAAGCATGAAATTGATTTGAACTGAGAATTAATGATTGTTCTTCTCAACACAAAGCTTCTTAAAAAGGAGGGAAAGATTAGTGTGATTAGATGTTATGCATGGGAATAGTGAAAATAAAAACAGAGGTGATGACGTGTCTTTACTAGGATTTGACAACAAAGCAAGGAAAAGGCTGGAAGGGTTTGCATGGGTTGGGCGGAGAGAATAATAAATAAAAACACTCAAGTATAAAGTAAATGAACCAAAAAACAGCGTATGGTGATGGGAAAATTACTAGTAGTAAATGAAAAAACCTTGGACAAACCAGATAATAAGGAAGTCAACTCTGTCAAAGAAGGGACAAACAGGAGGTATGACTTAAATTCTCCTAGATAGAGCAAAAAGTATGTAATAAGTGTGATTTGAGGGTGGAAAGAGAACAAGAAAAAGTGATATGAATAAAGAAACATAAGAACATATGAAAATTGATCAAGGAAAAGATAGAGAGAATCGAAGCAAAAGCTATTAAATATCTATATTAAGTATTTAATTTCAAGTAAAGATGACAATTATTTGATACCATAAATTATGGCTAGCGGATATATTTTAAGAATCTTCATAAATTCTTTACAGAACAATTGGCTATTCATTACAATTTTTATTTTATTTTCTTAAACAAGTAAAGTTTTGAATATTTTACTTAAGGGAGTATTAATTGATGATCTTTGGATATGAAGTACATAAATACATAATTGAATTGGTACTTGGATATATATGTTGGTGACTTTGGCAGAAAAAAATTCAATCATATTACGAACTTATTTTCAGAAAAAGAATGCCATTGTTAAAAAAATTAAAAGGGCTACATTACCGTATGATTTTATTTAACTATAATTCACTTTGTACAACAAGATTAGCGATCCACAAAAGCATTTGCAGGGGGTTTCCTGGACAAATGACAATGGCCTTCAACAACACTTATTTGTATGGAAAAGCATTTGCGGACAACTTAATTGGTAGGAGTGAGCATGGGTTGGGTTGGGCGCGTCTTGGCTAAACCCAAACCCTACCCAATATTTTTCGGGTTTGAAAATTTTGACCCAAACCCAACCCAAGAATTATTTGACCCGCTGCTTCGGGTCCTCCGATTTTCGGGTTGGGTTGGCCGGGTCATTCGGGTTAGACGTCATTAATTTTAACAATTAAAATTATAAATAAAATAACTTAGAAATTACAATAACGAAAATCATAATAATTGTATAATCATGTAAGACCATTAGTAACTCATTCAAAATTCAAAATCCACAAATTAAGTATCAAAAACTAAAAAATATTACAAAATTATTATGGTTGTATCATGTTTTTGATCTAGGACATGTACACGATTAATAAAGATAAGTTAGACTAATATATATTTAACTTAGATAACATATAATAATATTAATTACATGTAAGAAAAATTAACTGATCAGTAATTACTCACTCAATATTGATATTATTGAGATCATTTTTCATTTCGTTCAAAATCTAAACTTGAACAGATCTTATTTATTTCTCTAACTATACTTGTCCATGCTTTGAAAAAATGATTTGAAGTGGTGAAAAATGAATCAGAATATTTTAGAGTGACATTGTAGAAGATCTTGAAAACTTAATAGAACCATAAATTCCTACATTATGCACATGTAGTGCCGCCTTTATGGCTATTTATATATATAAATACTAGTTTATTACGTTAGAAACTTAAATCGGACTTATTGTAGCATCTAATTATATTGGCTATTGAAGTTTGCATATATATTTTTATAATAAGTATAAAATTTTAAGCGTAAAATTACAAATTTATATTAATATGTATAATATTCAAGTTAGGTCGGGTGTCTTCAGGTTTCAACAGTGTAAACCCAAACCCAGCCCAATTTTATCGGGTTTTTGACCACTTAACCCAAACCCGACCCATCCACCCAAATAACCCGTATTTTCGGGTTGGGTTTGGTTGGGCTGGGTTGGGTTGGCTGGGTTGGGTAACTTCTGCACACTCCCACTAATTGGGAAAACACTCGATTCGTTCATGGACCTCCCGCAAAAGTCACTATATACCACACCATAACAGGAGAAACGCCTTTCCACTTGGTCTATAGCTTAGAAGCACTTATTGTTAAAATTCATTGCCTTATCAATAAGCTTCTAGAAGCCAAGCTCATGAAAAATCTTGCAACTTGCAAGAAAATATCTAGATTTTTGTAAAGCTTCTTATGGAAGCTAAGGTAATTAAATAATATATAAAAGTGTCTAGAAGAGCCTTTGAAGTCGGTGAGTCACCGACTTAGGCAACTATATATATGTGCATGTATGCTCTCATTCACGCATGGAAATGAAAGCTCAAGAATTTGGTTGGTAAGAGCTCCTCTTTCTTAATTCTTGAATATTAATAAGTTTCCTCCTTTTTAATATAGTGTCAACTAAAGTGCCTAGTTCCAAATAATATTATTTGAATATTATAGTCGAATAATATACGAGTGAACTTTCTTTGTTTCACTTAATTTGAGAATAATTCTCCCGTTATATTGGCCCCGATTTCTCAACAATTGGTATCAGAGCTTGGTTCGTTGAGTAAAAAGTTTGCAGGGTATTGTAAAATCATGGCGGATTTTACTAGCTCCATTGCCACTGTCGAGAAGCTCAATGACAGTGATTGGGGATCATGGAGTGCTCGCATGAGGTTTTATTTGCTGGGACAAGAGGCACTGACACAACAGTAGATGGGACACCATCAATCCGACAAGGAGCTGATCCCGAAGCACTCAAGAAATGAAAGGTTAAGGCAGGTAAAGCTATGTATGCCTTAACTGTAGCAGTAGAAGATAAACTTTTACAAAGAATTAAAGATGCCCGAACGCCGAAAGAGGCATGGGACACTTTGGCTACAATATTCAATAAAAAGAATGATGCGAAGTTACAACGACTCGAAAATGAGTTGTTATCGATCTCCCAGAGAAACATGACCGTGAGTCAATATTTCTCAAAAGTGAAATCTCTAAGTGATGAGATTTCAAAGTTGGACCCAAACAATGCCATTACTGAGACGCAAATGAAGAGGATTATCAGTCACGGACTCAGGCCAGAGTACAAGGGCATTGTCACGGCAACTCGGGGCTGGGCCACCGAGCCAACGTTAGTAGACTTGGTGAATATGCTAATTAATGAGGAGGATCTTGACAAACCAACTAACCAGTCAGTTAGAGAGGAGGAGAAAGCTCTCTTTCTAAAGAGGAGGGATACTCGAGGTCGAGGACGAGGAGTCGAGAGATCATACAATCAAGTACGAAGCCAAAGTAGGGGCGTTCAACCAGGAGGAGCACAAGGAGCTCGTGATGAGAATAACGCTCAACAAAGATGGCAATCAAAGGGTCGTCAAGGTGTATAGTGTTACAATTGCGGCAAAAAGGGACATTTTGCTCGAGACTGTTGGTCGAAGAAAGTTGAAGGCAACAGTGTTACTTCTTTAAAGAAGGAGGATTGTGCAGAAAAAGACTGGGACTTTGTGATGTCATCTATGACAGTAGAAAAGCCCAAGAAGGAGACTATGGAGAAGCCGGCACTTACAACGGTAAGTGAAAAAGTGTTAAATTATAACAGTGATTGGATCGTTAATTCAGGTTGCTCCAATCACATGACCGGAGATGCTACGAAGTTGATGAACAAAACCGAGTACAATGGTAATCGAGTTGTTGTGACGGCGAACAACTTAGAGATGCCAACAACCCAAATTGGCAAGGCGATGTTACGATCACGTTACGGTCATCGGCAAGTCCAGCTCCAGAATGTGTATCATGTCCCAGATATGAAGAAGTACTTACTCTCTGTATCTCAAATGACAGATAGAGGAAATTTTGTAGTGTTTGGACCAAGCGATGTCAGGGTATATCGAGGCTTGAAGATTACAGATCAACCGATCATGGAAGGTCAAAGGATAGATTCCGTATATGTGATGTCAGTTCAAGAGGCCTTTGTAGACAGGGCAAGGCGAAGCGATACTGGTGATCTGTGGCACTCACGACTTGGACACGTGAGTTATAGCAAATTGAAGATCACGATGCAAAAAGGAATGCAGAAGGGATTACCACAGCTTGAGATCCGAGAAGATACGGTCTGTGCTGGATGTCAGTATGGTAAGGCACAACAATTACCATACCATGAGTCCAAGTTCAGGGCGAATGAGCCATTGGAGTTAGTTCACTCAGACGTACTCGGAAAAATCAAGCAACAATCGAATACTGGCTACCAGTATCTAATCACTTTCATTGATGATTATTCGAGATATGTGTGGGTATACTTTATGAAAAATAAAGATAAAGTCTTATCGAAGTTCAGGGAATTTAAAGAAACGGTGGAGCAAGAGCTGAGAAGGAAGATCAAGTGTCTGCGTACAGATAACGGGGGAGAATACACCTCTAGAGAGTTTAACAATTATCTCAAGGTGTGTAACATTCGGAGACAACTCACTTGTGCAGACACACCACAACAGAACGGAGTCTCGGAAAGAAGGAATTGGCATCTGGGGGAGATATGCAGAAGTCTGCTTCACGCCAAGAATGTTAAACCAAGATTTTGGGTTGAATGCATGAGGACGGTTGTCTATATCACTAACAGGTTGCCTCAACCAAGATTGGGATTTGTTTCCCCATTCGAGAAGTTATATAAGATAAAACCAACAGTTAACTACTTTCGAGTATTTGGTTGTGTGTGTTATGTATTTGTTGCAGATCAACATCGAAGCAAGCTTAATAAGAAGGCAGTCCGATGCATCTTCGTGGGGGTATGATGCACAAAAGAAAGGATGGAGGTGTTGTGATCCTAACACAAATAGGACATATACTTCACGAATGTAGTCTTCGATGAAGCATCATCATGGTGGGCAGATGATGTAGTATTACCGGATAGGGAAGAGTTAAAAGAAAAATTACAAGACAAGTTGCAGGAGGAGCCTGAAGATAGTGGTGATCAAACACAACCGGAGGAACCGAGATCTATAGCAGATCAACAACTGCAAGACGAAACTCCCGAAGAAGTGCAAGCTATTCCACTAGAAGAACAACAACAAGAGTTGTTACAGCCTCAACTACGGAGGTCTACAAGAGAGAAGAAGCCAAACAAGAAATACATAAATGCTGCTTATGCGGAGATCAAAGAACCAACAACCTTCGTAGAAGCATCAAAGAGCCCAGAATGGAGGAAAGCCATGGATGACGAGATTTTGGCACTTAAACAAAATCAAACATGGGACTTAGTGCCAAAGCCCAAAGATGTAGAACCCATATTGTGTAAATGGGTTTACAAGTTGAAGGTCAAACCCGATGGTACCATTGAACGGTACAAGGCTCGATTGGTGGCTCGTGGATTCTCTCAGGAATATAGCATAGACTATGACGAAACGTTTAGTCCAGTAGCAAAGATTACTACTGTTCGTGTTCTACTGGCATTAGCAGCAAGCAAGTCATGGATCTTGTGGCAAATGGATGTCAAAAATGCATTCCTTCATGGAGAACTTGATAACGACATCTACATGGGCCAACCTCAATGATTCGTGAATCAAGCCATATCAGAGTATGTATGTAAGCTGAAGAAGGCACTTTATGGTTTGAAGCAAGCACCAAGAGCCTGGTATGGAAAAATAGCTGAATTCTTGGTCCACAGTGGTTTCAAAGTTGCTCCATCAGACTCGAGTTTGTTCGTAAAGGCTCAGGAAGGGAAGCTGACAATTGTCTTAGTATACATGGATGATCTTATCATCACTGGTGATGACACAAGAGAGATTCAAAGGACAAGGGAGAACTTATCAATACGATTTCTGATGAAGGAGCTTGGAGAGTTAAAACACTTTCTCGGTCTGGAGGTTAAAAGGACTAGTAAAGGCATTTCTTTGTCAGCAGAAATATGCGAGTGATCTACTAAAGAAGTTTCGAATGCTTGAATGCAAGTCGGCGTCTACACCAATGGAGGCAAACTTGAAGCTATGCACTAACGAAGGAAATGAGATGGAGGATACAACAATGTATCGTCACATAGTAGGTAGTCTTATCTACCTAACTTTGTCAAGTCCTGATATTGCATTTGCGGTTGGAGTCGTTAGCAGATTCATGGGAATCCCAAGAAAGCCACACTTAGAAGCAGTTCGAAGGATTCTAAGATACATCAAAGGCACAGTGGATTGGGGAATATTCTACGAAAAAGACAAGCAATGTAAGATCATTGGGTATTGTGATGCAGACTATGTTGGCGATCATGATACTCGACGCTCAACTACTGGTTATTTGTTCAGTATTGGTTCAGGAGCCATCTCATGGTGCAGTAAGAGGCAACCAACTGTATCACTGTCAACAACGGAAGCGGAGTATCGAGCAGGAGCGATGGCAACATAAGAATGTGCATGGCTTACTCAACTGATGAAAGACTTGGCGCAACCTATAGAAGATGCAGCTGAACTTTACTGCGACAATCTATCAGTAATCAAGTTAGCAGAGAACCCGGTATTCCATGCTCGAACCAAACACATTGAAGTACAATATCATTTCTTATGAGAAAAAGTACTACAAGGAGAAATCAAGATGAAGTCGGTGAAAACGGAAGACCAAGTTACAAACATCTTCACTAAAAGTTTACAACCAGCAAAATTCTCAGAATTTCGGAGCTCTCTTGGAATGATAAAATAATCTAGTGAAATCAGCAATGAGGGGGAGTGTTAAAATCCATTGCCTTATCAATAAGCTTCTAGAAGCCAAGCTCATGAAAAATCTTGCAACCTGCAAGAAAATATCTAGATTTTTGTAAAGCTTCTTATGTAAGCTAAGGTAATTAAATAATATATAAAAGTGTCTAGAAGAGCCTTTGAAGTCGGTGAGTCACCGGCTTAAACAACTATATATATGTGCATGTATGCTCTCATTCACACATGGAAATGAAAGCTCAAGAATTTGGTTGGTAAGAGCTCCTCTTTCTTAATTCTTGAATATTAATAAGTTTGCTCCTTTTTAATATAGTGTCAACTAAAGTGCCTAGTTCCAGATAATATTATTTGAATATTATAGTCGAGTAATATACGAGTGAACTTTCTTTGTTTCACTTATTTCGACAATAATTCTCCCGTTATATTGGCCCCGATTTCTCAACACTTATCCCAATACAAGTCAGTCTGCTAACATATGATACAACATGTGATACAACATGTGATACAACATGTTACCTAGAGGATCATTAGAGGTCTGTTCAAATCCAAAACCCCTAACATATGGTTACAAAAACCACTAGAGGTTCGTTTAAATTAATAACATCGAACCTGTGATTATGAACCCACTAAAACCCCGTTAAAATAACAACCTCGAAGAGTTAATCTGGAAACTAGAGGGTCATCGAAAAATAGCACGTCCAACATGTGGTTTCGACCCACTAAGGGACCTTCTTACACTTACTCAAACGTTAGTAATGTGGACATGTGAACTCAAGCGGCCACTAGAAACTCGATCAATATAAAAGAAGATAGAAAACGGTCAAACATATGTAAAATATTACTCCCTCCGTCCCTAAAAGATTATCACATTTTGACTTTTGTTAGTCAAACATTACAAAATTTGATCATGAATTCCCACTAAACGATAAGAAATAATATAGTCTTGTAAAACCTTTTTAGATTCGTCTCAATATATATTTTTGAAATATTAACTTTTTATTAATTTTTCGCATGTAGAATAATAGATATTTATGTTTTAAATCGTGTTTTGTTGACCACCAAAAGTCAAAAAGTGACAATCTTTTAGGGACGGATGGAGTACTAATTTGGAAAGCCTGATGTGCTGTGTTTGATTAACAAGAATCTACTGTATCTACGAGTGACCTTCTTGCAAGGGCGCATACACATATAAAGAAGCGAAAGCAAGGTAAGGAAAATTGTGCGAAGAAAACAATATTGATTGAAACGAGTGAAGGCAAGCCAACGAGGCACCCAAAAGAAGTATGTCACTCACGATGGCGTATTTTTCGGACTGGCAAATATGAAAGGCAAACAAACCCAAATTGAACACAACTTTTTCCATACCTTGAAAAACCCAAAACTCAAAGCCTTCTCAAACACTCTTGAAATTACTACATAGGTTGTGAAGATTGTTCCATAGACCAAATTGTGTACCACTCTTCATATATACATCCATTAAGGATATTGTTGTACAAGAATGAAACCGTTTCTTTGCATTCAATTTTTTTTTTGTTTCTTTCCATTCAATTGAAATCCTAATTAGTAAAAATTGGGTTCTGGTTTCATCTAGAGTTTGAAATCATAGACTTACGTTTCGGTTACTAGTCTTGGGTAGATTAGTAGTGAAATCCTAGTGGTGGGTTGACCATTGGTGCTAGCATCGGATTGAAGTTGATTGCTGGTATCAAACACTCTTCAAGTTCAAAGTTAGCCGTTTCCAAATCTCGTGGTTAGAAAGCCGAGGGTCGAGCACGTAGGGAAACCGAAGCCCGCTAAAGTCGTTATTTGCATTTCTTCCCTTATCTTCTTACTATTGTTGTTTGTTAGTTGTTTATTGTCTTGTTTCGTTATCATATTTTCATTTATTAAGTTAGTTGATTAAAGTTTTTGTTCGATTTTCTAAGTGAGCCTTAACTAGTATATTCAATAGTATTTTGCATTATTCACTTTTATATCAACTATATTTTGCTAAATCTAAAAAGAAGTCACAATTATAGTAAAATCTTATTCACAACACATCTAAGGTTGTCGTTTAATCTAACAAGTCCTTTTGCACACTCCTCTATGTGATCCTCCACACTCTCCTGTGTGAGTTCATCTATGCGCTTGCTCTGCACATTCCTCAGTGCACAAGTTGGAGAGATAGTAAAGCTAGGTGCTAAGGTAGTCTCGCAGTGCATGTGGACCAACTATTTTAAGCGTATAATAACTTTGGGCGCATAGGCTATTGTTGCACCGTGGTCTTGCCCTATGTCATCCTCACATTAGGGAAAGAAAAGTGCAGATTTGAAATTATGTAACTGGAACATACCTCGTCGACCAATGATTTGTTGGACAGGTAAGCATTTGAGTTTTGTCCGTCCATGTTTATATCTATAAATAGAGTGCATTACATGACTGACAGGGATGACAAGTGTACCACCACCCAAAAGATGCCCAAATCGAGGCTAACCTCGAAAAATACACTAAGGATATACTAGAACTTCAAAATAAATCGAAAAGGAACAAAAGAAAGGGTTTTTAGATCATGAAAACCCCGAAATTTAAACTCAAACTGGAAAATAATTTGAGACACTCTCAATTAACCATTTGGGGAAAGGATTCACATATCCTCTATATGAAAATTGTTATTGCAACCCACAACAGCTAGCACTCCAACTGTTAGACTAGTTTGACTATAAATAAACAGAGTACAGAAAAATAAAAACACACAACAATTGTTAACCCAGTTCAGTGCCAAGATGCACCTACATTTGGGGGGCAAACAATGGAAATCCACTATCTAAAAAGGTGTTACAGGAAGGGTCTTATGCGTACGGCGCACATACTATATGCCATATTCTAGACTTTTGCTATAATGTCCCTATCAAGTATCTCCCGATACATTACTGCAACATCATCCCGATGCCTGATCTATGAAGAACAATGGTGAAAGGTAGAGAATAAACCTCATTGTTGATATACCGAGATGATATAACAACTGTACATTCAGTTAGGAGCAATTCACTACGCTCCTAACACATTCGACAACCTAGCTCTATAAAATACTAAAATACTCTTTATTTGCACTATTAATTCTTGAATAAATGTCGACGCTCTTCTGAATAGTCGAGCCCTTCTTATATAATGCTAGGTTGTGGGCTTCGGCATATGAAGAAACCCTAAGGTGTCTTCGTATATTAAACGCACATATTCCACCTATGGTAATGTGGAGATGTTGCCCAAATACTTATTCCCTTCTCACGGTTGATTGTGCACAAAGTAACCAATGCTACCTATTGTGATTAGCTTGCTTGTCAATAATAGATCTTGTATCTAAATCAACCGAATCTTTCCTAATCCACTTTTGGTAACATATCTACGTAGTTCTTGAAGCTTTGATTCTGATTATCTTTTGTGGATTGGAACGTCAATCGCTTTATCACTTGTATGTTGGTCTCTCATATTAAACTCTCACGTGGATTCACATTACTGTTATAACCGGGATGGTATAACAGTTGGCTCTTGAAAAACTTGACCAACCTGCATGCACTAACAAAAATGATCATTTATATGAAAGGCTTGAAAGGAAGCACCTCTACCTGAAAAAAGTAATGGTCGGAAACGCTAAATGCATGAAGATGCTTTGGTGGTTAGAAAAGCTAAAAGAGTTTGAAAATTTAGTTCAAAGTTTAGAAGGAGGTTTCATAAATTTTGTTCCCTTGAGATCCGCTAGATCCCAAAACGTTAATGCGGATCCCATGAGATCGGACTGTCTGTACTAAGGGGAGCCAAGCTCTTTCTAGCCCAGAAGATATTGTTGAACCTTCTCACATTCTTAATTCAATCCTCATATCAAATTGAGAGTTAGAGTTTTGGTCTTGAACTCGTTGTATTTAACTGTTATATATTTAAGGTTGCTTAAAAAAAGTGTAGTAATCGATATTCACCCCGATAAGGGGCATATTTGGTCCAACAATATGTAGTATCATGCATTTAATCCATTAATTATACTTCCTCTTTTCTTAGGAACTTGACTTCATTAAATTGCACAAATAGTTCTAGATAGTGTCACCGAGTTGCAATTTATTTCCCAAAGTGACACCGATGTAGTTTAGTTCCCGAAAGTGCCTAAAAAGTCGTGCATTTTAACTTCGTAATGAATTATCATTACACGCCAAACATGACTTTTTCGTTTTCCCCCAAATTTGTCCTCTCGTTGTTTACTGGTGTTAAAAATTAACGGAATAGTTATCGTGGGAACTAATCTCAGGGCCAGATCTGGTATTGTTCAAGATGGTTCATTTGAACCACCAAAAGTATGTATAGCTTAGTTGGTAAGTATGTATATGAGTGTTCATAAGGTCATGGGTTCAACACCTCCTAGGTACAATTTTTTTTACATTACCTTATAGCACCTATGAAGTCGATTTTAACTATTCATTAGTTATAGAAATAAACTTTAGACATTTCATATATATATATTTAGGGTTTTTCTAAAATGTGCCCTTAGGGCACAGGTTAAGAAGTTAATAAGGAAATAAAATTGATAATTAATTGGAGTTGAAATTTAAATGTTACCTTGTATACACATGAATGTTACCTTGTATGCTTATGATTGTGAATTTTGTTACTAAATTTAATGCTTAACATGTGCCCTAAGGGCACATTTTAGAAAGACCCATATATTTATAGTTAATTATGATGGAATTAATAATTTACTTAGTATTTTAGGGATAAAATTCAATAAATATTTAATATATTTCAAAAAAGTCTTGCATGTAATAGAAAATTTGTCATAAATATTATGTTAGTATAATACAAATAATGAATAAAAATCTTAATGTATATTTTCAACAACCACACCAAAATCGCTAGATCCGCCCCTGACTAATCTGCAACTTTTTGAATACTTTCGGAGACTAAACAACAAGCGTATCAGTATTAGGTCCTAAACTACAACATAATAACACTATTTTAGACTATTTTCGGCAATTCGCTCTCATGCTCCACAGTAATTCGCTCTCATGCTCCATAGCTCTCAACCTCCACTAAAATAAAGTCTAAGCTAAACCACTTGAACGACGCAACTTATTTGGCACCTTTTTGTGTAGTCCTAGCAGTTTTTTGAGTGTTGTCTAGATGAGTAATTTGTAATAGTGATAGCGTGTTGCTTATGTAAATGATACGCTCTTTAAGGCGCCTCCGCTTGGCTAGCCCATCGCAGAATTAAATGAGAAAAATTAAGAATTATTCACACAGTTGACTCACAAACATAATAAAACGAATCTAATATAGATTGCATTTCAATGATTAATAAATCATAGGGCTGCAAAAAAATCTACTTTCTCCGTCTCCTAATGTAAGATCCATTTTCTTAAAATGAAAATTCTTTTTTTAGTATCTATTATACCCAATTAAATAAGAAAAGTTGCAGGGAAGACAAAATTTGTTAGAGAAATTTGAATTTTTCTTAAAATTTATGCAAAACTAACTAACTATTATATAAATGGCTTTTTTTCATCTGGGCACCTGAACTTTTGAAATAATCTCAAATAGGCACCTGGTGAACTTTTTATAACAAATAGGCACCTGATACGAAAAATTGGCACCTGAACTTTTACTTTTCTCTTTTTTCAGATTTTAAACATTTAAATGAAGGGCAAAATAGTCAGATTACATCTAAAACTAACTAAAGCTACTAATCTAATCCAACCTATATCCAACCTCATTTAACCTCACCCCCATTAATATCTAATTCAAAACACTTTTCAACTTCCATCATCTTCTTCATTCATCAACCAACACAAACTAATTTTTTAATTAAACAATACTCCAATATACTAGCACATTGGTTCTTTATCTATATCAATCCAGCATCGACTTTACTCTTGCCATGAGATGCATTACCAAGCCAGAGTGCCAGACACATAAAAAAAAAGCAAGGATCTTTAAAGACACCTTATGTAAATCAATATAATCAAAGAGGACGATGGTTAGCAGTAGGACAAAAGATGGCACTTTTCTATGTCAATCATATCATCATATGTATCTCCATTAACATAGTCAATGGAAGAACAATATATTGATTCCTTATTATATCACCTGTAATTAGTATAATTAACACCTCCTAATCCCTCTCAAAAGGGAATCTAATAGGACGCAGGCTTACCCCTTGATAACCGAGAGAGGGTTTCCGAATAGACCCCAAGAGTCTATACAATTAAGCAAACATATAACCGAACTGAACCTTATTTCACTAATTGAGTCCAAAATCCGAAAATGTCTCCAGTAACAATGATTTTGAGGGTTACTTGGAGACATTTTTTTCGGTTTTGTAGTGAGTGAAAAAATTGGTTTCTGTTGGATTGATGAATGAAGAAGATTATAAAAGTTGAAAAGTGTTTTGAACTAGATATTAATTGGTTCCGGATTGGCACCTGAACTTTTATGAAAATTTTTTTGTCATATTTTTAATATGACTAACTTACCCTTGGGTTAAGGATTTTAAAATCTGCGAAAATTTAAAAAAAGAGAAAAATAAAAGTTCAGGTGCCAATTTTTCGTCTCAGGTGCCTACTTGTTATAAAAAGTTCACCAGGTGCCTATTTGGGATTATTTTAGAAGTTCAGGTACCCACATGAAAAAAAGCCTATATAAATGGATGGAGGTTGTAACAATTTTATGTTCATGTATTACATTTGGTTCCACTATACTAGAGCTACATTCTATTTATATTTACATTTTTTTCAACTAGACTAGAGCTACTTATATTCATCTTACAATATATTTACTATATACTACCCTAGGTAATTTTTTTTGTGAAATTAAAATATTCCAACATCAAAGTTAGTACAAGAAATTCATAATCTAGTCGATATATGTGCCCTGGATGTTCTTTTCTTATTTCTGCCCAGTGTTCTTTTGACAAGATATAAAGAAGATTGTTCAATCTTTATGAAGATGCTTGTACTATTCTTCCTTGTAAATTTTGAACCGGCCTTGCGTTCCTTTGGTCCTGCAATAAAAAATTAATTAAGCCAAAAGGGTTTGATAATAATTGGTGGAGTTAATTGCTGAAATGGTCTCGGTAAGTGGGAATCTGGTGCACTTTGGTCCACAAAAGTGGCACTGTTTCAAAAATGGTGTCTGAAAGTATGTATAATGGTGTAATTTGGTCTCCATTCCGTTAGCTCCGTTAAATTTAAGCGTGAATAGCAATTTTGGGGGCAAAAATGAAACATTTTATAACTTAATAGCCCCATTTTGTAATTAACAAAAAGTTAAAGCAAAAAGTAACAATTAAATACATTAGAATTAAGAAATCAATTCAGTTTAATGATTTTCATATCTTCAAACGTTCTTCTAACACTCTAAAATAGCCGGAAAAAAAAATCCAATATCGATAAAGTCATAAATTTTTTGTTTTTGCCCCAAAAATTGCTATTCATGCTTAAATGTAACGGAGCTAACAGAATGGGGACCAAATTGCACCACACAATTTCATGGACCATTTCCGCAATAATATTACTTTCGAGGACCAAAGTACACTAACCCTCACTTACTGGTACCATTCCAGCAATTAACTCATAATTGGTGATATGAGCATTATATAACTTAATATAATATATATAATAAAATCACTAGAAGAAATTGCCTTTATTTAACTATAGAAGTGACAAATTAATTAAACTGGACTTTCAAAATGGGAAACACTTACATGAAGTGATGCCTTCAAAGTGTTCACTTGTTCAACCGAGATTGTTTTCACCTGTAATATTATTGACCAATAATTAGCATGCTTCATTACAGGTATAGACAACATGTTTACTGTCTTTAAAGAATAAGGAGCTCTAGTTTAGCACACAAGGGTTGACCGGAATGTGAGATATATGAGTTAGTCATCGATTTGGTCAAAGATAACAGGAGAGCAAAATTATACTTTAGTCCTAAATATATAATGAAATAAAATTACGTTTTACTCTTAAATAATTACATTGTTATAAATTATAACCTAAACGTTGGAGAAGTGGTGTAGCAATATTGTCCCATAAAATATTAAATGTTGGAATATGAACCCCAAAATAATAGGAACAAATTTACAACATTTATCATTTTATGAAACTGTATTTCAACACATGATACTTTCAAGGGCGCATAATGTAATTATTAAAGACTATGAGACACTAAATAAACAACTACTATCCATGAAATATAGTATCTAACCTACTCCCGCGAAATGAAGGAGCTTGTTTTTATGCAAAATCATAATGCAACCCCAACTATCCAATGCTTCGTGGGAACTGATAAGAGTCTATGGAGTTCCACTCTAAAATCAATTGGTAACAGAGGGAGTAGCCCAAGATCAATCTTATATCGATTCGGGAGGACACCGACTTCCGATGTGGGAGGTGCATCTTAACACTCCCCCTCACGTATAACCCGATGGTTGGCGGAACTTTTTCCTCGCCGGTCGGTATTCGTGCCGGAACAACATCGGCGAGGTTACACGTGCCTCATATTCGAGCCTAGCTCTTGATACCATGTTAACCGTCTATGGGCAGGGGCGGACACAAGGGGGGGCTGGGGTGGGCCATGGCCCCCCAGGGTTTTGAAAATTATCTATAGCTGATAGATTTGTTTCCTTGAGCTAAAATGTTGTTTGCTCAATTGGCCCCCCCTAAACTAAATTTCCAAAGCTGTCTGGGTTCGAATCCCAGGAGCTTTCCTTTTATTTTTATTTTGTATTTTCAATCGTTGACTTTAATGAAGGAATAGCTTAATCAAGATTCTTTCTCTCAATAACTTTGCTTTCATGGTCCCAATAATAAAGCTTTATTGTATATTTGTTTATAAATAATTGCTAATTTAAATTTGACAATTAAATATGTTTTAATCTTAATGTTTAATATTTTGATGGTAAAATAGCTTAATAATAAGTAATTTGTTTGTTGTTAGTGAATAATAAGTAATTTAACTTTGACAATAAAAAGATATGATATTTATCCTCTCATTGATAGATTCATTCGACTTATTCTAACACCTCTAATATTGTCGATAGTTATAATAGAGTTAAAGGTCGTAGAGTACCTTTTTAATATAAGTTTTATAATTTTTATTATGTCGTATATTTTTAACAAGTTAAACCTGAGTTGTTATGCACACTACCAAATGGTGTTTTTTTTTGTGAATTAGCGATTGATACCAAATAGTGTTTTTGAAGAGTGAAATGACTATTTTGGCCCTTATTTGTAAGTGTAATGTTTTATGAAGTTTTATTCAGGGGCAAAATAGTCATTTCACTCCTCAAAAAAACTATTTGGCGTGTGTATAGTGGTTCCCTAGTTACATCAATATTTTTTTCCAACTTGACCCCCCCTGATTTTTCATCCTGGTTTCGCCCCTGTCTATGGGGTTCCACTCAAAAATCAATTGGCAATAGGGGGAGTAGCCCAAGATCTTATATATTAACCCGGGAAGACATCGACTTTCGATGTGGGATGTGGATCTTAACACTCCCGCTCATCCGTAACCCAATCATCGGCGGAACTTTCATCGCCGGTATTAACTGCCGGAAACAACATCGGCGGGGTTACATGTGCCTCATATTCGGGCCTGGCTCTGATATCATGATAAGAGTCTATGGGGTTCCACTCTAAAACCAATTGGCAATAGAATGAGTAGCCCAAGATCTTACATATCGATTCGGGAGGTCACCGACTTCCGATGTGGAGGTGCATCTTAACAGGAACCACTATACACACATCCAAATAATGTTTTTGAGGAATTAAATGATTACTTTGCCCCTGAACAAAACTTCATGGAAAACTACATTTATAAATAGAGGCATAATAGTCATTTCATTCTAAAAAACGTACTATGCGGGTACTAAGTTGGTGTGTATGACATATTAAATTATACACTCATTTTAAGCGCCCCCGCTTGTCTAGCTCATCGTCCAAAAGAGGATATACATCCGGAATGTGTCTCTAGCGGTCCGGTATTCCAGATTTAACCCACATAATTATAAAGAAGCACACTCTTATAGTGAAGTATGTGACCATTCGAGCTATACTCGTGACTCGTGAGCATATGTATAACAGATCAGTGTTTCGTGATAGGGGATACTTAAATTAGGTTACTATGAAACAAACCTCCTTGATTACACTCCAGGTTACACCCTCTGTTCATGGGGGAGTTGACGCTAGCCAACTGTGTTGCCTCAGTAATTTTTTTGCTGTTTCCCACAACCTGATAGCAAATAGGCAAAGAGACGTAGGTTATACTCTGTTCGGTGTTTTTAGTTGTTAAATAAATGAGATCATTGTAGAAATGGTCTCCGATAGTGAGATTGGATTGTATTTTGGTGCCTCAATAGTTACACGGTTGCACATTAGTTCGAAAGTAGACAAAGAGTTTCACTTTAGTCCACATGTAAAGTTTTTCCATTTAAATTTCAGATTTAGGCGTTAAAATATAATAAGGCTAAAAATATAATTTTTTAAGACTTAAAGTTGATTTTTTACCCTAATTGACAAAAAATCAACTTTAAAGCTTAAAAATTACATTTTTATCCCAATTTTGACTCATAAACCTGAAATGTTAACGGAAAACTTGACGTGGGGACTAAAGTGCAAGTTTTTTGTCACTTTCGGAGACTAACGTGCAACTATGTAACGATTAGGGACTAACGTGCAACCGTGTGACTATTAAGGATCAAAGTGCAAACACGTCCCACTATCGGGGACCATTTCAACAATTTGCTCTTAAATGAATTAAAATAACTACAAGTTCAACTACATTTCATTTTGGGAAAAGTCCGGATCATCACATATATTTTATGTTGGACATTTCGTTCAGTCATGTTTTAAATGTCTCTATATGCTCGGTCATAAACAAAAAAATGTATCTTTCAATACAACAGTCAATTTCATTATTAATATCGGTAATAACTTAGCCATGCAATAATCGCGTGACTATTGTTGGGGTAAATATATGGCTTCATACTAATTGAAATGAAAAAACAATACAAAAATTTATTCTTGGACAAAGAATAGATGAGTGAATGGATACATCTAAAATATTACACTCTCCATCTATTTTTATTGGCACCAGTTTGACTTTTTGGATCAAATTTTGAAAGTTTTGATCATAAATTTTTATTAACCGTTAAGAAATAATATAGTCATATTGGATCTTGTTAGATTCCTCTCAATATATACTTTTGAAATATCAAGTTCTTACAATTTTTACACATGTAAAATTAAAAATATTTATGTTTTAAGTCGTCTCTCGGAGACCGTGCAAAAATAAATGAGTCTTATAAAAAGGGATGGAGGTAGTAATAACTCAATATAAGCACAAGATAAAACGAATATAGTGATCCTTACTTTTTATCCATTTATTTTTATCCAAAAAGCTTTTGAATAAGTAAAGAAAAATAAATAAAAATCACCTTTGAAAGGAAAGGATCAGGTTGTCCAATATTATATAGAACACCAATAACAGCTATGCTTGAATCAGCACTTATGTGAACAATATGGCCTTCTAATGCGAAACTGTCAATTCCATTAATACATTATTATCAATTATTTTCTATAACAAAACAAAGATTATCTAGTAATCTCATCATTAAAATATTTCTGAGACATATACTTAAATTTTTTTTTATGAATTAACGATGAATATAGAAATTATTAATTAATAGAGTTAGGAAAAATGTGAGACACATTTATCTTTAGTGAAATTTAAATCCGACACCTCCTCTTTAAAAATTGACTCAAAAGTTACGGAATAGAGGATATTGAGCCATCAACAATATTGCTAATTAAACTTCGACAAAAAAATTTAAAAAATATGTTTTCGATTTGAGGAGTAATATAGAGACCTTTTTCCGTTGACTGTGTGCTCGGAAGGGCTATGCCAGTGAATTCGAGCAAGTTTGTAGACTTTGCCTTTTATATTTATACTTCCTCCATCTCCTCCCCATTCCATCTGTCCAAAATAATTAAATATACCTAATTTGGGATCAAGTTTTTTTCTTTTTTGGGAATTTTGTCAAATGTGTTTAGTCTTTGATAAACTCAATAAATTACTTACAAAATTATATATAAGTGAAAATTATCAATTTAGTTTAAGATAGTGGAATAAAATTGTACTTTAGCGTTAAATAGTTACATTATTACAAATTAGTCGATGAAACTAGCACGACTGCACGTGTGTTGCAGTATATTCAAGAAGAAACTCATAAATGTTGCACATGCTTTGTCATTCTTTTCTTTTTCTTTTTGTAAATTAACGATGAGGTGAATATCGAATCCAGGACCTTCTGGTCACTGGCAAGAGCCTTTTCCAGTAGGCTATTCGATTAGCTCATGCTTTATTCTTTGAGTGACCATGATGCAACATTTGTCACTTTCATAAATCATATGGAAACAGGGCATTCTCGAGGTAATTGCATATTTGATCTGAGATAGTGGGATGTAATTGCACTTTAGTCTCAAATAGTTACAATATCGCAGATTCGTCCCTGAAAATGGCACAAGTGTTGTAACAGTGTAACTATCTAGGACCAAAGTACAACTTCGTACCACTATTTAGGATCAAATCGACAACTGTTTCGATTAAGCGCTAATAAGTCCTAATAAATGCAATACAATTTCTTGAGCTTACTGAAACTTGGTGGCCCATGTTTGAGACTTTAGCAGGGGCAGCCTTGTAGGTTATTTCTAAAGGGCCAAGACTTGGTTCAACATTCACATTGACGAAATCAATTGGAGATTGCACTTTTCCATTTCCACATGTCTTCCATTCAGGTTTAAGTGTCCCCTTGTCAAGACATCTTGCTCTAGTGGCAAGCATGCTGACACCTCTAGCGGAGGTCTCGGGTTCGAGCCCTCTTGCTAGCAAGGAAGTGGTCAGAGAGAAGAACTTCTCTCACTAGTTTGATGCTAGTCGCCTCTTTCCTTGAATTTACGAGTTTAAGAATTGTACTGATGTTTGGTGATTGTAATGGATTATTCATATTAATAAAATCAAAGGGTAACCCCTTTTTTCAAAAAAAAAAAAAAAGGTTTAAGTGTCCCCCATGAGTTTGGCCCTTTTCCATCATTTATTCCGTAGGTGAATTCGAGCTCTGATTTTTAAATATTAAACTGTGATTATTTGCTTCGATATAAATAACCAAGCAATTAGATAGTGACTTTTTCGATGCACTGATATGTTCTAAATTCACAAAGAATATTTTTTCATTATAAGTTCATGTAAGATAATCGAGCAAATTGCCGAAATGGTCCCCGATAGTATGACCGAATTGCACTTTGGTCCCTAATAGTTACACGATTGTACGTTAGTCCTCGAAATTGACCAAAAAGTTGCACTTTAGTCCCCACGTCAAGTTTTCCGTTAACATCTTAAGTTAATGCGTTAAAATTGGGGCAAAAAATACAATTTTTAAGAATTAAAGTTGATTTTTTGCCCAATTTGGTGCCAAAAAGAAACTCCACAACCCCTCCCGCCAAAACTCTCTTTCTTCCTCACCCCAATTAGGGCCGTGGAGTTTCATTTTGGCACTAATTGAGGCAAAAAATCAACTTTAAGTCTTAAAAGTTATATTTTAACGCCTAAACCTGAAATGATAACGGAAAACTTGACGCAGGGACTAAAGTGCAACTTTTTTACCACTTTCGGTGACTAATGTGCAACCGCGTAACTATTGGGGACCAAAATGCAACTTGATCATACTATCGGGACCATTTCAGCAATTTTCTCTAAAATAATCGAAAGTCATACATAAACACATTTAAGGCGATGAACGTAATCGCATGCACAACTTGGATTGCGCACAAACAATTAGTATAACATACCATCGGGATGTCGTCCTTCGCTTGTTCGGCATATAGTTAACGGCTCGACAAATAATACGAGAAAAGCATTTAAGATGTAACAAAAAGGTGATGTTGCCATTGCCATGGACAAAATTTGAACAGTTTGGGTTTTGTTCCTTATTTATATATGCATGAAACTTTGAAGAGAATGATAGCGAAATTTTAGCATGAGGCAAGGCTAGGAATCAATTATGTTATTTGATGATGATGCTTTTGTAAAGATGAAAGTAAACATATAGGACAATGAGTGGATGTTAAATGAGTGCATATGTTAATCCCACACCCAAAATTTCGATAATTTTAACCTTACCAAGCGTGCACGGTGGGTTAGGAATTAACACCTCACATAATTCTTCCAACCCGACGAAAAGAATAAAATGCGGAACTAAACAGACACAACAATTCATACAGGTTCGCCTTCAATATGAATGATTACGTGCTGTTGCTGCAGATTCCACTATCAATGAATATAGATTGTTACACAAACCCTACCAACTAGCTAGTCTAATAGTTTCGTACTTTCTTATACACCGAAAGTCTGAATAACGAGACCTATCAAGAACAACGGTGATGTTCTTCAAGAATATTAGAGTCCTATGTCTTTACATTGTGTTTCAGACTAGTTAGACTCATAGGAGAACCCCTCTATTTATAGGAAAAGATAAAACCTAGCTAGCATAGGAAACCGGGCTAAAAGCCCATCAGAATTCGACCAAAAGCCTATGAGAATCTATCTGGATCGGAACTTGGGGCAAGTTCTGACCAAGTTCCGACCCAAGTGCCGATCCTCCTCGTAGTGGATTTCGGAACTTTCCATGTTCCGACCCACGTGCTGATCAGCTTCATACCTGATTTCGGATGATGGTCGGGACTTCCCATCAACCGACCCATCCTCCGATCGCGTAGAAACAACACGAAATTGGCTTCACAATCCAACACGGTGTTACGTGAAATCATAATTCAAAGTGTTGTGTGCGGGTTAGCACTATTTTACAACAAATCTTCTAGCTTGTGAAAATATTTCCATCATGTGTTGTGCATGATGGATATGACTTCCGTCATGCATTACGTACGTTCAATAGAGATAAGTTGAGAATTCATTTGAGAATCAAAAATAGTGGGATGGGAAATAGTTTTTAGCATGTTAAATATTGAAGTAATTTTGGCTATGTATTATTATGAATTTGAAGATTCACAACTAAAATGTGAAATTGTAATACAAGCTTAAGTAAATATTGATCTAATTTTTTTTTTGTTTGATAGTTTCACTTAGACTTTTACTTTAATTAGACACCTGAATTTCAATAATCATTACAAGACATCAGCATATATGTTTTTTTTTATCTCCCCATCAATGGAATGTTTGAAAATATAGCAAAAATAATTTGTCAACCCTAACATTTTCAAAAGTTCAAGTACAAAAATACACATAAGGTGACTATTTGAAATTATAAGTTCAGGTGCCTAGATGAGTAGTAAGAATGAGAGCTAAGAGCATTCGCAGTAGTCACCTGAAAATTATCTCTAATACATCCCTATTTACTCCCTTTATCAATTTTAGGAATACGTTTTAATTTTATTACTTTTCCAATTTCCTTACTTGACATCATAGGATATACAAATAAATATAAAACTTATGAAAAAAGACTTTGTGAGGAAGAAAAGAGACCTGATGGGTGATTCTGCATGAGAGAAACTATAAAATAAATTGAAAAAAGTGAGTTTTCGGGAATGATCTCAATATCCTTATATTGGAACATCTAATTGCTTCCACAAAAATTTAATATGGACCAGCCAGTTATAAAAAGTTTGTAAAAGAGGTTCTTAACATTTTTTTATTCCATTTTCTTTATTGAGATAAAAAGAAAAAGTTTAGGTAGACTACTAGAAATGCTCTAACAAGATGCACCTCCGTATATCTGTTGTCTTGTATAACTACCCTATATTTGTTGTCTTGTAAAACTACTACAATACCAATAATCTGTAATATGTAAGGTAGAACTATTAAAATATCCACTAGAAATTGCAAATTTTGATTTATATGAAGGTATACGTATAGTTAGGATTGTTAACGAACCTGAACGCACGATTCGATGATCACTGAGACGGACCGAGCCATGGGAATTGATATTCGGCGAGTCGAGGCAAACAGTTCGAAATAGTTCGGATCGGCTCACCTATTTGTTATATATATATGTATATATGGACCATCGACCTTTGGTCCATTAACTCCCGTTGATCCAACCCTGGCCGGCTGGCCTTATTGATTCCAACCGAAAATAACCCTTAAAGGGTCATTTGTAACCCTAAATCCTAATCCATTTCATATCTTCACACACTCTCTTTCTTCCTCTCTGTGTTGTTTCATGCTCTTCGATCGAAAATTGTTTTCTTTGTGAAAATGCTTCCTCAGCCACCCTCAATCGTCTGAAAAATGTCTGCTCCAGGCTATAGAGCCTTGTTATCATTTCTTGAAGGTGATATATTCGATTTGTTATTTGTGTGCGATCTCTTGGGCTTGATTAATAGTAGCTGTATCGCCCCGCCCCCAACCGGGTCGGAACGTTATTTTGATTTGATGGACTGGCCTCACAAACCACCACGGGTCTTTCCAGCACGTTTTGTCCTCACTCACGTGCTCACCAGGACAATTCCCAGTGGGTCACCCATCCTAGAATTACCCCAGGTCAAACACGCTTAACTTTGGAGTTCTTATGAGTTGGGCTACGAAAAGAAGATGCATCTTGATGGTATGAGTATTATATCACATCGCCCACTTTGGTCCGGGTATTACAGTAGTAATGTAATGTAATATTTAACGGAATATTATTATTGCAAAACTTATGAGCGGGTTTCTAGTAAACCTTCATAGCTCCTAATATTAATCAACTGATCCATAAAATTTATTAATTGTCGTACAACTCTAATATGTTTACTTTTGAACTTAATTCTTAAATGAACGGATAGCTGGAATTGGGAAGTGGCGATCAGTCATGATAAGTGTGTTGGAAATTGATGTGTCAATTACCTCAATTAGTGCCCGTGAACTATATCATCTATATATACGGTTCAACAACCGATAGTTATCTGAACTATCAGTAGTCTCACCCGAGATAATGCCGGGGGTCATCGAATGGCAAACTAGGCTCTCACGATGATCTTCGGGATTCGTGTATACGGTCTTATACGTTGAATCCCGATGCCTTCGTTACTCGGGCTATGAGGTCACACACGTAACAATTACCGAAGATACTTTCGAGTAGTGACCCGAAAGTGAATAAGGGATTTGATCCATATTGAGGAATTTCGGTTCGTTCGAGATCGTGTCCCGACCGAACCGATGGTGCGCCAAGAATTGGTTCCGGACACACCATTTGGGGTTTATGTATATATATATATATGTGAGATATATATATATATTATTATTTATTGAAATGATTTAATTAATTAATGAATTAATTAAATAAGATATGATTTAATTAATTAATTAAGATTAATTAATTCCATCATCATGAATGGTTGACATCTTGGTGGCTACTTTATGCCTTGGGAAGGCTTTGTAAGTCTTGGGAAGAACTCTTGTAAGAGAATCTTCCATGGACCAAGAGGCATTAACCATATGGATGGTTAATGTGTTTGTTTAGTGTATAATGTGTTTCATCATCCATTCTATATCATAAGATGATATAGAATGGGTAGAGTATTAAGCTAAGTCATCACACAACTCTTGTTAGAGAACACAAACAAACACACACACTTCATCTTCAAACCCTCTAGCAAAACTCTAAGTGTTAGAGTATAGAAATTGTTCTATAGTTTGCTATAGTAGTTAGACTACACACTCCTCAATAACACACACTAGTCCAAGTGTGTCTTATTGCTATCTAAGGTATTGGTGTGGACTATTTCATAGTAGTTCCATATCACCTTGGTAATAGAAATTTCTTCAAGAAGAAAGCAAGGAGCAAGGTGTGGGGATAAGCACTTGAAGATCATATCGCTTCCGCTCACGCTTCAAAGGTATATCTTTGTAGCCACACTCTTTGATTATGTTAGTTGTAACATATTCACACTATCTTTAAACATATACTTCTATGAGCTAGTTTTATTGTGTAAGTTCTAACGATCAACGAGTTAGGGTTTTCTAGACATATGAACTATCGTAGTTCATTGTGTCTTGCAACCCCGGGATATTCCAACATGGTATCAGAGCTATATTACACGTTTAACATGTTCTAGAAGTGTTTAAAGTAGTACCATATAGTATATATGTCGATATATGAACCGTAGCCAATTTTTCGTTTCGGAAAACCCTCCCCGACAAACCAAGGATGCGCGTTTGTCTCGGCAAGACAAGGACGGGGGTATCCTGGAACGCGCACCCTCGGCATGCCCTGGACACGGCACGCGTTGGCCCGGAGCAGGGCTCGGCTTTCCTGGACGCGTCCTTGGACGCCCCTGGAAGCCCCCCCCCCCCCGCGCGTCCGCACGTTTTGTTCCCTGGACATCCCCTGTCCGCAGCCCCTGTCCCCGTTTGATCGTGGCTACATCGTGAGCTATGGCTCACGATGGAGCTCACGATGGACTATAACTTCGCCCGATGTTTTCGAAACAAAACGAATCGATTAAGTCCAAAGTCATTTGATGATTATGGACGTTTTCGGTTTGTTATGGGTGATTTAGAGATTGTTTTGGAAATAATCTTATAAGTTCAAAACATTCTTTGAGAAGTTTAAAATAGTTTAAAATTAGCATGTATGTCAAAGTGTTGATTTTATCCTATCGGTACTAATTAAATTGTTTAATTGAGTACCGAAAGGAAGTTTGTGGTTGAGTTATTATGAATTTCAAACCTTAAACTTATGCTAAGTCTCTTTGAATGTAATTGGGTTATTAGTTCAAAATGTTGAACTTATGGTAAAACTTCCGATAATTGGCTATGTTAGTTGTTGGACAACTAAAGGTTATGATATGCATATATGACTATGATTCACATTATTTGAATGTGAGTATGTGTGTGAGTTGTGTGTTGCTTGTGTGTTTTATTCCATTTCTAGCATGTTTATGTGTTTTATGTATAATGTGTTATACATATATAAACTGTAGTCTGAATGGAATGGGGATGTGATATGGCCTAGTATTTATTCGAAATACAGTCTGCGTACTGTTCTTGATATTCAAATACGACGCATGTGTCGTTTTAAATTATTGTATTGTTATTTCTTTTTCGCGGCGCATGTGCCATTTAATGCGAAAGTTGATTATGTAACAAGACATGAAGAGACGGACTTGGAGCATGGCGATGTCCAAGAAGACGGAGACCAAGGACTTAGTTTAGAACTAGTTAGACTAGTTTTATTTAATGTCTTTTAGGCCATATCACGTCCCTTTAAAGTGTTTATTATTCATGCCATATTTCATGCTTACATATATTTTCTTGAAGTATATGTATACCTTATGTGATATGCATGAAATGTGGATTACATGTTTAATCTAAACCCCTCCACGTAATAATTAAGTGTTTGCCAAACCTAAGTTCAAAGTTGTCAAACTTTCCTACGTTTCGGGTGGATCATCCCTAGATGGGCACTTTGATTCATAGGAATAGGAGGCAATGGGATTACATGTGCTACAGGTTAGCCCATCGAACCGGCAAATGTAATCCATCCCTTTATGGTGAACTAAGGTTGCTTAAAACGTGGCTACAGGTTAGCCCATCGAACCGGCCCGTTTGGCAAAGGAAGTCTATAGTGTCTTAAAACGACTAGTGATAGACGCCAAGAGTCATATATAATCATTGGATGATTGATATATGATAGTCTAGTAGAACTTAACCATGGATTGGACTATGAGGATGATTGCGTGTGCCGCTCATACCCAAGTCCGTAGGGTCTTGGTATACTTGTACACTTCGAGGGGTTGTTGGTACTCGTATTATTTTTTTTTCAAGCATGCTTTACTTGTATCGTATGTTTTACATATAAATTAAACTGAACGTCGTTTCATACTCGCATGTTTTAGATGGCAACTGCTAAGAAATTAACTTCAAACTCACTCCGATCTATACTTGAGAAGTGTAAACTCAATGGCAATAACTTCAACGACTGGTCTCGTAACTTGAGAATCGTTCTCAAGCACGAGAGAGTCGGATATGTTCTTAAGGAAGAACTTCCTCCTCCACCCCATGAGGATGCCGATGAGCTAGAACGTGGTGCATATGATGTACACGTGGACGATGCATTGGATGTCCAATGTCTCATGCTGGCCAACATGGAACCGAATCTTTAGATTCAGTTCGAAAATGTGGCAGCATATGACATGTACTGCAGACTGGAATAGATGTTCCAGAAGCGGGCAAGAAATGAGCGGTACGAAGCTGTTTGTGCCCTCATGGATTGCAAACTATCCAATGGTCAACAGGCCAGTCCTCATGTTCTCAAGATGATTGGGATCATCGAGAGACTTGAGTCTTTGGGAACTCAGTTTTCCAAGGATTTGGCTGTTGACATAATCCTCTGTTCCCTTCTTGACAAGTTTGGTAACTTTGTCATGAACTTCAACATGCATGACTTCGATAAGTCGTTGTCGGAGTTGCATAACATGATCAGCACGGCTGATACTGCGTTGAAGGGTGGGAAGAGCTCTACCCCTATTCCCTCTGTTCTGATGATTCAGAACAAGAAAGCCTTTAAGAAAGGCAAGGGGAAATGGAAGGGAAAGGCCAAGACTGGAACAGTCAAGGCCCAGACTTCCAAAACTCCGGCTAAAGGTCCTAAGGGGACTGACCAGTGTCATTATTGTAATACACCTGGTCACTGGAAGAGGAACTGCAAGAAGTACCTCGAAGATAAGAAGAGTGGGACTCTTCCGACAGGTATATTCGTTATTGAAGCTTTCATCACCTCCAATAACTCTACTTGGGTACTTGACTCAGGATGTGGTTCTCATATTTGTCGAAATATGGAGGTACTACATGACAGTAGAGCCCTTCGGAAGGGAGAGGTGGACTTGCGGGTAGGCAATGGAGTAAAGGTTGCTGCAGTTGCCGTGGGCAAGATAGATTTAAAACTACCATCCGGGATGGTCTTAGTTTTAAATAATGTATATTGTATTCCTACTATTTCTAGAAATATTATTTCCATATCTGTTTTGAACAATGATGGTTTTACCATCCTTATGGAAAGGAATATATGTTCTATTAATCGTGATGGTTTACTTTATGCAAAAGCTTCAAACCAAAATTTTCTTTTCATACTAGATGAGGACCATGAGGTATATAACGTAAATATTAAAAGGAACAAGCCTAACGACTTGAATCCTACCTACCTATGGCATTGCAGACTTGGTCATATAAATGAAAATCGCATCAAGAAACTCCACAAAAGTGGAATTATTGAGTCACTTGATTTTGAATCATATGACCAATGTGAATCATGCCTTTTGGGCAAGATGACCAAATCACCTTTCACTGGAACGAGTGAAAGGGCAAGTGATTTATTGGGGATAATACATACCGATGTATGTGGTCCAATGAACACTCCTGCAAGAGGTGGTTTTCCCTACTTCATTACCTTCACGGATGACTTTAGCCTTATGGCTATGTCTATCTAATGAAGCACAAGAGTGAAGCCTTTGAAAAGTTTAAAGAATTCCAAAATGAAGTAGAGAATCAACTCGGCAAGACTATTAAGACTCTTCGATCCGATCGAGGAGGCGAATATATAAGCCACGAGTTTGACGCTCATCTTAGAGATTGTGGAATTGTTTCACAACTCACACCGGCCGGAACACCACAGCATAATGGTGTGTCCGAAAGGAGGAATCGCACTCTGTTAGACAGTTTGCGATCCATGATGAGTCGAACCGACCTACATGTCAGCTTCTGGGGTTACGCGTTGCAAACTGCCGCACTTACCTTAAATAATTGTCCAACCAAGTCAGCTGAGAAAGTACCATATGAGATGTGGTTTGGGAAACGTCCCAAGATTAGCTTCCTCAGCGTTTGGGGTTGCTTGGCCTACGTCAAGAAATTGAACGTAGACAAGCTAGGCCCAAAGGCTGACTTGTGTCATTTCATTGGTTATCCAAAGGAAACCAAAGGGTATTATTTCTACCTTAAGCCAGAAAATAAGATTTTCGTGGCTAGGACAGCACATTTCCTTGAGAAAGAGTTCTTATCAGGAAATGTCAGAAATACGGTACAACTTGAAGAAGTTCAAGATGATGAGCCGAATGAGTTAATGAACTCATTCGACACGTTTAATGAGCAAGTTGAGTTGTCGAACTCAAGAAACTCATTGAATGAGAGAGATGGGTTATTGAACCCAAGTGTCTCATCAAATGAGCAAGTCGAGTTAACGAACTCGGCAGGCTCACTTCAGGAAGTAGATCCGCCATTCATGATGGATCCTATCTTGGACCCTAGATCCACGGTAGATGAAACTCCTGAAGAAGTACCGACCCTTAGGAAATCCAGTAGGACTCGTCATGTTCCCGATAGATGGTATGGGGAATCCTTCTTGATAGAAGACGACGAGCCTTATACTTATGGAGCCGCAATGAAAGGGCCAGATAGCGAGTCATGGCTTGAAGCCATGAAATCCGAGATAGACTCTATGTACCAGAATGATGTCTGGACATTGGTTCACTTACCCGAAGGTGCTAGACCTATCGAGTGTAAGTGGGTCTTTAAGAAAAAGCTTGATAAAGATGGAAATGTCCATGTTTACAAGGCTAGACTAGTGGCGAAGGGTTTCAAACAAATTCATGGTATTGACTATGATGAAACCTACTCACCGGTAGTCATGTTCAAGTCTATTCGGATCCTCTTAGCCATTGCCGCATATTATGACTATGAGATATGGCAAATGGATGTAAAGACCGCTTTCCTTAATGGAAACCTTGAGGAGGATGTGTACATGACACAACCTCCAGGCTTTACATGTCCAAAAGGACCGAAGAAGGTATGTAAGCTTCAGAGATCCATTTATGGACTCAAGCAAGCTTCTCGCAGTTGGAACCTCCGATTCAATGAAGCAATTAAAGAATTTGGCTTCATTCAGAATGAGGAGGATGCTTGTGTATACAAGAAGGTAAGTGGGAGCCACATTGCATTTATAGTCCTGTATGTAGATGACATACTGATCATTGGAAACAACAAACCACTCCTTGAGTCAGTCAAGAGATGGTTGTGTAAGTGTTTCTCGATGAAGGACTTAGGAGAGGCGCAGTATATCTTTGGAATCAAGATATATCGGGATCGAGCCAATAGGTTGATTGGCCTGAGACAGGACACTTATATTGATAAGGTTCTGAGACGATTCGATATGATCGATTCCAAAAAGGGAATACTGCCTATGACAACTGGCACTATTCTCGGCAAAAGTCAGTGCCCCACCACTGACGTCGAGAAGGAGAACATGAGTAGAGTCCCGTATGCTTCAGCCATAGGATCTATCATGTATGCCATGTTGTGCACTAGACCAGACGTATCGTACGCTCTGAGTCTGACCAGCCGATATCAAGCGAATCCAGGCAACAACCATTGGACCGCTGTGAAATCTATCCTTAAGTACTTGAGAAGGACTAAGGATATGTTTCTGGTATATGGCGGAGATGAGGAGTTGATTGCAAAAGGTTTTACCGATGCCAGTTTCCAAACCTATCGAGACGATTTTCGTTCTCAGACCGGGTTTGTGTTCTGCCTGAACGGTGGAGTCATCTGTTGGAAGAGTTCCAAGCAGGACACAGTTGCAGATTCTACTACGGAGGCCGAGTACATTGCAGCTTCTGAAGCAGCCAAGGAGGCATGTTGGCTTAAGAAGTTTATGACTGAGCTTGGGGTAGTTCCTAGCGCTGATGGTCCAATTGAGTTGTTATGTGATAACACTGGAGCCATAGCACATGCTAAGAACCCAGGGCTCATCATAAGTCCAAGCATGTCCTCAGGAAGTATCACCTCGTCCGTGAAATGTTCCAGAGAGGTGACATCAAAGTATCCAAAGTAGATACAGACGACAACGCAGCTGATCCCTTGACTAAACCATTGCCTCAGACCAAACATGAGTTCCATACTTCAGCTATTGGACTTAGACTTAGGTCCGAGTGGTCTTAGTCTTAGTGGGAGCTTTATTTCAGTTTATTTGATTTATATGTATGAAGTATACTTTTGTAAAACTCTTATTGTTGAATAAAAGTATTACTTCTTGTTTATTGATTGTCTATTCTTTTATAGCACTTGAATAAACAATTGAATATTTAATCATAGTTGTATGATAAATATTTTAATTCCCATGTAATCACGAGTTCTTGAAGAGGAGCCAATAAGTGTATTGGCTAAGGAACCCCTTTTTCAAGACAAGAACTGTGGTGATTACATTGTCCCTAGTGGTTTGTCCCAACGTTTTGGGAACGGACACAACCAAACTAGTGTGTAATGATTCGTTTGACTTTGTTTCTTAAGTCAAAAGGATGGTCCAAATCATTACATGGGTTCATTGTCAAGAGAGTCTTGACATGGTACTGGACAGTGACCGTTGTGAAATTATAGAAGAGATCTTGTGTCCTATATTTCACACGAGCCATATGATAGAGGTTTTGAGACCTACATGCATATCATTCTCATGCTACGTGAGCATGAGGCTTTGACTACTTCCGGACCCATTCGTTATTGGTGGTAATGGGGTACGTTGGGTCTTATGTGAATGTAGTGGTGAGATGATCGGTGATGCATTGGTAGGGTCTTTGTCCACCCTGGTATACAGGGAAGGTTTTTCCTGGCCACTCGGAGAGTGAGTCTTACTTATGAATTCACCCGTTATGAACGGGAGTGAGACTATCTCGTGTTCCGAGAAATTATGTCATAGGAGTTGGCGACACGCTTTTTTGCTTTAGCCTATGACGAAAACCGAGGACAAAGGGAATCATGTGACAAGGATGCAAGTGTACATCCAAGACATTGGTAATAGTCCAAGGGCAAGTGGGAGTGTTGGAAATTGATGTGTCAATCACCTCAATTAGTGCCCGTGAACTATATCATCTATATATACGGTTCAACAACCGATAGTTATCTGAACTATCAGTAGTCTCACCCGAGATAATGCCGGGGGTCATCGAATGGCAGACTAGGCTCTCACGATGATCTTCGGGATTCGTGTATACGGTCTTATACGTTGAATCCCGATGCCTTCGTTACTCGGGCTATGAGGTCACACACGTAACAATTACCGAAGATACTTTCGAGTAGTGACCCGAAAGTGAATAAGGGATTTGATCCATATTGAGGAATTTCGGTTCGTTCGAGATCGTGTCCCGACCGAACCGATGGTGCGCCAAGAATTGGTTCCGGACACACCATTTGGGGTTTATGTATATATATATATGTGAGATATATATATATATTATTATTTATTGAAATGATTTAATTAATTAATGAATTAATTAAATAAGATATGATTTAATTAATTAATTAAGATTAATTAATTCCATCATCATGAATGGTTGACATTTTGGTGGCTACTTTATGCCTTGGGAAGGCTTTGTAAGTCTTGGGAAGAACTCTTGTAAGAGAATCTTCCATGGACCAAGAGGCATTAACCATATGGATGCTTAATGTGTTTGTTTAGTGTATAATGTGTTTCATCATCCATTCTATATCATAAGATGATATAGAATGGGTAGAGTATTAAGCTAAGTCATCACACAACTCTTCTTAGAGAACACAAACAAACACACACACTTCATCTTCAAACCCTCTAGCAAAACTCTAAGTGTTAGAGTATAGAAATTGTTCTATAGTTTGCTATAGTAGTTAGACTACACACTCCTCAATAACACACACTAGTCCAAGTGTGTCTTATTGCTATCTAAGGTATTGGTGTGGACTATTTCATAGTAGTTCCATATCACCTTGGTAATAGAAATTTCTTCAAGAAGAAAGCAAGGAGCAAGGTGTGGGGATAAGCACTTGAAGATCATATCGCTTCCGCTCACGCTTCAAAGGTATATCTTTGTAGCCACACTCTTTGATTATGTTAGTTGTAACATATTCACACTATCTTTAAACATATACTTCTATGAGCTAGTTTTATTGTGTAAGTTCTAACGATCAACAAGTTAGGGTTTTCTAGACATATGAACTATCGTAGTTCATTGTGTCTTGCAACCCCGGGATATTCCAACAAAGTGCTCATTATATTGTGTTTTAAGAGCCTGATTGGATATTAATTAATATTACTTTTAGTTAATGAGATATAATTTGCACTTATTTTCATCTTATTAGAGTTTCCGGCAATTATTGACTAAAGTGAAGATATCGATGATTTAATCAGTGATATTAGACAGCTTGCTAAAGTAATATCAGTGATGATCCAAGAAGAGTAAGCGAGCCCAGATTCAGAGAAACCCATGCCATGTCTATAAAAACAAGAATATTAGGTTTTCATGAGGGATTCTAGTGTTCCACCTAGACTTAAACAAACTGGGCCGAATATCCCGGGCCTGTTAAGGGAAGGCCTGGCCCAACAGGAAGTCCGCACCGGCCAAACCGTTTCTAACGCGCCGGCCCGGGCCGCCCCTTAAGGATTTTCAGGCCCCTTAACTGACGGGGCTACCTGGCTCACACGGTATACTGTGTTCATGTAACTGGTATACCGTGTATCAGAATGTATGTTGGTCCTTTATTTTACAAGAAATTCATAGATAATAATTAATAGCTAATAATTAAAAATGTAAAGATTATATTATTATTATTTATATAATGAACCTAATATTAAACTCGTGCGGGTTTCATATTTACATTTGTTAAAAAATGATAAATCCCTAATAACTAGTTTCTCGCAGCCATTCATCTCATACGTGTGGACGTTAAACACAATACACGAATGACGATGACTTTTTTCGTGATCATAGTCGAAGGTCACAAAGTTGGCCGACATCATCGGCATTTTCATCATGAATTCGAACCATCCTTTAGCAAGGTACAATTCATCATCGTAGACCGTTAAGTTGACGTCAAAGTGTCGCTCGTCAGAATAGAGCTTGCACGGACCCATAAGCGATAGTTGACATTTTTTAATAAAATATATAGGTTAGAAACAATGAAATCTGTATTAGGTAGTTCTTTACCCTTTAATCATTGTCATGGTTGATGTTTTAGTAATTGGATCCAAAACGCCATAACTGTCGTGCTTAAACGTATTCCTCGTAGTACATTAAGAAGCGATGCATTCAAATATTTTAAAAATGAAAAAACTCTACTAAGTGCAATGCTTGCAAATTTGCAATGGAAAGTTTGTTTAACTAGTGATATTGGTGCATTTGATGATTTTGATATATTATGTGTAACATGTCATTGGGTAGATAAGGAATGGGTGTTACAAAGAAGGATTATATATTTTAGATCAATTGCTAAACATAATAATGTGCAAATTACCGAAGGAGTCATTCATTGTGCTTAAGAATACAATTATTTTTAAAAAATAGCTTCTATTTCTTTTGATAATGCATCCGTTAATAATGTAGCCATTGAATCACTTAAAAATGGAAAGTAAACCGGACTTTGATAAACTTTTCCATGTAAGATGTTTATGGCATATAATTCAATTACTTGCTCATCGTCATATTGATATGATTACGAGTGAGTCTATTACACCTATTAAAAGGGTCGTGCTTTTAGTGGTCAATGCAGGGGGAGTAAGAAAACATGAATACAAGAAAATTGTTGTTAGTACCGATAAGAAGTACAAAAAATTACTTTTAGATGGTGATACAAGATGGAATTCGACCTGTGATCTTTTGCTTTGTGCTTATATGTATAAGACTGCTAGTCAACTTTCGCATATTCATGCTATGATGGTTTGGTGCATTCTAAATCGTTAAAAACTTTATGTGCCTACATTGACGCTAACACATATGAATTTTCAAATGGATAAGACAGAGTGTCCCGTTGAAAGGTTGCAAACCTACTCAGTTTATAAGAACTTCCCGGACCATCTAGCAGAATTATGGAATGCCAATGGATGCATAGCCCCCCCTCCCCCCCCCCCAACCAATTTGTGGGCGACGATCAATTGGCTATTGAATCGACACCCTATTAGCAACACACCGGCGCCGGGGCATCTTCCTCCTTTGCACAACCCGGGCAAACAGATAGGGAAATATTGGAGTATTTATGCGGAAACATGGCGGCGATTAAAGTCGATGTGGATGGGATTAAAGGCGACGTGTCGGTGATGAAGGCCAACATGGGGTTGATGCAGAATCATATGTAGTGGTTGGTCAATGATCAGAAGGTCGTCTTGAAGAAAGTTCTTTGGCTCACGAACAAGATTGAACAAAACACATTTCGGCGGCATTAGGAGAACGAAAATGATGTTGATAATGACGATGAGGAGAATGAAGATGATGAGGAGCAGGAAGATGAAGATAATGATGCTTAGTTGTCGTTTTATTTCATGGTTTATGTCAAACTTATGTTTTCTTTCATGGTTTATTACGAACGTATGTTTTATTCGATTCGTTATTCCGAACTTATGTTGTATTTAGAGTTTGGGACTTATGTTATATTGTATATTTTGGTTGATGTATGAAGTTGTATTTGATTGAGATTTTGGGATCTACTGTCTACTGCACACGGTATACCATGTGTACCGGGCCGGGCCTAAAGCCCGGCGACTTCTTAGGGGGGCGGGCCTGGGGCCTAACCCAAGTGCCCGTATTCGGCCCCTTAAAAATTGGTCTCGCCCGGACTAACGGCCTGGTCCGTCGGACGGCCCGCTTGGACCTGGTTAGTTTAACACGTCTAGTTCCAGCAATAGAAAATAGAGACCTTCTGTGGCAATTAGAAGACTTTCTGCTAGAATTTTGGTTCAATTTTATTTCAGTTTTAGTTTATTGTTCAGGTTGATTTCAATTCAGTTTTTTACGTTTATTTTTATTTTCTACCATGAACTAAACATATTATTGGCTGGGTCCATAATGTAGTTGGGTTTGACATCTTGACTTATTTTGGAGTAAACTTCTTTTCTACGTTCATAATTCTGATTATTGTTCTTAATTACTTTTTAATATCCTAAAATTAATATTAAATTTTTTGTATAAATGACTTGCGACTAGATAGCGTAGCCATTTAGGAATGGAAAATCAGAACACGTGTTTCAATTACGATAGAGATATAGGTATTGCCACACGCAAGTTCTAGACTTTTATGCTTTATCCGATTGAATATTTTAAACTATCATAGAGATATAGTTAGTTTCTTGGCAAATCGAGTTTATATTGCTCGAGAGTGAATATTAATATTTTAGAATCCTCTTGTTCTGAACAAATAAGTTACTCCATTGTTAATTAGATTTGATTGTCCCTCGAAATTGTGTATCCTAACCATTCTTCTCATATTAAGTAAATCTTGTAAAGTGCATTTAGTTGTGTCATTTTAATTCTATAGTTAATTTAGTTAAGTACTTTAGATTAAATAATTCCAACATTAATCATAGTTAATTAAGGATAAAAAATGTAACTAGTACTTCTTATATTGGATTTCGTGGAGATGATACTCTTCTTTTATACTATATATCTTGACACGACCCAGATTCGACCCGGAACACTAAAAATCGGGTTGTCAAGTTGGCGCCTTTTTCCGATTTTCATTGGTAATAATATTAGTTTAAATTCGGTTCCTTAATTTAGCTAGTTTCTTGTTTTTGTTCTATTACAATTATTCTTGTAGTGTAGGACCCGCTCGCATCATTTTGGAGAATTGTTATTTGATCCAGAGATTGAAAAGACTGCTAGGAAACAAAGTTCAGATACCATAAGAAGAAAAATAGAGAGTTCTTGCATAATGACCAACAATAACCAAGCGCCGGTTCATAATATTGTCCCAGTGGGTAATACGATAGTATTGATCCAATCCTCAGATGATTCTGCTTGACTATGACACACCTACTTTGGAGGGATTTAGCTGCTCACATGGTCAGACGACCCCTAATCCAGGCCAAGAGTTTTCAATTGGAGCCTGGATTCGTTCAACATGCCAAAAATGATATACAATTAAGTGGTTTGGGTCATGAAGATCCCAATGAGCACTTGCTAAGGTTGATGGAGATCGCTGCTACTAGCGAATGGTGTCCCAGTTGAATCTATCAATCTTATGCTCTTTTCCTTTTCTCTCTCTGGTAGTGCAAAGGAGTGGTGGAACGCTCAGAACCACTTGACTATGACTACATGGGAGCAAGTATTGCAACAGTTTTTTGGCAAGTTCTTTCATAGCATCTAAGACCACCAAGTTGAAGAATGAAATCCTATGCTTTGAACAAGATGATGATGAGATGATAGGCCAAGCTTGGGAAAGGTTTCAAGGATTGTTGAGAAAATACCCCAATCATAGCTTAAACATAACATATTTGGTACATATCTTTCACAATAGGTTGACACCAAGTACCAAGAATCCAAGACACTGTTGGATGTCTCTGCTGGAGGTGCTTTTCACAGAAAGACACCTGATGAAGCTTACTTCTTCTTGGAAGAACTATCTGCTCATCAATACCAATCTCATCATCGAGGCCCCACTAAACGAGTTACAGGGATAGTTGAGATCGATGAAGAAACTAAACTCGAAGCCCAATTTGCTTCTTTGACCATTGAGAGGGACCAACTGTGTAATGCACAACGAGCACATAGTGTGGTTTTACTGTGTACCATGTGTGGTGGGGGTCATGAGACCATCAATTGTCCAGGCGACACTCCAGAGCAAGTACAACATGCTAACAATTTTAACAGACCACATAATGGAGCTTTCTCCAACAACTACAATAATAACAGGAGGAACCACCCCAACTTGGCTAGGAGCAACAACCAAAATATTCTAAGGTACCAGGTTGTCAGGAGCAGTAAAAATTTCATAAGCCTGAAGACTACCGATTTGATAAACTTGAAAGGTTATTGACTCAACTAGTTGAGAAAGACTAGAATCAAAAGGTATCTCTAAGGAATCAGCAGGCATGTATAAGGAATCTTGAGCGACAAATGGGACAGTTAGTAGAAGATATGAATAACAAAATAGTGGGTTCCGTCCCAAGCAACACCGATAAGAACGCTCGGGAACATGTTCCAAGTTCCGAAGGTCCCCATTCACTCTATTCAGGGGATAGAGGAGGTCAAAAGACAGTCCAGGAGGAAATATGAAACAATTATTATGTATCTCGAGTGTTAACGGGCATCACAATGAGGTTGCAACAAGTTCACCTACCTCTCTAGGTCCTTCCCACCCTGCCCCACCTGAGGCATCAAGATTGGATAGCACCCGTCTGCCTAACATGCCTAAACTTCATGTCAATATGAGCCCTAATTAGCACATCTCAACACTCACTATGTTGAGAGTTAATCGAATAGCCTAGTGAAAAATGCTCTCGCTAGTGACCAGAAGGTCATGGGTTCGAATCTCACCTCATCGCTAATTTACAAAAAAAAAACACTCACTATGTTGAAAGATTCCACTGTGACCACGAAGCAAACAGACTCAAACCGGAAGACAGAGAAGAAGGTTAACAACTTAAAATACGGAGAATTTCTCCTCATATCATTCCTACACATGTTATGCCCAGTCCCTTTCCCGCAAAGGCTTAAAAAGAAAAATGTTGATCCTCAGTTCTCCAAATTTCTTGATATATTCAAAAAATTGCATATCAACATTCCTTTCGCAAAGGCCCTTGAATAGATGACCAATTATGCTAAATTTATGAAGGATCTTTTGTCTAAGAGGAGGAAGTTTGTGGAGAATGAAATTGTGATGGTAATTGAGGAGTGCTCTACCATAGTCCATCAGAAATTACCTCAAAAGCTTAAGGATCCAGATAGTTCTACTATTCCTTGTGCTTCTGTGGCATTAGTTTTAATTTATTGTTCAGGATGATTTCAATTGAGTTATTGCATTTATTTTTATTTTCTAGCATGAACTAAACATATTATTGGTTGGGACCATGACGTAGTTGGATTTGACAAACTTATATATTCAACAATTGGGCTGATGTGTATATGTTTGTTAGGAGCTTGACTATTTTACGAGAGCTGAGAAACTATCATTTTTTAATGTGTTTAACTTTTTCACTCCCAATAATAGTTTTTAAGGCAACTGATGTGAGTACTCTAAAGCTTCAACCTCATACGGAATCACTCGAGATGTCATGATAGATCAATATGTGCAAGCATTAATTTGAGCTTTATCATTCTCTTTCCAGTTATGTGTGTGATTCTATTTTTCGTTCTTTTTTCTTCAACTTCATATTCATTCCGTTCTTTTATATTCATTTTTCAAGCTATTTGAACTGTTCAAATTTTAGGCTAGGACAAAATGCGTGTAAAGTTGCTTCTCAGGTATTTGGACTTAGTAAGGCTATGTACAATGGTTGAAGTATTCAACACCCTCTTTTTCAATTTCCAACACTCTACATCATCTTCTCTTTCTTCCACATAATAATTCAACACCCATTTAAATTTTATACTCTACAATGGTTTTATTTAAAAAATATTCAACACTCTTTCAAAAAATACAACAACCAATAACAATACACTACATATCCATCTTCTCCATACATTTTCAACACTATTGCATGGTGATGTGACTAGTGGGCTCCACTTTCTTTTCTTCAACATGTTGAATAAATTCAACACCCTAAAAATTCAACACCCAATTCAACACCCCATTGTATGCTTTCAACAGTTGAATATTTTTTTTCAACACCCCATTGTAGATAGTCTAATGAGATAACTAGAGGACGTGAATTTCTTAATAGTGTGTCCAGTATGAAACTTTTAGTTAGTGCTAAGAGTACACAACTTTTCACCTCCTTTTTGTTCAAGATGAAGGGATTATTAGTTTCAATAGGAGATATTTAGGGTGATTATCTTTCTTACCAATTTTGCAAGGATTGTTCAATGATTTCTTATTTATTACTCTTTTCATTTTAATATATAGTCATACTGATTTTGTTGCAAAAGCTAGTGCCCATATTCATTGGTAGAATGGAAGGAATGATTCACAAAGCATCTAAGACTTCAAGCAAGGGTTCCCATCTGTTTTGGCCGAAAAGGAAGATGATGGACTTGTATCTATCCGAGCCTCGAGTAGTGGGCCGAGGATAGGGCCTTGTCCAACTGATGTCTCAGAGTCAGGTATAACCTTGAATAACCTAGTGGAGATGGTCCTCTTTCCTGAAGGGCGCGCCTTTGGAGCCAGCGATCCTTCCTGAGAGCTTCGGCTACACCTGAAAGCGTGACCGTTTCCGGTCACAGACACTCCGATGCCTAAGATAGTACGGGATCCGGCGAGTGTCTAAGTACAAAATGCTATTAATGAAGTAAAAATAACGTACCGTCCTTGACTGACTTTGTCCCCTATATATAGGTATAGGAGAGAGAAAGATAGTACCTGTACGGTTGGATGTGAGACATGTGTCCTTCATCAAGGGTACTTGTTGTACCGATGGGCTTGGAGAGGGCGCCCAGAGGAGAGGTGTGATCCAGACTGGAACTGGACTCGTCTTCTGGACTAGCCCTGAGAGAGGTCTTGTTGAAGTAGAGCCCCTTTGATGAGCTCCTGGGGCCGAGCCCTATTGTCTAGGTCGAGGCCCAGGAGACACATCTTCTTAGGGTTACATCAGAAGATAAAGTGAGATGGTTTGGTGGGGCTGAGCATCATTCTGGTGTTGTATGGGACTCTTTTAGCTCTGTTCCAGATAAGGTGTGGTGGTGGAGATTGGTGTGGTCAAAGGGCATGTGCCGAAGTTCAATTTTATTAGTTGGATGTTGATGTTGAGAAAGCTTCCTACAAAGGACAAGCTGAAGAGCAGGAGTATTATTGATCAGGATAACGGAAATTGTTGATGTACTTGCGTGATGATTTTCATGTCCCCATGAGTTGGGAGGAGGAGGCTAGGTGGATCATCACCAAGGGCATTGGTCGTAGCTTCTTGGGTAAATTGCGTAGATTGAGCTTCACGACGACAACTTATCACAATTGTAGTGTTAGTGATTAGAGAGGTATAAAGCATTTCATTGTAATTCCTTCTACATCAATAAAATGAGGTTTTACAAAAAAAAAACATATAGAATACGTTTTTATTTTTGTGTGTCCAACTATGACAGTGAATTATTTATTATTCTTACTTAAAAATATAAAAATTAATATTGAAGAATATTTTTATAAAAGTAATTATTTATAAGATTTTATATTGTTTTAGTCATTGTTAAGCACAATAAAACACATAAAAATAAAAAGGTATAATTTTTTGAAATGGAGTGAGTATAACACAAAGAAATACGTGGAGATAAAGCAACCTGTAACGCCCCACCCCGGAACACTAGGTAGGAACGTTATTTGATTTGATGGACTGGCCTCACAAACCACCATGGGTCTTTCCAGCACGTTTTGTCCTCACTCACGTGCTCACTAGTACATTTCCCAGTGGGTCACCCATCCTAGAATTACCCCTGGTCAAGCACGCTTAACTTTGGAGTTATTCTGAGTTAGGCTACCGAAAAGAAGATGCATCTTGATGGTATGAGTAGTACCAATCAAATCATATCAAAAATATCACATCGCCCACTTTGGGCTGGGTTTTACACAACCTATCAAAGAACTCCACATTGTGCATAGGCTTGTAAAAAGCTCGATTCATGGCTCGGCTCGGAATTTCAAACGTAGAGCCTAACCTTAATTTCTATTATTTGACGAGCCAAATCTAACGGTTAAAGACCCTATATTTTTTCATTCCCAAAACTAACAACAAAGATTATATGGGGTGTTTAATTACAAAATAAAACTTTAGAGGTTAAAGGGTAATTTACCCTAAATCATCTCTTGAGAATTCCAAATGTCGCCTCTCGTTCATGTCTTTAGAATTCCAAATACCGCCTCTCGGTCCCTAACCCCCCCCCCCCCCCCCCCCCGCACAGACACCCCATGAATCCATGTCCATTAGAGTTCAGACCACCACGGAGTAATAGATTCGACGCCAACAACCTCCAGTTCTTTCATGTTCAACAAAGACGATGAATATGATGAAACCTAGTCCAAGCTTTCCCTTCCCCGCCACCGATGCAATCCAAAGACGCCAAGACAACTAGCATAACCTTTAATCAAAGTTTTAATTACATTTTTTGTGGTAGATGTGCTCGATTTAGTTTCAAAATGCTTTGTTTTATCACTTTCGAATCAAGCATTTTCGACATTCAACTCGTTCGAGCCGAACCCCGAGCCGAAGATTAACTAGAAAATGAGCCTCGGTCTCGAGCCGAGCTTTTCGTTTCGAGGCTTATAGATCCTGAAATGTGCGAGTCGCGCTCGAACCATCCGATATTTGATGTGGTTTGGGTAGTTTACAGCACTATTTGAGCCATCTAACTTTTTGTAGAGCAATACGTATATTTATTTGATGTGCCATCGAATTTTGTTGTTCTACTTTTGTATTTGGCATTTTTTTCTTTTTCATCAATACTTTTTATGTTTACAAATCTATATATAGATAATATGTTTGTTTGATTTAGACAAAAACAAAATTTTTGATTTCCTTTTGTTCCTTCTATTTCCTTAGATTATCTCTCATAGGAGATAATTTATCTCTCCAATATTTAATGCCGCATTACATTATTTCTTTTTCACATCATCAAATATTTCCAGTTATTCCTTTTTCACATCATAAAATATCTCCAATTATTCCATTTTTTCTCACTTCCAGATCATTTTCTCTTCCTTCTACATCATTAACATATAGCTTACTATATATTCATTCTCTCTTCTTATTTTATATATATTGTTCAAATTTTATTACTAAGCATACTTTATGTATACGAAATATAAAATATGAAGGATTTTTATCATTTTAACTTTGATTTATAAAATAATTGGAGAAAGTAGTAAAAAAGTTGGATCAAATAGAGACCTATAAAATTGGATAAAATTGTTGTCCAAGTATAACAAAGCTAGTTTTATATATAGATCTAAAAACATAAAAAATATTGATGTGCAAATAATAATTAAATTCTAAATTTGTCAAAAGACATCAATTAAAAAAATGTATAAAATAAAATGGGTAAATTGCCCTGCCAAATTTCTTGCCATGCTACCTCACTCATTCCCTTTTCTTAGAATAATCTCAAGATTATTCACTAATTCTCATTAAATGGGTATATTTTTTTTCCTCCCTTTATCTTCTATTGGAGGTATATAGTCTTTGTTGAAGTATGAGAATTGGGAACAGTTTTTCTCATTCGCAATTAAACTGTAATATGTCAAGTACAGGTGTATTGTAGGTGGTTTGGAAAATGAGGTGATCAGGTGATATGCCAACTATAGGTGTATTGCATGTGGTTTGCAAAATGATAAGTGCAAAGTGAAGTGATAAGTATTGAACCACTTGGATGGTTCGTAAAGTATGTGGTTTGCAAAAGCAGGATATGTGCAAACTGAGTTGAACCAAATGTTAATCCAACTGGATGGGTTTACATTTCAGTTCAATCTAAGGTCCAGGGGGAGGATTGAATGGAAGATATTTTTCATATAGCAAAATATCTTTGATTATGTCAAGACCGAACATCAAGGAGGCTTGACTGAAAGGATCAAGCATGATCATGTTGATTGATATACAAGCTGATTTGAATCAAAAAATTAATTGATTATGTCAATACAAATCGATATTGAGTGATTTGATTATGTAGAAGATTTGATTGGCATTGAACTAGAAAGTATGTCCAATCTTAGAAGAATAAGGGAACAATATCAAACCAATCAATCAATACGTGATATGTGCTAAGAAGCAAATTTAGGAATGAAGATACCAAGTGATGCGTCAAGGAAGGCTCTTGGATATGTCAAGTCCGTGATTGAGGGGGGGCTTGACAGAAAGACTTAGAAAATGAATGGAAGAAGCAATCAATCAAGCAATGCTCTCGAGAAGAGATCACCTTGGTCCTCAAGCAATGCTCTAACTAAGGAGGCCTATTTTTCACTCGGTCATTTGCTTATATAAAGCAAGGAAGAATGAAAGAATAGATACCGAATTCTTAAGCTTAAAAGCTCATTCGTTTCTTGCGGAGAAGTAAGTGTGTTATAGGCTAGGTTGTCATCTAGGAGATCTTTCTCTCCTAGCTTGTTTGTCAGGTTGTTAACTCACTTTGAGTTATCAACCCTGAGTTGTTCTACAAACTCTACATATATAAGAGTCAGTTACATCAGGATGATTGTTGACTTAAGAATAGGATTCTGTTTTGATGAAGAGTCGAGTCAAGGACGTGTGATATAAGTCCCTTCTTGTAAACGATCTTTTCATTAGTGAACTCTTTCTTGGGTGTGTTCACCCCCAGACGTAGGTACCTTTAGTGCTGAATTGGGTTAACATTTTTGTTTGCTATTTACTTTACAATATCCTTATGGTTAATCCTTCTGTGTTTAACAATTGATATACCAATTGTAGATAATCATAGACTCACAATTTCATTCTTTCAAATATTTTCGGTTGAAGATGGTCTTAAGAGGAAATGACATGGAAGAATGATAAAATGGAATAACTTATTTAAATGTCTCTTATTATGGAGTGCGGAGATGTTTGGAAGATAAATTGAGATATTTGATGATATGATGGAAGAAATATAATTTCCCTATAAATATTTAGGAAATGAACTATCTCCTATTGGATATGGTCTTAGCTAGACTCAATTAGAGTGTTTCAATTTAATATGTTTAAAAAGTTGAATCACACACAAAATTGTTCTTATTACTACTTGGACGAACAAAGACACATAGTAGTAAATTATGGTCAAGCAATAAACAACTTGGTAATCCAGTTTAGTACCAATGCAGGACCTAAGTTTGGGGACAACATGCACAAGGGAAAAATCCATTATATGAAAAATGGTCTTATTTGTATGGCCCACATTCTTTACCCTTAACTTAGATTCTTCTATAGTGTCCCTATTTTTTTTTCTCTACATATCAACATCCTCTCGATGTTTGACGTTTACAATGTGTGTGAAAATATAAAAGGCTTAGTGTTGTTCTAACATCAGGGGCGGATTGAGGGGGTGGTCCAAGTATGCACTGGACCACCCCTAATTACAAGAAGTCTTCTGTCCCAGATGGTTAAGGTGCTAATCTTTCATAGTGGCCACCCGTGTTCGAAACTTAGCATTGCTACTTTTCCATCTTTTTTTATATATTGCAAAAGGACTAAGTTAATAATAGTACACGCCTTGCTTTCATGTTCTTCTTTTATTATTATTATCATATATCTTCATTATTTACAAATATTGAAAACTAATACATATGTACATTACGAAAAATTAACAAGTGGTGAAGCCATTACTTAGACACAATGGAGCCTTATCAGAACAATGATCTTTTTTGAATTGATGTTCAAATTGGTTTTGATTAATAAAATTGTATAATTACTCTTGAAACTTTCTTGTCTAAATGTTAATCATAGTTAGATTAACTTAGTTTTGATTAAGTCAATTGTGTATGTTTCAAATATAAGTATAAAATCACTTAAAAATTTTGAAACTTTCTTGTAGAAATTTTGATGTGTATATTTATTCAAGTGTTTGACGATTTGGAAGATGCTATTTAAGGGTAAAATCACTTAAAGATGCTCTTGATATTTGCGGTTGTATGATTAGAGTTTGTTGATTAAGTGATGAGTTTTATGTAAGATGTTGAGGTATTTTCATCTAAACCGAATATATTGAACCAAACGTGTTCATTCAATTTTCATATAATATTTTTATTGATCATTTGTTTCTTTTGTATTTTAAATCATGAAGGGACCACCCTAAAATTTGATCTGAATCCGCCCCTGTCTAACATGATAATACAACAATTGTACATTCAGTTTAAGATAACTAACAAGGTCTCTTAACAAAAAGTAACCTAGCTGCTCAATTCTCACAAAACAATATAAGGTGCATGTTTTATGTATTTCGGATAGTCTTAACCCTACCCCATAAGCCCGTAGAATATAATAGGGTTGACTTATATTAATGTTACCTAGAAATATTGGTGTTCAATATTGTATTGAGAAGAACAACTATTATTATCATCAATAGAAGATCTCCCTCTATATTTCTATATTTCTATTATTGATGATAATAATAGTTGTCGTTCTGAATACAATATTGAACACCTATATTTCTAGGTAATATTAATATAACCCTAACCCTATTATATTCTACGGGCTTATGGGATAGGGTTGTCCATTAGCCTAACAAGGTATAAAGAATAAGGAAATATTCTTCTTTAATAAAAACGTATTCCTGATTTGGTAACTAGGGAATCACCCATATCATTCTTGCTTTCTTGATCTATTGTCTTTTCCTGAAGAATAATAAATGGCTGGCGATATTACCAGAGCAATTTTGATTCTGCCAGATCAAAGTTTGAACATTTTCCTATTTTAACCTTTTAAGTCAACTATTTTATTTTATCATTAGGATTTACTATTTAATAATTTATTGCAAGTAAGGTTAATTTTGAAAATCAGCAATAATGAACACATTCCATATTATATATGCATCTTTAATATTAATAAATCATTATTATTGTTCTCTTGGTCTAATATAAATTAATTATCCTTGAAGGAAGAAATTTGCAAAATATTTTTTATTTTAAGTGAAAATAAAAACAACACACATTAGTATGTAAGATCTTCAATATTTGAAACTGTTGTTGAAGATAAAGAATTTGGGGAATTAATATCGAAGTTATATGATAATTATCATCTTTGGTCAATTGGAGAAAATTTACGTGCTCAAGATAAATTGTATGAGATCGTTGATGAGTCAGATCCAATGCTTTATGAACCCAATATTCAACAGAGAAAAGGACGACCAAAGAAAAAAAAAGTTCAACCAAAATAAATTCTTCACAATTTGAAATCGTAGAAAAGATCTGCAAATGTTCTCTTCCTTTCAAGATATGCAATGTGTTTATTTATTGTTGATTTTTTAAAATTGACTCTAATTGCAAGAAAATAGTAAATATTAATGATATAATGAAATAGTTGACTTAAAAGGTTAAAATAAAAACATACTCAAACTTTGTTCTGGCGGAATCAAAATTACTCTGGCAATATCGTCACCCATAATAAATTACTATAAGTGGTATCTTGAGTTCTAACAAATGTATCTGGATATTATCGAACCGATTGTTTTAATATCCACTTTAATTTATAAAATATATCATCATTAATTACTCATCACATCCTTAATTATAATAAAATATTATAACAGTTGGTCTTTTTTTACTAGTATATTAACAAATGCCAATTGAATACACGTCATATATAGATAGTACAATAATCAGTCCAATTATTATTAGTTAACCAAATCATATCGCTGACCTGTGAACATAATTGTTTCTGGTCGTGGATATATGACCTTTTTGTTATCTATATACTAATAAACTTAAGTAATTGGTTTATATAATTGATAAAATGCTTGACTACTTTAAGGGCGGATCTACCGATTTGGAGTGATACTTTGAAATATGTACTAAATCGATATTAATTATATTTCATTTTTTCAATCTCAAGTCTGGCCAAGTTGCACAAAGAAGATGAATTTTCGAAAGTAGAAGCATTTCCCATCGAAACATACTTTAAAAATGATGATTACATCTATTTCCAACTCCAAAAATATCAAATAATCAACTAAATCAAAGATAATCAATCGTATCCAACTAAGTTTCTAACGAATTCGACCAAGTTCACTGAAGAACCCATCTTTTAACACCAGAAAAACTTCGAAGCAAAGAAAACATATAAATACTTTATAATAAAATTAATATACGACAATATATACTTGTAAAAGCAATTTGAATAGCTTAACATATAAAATCATATATTTACTTTATAATAAATTTTTAATTTTCAGGTTTGGCTCCTCAAAACAACCATTGGACGAAATAAAGTAAGCCTGGTCCACGAAGAATTCAAAGATAATCCACACGCCCACAACTCTTATAGTATAACTTAATCATCCCAACAAATATCGATCTTGAAGACCTACACTTTTCAATTCTCAGTTTTCTCCACCTTGAACACAATGGGATTCGAAGCTTTTTCAAAGATTCGAAGGGTACAAGATGAAAAAATTGTTTTCTTTTCAAAAAAGAGGTCGTTCTGATGAACCACTATGAACACAATGGGATCCGCCCCTGGACTACTCTATCGGCTTTCGACAAGAGAGAAGCAGACTGTTGAATATTAGGAAGCTGATGAGTATACTGTTCTTCCATAAAGATTTTGAATAGGTCTTGCATTCTCTTCGAATCCCTGAATTCAAACAATAATAATTTGGTAAAAAGGATGTAATAAATTGGCCGTAATAATCGGTGTAGTTGCAAGTTCTGTTTACGAGATAATTGATAAAATTGTCATTTATAATGGAATAAAATTGTAGAATTTTCTATCAAAAATGTCACTATAGTTGTTTAGTTAAGTGATACAAACGTTATACATTAATTCTCAAACTAACATTTCACCTAAATTTTACCACTTAAAATTTCACTTTACAAAATTTTTATATTTTTTTCTCAAACTCTTAAATATTAAGATTTAACGAAAACGTTAGCTTGGAGAAAATGAAACATTATTGTGCCACTTATGTGAATAAACTATTAGCATAATTTCTACACAAACTTGTTGTACACAAAAATATATACTATGCGACTTAGAAAAATTAAAATAGTAATCAAGAAAAATAGAGTATAAGAATAAGCTTACACATATCGTTATGATAAAGGAAGAATAACTATTAACTTACGAGAATTATAATAATTTATTGGACATTATTTTATGACAAATTGTAATAGATTAAATAAATGGGAGAAATTATATTTTATTTATCACAAGGTTAACTAAAATGTGTAATGAAATTGGACTATTAAAATGTGAGACACTTACCTTATGAACTGCGCCCTTTAGAGCATTCACTTGTTCAGCTGAGACTGTTTTTACCTGTAATATTATTTACCATATATATATATTATCAAATTGCATTCTATTTATGATAAAATCTAAGGCTAAACAGATGGTAGAAATGTAATTAGCATCTTTCATTCTCTCATGGACGATAAAATTTAAGGGTATATGAACGACAACAAGATTAATGTCTTTAAAGAAGTTCTCGTTTAGCTCGATATAAGGGGATTGGGGTGTGGGATATTATGCAACCTAGTATTATCGGGAAAAGAATGAGGCTGTTTCCGAATTACTCAAAACTAAAATGCAAGCACATAAAAATGCAAGCACATAAAAAAAGGTTAAACGATAACATTAATGGCTCCATTGCCTCGGAGCCCGATAACCACTTCTACACAAGATTCTACCTCATAAAAGACTCAAATCCATGCGATGTAGAAAAGGCAAGACACAACAGTACTCATCCCAAACTCTTTACCACTTGACCTAAACCCCGAATATATATAATGAGGCAAACCTTTTTAATTACGCTCCAAATAACACCCTCTGTGCAAGGGGGGGTTGAGAGGGAACCAGTGTATCGGTAATACTTCTTTCTAGCAAATCTGACTTCATTTGGGTTAACGAAACCTATATCGCTTCCCTCCACAGTTATTTTTTTGGCCTTCCTCAAAACCTAGTAGGCAAAGAACAAAAGATAAATATATATGTTTTACATAATGGTAAGAAATGGAAAATGGAATTTCAACCATAAAATTAGAACGTGCAATTTCATCTACTAAAATTCTTAAAATGGTACAAATAGTGAATGTGAGTTATACTTTATTCTCTAACAATGGAAATATCGTAATGTAGTACTGTAGTCCGTGATAATGGCATAATGATTGCACTTTGGTCAATTGGTTCGAAATAGTAGTACAAACAGAAAGATTTTGCCATTATTGGTGACTAAAGTGTCACATTGTATCATTATTGAGGAACAAAATACAATATCTCGTGTATATATATTATATGAGATCACTTTGAAGGAGATGAAATAAGTAGCATAAAGTAATATTCCCTTCAGTTTTTTCAATTATCTTTCTAGCAAAAGAAAGTTATTTTGTTTTAAAATAATTGTCTATTTCTCTCACTACAATATTTGGTTGTTTTTCATATTTTAAACCCTTATTAATAAGGAATGTGTAATAAAAAAGCTTGTAATACCAATAGCATGACTTTTCAATTTCAGGCCTTATTCTTCCAAGAGGTTTATTCACTAATGAATATATTCATATTATATAATTTCCTTAATTTATTCAAACAAAATTTTGATTACAAATATTATTAGTTTGTTCACTTTTAGTTTCAATAATATCAAAATATATGAACAAGTAAATGAAAATAATTGAAAATCACCTTTGAAAGGAAAGAATCTGATTGTCCAATTTTATATAGAATACTGATAACAGCTATAGAGTTATTAGCACTCTTGTGAACAAGATGGCCTTCCAAATTGTACCTGTCAACAACATTTTCAGATATTATTTTACGAAAAATTATTTTATGCAATAATCTTATCACCAAGTAATACTCGGGTATTTCATTTCAATCACTAACATATAAATATTTTCATTTATATCACTAAAAAATAGTAAAATAATGAAACTAATATTTTAATAGAACTAATAAGTACCATATTAAATGACAGTATATATGGAATATCGAACTCGCGGCAATTGTCGAAATAGTCCAAGTAAATGGATTATTGTTACACTTTGGTTCCCGTAAATGGTATCGATACGCAAATAGTCTTTCTAAGTGTGTAGCGGGTAGAGAAATGGTTCCTAAGCTAAGAAAATGGTTCCGTTAATTGTTAACTGTTATAACTTGCTTTTGGGGTATTTTCATAATGATCGCAAATGGTCCTTGTAGGTTGTAAGTGCGATCGTCTGTGCAAATGGTCTAAATCGCAAGTGTGTATCGTGTGTGCAAATGGTCTCCAAAACAAAACTAAATTTTCCTTCTCCGTTAACATTCAACGGTGACTTTAATTTAGGATCATATGCACACAAAATACACATTTATAAGGACCATTTGTGTGTCGTTGCCACTGTCACGGATCAAAATGCAATAGTCACCTATTTACTATGACCATTTCATCAATTATTTTGCAACACTAATTTAAAAAAATGATAATTTAGGGGAACAAACGAAAAATAATTAATATAAACAGACCTTGTTCCGTTGATTCTGTGCTCGGAAGGGCTATGCCAGTGCATTTGAACAAGGTGGAACTCAGTGCCATTTATTGTTATACCTCCGGCGTGTCCTTCCCAGTGCACCTGACAAAATAAATTCCAATCGTAAAAAGATAGAATTATCGAACGTAAGTAAATATAGGTGAAATTCGAAGTTCACTTCGTTTGAGAATCAATTTATTGTATTCAGGTAAATTAGTCGAGATTACATGATAAAACTCCAGTGCTCTAGATTCACCCTATTTTGTCATTAGGGTTAGTAACACATTTACAGAACGTTCCCCATTCAATTGAATATAAATTTCAAAATGATTTTTTCGATTACATATTTTCAAAAAGTATCTGAAATTGGTACTTCTATTATATTTGAAGTTAAATTTGAATTCTTTTTTTACAAAGTAGCAAAGCAAACTCATTTTTAAATAATTTTTCGATCTTAAATGATGAATGATAAAGAATGTATAATCGGATGATGAATGTTCAGAAACAAGTATGTATAAAAAGTGCCATGAACCCTTTTACATTAACCACTAAATTCACCTTCTTCTAAATTAATATTTCGGTTTAATCTCACCTAGCATTATCACGATCCAAACGGACCAACATCATTACATATAAATAACGAGGTAATTGAGGACTTGGTCCCAAATAGTGGGATGAAGTTGCACTTTAGTTCTAGACATTTACGGCGTTGCAGGTTAGTCCTTAAAAATATCACAAGTTTTGTAGTATAGTCCGCGAAAGTGACAAATGTTGCAGTATAGTCCCCGAGAAAATAGGGACTAATAAGCAACAATTATCATTTTTCGGGAGCTATAACCCAACACTAGGACCACTTTCGGGGACCAATCTGCAATTGTGTGAATATCTGAAACCAATGTGCAATTTCATTCCATTATCTCGAACCAAATCAACAATTATCTCGATAAACAACGTAACAAATACAATTAAAAAATTGTGCTTACTGCAACGTCATGACCCCGGTTGGTGATGTTAGCAAGAGTAGGCTTGTACAATGGCTTTAGAGACTTAAGATCTTTGCGTACTTGGACCTGGTCGCCGACCACGTTAATTGGAGATTGCAATTTTCCATTTCCACAAGTTTTCCATTCTGGTTTAAGTGTACCCCATTTACTTGGACCTTTGATTGCGTCTTTTTCTTCATAGGTGAAGGGTCTTTGAACCTCTAATATCATTTGAAACAACAAAATTGTGTGATTTTTTCATTCCAATAATAATACATGAAAACACGATTATAACGTTATTGAGTAATTGTAGATTTGATCCCAGATAGTGGGATGTAGTTATACTTTAGTTCGACATAGTTACAATGTTGCAGATGAACCCCTAAAAATGACATCGTATGTGAGTTTTTCATTCCAATACATTTTTTTTTTGTAAATTAGCGATGAGGTGAGATTCGACCCAGGACCTTCTGGCCACTAGCGATAACATTTTCCACTAGACTATTCGATTAATTCAAAGTTTTTCATTCCGATACATGAAAACACGATTATAACCTTACTGGCTAATTGCAAATTTGGTTCCAGATTCTGGGATGTAGTTATACTTTAGTCTAACATAGTTATAACATTGCAGAAGAGTCGCTGAAAATGATACAAGTGTTGTAATATAGTCCCGAAGGTAACAAATGTTGCAGTATGGTTCCCAAAAAAAAGATGGATTAGTGTTGCAACAATTGTCATTATTATTGACTATATCGCGATACATGAGCCACTGTAGGGGATTAATATGCAATAGTATACCTATTTGGGATCAAAGTACAAATTCTTCCCACTAAAAAGAAATCGACAATTATCTCATAACCTTACTTTACTTAAATCTTTTTGCAATTATCAATCTAAAAAATAAGAGAGTAATATTTCAATATTATATTGTAATTAACTTGTTGATGATCAACGACTCATCTATGTAATTCTACATTACTTTACAAAAAAAAAAGACAATACCAAATACATACACGTCCCATATGGAATATTTATTAATTACAAAGAGCATATAACATATTTATTTATTTTACAATCAATCTTCGACTCAATTCCGCATATAATTTGTCTTATTACTTTTTGTCTTAATGAGTGGCTAAAATTTCACTTCGTAATAATTGATAACAATTGTTATTAGAATATTATTAGGATATTGCATAGGGTTAATAACATTTTGATAATAACTATTTCAATAAAAATTATCTCTGTTTAGTTTAAGTTTATATATCATATATTATTACATATATTTGTTTTAAATTTCCAAAAAAAAACCTCATTTTTCAAGCTCTTATTTTTATTCCAAAAGTGTTCCCAAAAAATAGGCCCCATAATGAAAGAATTTCTTAAACACTTACACAAAGAGACGTACATACCAGACACAAACAAATATATATGAAATATTAAAACAATCTATTCTAAACAACGAAGATTAAACAATTTAAAACCACATTATTCAACTGTTGAGAATTGAAGCTAAATTTCTAAAGATGATAAATAGGGATAAGCATTAATGGGGCACCCGATGTACTGAAATGACGAAATCACGATGAAATTTATAGGGGATAAAATCTAAAAAACTTCAATAGAAGGCACAGTGCAATTTAGAAAATGAAAATTAAAAATGAAGAAACAACAACAAATACGATAAAACGTACTAGTTTCGTGCGTGCGCACTTGATTAAAATAAATGAATATAATGATGAATATATATATATAACATACCAACTTCATCCTCTTTCCCGTTGGTTGATGAACGTTGGCAATTGGCGAAAGGTGATGAGATGAGGAAAGCAATTAAGATGAAACCAGAAAATGATGTTCGAATTGCCATTATTGATTAAGCCTCGGACAGAAAAGATAGTTCTGCCCTGGTCGCTCAAATGTAAGTTATTGTATTGATTAAGTTATATAAGCATGTAATTTGGAAGGGATTAATATTTAATTACGGAAATTAGTATGGACTCAATGGCCAGGAATCAATTATATATTAGAGATGATCCTTGTATATAGGAGAAATATATGTAGACAATGGTGTTAAATGTTGAACACTCGTTAAAGTTATTTTACATTTTAAATATATTTTATACGGTTCTTTTAAAATATACCCTTAGGACACATGTTAAGAGCATGTGATGGAAATAAAATATAATGATTATAAGCATATATAAGGTAACATATTTGAAAAAAATATTTCAAATTTAAGTTTCAGTCAAATATTTTCTGCTATTAACATCTTAACATGTGTCATAAGGGCATATTTTAGAAAAACCGTATTTTCGAATAATGAATTGATATACATTTAGTATAACATAATCAACTAAATAATGACGTTATCGATCTAGCATAACGGATGGTATTAATGAGTCCGGTTTCGGTGCATCAATAATTCGGTACATCAGGTGCATCAGGTATCCATTTAAAGGTTTTACGTGGGTACTGTACCCACTTGAAACTTCATCATTGGTACTTGTACCCAAATTGTATTATAACAATGGTACAATACCACATATTTATTTTAGATTGATAAATATGTGGTATTGTACCATTGTTATAGTACAATTTGGGTACAAGTACCAATGATGGAGTTTCAAGTGGGTACAGTACCCACGTGCAAACTTTAAATGGGTACTTGATGCACCTGATGCATAGAAGTATTGATGCACCCAATCTTTTCACGGTATTAATGGGTTAGGTTACATTCTGAACATTTTATATTGATTATTATATAAAATTCTGAGATTCATAGAGTATAACTTCTTGTAATTTGTATACAAACTCATGATATTTTGGTGTAACAATATGTTATGAAAACTAATGATAAACTATAGATTTAAGTAGCTCCAATATTTATTAGAATATATATAGAATATATTCCAGATACAGTATTATATTATATACTAATTATATAAATCATAGAATGTCAATCCATAACATAATTTTAGCTAAAATAGTTATTTTGTGATATGACAATCATGACTAGTCATGATTTATAATCATTTTGTAAACTTCCATAATTATTTGTGATGTATTGATATATATATTCTTTGTATGATGGAGAGATCAATCAAGAACAATAATTACTTTTCATCCTACAATTTATGTGGCAAATCCTATAATTAATTTAAAACATAAAATCTAGATTGTATAGTTTAATCATATTCTAGTAAGCACCGATTTGTCTGTAGGTGTTAACATCATGTATGTAATTACTACCATGATAACATTGTGTATATAGTGATTTTGTATACCATTATACAATAAACAATTTTATTCCCCTCTTTCCAAACGTGGGTGTGAGACTCATTCTCTCATAATTCCTCAATCAGTTTTTCCCACAATTATAGCAAGATTGGGACAAACAATTTCATTCCCCACAAATGCTAAAACAATTTCATTCCCCACTTTCTAAACGCGGGTGGGAGACTCACTCTCCCATAATTCCTCCCGCCAAAACTCTCTTTCTTTTCCAACCCAATTAGGGTTGTGGAGTTTCATTTTGGCACTAGTTGGTACAAAAAATCAACTTTAAGTCTTAAAAATTATAATTTTACCCCAGTTTTGACGCTTAAACCTGAAATGTTAACGGAAAATTTAACGTAGGGACTAAAGTGCAACTTTTTTGACCACTTTCAGTGACTAACGTGCAATCGCGTAACTATTGGGGACCAAAGTGCAACTTGATCATACTATCGGGGATCATTTCAGCAGTTTTCTCCAATTATATTTATCTTTTAGAATTTATTATCTTATTTTTTCTTTTAACATTTTATTATATTAGTTGTACCGTTCTTATCTCTCTTTTCTTCTTCTTCTAAATTCGGTAAATTCCAAGATGCCATCTTGGTATGCTTTTTTTTAAAGAAAAAAAAAAAAAAATGGGAGTACCCTTTAATTTTATTAATACGAATAATACATTACAATCATGAAACATCAATACAATTCGTAAACTCACAAATTCAAGAAAAGAGGCGACTAGCATCAAACTAGTGAGAGAATCCATCTCTCTAACTAATTTCCTTGCCAGCAAGAGGCCTCGAACCCGAGACCTCCGCTAGAGGTGTCAGCATGCTTGCCACTGGGGCAAGTTGTCTTGACATCCTGGTATGTTGTGAAGGCATGAATAGTGGATATAGTAATGTGTAGATTATCATGGGGTTGCAAGACACAATGAAATACAATAGTTCATATGTCACACAACCCTAATTCGTTGATCGTTAGAACTTATACAATGAAACTAACTCATAGAAGTATATGTTTAAAGGTAGTGTGAATATGCTACAAATAACATATAAAAGAGTAGTGCTACAAAGTTATACCTTTGAAGCGTGAGCGGAAGCTATATCAATCTTTAAGCGCTTATCCCCACACCTTGCTCATTTGCTTTCTCTTGGAGAAATGTCTATCACCAAGGTGATATGAAACTACTATGAAATAGTCCACACCAATACCTTAGATAGCAATAAGACACACTTGGACTAGTGTGTGTTATTGAGGAGTATGTAGTCTTTACTACTATAGCAAAAATGTAGAACTAGTTCTACACTCTACACTTAGAGTTTTGCTAGAGGGTTGAGGTTGAAGATGAAGTGTGTTTGTTTGTGTTCTTGTGTTCTCTAGCAAGAGATATGCAAGACTTAGATTGATTTCTTCACATTCAATATCATCTTATGATATAGAATGGATGATGAAACATATTGCACACTAAACAAACACATTAACCATCCATATGGTTAATGCCTCTTGGTCCATGGAAGATGCTCTTACAAGAGTTCTTCCCAAGGGATACAAAGCCTTCCCAAGGCATAAAGTAGCCACCAAGATGTCAACTCCTCATAATGATGAGATTAGTTAATTAATCTTAATTAATTAATTAAATCATATCTTGTTTAATCAATTCATTAATTAATTAAATCATTTCAATAAATGATAATATATAAATATATATCTCACATATATATATACATAAACCCTAAATAGTGCGTCCGGAACTAATTCCGGGCGCACCATCGGTTCGGTCGGGACACGATCTCGATCGAACCGAAATTCCTCAATATGGATCAAATCCCTTATTCACTTTCGGGTCACTACTCGAAAGTATCTTCGGTAATTGTTATGTGTGTGACCTCATAGCCCGAGTAACGAAAGCATCGGGATTCAACGTATAAGACCGTATACTCGAATCCCGAAGATCATCGTGAGAGCCTAGTCTGCCATTCGATGACCCCGGCATTATCTCGGGTGAGACTACTGATAGTTCAGATAACTATCGGTTGTTGAACCGTACATATAGATGATATAGTTCACGGGCACTAATTGAGGAAATTGACACATCAATTTCCAACACTCCCACTTGCCCTTGGACTATTACCAATGTCTTGGATGTACATTTGCATCCTTGTCACATGATTCCCTTTGTCCTCGGTTTTCGTCATAGGCTAAAGCAAGAAAGCGTGTCGCCAACTCCTATGACATAATTTCTCGGAACACGAGATAGTCTCACTCCCGTTCATAACGGGTGAATTCATTAGTCAGACTCACTCTCCGAGTGGCCAGGAAAAACCTTCCCTGTATGCCAGGGTGGACAAAGACCCTACCAATGCATCACCGATCATCTCACCACTACATTCACATAAGACCCAACATACCCCATTACCACCAGTAACGGATGGGTCCGGAAGTAGTCAAAGCCTCATACTCACGTAGCATGAGAATGATATGCATGTAGGTCTCAGAACCTCTATCATATGGCTCGTGTGAAACATAGGACACAAGATCTCTTCTATAATTTCACAACGGTCACTGTCCAGTACCATGTCAAGACTCTCTTGACAATGAACCCATGTAATGATTTGGACCATCCTTTTGACTTAAGAAACAAAGTCAAACGAATCATTACACACTAGTTTGGTTGTGTCCGTTCCCAAAACGCCGGGACACACCACTAGGGACAATGTAATCATCATAGTTCTTGTCTTGAAGAAAGGGTTCCTTAGCCAATACACTTATTGGCTCCTTTTCAAGAACTCGTGATTACATGGGAACTAAAATATTTATCATACAACTATGATTAAATACACAATTGTTTATTCAAGTGCTATAGAAGAATAGTCAATCAATAAACAAGAAGTAATACTTTTATTCAACAACAAGAGTTTTACAAAAGTATACTTCATACATACAAAACAAATAAACTGAAATAAAGCTCCCACTAAGACTAAGACCACTCGGACCTAAGCCTAAGTCCAATAGCTGAAGTATGGAACTCATGTTTAGTCTGAGGTAACGGTTTAGTCAAGGGATCAGCTGCGTTGTCGTCTGTATCCACTTTGGATACCTTGATGTCACCTCTCTGGAACATTTCTCGGACGAGGTGATACTTCCTAAGGACATGCTTGGACTTATGATGAGCCCTGGGTTCCTTAGCCTGTGCTATAGCTCCAGTGTTATCACATAACAACTCAATTGGACCATCAGCGCTAGGAACTACCCCAAGCTCAGTCATAAACTTCTTAAGCCAACATGCCTCCTTGGCTGCTTCAGAAGCTGCAATGTACTCGGCCTCCGTAGTAGAATCTGCAACTGTGTCCTGCTTGGAACTCTTCCAACAGATGGCTCCACCGTTCAGGCAGAATACAAACCCGGTCTGAGAACGAAAATCGTCTCGATCGATTTGGAAACTGGCATCGGTGAAACCTTTTGCAATCAACTCCTCATCTCCGCCATATACCAGAAACATATCCTTAGTCCTTCTCAAGTACTTAAGGATAGATTTCACAGCGGTCCAATGGTTGTTGCCTGGATTCGCTTGATATCGGCTGGTCAGACTCAGAGCGTACGATACGTCTGGTCTAGTGCACAACATGGCATACATGATAGATCTTATGGCTGAAGCATACGGGACTCTACTCATGTTCTCCTTCTCGACGTCAGTGGTGGGGCACTGACTTTTGCCGAGAATGGTGCCAGTTGTCATAGGCAGTATTCCCTTTTTGGAATCGATCATATCGAATCGTCTCAGAACCTTATCAATATAAGTGTCCTGTCTCAGGCCAATCAACCTATTGGCTCGATCTCGATATATCTTGATTCCAAGGATATACTGCGCCTCTCCTAAGTCCTTCATTGAGAAACACTTACACAACCATCTCTTGACTGACTCAAGGAGTGGTTTGTTGTTTCCAATGATCAGTATGTCATCTACATACAGGACTATAAATGCAATGTGGCTCCCACTTACCTTCTTGTATACACAAGCATCCTCCTCATTCTGAATGAAGCCAAATTCTTTAATTGTTTCATCGAATCGGAGGTTCCAACTGCGAGAAGTTTGCTTGAGTCCATAAATGGATCTCTGAAGCTTACATACCTTCTTAGGTCCTTTCGGACATGTAAAGCCTGGAGGTTGTGTCATGTACACATCCTCCTCAAGGTTTCCGTTAAGGAAAGCGGTCTTTACATCCATTTGTCATATCTCATAGTCATAATATGCGGCAATGGCTAAGAGGATCCGAATAGACTTGAACATGACTACCGGTGAGTAGGTTTCATCATAGTCAATACCATGAATTTGTTTGAAACCCTTCGCCACTAGTCTAGCCTTGTAAACATGGACATTTCCATCTTTATCAAGTTTTTTCTTAAAGACCCACTTACACTCGATAGGTCTAGCACCTTCGGGTAAGTGAACCAATGTCCAGACATCATTCTGGTACATAGAGTCTATCTCGGATTTCATGGCTTCAAGCCATGACTCGCTATCTGGCCCTTTCATTGCGGCTCCATAAGTATAAGGCTCGTCGTCTTCTATCAAGAAGGATTCCCCATACCATCTATCGGGAACATGACGAGTCCTATTGGATTTCCTAAGGGTCGGTACTTCTTCAGGAGTTTCATCTACCGTGGATTTAGGGTCCAAGATAGGATCCACCATGAATGGAGGATCTACTTCCTGAAGTGAGCCTGCCGAGTTCGTTAACTCGACTTGCTCATTTGATGAGACCCTTGAGTTCAATAACCCAACTCTCCTATTCAATGAGTTTCTTGAGTTCGATAACTCAACTTGCTCATTAAACGTGTCGAATGAGTTCATTAACTCATTTGGCTCATCATCTTGAACTTCTTCAAGTTGTACCGTATGTCTGACATTTCCTGACAAGAACTCTTTCTCAAGGAAATGCGCTGTCCTAGCCACGAAAATCTTATTTTCTGGCTTAAGGTAGAAATAATACCCTTTGGTTTCCTTTGGATAACCAATGAAATGGCACAAGTCAGCCTTTGGGCCTAGCTTGTCTACGTTCAATTTCTTGACGTAGGCCAAGCAACCCCAAACCCTGAGAAAGCTAATCTTGGGACGTTTCCCAAACCACATCTCATATGGTACTTTCTCAGTTGACTTGGTTGGACAATTATTTAAGGTAAGTGCGGCAGTTTGCAACGCGTAACCCCAGAAGCTGACATGTAGGTCGGTTCGACTCATCATGGATCGCAAACTGTCTAACAGAGTGCGATTCCTCCTTTTGGACACACCATTATGTTGTGGTGTTCCGGCCGGTGTGAGTTGTGAAACAATTCCACAATCTCTAAGATGAGCGTCAAACTCGTGGCTCATATATTCGCCTCCTCGATCGGATCGAAGAGTCTTAATAGTCTTGCCGAGTTGATTCTCTACTTCATTTTGGAATTCTTTGAACTTTTCAAAGGCTTCACTCTTGTGCTTCATTAGATAGACATAGCCATAACGGCTAAGGTCATCCGTGAAGGTAATGAAGTAGGGAAAACCACCTCTTGCAGGAGTGTTCATTGGACCACATACATCGGTATGTATTATCCCCAATAAATCACTTGCCCTTTCACTCGTTCCAGTGAAAGGTGATTTGGTCATCTTGCCTAAAAGGCATGATTCGCATTGGTCATATGATTCAAAATCAAGTGACTCAATAATTCCACTTTCGTGGAGTTTCATGATGCGATTTTCATTTATATGACCAAGTCTGCAATGCCATAGGTAGGTAGGATTCAAGTCGTTAGGCTTGTTCCTTTTAATATTTACGTTATATACCTCATGATCCTCATCTAGTATGAAAATGCCATTTTGGTTTGAAGCTTTTGCATAAAGTAAACCATCACGATTAATAGAACACATATTTCTTTCCATAAGGATGGTAAAACCATCATTGTTCAAAACAGATATGGAAATAATATTTCTAGAAATAGCGGGAATACAATATACATTATTTAAAACTAAGACCATCCCGGATGGTAGTTTTAAATCTATCTTGCCCACGGCAACTGCAGCAACCTTTGCTCCATTGCCCACCCGCAAGTCCACCTCTCCCTTCCGAAGAGTTCTACTGTCCTGCAGTACCTGCATATTTCGACAAATATGAGAACCACATCCTGAGTCAAGTACCCAAGTAGAGTTATTAGAGGTGATAAAAGCTTCAATAACGAATATACCTGCCGGAAGAGTCCCACTCTTCTTGTCTTCGAGGTACTTCTTGCAGTTCCTCTTCCAGTGACACTGGTCAGTCCCTTTAGGACCTTTAGCCGGAGTTTTGGAAGTCTGGGCCTTGACTATTTTCATAGATCCAGTCTTGGCCTTTCCCTTCCATTTCCCCTTGCCTTTCTTAAAGGCCTTCTTGTTCTGAATCATCAGAATAGAGGGAGTAGGGGTAGAGCTCTTCCCACACTTCAACGCAGTATCAGCCGTGCTGATCATGTTATGCAACTCTGATAACGATTTATCGAAGTCATGCATGTTGAAGTTCATGACAAAGTTGCCAAATTTGTCAGGAAGGGAACGGAGGATTATGTCAACGGCCAAATCCTTGGAAAACTGAGTTCCCAAAGACTCAAGTCTCTCGATGATCCCAATCATCTTGAGAACATGAGGACTGGCCTGTTGACCATTGGATAGTTTGCAATCCATGAGGGCACAAACAGCTTCGTACCGCTCATTTCTTGCCCGCTTCTGGAACATCTCTTCCAGTCTGCAGTACATGTCATATGCTGCCACATTTTCGAACTGAATCTGAAGATTCGGTTCCATGTTGGCTAGCATAAGACATTGGACATCCAATGCATCATCCACGTGTACATCATATGCACTACGTTCTAGCTCATCGGCATTATCTCCGGGTGGTGGAGGAAGTTCTTCCTTAAGAACATACTCGACTCTCTCGTGCTTGAGAACAATTCTCAAGTTACGAGACCAGTCGTTGAAGTTATTGCCATTGAGTTTACACTTCTCAAGTGTAGATCGGAGTGAATTTGAAGTTGATTTCTTAGCAGTTGCCATCTAAAACATGCGAGTATGAAACGACATTCAGTTTATTTATATGTAAAACATACGATCCAAGTAAAGCATGCTTGAAATAATAATACGAGTACCAACAACCCCTCGAAGTGTACAAGTATACCAAGACCCCACGGACTTGGGTATGAGCGGCACACGCAATCATCCTCATAGTCCAATCCATGGGTAAGTCCTACTAGACTATCATATATCAATCACCCAATGATTATATATGACTCTTGGCGTCTATCATTAGTCGTTTTATGACACTATAGACTTCCTTTGCCAAACGGGCCGGTTCGATGGGCTAACCTGTAGCCACGTTTTAAGTAACCTTAGTTCACCATAAAGGGGTGGATTACATTTGCCGGTTCGATGGGCTAACCTGTAGCGCATGTAATCCCATTGCCTCCTATTCCTATGAATCAAAGTGCCCATCTAGGGATGATCCACCCGAAACGTAGGAAAGTTTGACAACTTTGAACTTAAGGTTTGGCAAACACTTAATTATAACATGGAGGGGTTTAGATTAAACATGTAATCCACATTTCATGCATATCACATATACGTCAAGAAAATATATGTAAACATGAAACATGACATGAATAATAAACACTTTAAAGGGACGTGATATGGCCTAAAGAACATTAAATAAAACTAGTCTAACTAGTTCTAAACTAAGTCCTTGGTCTCCGTCTTCTTGGACATCGCCATGCTCCAAGTCCGTCTCTTCATGTCTTGTTACATAATCAACTTTCGCATTAAATGGCACATGCGCCGCGAAAAAGAAATAACAATACAAGAATGTAAAACGACACATGCGTCGTATTTCAATATCAAGGACAGTACGCAGACTGTATTTCGAATAAATACTAGGCCATATCAAATCCCCATTCCATTCAGACTACAGTTTATATATGCATAACACATTATACATAAATCACATAAACATGCTAGGAATGGAATAAAACACACAAACAACACACAACTCACACACATACTCACATTCAAATAATGTGAACATAGTCATACATGCATATCATAACCTTTAGTTGTCCAACAACTAACTTAGCCAATTTTAGGAAGTTCTATCATAAGTTCAACATATTGAACTAATAACCCGATTTCATTCAAAGAGACTTAGCATAAGTTATATTTGTTAAGGTTTGAAATTCATAATAATTTAAACCTCAAACTTCCTTTCGATACTCAATTAATCAATTTAATTAGTACCGATAGGATAAAATCAAAGTGCTCCCACTTACCTCCACAAGACTCGCCATAAGACGATCTTATGTTGGAAGAGCTAGATTTTGACATACATGCTAATTTTAAACTATTTTAAACTTCTCAAAGAATGTTTTGGACTTATAAGATTATTTCCGGAATGAAAACAATCTCGAAGTCACCCATAACAAACCGAAAACGTCCATAAACATCAAATGAATTTGGACTTAATCGATTTGTTTTTGTTTCGAAAACATAGGGCAAAAATACCGTCCATCGTGAGCTCCATCGTGAGCCATAGCTCACGATGGTAGCCACGATGGCGACCATACTGGTCAGTGAGCCCATCGTGGGAATATGCATACTGGAATTCTCATACTTTGCATAGTGGAATTCATGTGCATACTGGAATTCTCATACTTTGCATACTCGAATGCATGTGCATACTCAAATTCATGTGCATACTTTGCATACTGGAATTCATGTGCATACTTTGCATACTGGAATTTGCATACTTTACATATACTTTGCATATCCTATATACTTTGCATATACTTAGAGTTTGCATATCACATATAATTCACATATACTTTGCATATCGTATATACTTTGCATACCGTATACCTCGTGAGTTCACAACTCACGATGGAGGCCACGATGGGAGGGTTCCGAAGACGAAACTTTGGCTATGGTTCATATATCGACATATATACTATATGGTACTACTTTAAACACTTCTAGAACATGTTAAACGTGTAATATAGCTCTTGATACCACTGTAGATTATCATGGGGTTGCAAGACACAATGAAATACAATAGTTCATATGTCACACAACCCTAATTCGTTGATCGTTAGAACTTACACAATGAAACTAACTCATAGAAGTATATGTTTAAAGGTAGTGTGAATATGCTACAAATAACATATAAAAGAGTAGTGCTACAAAGTTATACCTTTGAAGCGTGAGCGGAAGCTATATCAATCTTTAAGCGCTTATCCCCACACCTTGCTCATTTGCTTTCTCTTGGAGAAATGTCTATCACCAAGGTGATATGAAACTACTATGAAATAGTCCACACCAATACCTTAGATAGCAATAAGACACACTTGGACTAGTGTGTGTTATTGAGGAGTATGTAGTCTTTACTACTATAGCAAAAATGTAGAACTAGTTCTACACTCTACACTTAGAGTTTTGCTAGAGGGTTGAGGTTGAAGATGAAGTGTGTTTGTTTGTGTTCTTGTGTTCTCTAGCAAGAGATATGCAAGACTTAGATTGATTTCTTCACATTCAATATCATCTTATGATATAGAATGGATGATGAAACATATTGCACACTAAACAAACACATTAACCATCCATATGGTTAATGCCTCTTGGTCCATGGAAGATGCTCTTACAAGAGTTCTTCCCAAGGGATACAAAGCCTTCCCAAGGCATAAAGTAGCCACCAAGATGTCAACTCCTCATAATGATGAGATTAGTTAATTAATCTTAATTAATTAATTAAATCATATCTTGTTTAATCAATTCATTAATTAATTAAATCATTTCAATAAATGATAATATATAAATATATATCTCACATATATATATACATAAACCCTAAATAGTGCGTCCGGAACTAATTCCGGGCGCACCATCGGTTCGGTCGGGACACGATCTCGATCGAACCGAAATTCCTCAATATGGATCAAATCCCTTATTCACTTTCGGGTCACTACTCGAAAGTATCTTCGGTAATTGTTATGTGTGTGACCTCATAGCCCGAGTAACGAAAGCATCGGGATTCAACGTATAAGACCGTATACTCGAATCCCGAAGATCATCGTGAGAGCCTAGTCTGCCATTCGATGACCCCGGCATTATCTCGGGTGAGACTACTGATAGTTCAGATAACTATCGGTTGTTGAACCGTACATATAGATGATATAGTTCACGGGCACTAATTGAGGAAATTGACACATCAATTTCCAACATAATGCCACACGAAAGAATAACAATGACATGCTACCACTGTTTACGTTCTTTTTCTCTCTTTTTTTGCATTTGAATTTTTTTTCAACTTGCATAGTTTATGCATATACCGGATGAGGAGATTGATCTTAATTGTGAAAATCATGTATAACAATATTGATATAATATTACTATTTTATATACAAACATGAAACAATATATTCGAGCACATTATAATGAATTTTATTGAGTCGATTCATTATCCTTTATAAAATAACTTTTTTGTATAATGAATTTGATATGGTTTAAATTATGAAACATGTATATGAAAGAATATAAAAAATGATCTTAGCTTATCCAATAAAAAAAAATGATCTAGAAGAAACATGAGCATATCATTTGAATATATTAATATGTTCAATTGTATACAAATGCAAGGACTTTTATTTATAACTCGTTAAATATCATCTCAATCAGGTGATTTAATGGAGTTAATCGAATAGCTTAGTGGAAAAGGATAATTCTAGTGACCAAAAGGTCATGGGTTCGAATCTCACCCCATCGCTAATTTACAAAAAAAAAAATCAGGTGATTTTATGAGGTATTGAAAATAGTTAAATTTTTTTTTCGTTAAAGAAATTAGATAAACATGATCACATATTGCATAAATATTGGATGTAATGTTTACTACTAATATCTAAGACATGTGTTCGTCACTAATTTATTCCTTTTTTATTATTTACATTTACTAAGCTAACTAATTTTAGTAACTACAAAAAAATATTATTGGATAGTTATTACCTCTCATATAATTAAGTATCAAATATTGGGTCATCTTTCAAAGTTTTTCCACTCATTTTATGTAGATATGTAAGATTACATATTTTAATATTTAAAACGACAAGTTATTTAATCTTTATATAATTTTCTTTGTCGCGTACATATGACATGATGATGCAATACATTGTCCCATTTTTTTTTGTTAGAGGTTATGAATCATTTTAAATTACATAATTAATTATTATTTTGTTACAAATATGGTAGGTTTATTCTACTAAATTATATATTAGATTGTATAATAATTATTATACATATGTAGGACAGTTAAGAAAAATAGTTACGCAGGATATACATGTACTAATATTAGTTTGTCACCTCATAATTTAGTTATCTTGAATAGTAAAATACTTAGGTATACGTGAATTACTTTTATCATGTTTATTATATTTCTCAATTAATGGAGTATCCTAATTGATTATTATCATCTCCAAAATACTATAAGCATACATGTTCCCTTAATTTATTATTTGCAAGTGGTTTACTTTTCTTTTATAACTCTTTCAATATTATCTCATTCAGGTGATTGAGTAGCAAATGAAAATAGTTATATGGATATTGAGCCGTTAAAATATTCAAATTGATGGAAGAAGGCTATTAATTTGGTCACATTCATATACTATGTTCAGAAATCATGAATAACAATATTGTAATGGATCAAAAAAAAAAATACTTTTTTATAAAAGTGATAAGGGCTGGGGGTAAAGTTAAAAGTATAATGTATATGGTTTACTTTACCGAATACTATATTTGATTGTTTAACAATTGTTATAAATGTCGATCCGTTAAAAATGTTTTAATTAATGGATAAAAGCTACCAATTTGGTCACACTCATATACTATGTTCAGAATTCATAAATAACAATATTGTAATGCATAAAAAAAATATCTTTTTATAAAAGTGATAAGGAGGTAAAGTTAAGAGGATGATGTATATCGTTTATTTTACCGAATATTACATTAGATTGTTCAATAACAGTTATAGATATGTCGAACCACTAAAAATGTTTAAATTGATGGATAAAGGCTAGCAAATTTGGTCACACTCATATACTATGTTCATCATTCACAAATAAAAGTATTGTAATGAAGCAAAAAAAGAAATACTTTTTTATAAAAATAATAAGGGGTAAAGTTAAGAAGATAATGTATATTATGGTAATAATAATAATAATTACAAACTTAATGCCTAGTAATTAGAAAATTTGAAGGAGGACAAAAGTGTCTTCACAATAAAATTTCTTCCTTCTAGCATACTTTTAATGAAAGGCAAAAATATCTTGACAAAAGTTTCTACCAATCATCGTTGTCAATCGATCATCCTGCTGATACAGCTCTCTTGTGGGGTGCTGTAATCTCTATTTGGGAAATTGGGCAAGGTTTATTTGGATTTTGTAGCAACGGCACTCGTGGGCCGTGGCTCAACTCAATGGTTGATTTGGTGAATCAACAATTCTGTATACATGCTATACTATTTATTTAGTAGCATATGTTGTGTTGAACTTTTCAATTTCTCGAATTGCCAACTACAAACTAGTATAATGAATGAAAGTTACCTTGTGAAATTCAAGAGTCAAATAAATAGTGAAAATTTTTCAAAACAATAATTAAGTGGAAAAATCAAACGTCGGGGACGAGAAGGCTACATGTATATGTAGCGCATACACTACTAGAAAATAGACCTTTTGCATCGTCCAAATCCGACGTACAGCCGAAGAAAAAAGAGAAATTACGTTGGAATGGAGTCGGATGACTTCCGAGGAAAAAAAGTTGTCGCAATTTCAGAATCCGACGTAATTCTGAATCACTAAAGTCCCCGACGCCTTTCTGACACTTTAATTAGATTTATTAATTTTAACATGAAACAATGGATGAAGAAAATCCGAAGCAATAATCCGCAGCCATTCCGAATCTACGGATCCGAATCCTTTCCGCAGATACTCTAATAATCAGTAATTAAGCTTCCGAAGCATTTCTGAAGCCACTAGCCCCGAAGCCAATCCGTAGCTTAGTAGGAAAATCATACGAAATAGATTTGGTACCCGACGCCAATCTGAGAAACTGCTCTTTGATTTCTGAAATTTACCCGACGCAGTCTAATATGGTTTCCGAAGTAATTCCGACACTAGTTCTTTGTACCAGAAAAAAAATTGTAGCCTGGTTTCTACAATATATGCAAAACCAGACTACAAATTTATATCAATGCATATATCAAATGCGTTCTTTACAAAATATCTATCCAAAACACATACATAGACAATATAATCAAACATCCCAAATACAAACACAAATGAGTCAACAAAAAATGTCTCAAAATACAAACAAAAATCAATTAATTCAAAACATTATACATCAAACTTGAAATCATATATAATAAAAGCATAAACATTATCCCAAAAAGAAAACATACCTCAAATATTTATTGAGGAACACAATTTTTTCTACAAAAAAAGAATCATAATAAAAATTAGATAAAGTTAGACAAATAGATAAAAAATTGAAATAATAAAATAAGAACAATTGAAAGTTAGATGGTTACCTCTTTATCACCTTTTTATGAATTAACCTATAAAATAAAAACGGATTAAAGATTAGTATTCAACAAAAATAAAATAAAAAATGTATAGGAATATGATTTTAGAATGAAAGATAAAATGGTTACCTCTTCATGATATCTTTATGATTTAGCCTTCAAAATGAAAACAAGTTGAAGATTAGTGTTAGAACAAAATTTGTAAGAAAGAAACATATGATTTTGGAGAGAAAAGTATGGAAGAGATTGAAATGAAAAGAGATTAAATGAATTGAAAATGGCGCGCTTGGGTAGATATTCTGGTATGTCCGAAGCAACTCCGAAGCCAAAGTGTTTCCAAAAAATTCCGACGCTAATCCGAATCAATGTCCGACGGGGATCCGACGTATTCTAGACTATTTCCATCAGCAACCGAAGCCATTCCGAATCCAACTATGCAGTCCTTTAAACGTAAATCAGAGTTTGGCAACAAACCTCCCCGGAACAATAACAACATTCAAAATACCTTGATGCAGCGAAACCGGGCTCCACTATTCAAGCATACATGTTCCTTAATTTATTATTTGCAAGTGGTTTACTTTTCTTTTATAACTCTTTAAATATTATCTCAATCAGGTGATTGAGTAGCAAATGAAAATAGTTATATGTATATGGAGCCGTTAAAAATGTTCAAATTGATGGAAGAAGGTTATTAATTTGGTCACATTCATATACTATGTTCAGAAATCATGAATAAAAATATTGTAATGGATCAAAAAATACTTTTTTCTAAAAGTGATAAGAGCCAGGGGGTAAAGTTAAAAGTATAATGTATATGGTTTATTTTACCGAATATTATATTAGAGTGTTTAACAATTGTTATAGATATGTCGAACCGTTAAAATGTTTAAATTATTAGATAAAGGCTACCAATTTGGTCACACTCATATACTATGTTCAGAATTCATAAATAAAAATATTGTAATGCATAAAAGAAATATCTTTTTATAAAAGTGATAAGGAGGTAAAGTTAAGAGGATGATGTATATCGTTTATTTTACCGAATATTATATTAGATTGTTTAATACTCCCTCCGTCCCTTAAAGATTGTCACATTTTGACTTTTGTTAGTCAAACATTACAAAATTTGATCATGAATTCCCATCAAACGATAACAAATAATATAGTCTTGTGGGACCTTGTTAGATTCGTCTCAATATATATTTTTGAAATATTAACTTTTTATAATTTTTTTCATGTAAAATAATAGATATTTATGTTTTAATTCGTGTTTTGTTGACCACCAAAAGTCAAAATGTGACAATCTTTTAGGGACGGAGGGAGTAACACTTATAGATATGTTGAACCACTAAAAATGTTTAAATTGATGGATAAAGGCTACCAAATTTGGTCACACTCATATACTATGTTCATCATTCACAAATAAAAATATTGTAATGAAGCAAAAAAAAGAAATACTTTTTTATAAAAATAATAAGGGGTAAAGTTAAGAGGATAATGTATATTATGGTAATAATAATAATAATAAGTACAAACTTAATGCCTAGTAATTAAAAAATTTGAAGGAGAACAAAAGTGTCTTCACAATAAAATTTCTTCCTTCTAGCATACTTTTAATGAAAGGCAAAAATATCTTGACAAAAGTTTCTACCCATCATCGTTGTCAATCGATCATCCTGCTGATACAACTCTCTTGTGGGGTGCTGGAATCTCTATTTGGGAAATTGGGCAACGGCACTCGTGGGCCGTGGCTCAACTCAATGGTTGATTTGGTGAATCAACAATTCTGTATACATGTTATACTATTTATTTAGTAGCATATGTTGTGTTGAACTTTTCAATTTCTCGAATAACCAACTACAAACTAGTATAATGAATGAAAGTTACCTTGTGAAATTCAAGAATCAAATAAATAGTGAAAATTTTTCAAAACAATAATTAAGTGGAAAAATCAAACGTCGGGGACGAGAAGGCTACATGTATATGTAGCGCATAGATATAAGCCTTTATGATTTGACCTAGTGTATTTATCATGAATTTTTCGTATAGTTTTACGAGTTAAATCTAAGAGGTATAGCTCGGCCGAGTACCAATTCATCAACAACATTCCCTTATTGATACAAAGAATTTTCGTCCTTCTCATGTAAAGCAAAAGAACTTGACTATTGCAAATATTGTATCTTCTCATCCAACTCCTGTTTACATAATCATCTTTAACTCCCATATAGTGATTCCAATGTCACCTTGTTGAGCAAGCCACAAAAGATGTCATTGCCCATAAATTCAATAATGCTACCTTCGTTTAGATTGAAGGGATTGTTTTGCAGGCCTAAAATGCCAAGGTTGAGATCGATGGGATTGTTTTGCAGGCCTAAAATGTCATTTAACGTATAAATATACATTAAGTCGTACACGTAATGTCCAAAGTAAAGGTCGAGCTCATGGCATAATGATTGCTACAAAAGATGTCATTGCCCTTAAATTCAATAATACAACCAATGTTGAGATTGATGGAATTATTATACAGGCCTAAAATCTTATTTGACTTAAACATATACATTAAGTTGCACACATACATGCGTTTCCTTTTTGATCCATCGGCAAAAAAGAAAAAACAACTATGAAGATTGAATATAAAATTGGAATATTGTTTGCATGAGATACGACATTAAATAGATAACAAAATCGTGATAAAATCGGATGCAACAAGGAATTCAGTTCATGACATTGGTCCGAAGTAATAAAATGCCATAACTATTCACAACAAATGTCATCGTTATTCATTAAAATGACATTGTTCCGTAATAATAAAATGTCATGACTATTTATTATCATGGCATTGTCCTAAAATAATAAAAATATGTACAATTATTACATTTTTCAAAGTAACAAAATGTCATTTTTATTATTTCATGGTTATTTGGTAGATCAACATATAAATAAAAAAAACAATTCACAACCCAACAATGAATCATCAGAGATATCAATTTGGGGATTTTTTCTCTTTAGTTTCTCTCTAGAGTCACAAGGGATTTTTTCTCTCTAGTTTTTCTCTAGAGTTATTTTCTCGCTAGGTTTCACACTAGTGTTATTTCCTCTTTCAAATCTATTGATTTTTCATTTTTACCTTATGATATACACACAATTGGAGGCTGTTATTTCAGATCAAATTGATTTGGTGGGAAATTATGGATTTCATAATCCATACATGGTATTACCATTGTTTTTTCTCCCCAATTTTGGCCATTTTTACTTGGCGTTTGAGTCAATGCAATTGATCTCCCAATGTTCTGGGCAGATCTTGTGCCACTGTAATTGGCTAATTTTGATAGCTCTATACAGAGCTCTCTTCATGTCTGTTCTTCACCATCCACCACTCAAATATTTAAAACAGTATTCTTGCTTCAAGTGGTTTTATTGTCCCTTACTTGTCTCTACATCTAATAACATGGAGACACAGTATCGGGAGAGATCTTGGGTGGAGCATCGTGTATACATTGCCACAATCCAGGGGGTGGAGGAGAGATGGCAGCTGCCGGACGATCCCACCACACTTTTGGAGAGAGAAAAGGAAATAGCGTTAGATCTGGAATCCCCTAAATTTCCTCCTGGATTTGAAACGGTCATTAATGCTAATACGAGTAATAAAGGGGAATTGAATTCTTTGAAATTTAAAGGAATTGATGGTCCTAGCATTGATGCTAATGACAGCTTGACCATAATTAAAGCTAATGATGGCTACAAATTTAAGGAGCCAATTAAGTCAATTCTTTGTAAGGTATTCATTGACCTTAATGAGTATTTGACTGGCGATACATCTAATGAGAAGGGCATTCAATGCTCTATTATTGACGCAAAGACTCCTGGTCCGAATATTTGCTCCTCCTTAAATGATAACAATAACTCTAATATGTGCTTAATAATGGAGGCATGATTAAGGCCTCCCCGATCAAGAATGTATTTCTTTCTGCTGATGGATTGGATACCTCCTCTCAAGAGACAACGGCTGAGACTGCGGGGCAGTCCAGCCGAGAGCCATGAATCTACTAGCTTGGAACTGCCGGGGTCTTAACCAACCCCGAGCAGTTAGGTCACTTGTCAGTCTAATTAGCAACAATAAAACTGGTTTGGTTTTTCTTATAGAAACTAAGTTACATACTCACGAGTGGAATCACATCAAACACAAGATTAAGAGGCCGAATGCTTTTACTGTTGATGCTCGAGGGCGCAAAGGAGGCTTAGCTTTGCTTTGGCCAAGAGACATGGAAGTACAAGTTATTTCTTACTCTACTCATCACATCGAGTCAACAATATCTAAGGACGGCTACTCTTGGAGATTGATAGGGTTCTATGCACGAAGTATGTAATAGGAAGTTTTCATGGGACCTTATGCGTTTTTTAAGTACTTCTTCTGTTCTTCCCACTTTATTCATAGGGGATTTTAATGAAATTTTATGCAATTCTGAAAATGTATCCCACCGTCGTCAACGACCTAATTGGCAAATGGAAAATTTCCGCCAAGTAGTTCGTGAGTGTGGGCTTTTTGATATTGGATATTCTGGTTTTCCGTACACCTGGTGCAACAACTTTATTTCTCCTAATTCAACAAGGGCACGGCTAGATAGGGGTTTGGCTACGAATAGCTGGAAGGATTTATTTCCTAACTTCTCCTTACTTCATGGTTCGACTTATACATCGGATCACCTACCCCTTATTCTATCCGTGGGGGAACAAGTTCATTGGCAAGGCAAACACAAAGCTATATTCAGGTTTGAGGAAGGCTGGTGCCTGTATCCTGTATAAAGAAAGTTCGGAAGTCATTCAAAAGGCTTGGGATTCGGTCACTGATACAGATCCGAGTCTAAGGCTTCTGAATGGTATCCGTCAGTCTAGACTTAACTTACTAGACTGGAAACGGACCAGCCTTGGAAATGTGAAGAATTCTATCAGAGATAAACAGCAACAGCTTGATTTTCTTCAGCAAGGCACTATCACAGATAGCTCCAAGAGAGAAGCTACAGTCCTTGCTAAAGAAATAGATAAACTGCAAGAACTGGATGACATCTACTGGTGTCAATGTTCTAAAGTTTTCTGGAGGGTTAAAGGAGACAGGAATACTGCCTTTTTTCATGCCATCTCTGCTCAGCGTGGCAAAAGAAAAGCTATCACATCACTGCAGGATGATACAGGGCAACGGGTTATGACAAGGGAGGGCTTACATAATTTGGCTGAGAATTTCTACGTGAAGTTGTTTACTTCACAAACGGGAGCAGACTCTTTTAGGCTATCGGAGTTGGGGGTGACCCCTTTTTCTCGAGAGGATATAGCCAAACTGGATGCTAATTTCACGGAGGAAGAGGTACGTAAATGTACCTTGTCAATGAAGGGAGCTAAGGCTCCAGGCCCAGATGGTATGTCTGCAAAGTTTTTCCAACATTATTGGCCTACTGTTGGTTCGGATCTCACAGGAATGGTACTAAATTTTCTCAATTATGGTAAATTTCTTAGGAAATTCAATTTTACCTTTATCTCTTTGATTCCTAAGGTGGAAATGCCAATGAATATGTCTCAATTCAGGCCAATTGCAATTTGCAACACCTCGGCAAAGATTATTGCCAAATGCATTGCAATGAGGCTAACAGATTATTTGCCCAAAGTCATTTCGAGTACACAAAGTGATTTTGTCCCGAATAGACTTATTACGGACAACATCTTGATGGCTTTTGAAGCACACCACATTATCAAGAACCGTAAGACGGGTAAGCGAGGGCTTATGTCTATCAAACTGGATATGGTGGAAGCTTATGATAGAATAGAATGGTCTTTCCTCAAGGCCATGATGAAGGTCTTGAGTTTCAGCCCAAAGTGGATTTATATGATTATGACCTACGTGGAATCTGTTACCTATTCCATATTAATCAATGGGGAACAGGTGGGATATATCAAACCCGGACGGGGCTTAAGACAAGGAGACCCTTGGTCACCTTATCTCTTCATTATTTGTGCAGAAGGTTTGATTGCACTAATCAATGAGGCAGTTCAGCTGGGTCACTTATCAGGGATTTCCCTGGGACCAGGAGCAACTCCTTTGTCCCATCTGATGTTTGCAGATGATACCTTATTACTAGGGCAGGCTACTACAAATGAGGCAACAATAATCAAGCATATTTTGAGTAAATATGAGCATTGGTCTGGACAGCTTGTGAGTGTCCAGAAATCCAATGTCCTATTTAGCCCGAATGTGGAACAAGCTACCAGGAATGCAATCTGCGACATTCTAGGAATGCCGGAAGCTGCCTCGCACGGTAACTATCTTGGCCTACCTACCACCATTGGCTCTTCCGAAAAAGAGGTATTCCAATCTGTCATTAACAGAGTGAAAACCAAGGTGACAAGTAGGAAGCCAAGACTATTATCGAAAGCAGGTAAAGAGGTGTTTCTTACTTCAGTGTTACAGTCCGTCCCCACTTACATAATGCAATGTTTTAGGCTACCAAAAAATACATGTGCGAAAATAAATTCTATTCTAGCTAACTTTTGGTGGGGATCGGACAACAATAAAAGGAAAATACATTGGTCTTCTTGGTCTTCACTTTGTGATCCAAAGGATATGGGTGGTTTGGGTTTCAGAGATGCCGAGGATTTCAACTCGGCTTTGTTATGTAAACAAGTCTGGCGACTCATCACGAACCCAGAAAGTCCACTGGCAAAGGTCTATAAGGCTCGATATTTCCCGACAGGAGACTACTGGTCGGCACAACTTGGTGTTAACCCCAGCTACACCTGGCGCAGTATCTTATCTGTAAAGGACACATTAAAACAAGGCATCAGTTGGATAATGGGCAATGGGGAGTCAATTCCCATTTGGGAGCACAGTTGGATTGTTCAGGGAGATATCAGGAAAATTATCACACCAACAAATCCAGATATGAGTCAGTTAAGAGTCAAAGATCTAATTGACACAGATATGGAGGTACGGAAAGTTTCACTAATTAGAAGCATATTCTATACTGTAGATTCAGAGGCTATACTAGACATGCCAATTCCAGATCTAAGTACTTCGGATGTACCGAAGTGGACACAGAGTAAAGATGGCAAATTCACAGTTAAGGGCGCATACGAGTTCATGCGACATAATCGAAGCAATCAAGCTCAGCATATATCAAGCAATATCCAGAATACAAGCTTCTACAAGAAATTATGGAAACTAAAAATTCCACCGAAAATCAGACATTTTTTACATGGGGCAATCAGAGATAAATTACCAACAACAACAAATCTGGTCAAAAGGAAAATACAGATTTCAGAAATGTGTTGCTTTTGTGATAGTCAAAACGGAGACATACTTCATGTGCTTAATAATTGCATTTTTGCAAAGGAAGTGTGTTTTCATCTAGACATTAGCAGAGACACAACAAATTATACCAACTTTCAGGATCTATTTGAAAGGTACAGGAAAAAGCTTCCTCCTGATTTATTTAAGAGATGGATTATATGCTTGTGGGACACATGGCATCAAAGGAATCGAAAGATTCAAGGTGAAAATATAAGAACTCCAAAAGAAATTGTATGTTTTGGAACCTTTTACCTGGAAACCTTCGATTCAGCCCCTAATCTCCTTAAATCCATCCAGCCTCCAAGAATATGAACAAGCAGCTCGCCATTTTCGACTTTCACGGCTGCTAGAAAGTTTATGCTTAATTGGTAGTGGAGTTAGGTTTAATGAAGTTAAGGTGTAGTAGCTATAGTCCAGGGTTTACTACCTGAGACTTTAACTGATGATAGGACTGGGCCGAACTCTTAATCCATGTTGGATTTAAGAATTTATTTGAGCTTTTGTTGGTTATTTTATCATCAGCTGGACTCTGGTCCATAGTTGTATAGGTTTGTAATTTTTTTTTTTTTCCATTTCTTTAATGAAATTCATCGCTTATTACTAAGAAAAAAAAAACATATATATATAAAAGGCACATAGTGAAAATAACTACTTCTTTTTTATTTCTGGGAGGTGGAAATTGATTCCTGTAACAATAATGGAATCATGGTAGAGTTATACACAACTCTACAAATTTTATATTAGTAAAATATGCAGGAAATAGCTCAATAACTGCCTGCTGGTACATTGAAGAATCCCTGCTCTATACAATTCCACTTAGTATTTAGTATCATTAATATTCACAAATTAAGAAGATATTAAGTTTACCTAGATCGAAATCCCACAAAAAGGGGAATAAAATGTGTAATAATAGATACATGGAGTAAATTATGGAATCAATTAGTGTCACTAAAATGGTTCATCAATTAAACGTGAGAAAGAAAAAGAAAACAGTTAACTAATCAGCTATATAACCGTCCAATTAAGAGGCATTAATTGTATGTGTGTATCTCACGCGCCTGAATATATAAGAGAGTCATGCTAAATTTTCGTCCAAAAAAATTCAGATTTTTGTTTCCAAAAACCCCCCTTCAATCTCAGCCACAAGATGAAAAACTGTCAAAATCACCATAATCTAACGATCAACAATTGAGTTATCACCATAATAACACATTTTTGTTATCACATAAGAAAAAACTCATCTCACTCTATATTTCTACAGAAATGCATGTAATATTAAAAAAGAAAACAAAATAATCTCCAAAAATATATCGATGAAGAGAGGAGTAGGAAGATTTCAATATAACCTTGGTTCTTTATCTTTCGAAACTATTTGAACAACATTTACAATATGGCATTTGTATTATAAGAATAGAGAAACAATTAAAATATGATATTTTATAGACATTGATAATAATATAATGACGATGCCCTAATTAAATCTATTCAAGACTCATAATAATGATGGAAATCGATTATCCATTACAACTAGTCTATAAAAAGGAGTTGAATGCAACGTTCCCATCGCCCCTGTTCTAGGATTGCGAGGAGGTAAATCGTGGAACGTGTCTCAGAATATATTTGGGTTTATATGTCTACTCCACTAATATGAATGGGACTCACAAAGAGGCTAGTCATCACAACACCTAAATTCTTTATCAATTAAGTTATGTCCGAGCCCCCGACTACTACAACTAGTCTATAAAACTACACATAATTAGGAGAAAAGCGAAAATCTTACTTCTAAAAGTAGGCTTACCTGCTCCTCAATAATTTAAAATTCGTCCTTGATCTATCTTTTCGATGTGATAATTTAGAGAAGATGTATTCTCTTTTAATTTATGTGATTATTTGAAAGAAACAATAACAATGTGCATCATATATATGCATATAGAATCCTTTTCCTATACAACTTAGACAATAAGCTAGGTTGTGTACTAGGTATTTTTTGTTATACAACAATGTACACCGGCCCAATAGCACATATATATATATATAACTAGTTAAAGGTGCCCGTCTTAGATGATTGTTTATAGGTGAAATTAATTAAACATATAAATAAATTTGTTTAAATAAAGTACCAAAATAGAAGCTATTTATACAGAAGTAATATTGTTTTAGGTCAATTCATAAAACATGCACTACAAGAAAAATGGTTTGTTGTTACGTTTTTTTTTGTTACACAATATGAATTGGTAACAAATGGTAGCTTTTGCTACGAATTTTGTAGTGTAACAAAAACTTAACTCAATTGTTACGATAATGATGGCGTAACAAAAATGAAAGTGGTTTTGGTTACGGAATTAATTGTTACTCTTCAGATATAGTAACAAACGATACTTATTTGTTATGGTTAATACATAATAACAAGATGATTGCATGTATGTTATGCTTATTGAATGGTAACAAATAATTGACAATTATTTTTCACAAATTTTTTTCTTTGGTTACACTAATGTGTCATGACAAATAATATAGTTCCTCCAATTTTATTCAATCTAATTTTTATTTTTGTTTTCCTTGTACACAAATAAAATTAGTATCTTTGGATTTGTTTTTGAAAATGTATTCATATATTTATTTTGTACGACTCTTCATAATATTATTTTACAAAAGGTTAAGAGACTAAGAGAAAAAATATTTAAAATAAAATAATTAATATTAAACTAAAATTTTAATCAGTAAATTAATAAACTAATATATAGCTACATAATCTAGACAACATATATTATTATATCAATAGTTAAAATAAAATATGAAATAATAATAAACCACATATATATTGATAACTAATAATAATACATGTATATAGTACATATATGCACTTATATATTTGAGTATGTACCTTCTATTGACGTTAACTAGTTAATTAGTGTAGTATGCATATATTTATATATATTATGAATTTTTAGTTCATATAAGGATATAATAATCTATATATATTAGTAAGATAGGAGGGAATGAGCAAAACTGTAGTTTTTCAGCCTCCTTATCCTCATGTGGCCCACTAAATATTTTTAAGAAATAACTCTCAACCAAAATATACAATCGTTCAAACCCTTCCCCAAACTCCTTTGTTCTTTTTCAGACGTGTATCTTTCCACCCCACCCCCAAACTACTTTGTTCTTTTCATAAAGTGGTATAGGGAGTTGATTTAGGAATAATTTATGAGAAATCTGGTGTGAATGCTCTAATGCGGCACAAAATTTTGCCAATAATATTCACAAACGCTAGGAGCAATTCACAAATCTTTGCGCAATTCTCTTCAATTTTCTTGTGACAATTTGCAGGTATTATTGCTTGTTCATCTCTTTCAATTATTTGTTCAATTTACTTTCTCAATTAGTAGACGCTATTTTTTGTTTATTGTTGCATAATAAATTTTGTTTTGAGTTTTTTATATCGAACTATATAATTATAACTTATGTATTTCCTGAGTGATAATTCAATTGGGATCGATGTTCAGTAATTGTATTGTGTGAATCTTTGATTACATTGTCACTTATTTATAATGATGAGTATATAGTGAATGATACTCTGAAAATATTGTGATATTTTTAACTTGTCTTAAAAGCCATGAGTTCTGTTAACCATCCAATTGAGCATTATACTAAAGGACAAATTATATGTAGTTATTTGAGAGATTGAGGCCTTAATCTGGAAACCAGTTATATGGTAAGTCAACGAATGTATATAATATGTTAAATTTCAAATAGTACACACAAGTAATGTAACTAGTATACTTTGTTTTTGCAGATTCTTGAAAATTAGAAGGTGTTACAAGCTAAGTGTAGAGAAATGTGGGCTTTTATATTCGAAATATAATATCGTTGAAGCAGCTCCACATCTATGTCATTCTGGATATCATTAACTTATACTTTGTGTTTTGAAATGCACTATTTTATTATGTTGTATTGGTTAGATTAGTGGTTAATCGAATATTATGTAATGAATGATTTAGTTATATTGAATGTAATGAATGTTATTTGGATTTATTAATATACAATTGTTTATTTTATAATATGTAATTTGTTACAATATGATCAAAGTACGTAATAATTGTTAATTGAGGTTTTTCATAATATTTGTTTCACCCAATGTTGGTGTAATAATTGCTCAATAACAGAATTCACAAACATTTGTTACACCTAACAAGTGAGTAGCAACTAGTGTTTTTGTTACTAGTAATATGACCGTAACAATAATCCATTGTTACGAACACAGGAGTAACTAAAGACATTCGTTACGCAATGCAAATACCATAATAAAAGCCACATATTTGTTACGAAAAGATAAAAACGTAACAAAACTCTTTCGTTACTGCAGGAGGGCGTAACAAACGCTTTTGAGACCCCAATTTTTGGCACGCCTAAAAAATCGGAACAAAAAGGTAACAAAAACGTCTTTGCTACGGTTTTTTAGCATTTGTTACTAATTTACCACGGTTGCGAAAAGCCATTTTTTTGTAGTGATGGAAGCTAGAATGAAGTTCAAAATGATTTGCTTAAAGCAATAATGACATTGTCTTTTCATGCATGTTGTTGATCACCTTCGCAGGTACCGCTGCCCCTACCACCATTAGTATTGTTGTTGATATTTAACAATCTTTTTCTGGGAGAACCTAGGTAAAGATGAGAGAGAAATACCATGATGGACCAAATTGCTACTTTATTTCAGATTGCATCAGGCCCTCGTTTTTGCTATCTTTGTTGTCGGGCTGTGCTGCAGATTCTACATATGACTTCGAGATGTTGTTGGCTATAAATGCTGGTCGGTTTGCTATCTGAGTAGTAACATTGATGCCATAATCTCTTAATATCATTGTAATACCCGGGTCAAAGTGAGTGATGTGATATGTTTGATATGATTTGATTGGTATACTTATACCATCAAGATGCATCTTCTTTTCGGTAGCCCAACTCAAAAGAACTCCAACGGTAAGCGTGTTTGACATGGGGTAATTCTGGGATGGGTGACCCACTGGAAAGTTTCTCGGTGAGCACGTGAGTGAGGACAAAGCGCTGGAGAGCCCCGTGGTGGTTTGTGAGGCCAGTCCATCATATCAAATAACGTTCCGACCCGATTTCCGGGGCGGAGCGTTACAAATGGTATCAGAGCGGGGCGGTCTGAAATGTGAGATCTAAGTGCTATGCGGCGCAAAGTGCTACGTCGAGGACGGGAGTGACCTCTTGAGGCCGTAGGAGCCACCTCTATCTAGAGTCGCACACGGATGGTACGGTCTTGTATGTGGAGGATGTGGCTCAACGAGGACGTTGAGTGTTTAAGTGGGGAAGATTGTAATACCCGGACCAAAGTGGGTGATGTGATATGTTTGATATGATTTGATTGGTACTACTCATACCATCAAGATGCATCTTCTTTTCGGTAGTCCAACTCATAAGAACTCCAAAGTTAAGCGTGTTTGAGCTGGACTAATTCTGGGATGGGTGACCCACTAGGAAGTGTTCCGGTGAGCACGTGAGTGAGGACAAAACGTGCTGGAAAGACCCGTGATGGTTTGTGAGGCCAGTTCACCAAATCAAATAATGTTCCGACCCGTGTTCCGGGGCGGGGCGTTACAACCATTAACACACAAGCAAGAGTGCAAGACAACAATCCCATGTGTGAACTTGATTTATATGTGACCTACCAAGACAAATGAAGCTTGATGGTACAAATTAGAGCTCGAAAACATTTTTTCTTTATATAAGCAGAAAGCTAAATTATCAAGATTTGATATGGAAGGGAAATCAAACCAAAGCATGAAGTTGAGTTAGTATATGTAGTTACTTCCGTAGAGTATAAGCCGATTAAAAAATCTTCAAAAGTGCCACACATTCCGGAATAAACAATATCATAGTATACCGAAGATTTAAAGTAATTGGGAGAAATAATATCTCATCATAAAAAATTTGAATAAATACAAAACATAAACAACCAATCCGTGAAGAGTCCTTGATAAAAGATGGCCAGCAGAAGGCTTTTCAAATGGATATATAGAAAGAAAATATTAAGAAGTACATAAAATTAAATACTTAGCATACACTTGAACGACTGTTTGAAGGAAAAGTACAACATGTTTAATATTTATTGCTAATCGAGTTATTTTATATGATTATTGCTATTCATCAAAACATGGAGATATCATAAGTGAGAATGCTGACAGATTTTAGTATATGTTAATATAGTATATATACGACTTATTTTTTTTGTCATTATGTACTTCAATTATATTCAAATTGTTGACATCTTTATATGTCGTTTGCTTAGCTACTATATTAATTTGGTGAGAAGATATATATATTTACTTTAAATACTGGGAGCCAGTAAAAAGGGCTTGTATACTATTATTGTATACTAATGTAATGTATATAAATACTACTATTGTATACTAGTGTACTGTATATAAGTATATTGAGCATGTCATACACAATATTGAATTATTCTCATACTACACTTGCTATAATTAGTTATATTTTTTGATATTTGCAGTTATGACGAGACTGAGTTTAGCATCAAGGAAATTGATTAGAAGGAAAAATATATTGCAACTATTATTTTTTGGTTCAACATTATGCATCTAGTAAACTTTTTCTTTCAAGTAGTCTCGAATATAACTAAAAAAGCAAAAGCCTCTCTAGACGATTGGGACTAAAGCCGGCATATGAGTATATATAGCTTTTTCTCTAGAAGAGAATATGTCAACAAATTAGTTTATAAAAGTGATATTGATTGTATTGAGCAGCTTAGGATGGGTAGAACAACATTTCAGAACTTGTGTGCCTTGCTTGAGAAATCTGGTGGATTGAAACATACGAAAAATATGCTTATTGATGAACAAGTTGCCCTTACTCTTTACATTTTAGCCCATCATCATAAACACAGGGTGATAAATTTCAATTTTGCTAGATCAAAAGAATATGTTAGTAGCCACTTTGATAATGTTATATATGCGGTCATTAGATTGCACCATTTACTACTTAAGAAGCCCCAATCAATTTCTATTGAGTTAATTGATGAGAGATGGAAGTGGTTTCCATAATGTTTAGGGGCGTTAGATGGTACCTCTATAAAGGTACGAGTTCCTTTAGGTGACCGTCCTAGATATCGGATACGAAAAGGTGAAATTGCTAGTAATGTGTTGGGAGTATGTTCTCCAGACATGCAATTCATCTATGTACTTCCTGGTTGAGAAGGATCGACCGCTGATGGTAGAGTGCTTCGAGATGCAATTCATCTATCTGCTGTGTTAGCATCTCAGGCTGAGATTAGTTCTGATGTATCTACATCAATACATGCAACAATTTAGTTTTGCATGATCTCTGCATTAACATGGATGAGGAATAAGGAAGTTGTTGAGATTATAAATTATTACTACGCCTTTCATTGTACCTACCAAATCTGCAATTATAATAAATATTATGGTGATACCAGTCATATTAAGATAAACCATAGTTAACAATTCAATATCCTGAATATACATCAGGTGTCATTGGAGATAGGATACTTTCATTAATATAGTTCTTTTGCAGCACCTAAACTACGGCAAGAAACATCACACGGGCATATTACTTTGTATAATCTCCTTGTGTAATCTTATAAGGGAACTTTTAGTGCAAGTGTGAATGGTTTTAGTTTTTATTTATTCATTGCTTTATTTGTTGCAGAATCGACCTAAATATACTATATGGAAGAACAAGTCTTTCCCGTTTTATGATGATCTTGTTATCATTTTCGGAAAAGACAGTGCAACTGGAATACAATGCTGAGACGCCGGCTGATGTTGTTTCTGAAATCAATCATGATCAAGCAAATATAGATGGACAGGAGGGAGGACAAGGTGATGACCAGAAAGAACAAAAAGAGAAGTAGAAGCAATGATTTGGATACAATTAAATAACCTGCTTCAATTATTGGATAGGAAATAGCGAAGGCCTCCTCGGAATTCAGCAAAGCTATTGGAGTTGAGGTTGCTATATCGGATAAAAGACAACAACTCAACTATGAGCTTAAGAAAATTGAATTGTTGCGCCCAATAGATAGAATTAAGGTGACAAGTAAAATTGCTCAGGATCACGAAATGACATATGTGTTTTTTAGCCTAGATGAAAATCATAGAGAAGTTATGGTAATAAGGATATTTGGAGGAGAATTCTAAGTTATGTTATCTTAGATAGTTTTAGTTATATCCTATTTTTATTAGTTTTGATTTTAGTCAGTTTGTTGGTAGACATTTCTAGTTGATTATCACAATAATTTGTTATATTTTATTTAATTTGTTCTTCACACAGCAAATACCTATAGTTTTACGAGTATTTATCTTCTGGTAAGCTCCTTTCCTTTTGCTATTTCTAATATGTTCGTACTACTTATTTGGGTTGCATTCTTTATGCCTCACAAGTAGTTCTACACCTTTTGGACTCATAGAGTTCACAATTTTATATAAAATGATGGTCTCACAATCGGAAGGTTCAATTAGTTTGCAAGAAAGATCATTTATAACACGCGTGATTAAATAGTATATTAATAATTCAGTTAATATTAATTAAAGGGTATATTAGTAATTTAATTATATTGTTGACTTTATTATGTCGTACCAAACTAAGGAATATAATGGTTAATGATAATTCAATCACATTATCACTCGCATACCAAACAAAATAATGAGATTCATTAATTCATTCCTTTCTTTTGTTTCTTCCATTATTTTGTCTATTCCATTCTTTTATTATTCCATTCCTTTATACCAGACGCAACCTTATTATTATTATTATTATTATTAGTATTATTGATGATGTTAATCGTTTATCAATTTGATGTTAGATTATTTCTAATAAATAATATTTTATGGTCCATGTAATATTAAAGTCTAATTATAATATTAAGGTTTAATGTGATGGTTATTATACATTAAGGATTATAATTAGTGGGCATAACTTCTAGCCCTCTCATCTCACTCATTAAGGATGCATTTAGGGTGATCATTAGTAGTATTAGACCTTTGAGTTGATAACTACTACTATATAAAGAGGACCTATTGTTGGAAATTGATGTGTCAATTTCCTCAATTAGTGCCCGTGAACTATATCATCTATATATACGGTTCAACAACCGATAGTTATCTGAACTATCAGTAGTCTCACCCGAGATAATGCCGGGGGTCATCGAATGGTAGACTAGACTCTCACGATGATCTTCGGGATTCGTGTATACGGTCTTATACGTTGAATCCCGATGCCTTCGTTACTCGGGCTATGAGGTCACACACGTAACAATTACCGAAGATACTTTCGAGTAGTGACCCGAAAGTGAATAAGGGATTTGATCCATATTGAGGAATTTCGGTTCGATCGAGATCGTGTCCCGACCGAACCGATGGTGCGCCCGGAATTGGTTCCGGACACACCATTTGGGGTTTATGTATATATATATATGTGAGATATATATATATATTATCATTTATTGAAATGATTTAATTAATTAATGAATTAATTAAATAAGATATGATTTAATTAATTAATTAAGATTAATTAACTAATCTCATCATTATGAGGAGTTGACATCTTGGTGGCTACTTTATGCCTTGGGAAGGCTTTGTATCCCTTGGGAAGAACTCTTGTAAGAGCATCTTCCATGGACCAAGAGGCATTAACCATATGGATGGTTAATGTGTTTGTTTAGTGTGCAATATGTTTCATCATCCATTCTATATCATAAGATGATATTGAATGTGAAGAAATTAATCTAAGTCTTGCATATCTCTTGCTAGAGAACACAAGAACACAAACAAACACACTTCATCTTCAACCTCAACCCTCTAGCAAAACTCTAAGTGTTAGAGTATAGAAATTGTTCTATAGTTTGCTATAGTAGTTAGACTACACACTCCTCAATAACACACACTAGTCCAAGTGTGTCTTATTGCTATCTAAGGTATTGGTGTGGACTATTTCATAGTAGTTCCATATCACCTTGGTGATAGAAATTTCTTCAAGAAGAAAGCAAGGAGCAAGGTGTGGGGATAAGCGCTTAAAGATTGACATAGCTTCCGCTCACGCTTCAAAGGTATAACTTTGTAGCACTACTCTTTTATATGTTATTTGTAGCATATTCACACTACCTTTAAACATATACTTCTATGAGCTAGTTTCATTGTGTAAGTTCTAACGATCAATGAATTAGGGTTGTATGACATATGAACTATCGTAGTTCATCGTGTCTTGCAACCCCGGGATATTCCAACATGGTATCATGAGCTATATTACACGTTTAACATGTTCTAGAAGTGTTTAAAGTAGTACCATATAGTATATATGTCGATATATGAACCGTAGCCGATTTTCGTATTCGGAAAACCCTCCCCGACAAAACGTAAGTTCCGCGTGATTCCGGGCAAGCCATGGACACGGCTCCACTGGAACGCGCACCCTCGGCATGCCCTGGACACGGCACGCCTTGGCCCGGAGCAGGGAGCGGCTTCTCTGGACGCGTCCTTGGACGCCCTTGGAAGCCCCCCCCGCGCGTCCGCGCGTTTTGTTCCCTGGACAGCCCCTGTCCGCAGCACCTGTCCGCGCGCGGACTGCCTGGGCAACCCCCCTGTCCCCGTTTGATCGTGGCTCCATCGTGAGCCATGGCTCACGATGGACTATAACTTCGCCCGATGTTTTCGAAACAAAACGAATCGATTAAGCCCAAAGTCATTTGATGATTATGGACGTTTTCGGTTTGTTATGGGTGATTTAGAGATTGTTTTGGAAATAATCTTATAAGTTCAAAACATTCTTTGAGAAGTTTAAAATAGTTTAAAATTAGCATGTATGTCAAAGTGTTGATTTTATCCTATCGGTACTAATTAAATTGTTTAATTGAGTATCGAAAGGAAGTTTGTGGTTGAGTTATTATGAATTTCAAACCTTAAACTTATGCTAAGTCTCTTTGAATGTAATTGGGGTATTAGTTCAAAATGTTGAACTTATGGTAAAACTTCCGATAATTGGCTATGTTAGTTGTTGGACAACTAAAGGTTATGATATGCATATATGACTATGATTCACATTATTTGAATGTGAGTATGTGTGTGAGTTGTGTGTTGCTTGTGTGTTTTATTCCATTCCTAGCATGTTTATGTGATTTATGTATAATGTGTTATGCATATATAAACTGTAGTCTGAATGGAATGGGGATTTGATATGGCCTAGTATTTATTCGAAATACAGTCTGCGTACTGTCCTTGATATTGAAATACGACGCATGTGTCGTTTTACATTCTTGTATTGTTATTTCTTTTTCGCGGCGCATGTGCCATTTAATGCGAAAGTTGATTATGTAACAAGACATGAAGAGACGGACTTGGAGCATGGCGATGTCCAAGAAGACGGAGACCAAGGACTTAGTTTAGAACTAGTTAGACTAGTTTTATTTAATGTCTTTTAGGCCATATCACGTCCCTTTAAAGTGTTTATTATTCATGCCATGTTTCATGCTTACATATATTTTCTTGAAGTATATGTATACCTTATGTGATATGCATGAAATGTGGATTACATGTTTAATCTAAACCCCTCCACGTAATAATTAAGTGTTTGCCAAACCTAAGTTCAAAGTTGTCAAACTTTCCTACGTTTCGGGTGGATCATCCCTAGATGGGCACTTTGATTCATAGGAATAGGAGGCAATGGGATTACATGCGCTACAGGTTAGCCCATCGAACCGGCAAATGTAATCCACCCCTTTATGGTGAACTAAGGTTACTTAAAACGTGGCTACAGGTTAGCCCATCGAACCGGCCCGTTTGGCAAAGGAAGTCTATAGTGTCATAAAACGACTAGTGATAGACGCCAAGAGTCATATATAATCATTGGATGATTGATATATGATAGTCTAGTAGAACTTACCCATGGATTGGACTATGAGGATGATTGCGTGTGCCGCTCATACCCAAGTCCGTGGGGTCTTGGTATACTTGTACACTTCGAGGGGTTGTTGGTACTCGTATTACTGTTTCAAGCATGCTTTACTTGTATCGTATGTTTTACATATAAATTAAACTGAACGTCGTTTCATACTCGCATGTTTTAGATGGCAACTGCTAAGAAATCAACTTCAAATTCACTCCGATCTACACTTGAGAAGTGTAAACTCAATGGCAATAACTTCAACGACTGGTCTCGTAACTTGAGAATCGTTCTCAAGCACGAGAGAGTCGAATATGTTCTTAAGGAAGAACTTCCTCCTCCACCCCATGAGGATGCCGATGAGCTAGAACGTGGTGCATATGATGTACACGTGGACGATGCATTGGATGTCCAATGTCTCATGCTGGCCAACATGGAACCGAATCTTCAGATTCAGTTCGAAAATGTGGCAGCATATGACATGTACTGCAGACTGGAACAGATGTTCCAGAAGCGGGCAAGAAATGAGCGGTACGAAGCTGTTTGTGCCCTCATGGATTGCAAACTATCCAATGGTCAACAGGCCAGTCCTCATGTTCTCAAGATGATTGGGATCATCGAGAGACTTGAGTCTTTGGGAACTCAGTTTTCCAAGGATTTGGCTGTTGACATAATCCTCCGTTCCCTTCCTGACAAGTTTGGTAACTTTGTCATGAACTTCAACATGCATGACTTCGATAAGTCGTTGTCGGAGTTGCATAACATGATCAGCACGGCTGATACTGCGTTGAAGGGTGGGAAGAGCTCTACCCCTACTCCCTCGGTTCTGATGATTCAGAACAAGAAGGCCTTTAAGAAAGGCAAGGGGAAATGGAAGGGAAAGGCCAAGACTGGAACAGTCAAGGCCCAGACTTCCAAAACTCCGGCTAAAGGTCCTAAGGGGACTGACCAGTGTCATTATTGTAATACACCTGGTCACTGGAAGAGGAACTGCAAGAAGTACCTCGAAGATAAGAAGAGTGGGACTCTTCCGACAGGTATATGCGTTATTGAAGCTTTCATCACCTCCAATAACTCTACTTGGGTACTTGACTCAGGATGTGGTTCTCATATTTGTCGAAATATGCAGGTACTACATGACGGTAGAGCCCTTCGGAAGGGAGAGGTGGACTTGCGGGTAGGCAATGGAGCAAAGGTTGCTGCAATTGCCGTGGGAAAGATAGATTTAAAACTACCATCCGGGATGGTCTTAGTTTTAAATAATGTATATTGTATTCCTACTATTTCTAGAAATATTATTTCCATATCTGTTTTGAACAATGATGGTTTTACCATCCTTATGGAAAGGAATATATGTTCTATTAATCGTGATGGTTTACTTTATGCAAAAGCTTCAAACCAAAATGGTCTTTTCATACTAGATGAGGACCATGAGGTATATAACGTAAATATTAAAAGGAACAAGCCTAACGACTTGAATCCTACCTACCTATGGCATTGCAGACTTGGTCATATAAATGAAAATCGCATCAAGAAACTCCACGAAAGTGGAATTATTGAGTCACTTGATTTTGAATCATATGACCAATGCGAATCATGCCTTTTGGGCAAGATGACCAAATCACCTTTCACTGGAACAAGTGAAAGGGCAAGTGATTTATTGGGGATAATACATACCGATGTATGTGGTCCAATGAACACTCCTGCAAGAGGTGGTTTTCCCTACTTCATTACCTTCACGGATGACTTTAGCCGTTATGGCTATGTCTATCTAATGAAGCATAAGAGTGAAGCCTTTGAAAAGTTCAAAGAATTCCAAAATGAAGTAGAGAATCAACTCGGCAAGACTATTAAGACTCTTCGATCCGATCGAGGAGGCGAATATATGAGCCACGAGTTTGACACTCATCTTAGAGATTGTGGAATTGTTTCACAACTCACACCGGCCGGAACACCACAGCATAATGGTGTGTCCGAAAGGAGGAATCGCACTCTGTTAGACAGTTTGCGGTCTATGATGAGTCGAACCGACCTACATGTCAGCTTCTGGGGTTACGCGTTGCAAACTGCCGCACTTACCTTAAATAATTGTCCAACCAAGTCAGCTGAGAAAGTACCATATGAGATGTGGTTTGGGAAACGTCCCAAGATTAGCTTTCTCAGGGTTTGGGGTTGCTTGGCCTACGTCAAGAAGTTGAACATAGACAAGCTAGGCCCAAAGGCTGACTTGTGCCATTTCATTGGTTATCCAAAGGAAACCAAAGGGTATTATTTCTACCTTAAGCCAGAAAATAAGATTTTCGTGGCTAGGACAGCACATTTCCTTGAGAAAGAGTTCTTGTCAGGAAATGTCAGAAATACGGTACAACTTGAAGAAGTTCAAGATGATGAGCCAAATGAGTTAATGAACTCATTCGACACGTTTAATGAGCAAGTTGAGTTATCGAACTCAAGAGACTCATTGAATAAGAGAGATGGGTTATTGAACCCAAGTGTCTCATCAAATGAGCAAGTCGAGTTAACGAACTCGGCAGGCTCACTTCAGGAAGTAGATCCTCCATTCATGGCGGATCCTATCTTGGACCCTAGATCCACGGTAGATGAGATTCCTGAAGAAGTACCGACCCTTAGGAAATCCAGTAGGACTCGTCATGTTCCCGATAGATGGTATGGGGAATCCTTCTTGATAGAAGACGACGAGCCTTATACTTATGGAGCCGCAATGAAAGGGCCAGATAGCGAGTCATGGCTTGAAGCCATGAAATCCGAGATAGACTCTATGTACCAGAATGATGTCTGGACATTGGTTCACTTACCCGAAGGTGCTAGACCTATCGAGTGTAAGTGGGTCTTTAAGAAAAAGCTTGATAAAGATGGAAATGTCCATATTTACAAGGCTAGACTAGTGGCGAAGGGTTTCAAACAAATTCATGGTATTGACTATGATGAAACCTACTCACCGGTAGTCATGTTCAAATCTATTCGGATCCTCTTAGCCATTGCCGCATATTATGACTATGAGATATGGCAAATGGATGTAAAGACCGCTTTCCTTAATGGAAACCTTGAGGAGGATGTGTACATGACACAACCTCCAGGCTTTACATGTCCGAAAGGACCTAAGAAGGTATGTAAGCTTCAGAGATCCATTTATGGACTCAAGCAAGCTTCTCGCAGTTGGAACCTCCGATTCAATGAAGCAATTAAAGAATTTGGCTTCATTCAGAATGAGGAGGATGCTTGTGTATACAAGAAGGTAAGTGGGAGCCACATTGCATTTATAGTCCTGTATGTAGATGACATACTAATCATTGGAAACAACAAACCGCTCCTTGAGTCAGTCAAGAGATGGTTGTGTAAGTGTTTCTCAATGAAGGACTTAGGAGAGGCGCAATATATCCTTGGAATCAAGATATATCGAGATCGAGCCAATAGGTTGATTGGCCTGAGACAGGACACTTATATTGATAAGGTTCTGAGACGATTCGATATGATCGATTCCAAAAAGGGAATACTGCCTATGACAACTGGCACTATTCTCGGCAAAAGTCAGTGCCCCACCACTGACGTCGAGAAGGAGAACATGAGTAGAGTCCCGTATGCTTCAGCCATAGGATCTATCATGTATGCCATGTTGTGCACTAGACCAGACGTATCGTACGCTCTGAGTCTGACCAGCCGATATCAAGCGAATCCAGGCAACAGCCATTGGACCGCTGTGAAATCTATCCTTAAGTACTTGAGAAGGACTAAGGATATGTTTCTGGTATATGGCGGAGATGAGGAGTTGATTGCGAAAGGTTTCACCGATGCCAGTTTCCAAACCGATCGAGACGATTTTCGTTCTCAAACCGGGTTTGTATTCTGCCTGAACGGTGGAGCCATCTGTTGGAAGAGTTCCAAGCAGGACACAGTTGCAGATTCTACTACGGAGGCCGAGTACATTGCAGCTTCTGAAGCAGCCAAGGAGGCATGTTGGCTTAAGAAGTTTATGACTGAGCTTGGGGTAGTTCCTAGCGCTGATGGTCCAATTGAGTTGTTATGTGATAACACTGGAGCCATAGCACAGGCTAAGGAACCCAGGGCTCATCATAAGTCCAAACATGTCCTCAGGAAGTATCACCTCGTCCGTGAAATGTTCCAGAGAGGTGACATCAAAGTATCCAAAGTAGATACAGACGACAACGCAGCTGATCCCTTGACTAAACCATTGCCTCAGACCAAACATGAGTTCCATACTTCAGCTATTGGACTTAGACTTAGGTCCGAGTGGTCTTAGTCTTAGTGGGAGGTTTATTTCAGTTTATTTGATTTATATGTATGAAGTATACTTTTGTAAAACTCTTATTGTTGAATAAAAGTATTACTTCTTGTTTATTGATTGTCTATTCTTTTATAGCACTTGAATAAACAATTGAATATTTAATCATAGTTGTATGATAAATATTTTAATTCCCATGTAATCACAAGTTCTTGAAGAGGAGCCAATAAGTGTATTGGCTAAGGAACCCCTTTTTCAAGACAAGAACTATGGTGATTACATTGTCCCTAGTGGTATGTCCCGGCGTTTTGGGAACGGACACAACCAAACTAGTGTGTAATGATTCGTTTGACTTTGTTTCTTAAGTCAAAAGGATGGTCCAAATCATTACATGGGTTCATTGTCAAGAGAGTCTTGACATGGTACTGGACAGTGACCGTTGTGAAATTATAGAAGAGATCTTGTGTCCTATATTTCACACGAGCCATATGATAGAGGTTCTGAGACCTACATGCATATCATTCTCATGCTACGTGAGCATGAGGCTTTGACTACTTCCGGACCCATCCGTTACTGGTGGTAATGGGGTACGTTGGGTCTTATGTGAATGTAGTGGTGAGATGATCGGTGATGCATTGGTAGGGTCTTTGTCCACCCTGGTATACAGGGAAGGTTTTTCTGGCCACTCGGAGAGTGAGTCTTACTTATGAATTCACCCGTTATGAACGGGAGTGAGACTATCTCGTGTTCCGAGAAATTATGTCATAGGAGTTGGCGACACGCTTTCTTGCTTTAGCCTATGACGAAAACCGAGGACAAAGGGAATCATGTGACAAGGATGCAAGTGTACATCCAAGACATTGGTAATAGTCCAAGGGCAAGTGGGAGTGTTGGAAATTGATGTGTCAATTTCCTCAATTAGTGCCCGTGAACTATATCATCTATATATACGGTTCAACAACCGATAGTTATCTGAACTATCAGTAGTCTCACCCGAGATAATGCCGGGGGTCATCGAATGGTAGACTAGACTCTCACGATGATCTTCGGGATTCGTGTATACGGTCTTATACGTTGAATCCCGATGCCTTCGTTACTCGGGCTATGAGGTCACACACGTAACAATTACCGAAGATACTTTCGAGTAGTGACCCGAAAGTGAATAAGGGATTTGATCCATATTGAGGAATTTCGGTTCGATCGAGATCGTGTCCCGACCGAACCGATGGTGCGCCCGGAATTGGTTCCGGACACACCATTTGGGGTTTATGTATATATATATATGTGAGATATATATATATATATATTATCATTTATTGAAATGATTTAATTAATTAATGAATTAATTAAATAAGATATGATTTAATTAATTAATTAAGATTAATTAACTAATCTCATCATTATGAGGAGTTGACATCTTGGTGGCTACTTTATGCCTTGGGAAGGCTTTGTATCCCTTGGGAAGAACTCTTGTAAGAGCATCTTCCATGGACCAAGAGGCATTAACCATATGGATGGTTAATGTGTTTGTTTAGTGTGCAATATGTTTCATCATCCATTCTATATCATAAGATGATATTGAATGTGAAGAAATTAATCTAAGTCTTGCATATCTCTTGCTAGAGAACACAAGAACACAAACAAACACACTTCATCTTCAACCTCAACCCTCTAGCAAAACTCTAAGTGTTAGAGTATAGAAATTGTTCTATAGTTTGCTATAGTAGTTAGACTACACACTCCTCAATAACACACACTAGTCCAAGTGTGTCTTATTGCTATCTAAGGTATTGGTGTGGACTATTTCATAGTAGTTCCATATCACCTTGGTGATAGAAATTTCTTCAAGAAGAAAGCAAGGAGCAAGGTGTGGGGATAAGCGCTTAAAGATTGACATAGCTTCCGCTCACGCTTCAAAGGTATAACTTTGTAGCACTACTCTTTTATATGTTATTTGTAGCATATTCACACTACCTTTAAACATATACTTCTATGAGCTAGTTTCATTGTGTAAGTTCTAACGATCAATGAATTAGGGTTGTATGACATATGAACTATCGTAGTTCATCGTGTCTTGCAACCCCGGGATATTCCAACACCTATGCATCATTGTTAGACACCATCTGAAAAACACAAATAAAAGATATATTATTGATAATCGTTGTTGTTCATACAATATAGATATACCTATATTTATAGGTAAACATTAAATAGTGTAAAAAAAAGTAATTTGGATCAAGCCGGATCCATGATCAGTGCGTATCGGAATCGCCAGAATACGCATGTTTTCAATCACTAACTGCCAGGAACGCCATCTTTTTCGAACATGTCAGATCACTGCGTGTCGCATTCGCCAGACTACGCATAATTCGCCAATTAATAACTGCCAAGAACGCCATCCTTTTCGAACCTGTCAGATCTCTGCGTATAGGACTCGCAAGACCATGCGTAATTCGCCAATCGGTAACTGCCAGGAACACCATCCTTTTCGAACCCGTCAGATATCTGCGTATAGGTCTCGCCAGACCATGCGTAATTCATCAATCAATAACTGCCGGGAACCCCATCCTTTTCGAACCTGTCAGATCAGTGCGTGTCGGATTCGCCAGACTACGCGTAATTTGCCATCAATAACTGCCAGGAACGCCATCCTTTTTGAATCTGTCATATTTTGTTCGAAAGTCCACTTCAACTAGAAGTGGAATAAATCAATTCTTTTTTTTTCTTTTCTTTTCTTTTTTTTCTTTTTTTTTAATCGTTTATAATCGTATCTCCCTCGCTCAAACTCATGGTAATTTGTCTAAATTTCCATGAGTTTGCAACAATATTAATAGTAGTATTTCAATTGAAAAACTCAAAAAATATTATAAAAATAAGATTGAACAAGATCAAATCCCGCAGGTGAGTATCACATAGTAGAAAACTCACCGACAGGGCAGCGGAATTCGTATTTAGGCCTCAAGAATCGATAGCCTCTGATACCATGTAGAAATCTAGAGGAGATATATTATTGATACTCGTTGTTGTTCATACAGTATAGATATACCTATATTTATAGGTAAACATTAAACCTAATTCTAACCCTGCGGGCTTATGGGCTAGGGTTACTTGCCCATTAGCCTAACAATAGAGTAGAGAAGAGAAAACGAAGAGGCTTAGCTAAGTGATTTTCATCAAACTCTCATCATGGATCAAGGTATGTCCTTGTATTATTATCGATCGTAGTGTATATAATTTAGAGTGTAAAGATCCTAATATAATAGTATTATTCCTTACAATTGGTATCATGAGCATGGTTGAACACTCATGATTATTACATGAATTGTTATTTAGCCTAAATAAATTGCTAAATACGTTTTATTGCTTCCGCTATGAATATGAAATATATAAATGGATATATTGTTAATTTTCCATTATAATATTATATTATTTCGCTTAAATATTCATCACAATAATTGACAATATTTGATCATGTATATTAAGGGTTATTGTATTATATGACATAAAAGATATGTTGGATTGTCAATTGTTTGATAAATGTGTAATGTTATATTTATACATATGTTCTTTGTTCACATAATTTCTTTTATAATGAGTATCATGATATTGATATATGATGGAAAAAGAAATGTGTAAACATATTAAATTTGCCTTGCACATATTTGGAGATAATTAAAAATATCTACTATTAAGAAAGCTTGTTAGTCACCAAAGTGGCCTAGCTAAATTGTTAGATAGATATTTTATCTCTTATTATATAAATTGTGCAAATTTTGAGATATTATAATTTCTTTTATAATGGGTATCATCATTTTAATATATGATGAGAAAAGAAATGTGTAAACGTATTAAATTTGCCTTGCACATATTTGGAGATAATTAAAAATATCTATTATTAAGAAAGCTTGTTAGTCACCAAAGTGGCCTAGCTAAATTGTTAAATAGATATTTTATCTCCTATTATATAAATTGTGCAAATTTGAGATATGATAATCAATAATATCTATTTACTTTTCAAGTGCTTGTTAGTCACCAAAGTGGCCGAGCTAAATGAGTAAATTGATATTTTATCTCAACTAAATGTTACGAAATCTTGAGATATGATAGTTTATAATACTAATTTAGTTTTAAGTGCTTGTTAGTCACCAAAGTGGCCTAGCTAAATAACTAAATTAATATTTTATCTTAATTATAGGTTATAAAAACTTTGAGATATTACAGTAAATTATCTATTTTTATAATGCTTGTTAGTCACCAAAGTGGCCAAGATAAATCACTAAATAGATGATTATCTCATGTTATTGAATAATAATCTTTTAAGATATTATTAAAGTTGTCTATTTTAAATTGATTATTAGTCACCAAAGTGGCCAAATTATTACATAGACATTATATCTTACTATTGTTATTATTGTTTAAATGTCTAATATGTTCAAGTTTGTTAGTCACCAAAGTGGCCTACCTATAGAACTTAATTAGACATTTTATCAAGTATACATAATTATAAGAGATGTTTAACATGTACTTTTGGAGTCATTAACCATTATACGTACATGTATTTATGCATATGATTAACGTTCAAATTTACATGTTTAAGGATCACTCAAAGCTGAACTTATATATGTTATTAAGGTTTTTTTTTTAATCTATCATAGTAACTCAAAGTATTAATATATAAGTTTGAAGGGAATTTCTCATGAAAGTCATAGAATGCTCTCTATCGGACATTACTGATAAGTCCAAAATGAGAAGTTTCATGAGTGAGTTAGCGACTACTAAATTTGATTGGTCTAAACCCATTCATAATTATGTAACTAGCATGTCTAACAAAGCAGCAAAGTTAAGGACAATGGACATGGAATTGAGTGAGACATTTTTTGTTCCATTCACCATCAACTCTCTTCCTCCTGAGTTTGGTCAGTTCCAAGTACACTATAATACTCTAGAGGAAACATGGAACTTTCAAGAAATCAAAGCCATGTTGATTCAAGAGGAAGGGAGGCTGAAGAAAATAAAAGATCACTCAATTCATCTCACTGTCCATGAAGGAGCTTCTAGCAGCAAGACTAAATCAAGATAAAGGAACAAAAGGAAATACAATGACTCAAAGAATGACAAATCCCAATAAAGGTTAATGATGGAAAAGTCGGAAAGGAGATCAAGTGTTCTTTTGGTAAGACGATTGGATACTTGAAGAAGGATTGTCAGAAAAAAAAGAAATGGTTCAAAAAGAAAGGTACTTACTTTGTGTTCGTTTGTTTTGAGTCAAACCTTATTGAAGTTCCTAGTAATACCTGGTGGTTAGATTCTAGTGCAACTACTCATGTTTCTCATGTTATACAAGGATTCCTTTCGATCCAACCCATAAGAGGAACTAAAAATATTTGTTCATGGGAACAAGATGAAAGCACATATTGAAGGAATCGGGCTTATAGATTGATCTTAGAGACTAGTCGTCATCTAGATCTAGAAAAGTGTCTTTATGTTCCTGATTATGCTAGGAATCTTGTTTCCGCTGGAAGTTGGATGAGTGTATGTTTAATGTCAAGTATGAAAACCGTACATTTTCCTTGTTTAAGAATAAGTACTATTATGGTTGTGGTACATTAATGGATGGTTTGTATCGTTTCAATCTTGATAATGAATTTGTGGAGCCTTTGTTTAATATTGAACATGTTGTTGGTAGTAAACGTAGTGCACTGGATGATAACTCTGTTTCTTATGGCATCAAAGACTGGGTCATATATCCAAAGAAAGGATGTTGAGGTTGGTTAAAAGTGAAATCCTTCCTCAATTAGATTTTACAAACTTAAATGTATGTGTTGATTGTATTAAAGGCAAACAAACACTACAAAGAAAGCCGCCACAAGAAGCACAAAACTTCTTGAATTGATACACACTGATATTTGTGGTCCATTTGAAGCCCCATCATAGAGCGGGGAAAAGTATTTCATTACCTTTATTGATGATTACTCACGTTATGGATATGTATATCTTTTGCATGAAAAGTCTCAATCAGTAAACACCTTGAGGTGTTTATTAACGAGGTAGAAAGGCAATTAGATACAAAAGTAAAGGTTGTGAGATCAGATAGAGGTGGTGAATATTATGGTAAATAGAATGAAAATGGATAATGTCCTGGTCCATTTGAAAAGTTTCTTGAAAGTCGAGGCATATGTGCTCAATACACTATGCCTAGCACACCACATCAAAATGGTGTAGCTGAAAGGCGGAATCGTACTCTTATAGAAATGGTGAGAAGTATGTTGAGTAATAGTAATGTACCTTTATCTTTGTGGACATATTCATTAAGAATTGCTGCATATTTGCTTAATAGGGTTCCTAGTAAGGCCGTTCATAAGACTCCTTATGAATTATGGATAAAAAGGAAATCTAGTTTAAAGCATACACGTGCATGGGGTTGCCAAGCAGAAGTAAGAATATTTAATCCACATAAGAAGAAACTCGATTTAAGAACCATCTCTGACAATTTAATCGCGTATTCAGAAAAGTCAAAGGGTACATATTCTATTGTCCTAACCATAGTATGAGAATAGTTGAAACTGGTAATGCACGGTTTATTGAGAATGGTCATGTTAGTGGGAGTAGGGAACCACGAATGGTGACTTTTGAAGAGAAACAAGTGGGAGATAGCATGTCTAGTGTTTCTCATCAAAGTGTCTCCCCTCAAAATGGTGGCTCACACAATGATCATATCAATATTGACCCCTAACAATGACATCACAAATGAACAAGTATCAAATGAACTATAAGAAATAGCATTAAGGAAGTCTTCAAGACAGAAAAGACCAGCTATTTCATATGATTATGTGGTTTATACACTTGGACATGAATGTGATTTAAGTGTTGATATGGAACCAGCTTCTTTCAATCAAGCCATAGAATGTGATAATTCAGAATAGTGGTTCAATGCCATGTAAGAAGAGTTGAAATCAATGGATGACGACAAATGACTTAGTTGAGTTGCCTAAAGGTTCAAAACGAGTCGGATGTAAATGGATCTTCAAGATTTCAACGAGACTCTAATGGCAACATTCTAACTTTCAAAATCAGACTTGCTGCTAAAGGTTTTACTCAAAAAAATAAGGTATTGACTGTAAAGAAACCTTCTCTCCAGTTTCTAAGAAGGATTCTTTAAGAATTATTTTGGCTTTGGTGGCTCATTATGATCTAGAGCTTCACCAAATGGATGTCAAAACTGCCTTTTGAATGAAGACTTAGAGGAAGAAATTTATATGGATCAGCCAGATGGTTTTGTAACGTTGGAAAGTAATAGTTGGTGTGTAAGCTAAAGAAGTCAATATATGGACTAAAACAAGCTTCTCGACAATATTATCTAAAGTTTAAAAAATACCATCACATCATATGGGTTTGAAGGAAACACCGTGGACAGGTGTATCTTCATGAAGGTTAGTGGGAGTAAGCTTATCATTTTAGTCTCATATGTTGATGACATTCTCCTTGCTGCTAATGATCTTGGTTTGTTACATGACGTAAAGAAATTCCTCTCTAATAATTTCATATGAAAGACATGGGTGAAGCATCATATGTGATTGGCATTGAAATATTCCGTGACATATCCCAAGGAATATTAGGCCTATAACAGAATGTTTACATCAATAAAGTTTTGGAGAGAATGTTTACATCAATAAAGTTTTGGAGAGGTTTAGAATGGAAAAGTGCTCTTCCGAAATTGTTCCCATTCAGAAAGGGGACAAGTTCGGTTTGTTCCAATGTCTAAAAATAAATTTGGAACGAAAAGAGATGGAAGATATTCCCTATGCATCAGTGGTTGGGAGTCTGATGTATGCTCAGACATGTACTCATCCAGATATCAGTTTTGTTGTTGGTATGCTTGGACGATATCAAAGTAATCCCGGAATGGACCACTGGAAAGCTGCAAAGACAGTCCTTAGGTTTTACAAGGCACCAAGAACTACATGCTTACTTATACGGATTCAGACTATGTTAGATGTTTGGACTCAAGAAAGTCTACATTTGGGTAGACATTCCTAATAATAGCTGGGGGAGTTATATCATGGAAAGTGGGAAGCAGTCGGTCATTGCTACTTTCCCAATGGAGGCCGAATTTGTTGCATGATTTGATGCAACAATTCATGCTCCATGGTTGCGGAACTTTATCTTAAGACTTGGAATTATCGATAGTATAGCCAGGCCGTTAAGAATTTATTGTGATAATTCCGCTACTGTCTTCTTCTGTAAATATGATAGGTACTCGAAAGATACAAAACATATGGATATTAAGTGTCTATCTGTCAAAGAAGAAATGCAAAAACAGAAGGTGTCTATTGAGCATATTTGTATAAACTTAATGGTATCGGATCCGTTAACTAAATGATTACCACCCATGACTTACATTGGCCATGTAGAAAGAATGGGTATTATAGAAAAGCCTGCTAACTGAAAATGAATATTATACATATGTATGAACGGTTTTGCTCATATAAAAGTTGACCCTTGTGAATTCAATAAAGGTTATGTTTTTGTTTCATAAAATGTTGTCCATATTATAGTTCTGTACATGGATTATTATGATGAGACAACAAAGTAATCTCCATGAAAGTTGTGACTTAAAGTTCTTCACAATAAAAGTATTTTGAATTAGATTGACTTGTGATACATGGAAGGAATCATGTCGCCTGTATGACTTGTGACCGCCATGATCCAGTTGGTTTATTTCATATTATATAATTGAAAATGTTGATTCATTGAAAGGTGTACATTTATAGTTATTTTTGAATCATCAAAGAATACATGGACCAAGTGGGAGATTGTTAGATTATTTCTAATAAATAATATTTTATTGTCCATGTAATATTAAAGTCTAATTATAATATTAAGGTTTAATGTGATGGTTATTATACATTAAGGATTATAATTAGTGGGCATAACTTCTAGCCCTCTCATCTCACTCATTAATGATGCATTTAGGGTGATCCATTAGTAGTATTAGACCTTTGGGTTGATAACTACTACTATATAAAGAGGACCTATGCATCATTGTTAGACACCATCTGAAAAACACAAATAAAAGATAGAGTAGAGAAGAGAAAAGAAAGAGGCTTAGCTAAGTGATTTTCATCAAACTCTCATCATGGATCAAGGTATGCTCTTGTATTATTATCGATCATAATGTATATAATTTAGAGTGTAAAGATCCTTATATAATAGTATTATTCCTTACATTTGAAACATCATTTACATTCAATTTGTGTTCCAGATACAAATTAAGTTTGCACAAACTAACCATTATTATAATTCATAATGTATGAAATTGTAGTCTATATCTTATACTTTGGACAGTTTTATTTGTGTTCAGTAATGATAGTGTTTACATTCTTATGAACAAGTCGTTGAATTACAACACGCTTAGAGTATTCAGATTACAAATACTCCCTCCATCGCTAAATGATTAGTACTTTTTGACTTTACATGGTCATACTTTAAAAATTTTGATCAATAATTCTCATTAATTAATAAGAAATAATATAGTCATATGATATCTTATTAGATTCGTCTCAATATATACTTTTGAACTATCAACTTTTTATAATTTTTTCATATGTAGAATACGAGATATTTACGTTTGAAATCGTGTTTTATTGATCATGAAAAGTCAAAATGTACCAATCATTTAGGGACGGAAGGAGTGTCTTTTACTGTTTCATTCCTTTAGGTAATTGTGACAAATACTTGTGAACTGTTTTTGCATGCACACAGTTGATTAATTTGGTGGATCATGACATATTGACTTGTAGATTCTATGTCTTTACTAGGCTGTATCTTCCGACTGCACGTTCAGCTTCTGTAAGAAGAGCAATAAGGAAAAGCTCTTAATGTTTTGGGCATCCAACAATTATGCTTGCTAATCCGGTGTCCGCCTCGAACAACCGCCAACAAAAACCGTAATTACATAGATAACAGCTCCTCCCTTCCCCGTTAAGGCGAACCGTACGGTGACTGGAAAGAAAGATGACCTCTGAATCAATGACGATTAAGACCTTTCTCTTGCTGGGGTTGTATCTCTTTTTCTGGTTCTCCCATTCTAGCAGGGTCGGTCAATAGATTTTCGAGGCCTAGTGCGAAAAATAAAAATAGGGTCCTCGATATATATAATAAAAATTTAGATTTTCGAGAACTCATCTTCATTTATTGAAATGAACATTAAAATTAAAAGATTACACAAATCGATATCTTCGAGCATTGTTTGATGCAAAATTTTCATTTAATTGATCACTAGCTATAGGAATATTTTTAGAAGAGAATTTTTCAAGAGTTCTTCTTTGTGATATAACCAATTCGTTTTCACATTTTTTTGCGAGACAACATATTATAAAATAGACAAACAATTAAATGAAAGACAGCTTATTAAGAACGGAGGGAGTATTTAATAAATAAACTTTTGAATATATAATTTAAATACTAATTTTTAAATCAGTAAAATAATATATATATATAATTTTATTTTAAATTTTGGGGCCCCTTCCAAAACGGGGGCTTAGTACGATCTCGCCCCCCAGCCATGGGTAAGGGCCGACACTACATTCTAGCATCGGAGATCCCAAAACCGGTTTAATTCATGAAAAACCTTACTTACTTAATCATCCATATTCTAATAACTAACTACTAGTATTTTGGGCACAATCGATGCTTGTGCATTTTAATAATAATCATTAAATAAAAAATTAATAATTGTGAAAAAAATAATCGCTAATAATGTATATATTTAAATTTATATTTAAACTAATTTATATAAAAATTATTTTAAACTAATTTGTATTTATAACTATTCCTACAATGAAGGAATTAATAGATCATGGGGCTTCATTACAAAATAACTAATTTCCCCCTTCCCCAATTATATATATTGTAGATTGTAGATATATTCTGTGCATTGTTGCTAAGCAGGTGCAAAACGACAAATGTTCACATCTGACGATTCAAAAGCTACATTATGCAAGTAGGCTCCTCATCCTGACAACTCTATATGAATGCTTAGCTACTCAAGTATCCAAACGTTAATAATAACTAGCAATATTTTCGGATCATTTTGTTATCTTGTGCCTAAATACTTAGCTACTCAGGCATCCAATTGTAATAAATAATAATGTATTCAAATCGTTTTATTATATTTTTTGTTTAATATAAGAAGTTTGTGCACAATTAATATCAGCTTTTGAATACCGACCCTCGCATCGCCGGGCCTAATCAACTAGTTCTATATCTATATGGTCTTTTAATTACTTATGTCGTCTGTGAAACAAATTGTAATTTTACTTTTTTCATTATCATAATTTGTTGGTTTCTCTACTTTTAGCCACCTAAATTTCAATAATTATATAAAGTAGTTATCTGAACAATTCAACATTTTTTTCTTAATTATCAAAAAGAATTACAATTACCAAATATAATGATTGAAAAGAATTACAAATATCGAATATAAAAATGACTAACTAAATAACAACCCGACGATACCCCTTAGTAGAAGCTCGAATCATATATTACTATGCTAATAGCCATTGGTGAACAGTTGAACATTTAAAATAGGCACTTGGAAGTACATTTTTAGCACATAAGTTGTTGAAAAAAGTATTTTTGTCACGTTCACAACTATTATTGTCATTTTAAGAGGCTGTTTTGCATCTCGGCACCTAAACTTTCATCATCCTTTCTAATTTGAACTTTTCAAGAAGGCTCTTGGATTGCAATTTTGGCGCCTGAACTTTTAATTTTAGCACCTTAACTGCAATTAATAGGTATAGGTAAGGAAAAATAATTTTAAATATATTACATTTTATAGGTCATGTTTTAAGTAACAAACACTTTACTTGTAAAATTATAATATGAAATAAAATACATCTTCAACCTTACATTCCACCCCACCAATCCCCTAACCCAAGGGCGTCCCTAAGGGGTTCTCGAGGTGGGCAACAACCCAGGACCCGAGATTTTAGAGGCCCCAAACTTTTGTAAAAAATGTAAATATATTATATGTACACATAAAATGATCAAAAACTAACTTTAGTCTAGTGGAAACAAGTATATCATTCAAATTTATGGTCTAGAGCTCAAATTCTCCTGACTTCTTTTTATTATTAATAAAAGGTACAATGTGTAGATTAGACTTAAACCGACAACCCAAATCCAAATTAAAACAACAACTTTTTATTTACATGATTATTTTCTAAAAGTATAAATATAGTTTTAAATGGAGTAAAGATACTTTTAGGTTAATTAAATTTAGTTTTTAAAAATTATACTTTATTTTTAACTATCATATTTTCAATTTAAAACATATATGTTGTCTATTATGTTTCTGTTAAGATGCACACCCACATCGGATATCGGTGTCCTCCAGGGTTAGTATATAAGATCTTGGGCTACTCCCCCTATTGCCAATTGGTTTTAGAGTGGAGTCTCAGAGACTCTTATCATGGTATCATGAGCCAGACCCGAGTTATTGAGGCACGTGTAACCCGCCGACGTTGTTTCCGGCAGTTAATACCGGCGAGGAATATTCCGCCGACGATTGGGTTACACGTGAGGGGGAGTGTTAAGATGCACACCCACATCGGATATCGGTGTCCTCCAGGGTTAGTATATAAGATCTTGGGCTACTCCCCCTATTGCCAATTGGTTTTAGAGTGGAGCTCATAGACTCTTATCAGTTTCTAATACCTAACGTGTAATATTTTTTCTTTCAAATGTTATTTTTTTTACTTATATGTTTTTAGCGTCTAACCATCCTATTTTCATTTATTTTTGAAGTTGTTAAATTGGAATATAAATTAACATTTCAATCTAAATTGATCCAATAATTTTTTGTGTTCTTTTCGATGAATCTTTTTATGTTCTTAAGACCAGTTTAATTATGTTTTTGTGTTCACAATCTCAAAAAATAATATTTTCCAAAATTCATATGGTTTAAATATACAAAAATTTAAATGTATAAATTAAAAAATAAAATGCAAGAAAACAAATTTTAGAATCCCATTTTCTAGTTTCACCCTCCATCCTCAAATGTGAGTATAGACACTGATGACGGGCCGATTTTCAAGCGCCAATTTGAGAACTATCGCCCTTCGAACAAAAACACTTTTTAAATATAGAAAAAATTATGCAAATACAAATAAATATATAAATTAATATATTTGTTTATATATTAATGATATTTGAACACCCACTTTAATCCATGTATTCATTTCAAACATCCATTTTAAAGGTATTAAATCCTCAAAGTTTGAACATATTCTTATAATTCTTATTACAATTTCTCAAAATGTCCCTTTTATTATTGCAGCTCGAAAATATAAAGGAGTGAATTACAAAAAGCAGAGTCCATGGAACTATAGTGGGAGATGTAAGGGGTTAGTTGGGTTAGGTGTAATGTGTAAAGTGAAAGATGTATTTTATTTAAAATGGGAAATTAACCTAATAAAATGTTTGCTATTTGAGAAAACCCTATAAAAGTAATATTTTTTTTTCTTGTAAATTAGCGATGAGTTGAGTATCAAACCCATGACCTACCAGTCACTGACAAGAGCCTTTTCCACTAGGCTATTCGATTAACTCTATAAAAGTAATATATTTAAAAATCATATTTGGCCCTTAAGTACACCCTATCAAATTGATGGAAATTTCTTTTATACCGGAGGCCTATTTTCCGGAATGATACCGGACTGTAAAATTCAACCGTCAGATTATATTGAACGGTTCAGATTAAAAATTCACACTAACTCTAGTTAACTCTAGTTAAATAAATATGATTTTTCATTAACATTTCTTCTTCATCGTCTCACCTCTATTCCATCTACTGTATCTTTTCATCAACAATTCCACATTCACCTCTCCACTTCTCATCCTTGAATTTCTTAGTCGAAACTGAGGGAAAAACACATTAACTGAAAAAATAATCGATTTGAAGCTTTGATAATTGTTGAAAATTGAGGAATTAACTAGATTAAAACCGACAAGCACAGAGAATGAAATTAAAAACTGAATATAAAAAGACTTGAAAATTAATAAATAGAGAAAAAAATTGAACCTTGAGAGTTGCGTGTTGGTGGTGACTTTGTGGAGATAAATGAGATGGAGGTGATATGTATGAGAATGGCGATTGAGATTGCTTGTTGGCTAACGGTGCGGGAGAAGTGAAGAAGTGAAGAAGACAATTGTAAATGTGGCAGAGAAGTGGAGAGGTGAAGAAGTGAAGTGTGTAGAAGTGAAGAAGTGATAGTAACTATGGTTAAATCTATATTATATTAAATTTCAATCTCATCCGTTCGTTGTTATTTAAGGGTCCAGATTTGTAGTCTGGTATGGTACCGGAAAGAGACCTCCGGTATATAAGAAATTTCCCAAATGGATGTTCATGTGCCAAAATCACAACTCAAGTGCCTATTTAAAAGGTTCAATGTTTTAAGTGTCATTTAGAAAAGGGTGTGAAAGTTGAGGTGGCTAGATGTAAAAGGACTTTTTAAAAATAGGGCATACGGCAACGGATATTACTAACGTTTATTTTTTTTACTATGTTGACTTTCGATCCAAATATATCACTCATATTATGATAAAGTACAACCCGAGTACAAGTATTATATGTAAGAATTTTGAATTTCTGCGAACGAAGCCAGCATTGCATCTAGATTGTGATAAATGATAATAAACGATTGTAATAAAATTATGTAACTATTACATTGTATGGTTCTTTTTTTCCAATATTTGAAACGATACTTCATCTGTTTTACTATACTTTATTGTTTGGACAAAAAACACTTTTTAGTAAGGAAAGTGTAGAGTTTACTAATATGTCCTCAAAAGGTAAACTATTTTGAAGTACTATTACTTTATTTTAGAGATAAAAAGGATAAAATAACCTTAAAGTTGCATTGGAACAACTATAAACAATCAAATACTTTGAAAAAATAAAAAATTTCTAAACAATCAAGTATAGTGAAAGAGAGGGTACTATAAAGTGGCTTTCAACTCAAACTAATAAAAAACTATCACACCTCCATATAAATATAAAATGAAAGGGATAATGCAGTATGTATTGTAGGAATAAACTGTTCCTCCCTTATATTATTCACAATTATACAATATTTATAGACTACAATATGGAGGCTAAATAACCTAATGAGCTTAGGGCATGCTAAATAGGGCATCATGCCCATATAAATATAATAAATAATACTCCCTCCGTTCTCTTTTACTTGTCTTTCTAGCCTCATATTTTTGTTTCTAAATACTTGTCTTTCTAGCATAATTAATTACAAATTTATATTTTCAATGCACTTTTTGATTAGTTTTTACTATGAATTTATCAACCAACCAATCATATAGTTTCAATTGATTGTCATTTTACATTTCCAATGTACTTTTTGGCTATCTTTAACTTTTTCTTAATCATTGTGCACACGGCTAGAACGACAAGTAAAAGAGAACGGAGGAAGTATATTGTTACTAGTGTAATTAGTACATAAATATACTAATATATACAATATCGTCTAACATCCCCTCAAGTTGGAGCATGCAGATCACAAATGCCCAACTTGCGCAAAAGAAATTCAAAACGCTGTTTCCCAAGAGCCTTGGTAAAGAAATCAGCCAACTGAAAGGTAGTCGAGACGTGAGAAGCAGTAATAATCCTGTCAGTAATAGCATCACGAACAAAATGGCAATCAACCTCAATATGCTTAGTCCTCTCATGAAAAACCGGATTATGTGCCAAATGCGAAGCTGATTGGCTATCACAATGCACATGTATAGGATCATCAGAAGAAACACCAAGTACTTGTAGTAACCCTTTCGCCCATATGATCTCACAAGTAACTGCCGTCAAGGATCTATATTCAGCATCTGCAAAAGAAAGGGAAACTATTTTCTGCTTCTTAGTTTTCCAGGAGATTGGGGAACCACCAAGAAACACCAACCACCCTGTAAGAGATCGACGAGTCAAAGGACAACTCGCCCAATCGGAATCACACCAGCCAGATAATGTCAAGTCAGAATCAGAACGCAGCAAAATTCCCTGACCTAGGGAATTCTTCAAATATCTTACCACTCGTAAAGCAGCATCCTAGTGAGCCTGCCGTGGACACTGCAAAAACTGAGACAGTATGTGGACACTATAAGCAAGATCAAGTCTCGTATAAGCTAAATAAAGTAGACGCCCCACCAGCCTTCTGTACGGCTCACCATCCGGAAGAAGAGGCGTCGTGGACTCACCCAATTTATGATTCGTTTCCATGGGAAAACCCGCCGGCTTACCTCCCAACAAACCACATTCAGCAATAATATCTAAGGCATATTTGCGCTGACACAAGTAAATCCCTTTAAAGCTGCGAGCCACCTCAATACCCAAAAAGTACTTGAGTACTCCAAGATCCTTCATGTGGAAACAAGAACTCAAATAATGTTTAAAAGCGCATAAAGCAGCGGAATTGTTACTAGAAATAATCAAATCATCTACGTAGACCAGCACATGCAGCCGAACACCACTCCTCACAAAAGAGAAAAAAGAGTCATCTGAGCAAGAGCTCGTGAAACCGTAAGCTCGCAATGATGAGGTAAGCTTAGCAAACCAGCAACGAGGGGCCTGCTTCAAACCATATAATGACTTCCGTAATCGGCAAACCTTTCCTTCCTTACCATGTTCAAACCCAGGAGGAGGCTTCATATAGACTTCTTCCGGCAAATTACCATGAAGAAATGCATTATATACATCCATCTAGTGTAAGTCCCAGCCACGAACAGCCGCCACTGCTAAGAATGTACGAACAGTGGACATCTTAGCCACCGGGGCGAAAGTATCTGAATAGTCAATTCCTTCTGTCTGATGGTTGCCAAGAACGACAAGTCTAGCCTTCAGACGCTCTATGCTACCGTCTGATTTGTACTTGATCTTATAGACCCATCTGCTGCCTAACGCCTTCTTTCCTGTAGGAAGATCAACTAAACTCCATGTCCCATTATTATCCAAGGCCTGAATCTCTGCAGACATAGCCTCACACCAACCAGGATCACGTAATGGCTGGCGATACGATCAAGGTTCATTACCTACAGTAACAGAGGCCAGAAAACCACGCTGTGCAGCAGAAAATAAATCATAACTCACAAAATTCGTTAAAGCATAAGTAACATCTGAGACGGGAGAGGAGCCGGGTGAACTGTGAGTAGGGGGTGGACTCGTGTGTGGAAGCAGACGAAGCACATAATCACGGAGATGAGATGGACGAGCCCTGTCACGCTGCCCCCCTGCGTAGACCAACCTCAAATGTCGCAACAGGTGTGTCACCAACATCAACCTCAACTGCCGCAACAGGTGTGTCACCAACATCAACCTCCTCCATTGAGGGAACAGGGGACCCCTCCTCGACAGGTTCCACATGTACGGCGTCAATTACCCCAAGCTGGGGTAAAACCACCAGATCCGAAGCGTCATCATCGTCCAAGCCAAAAAACAGGCGTGGTTCGGTAGTAGCGGAAACTGAGCCACTCTCAACAGACACACCAACACCCGGAAACTCTTCTTCATAAAAAGTCACGTCTCGAGAAACAAAGTAATCATGCATCTCCAAGTCAAATAATTTCCATCCTTTCTTATCAAAGGGATAGCCAACAAAAATACATCGTCGACTACGACTAGCAAACTTATCCTTTCGAGAATGCAAATCAAAAGCATAGCACAGACACCCAAAAATGCGCAAATGATCATATGAGGGAGGTGCACCATAAAGTAGTTCATAAGGTGTTCGAAAGTTAAGTATACGAGAAGGGGTGCGATTTATCAAATAACATGCACCAAGAACACACTCACCCCAGAATTCAACAGAAAGACGCCCCTGAAACATCAATGCTCGGACAACATTCAAGATATGCCTATGCTTTCGTCAACTCGACCATTTTGTTGGGGAGTACCAACACAAGATGTCTGAAATAATATACCCTGATCCGAAAAATAAGATTTAAGGCTTAGAAATTCAGTTACATTATCACTGCGAATCCGACAAACATCCAAATCAAACTGGCGACGGACCATAGCAAGAAATTTAATAAAAATACTATGGACTTCAGTTTCATCAGTAAGTAATACAACCCAAACAGCGCGAGAGTAGTCGTCCACCAAAGTTAAAAAATATTTTGCCCCCGAGGAGGAAGGAGTACTATAGGGCCCCAAAGGTCACGATGTATAAGCTCAAAACACCGAGTTGCTTTTTTAAAATTATCGGGAAAAACCGCACGACTCTGTTTGGCAACGATGACAAGTGTCACAAGATTTATTCAAAGCAGAGTCATTACTACTAATAAAGGGTAAAGCTTTCAACCATGTCACCGATGGATGGCATAATCGACTGTGCCAAAGCTCCAATTTATGAGTCTGAACTGCGAACAGGGACACCGAAGGCTCCACCACAGAATGACAGTAGTAATAGAGTCCACCCCTCCGGTCACCTGCTCCAATCACCGTCCTCGTATTTCGGTCTTGAACAAAACACTGAGTATGAGTAAAAACAATATCGCAACAGTAGGCAATATCAAATTACAGTGCAAGGTCGGCACATAGAAAACATCCCGTAAAATTAATACGTTTGAGAGAATCACATTACCACGACGCGTGGAATGAATAACACTACCATATGGCAAAGTAATAGGACAAGAAACATCATCATATTGGTCAACCAAACATCCCAAAGTTCCTGTGGCATGAATGGTAGCTCCCGTATCAAAAATCCATGAAGTACAAGTAGACTTACCCATTAATCGATTAGAAGAAGTGTTGGGATTACCAATTAATGAGATAAAGGGATGCAATTGGTCCGGGATAATACCAGGAACAGATCCGTGAATAGTAGCACCCACATGAGCCCCACCACCAGAGCTGCCGGAGCCCCCAGACGTCTCTTTTCCCGTTGGTGGAGTAACCATAATTCAAATTCTCAAAAAAAAAAAATTATTTGGTCTCTAACCTATGCTCTTGATACCATGTAGGAATAAACTGTTCCTCCCTTATATTATTCACAATGATACAATATTTGTAGACTACAATATAGAGGCTAAATAACCTAATGAGCTTAGGGCATGCTAAATAACCTAATGGGCTTAGAGCATCATGTCCTTATAAATATAATAAATAATACTCCTCCATCCCTAAATGATAGGCCCATTTACTTTTTTACGGTCTCCGAGACACAACTTAGAACGTAAATATTTTTAATTTTACATGTATAAAAATTATAAAAACTTGATATTTAAAAAATATATATTGAGACGAATCTAACAAGATCTCATATGACTATTTTATCTCTTATCGATTAATAACAATTTACGGTCAAAACTTTCGAAGTTTGACCCAAAAAGTCAAAATGGATCTATTAAATAGGGATGGAGGGAGTATATTGTTACTAGTGTAATTAGTACATAAATATACTAATATATACAATATCGTCTAACATTTATGGTTAACAATTCAATAAATTTTCTAAAACTTATTACACAGCTAGTTGGACGTAATAATCTTGCTAGTTGGACGTAATAATCTTGCTAGTTGCTACTTGGAAAGGAACTCTTTTGAATAGTGACCAAATGATTGGAGTCTACTTTCCAAAATTATAAGTACTTACTACGTAATAGTTGACGACTCTCAATTTGGATTGGTTACGGTTCTCTTAAGATTATTTAATGCATTATATATTTGTTTTTCATGTAGTTTATACAAAATCTAGACATGCAATGCATTAGAAAAATTTTAAAAGAACAAATCTTATGAGGAGCATAACTTTCAACCTCTGAAGTAGTCTAACGACACAGCCAATCTTAGGAGGAGCATAAATATTGTAGGAGTAGTAATTTAAGAGTATGGCCCGATTTTCAAGCACCAATTTAAGAACTAGCGCCCTTCGAGGCAATGGCACAGCCATGTTAGTACACAGTCATTTAGTCGAACAATTTTTTTTATAATCAAAAAAATTATGCAGATTTAAATAAATATAAAAATTAGGGTTAATGGCATCAAAGATCGCCGAAAGTATCTTAATATTTTCAATTCGGTCATCTTCATTTTAAATGGACCATGCAAGTTAGATCAGTCAACTGCATTTTTTGGGAAAACTTGGTCACTGTGCCGTTTTGAAAGATTTTGGGTGCATTTCGTATGTTTTTAACGAGGCAATTTCATCCATTCACATTTATAGACATATAGTCATCGTTTTTTTTTTTAAATAATATTAATTTTTTTTTAAATTAACATTTTTTTAAATCATTTTTTTAGTTAGATTAACTTTTTTAAATTTTTTATAATTTTTTTTAAATGAGAAATAAAACATGAAAAGCTAATTAACTAATAAAATAAATGAAATTTAGTTAAGAAAAATAAATGTTTTATTTTAATTTTTTTTTAAGAAAAACAACGGACAAAATTTTAAATTTTTTTTTTTTAAATGAATATAAATGTGAAAGGACAAATAAAAATTAAAAATTTTGATGTCATTAAAAATTTTAAATGAATATAAATGTGAACGGACAAAATTTCCCTCATTAAAAACTTACAAAAGGCACCCAAAATATTTCAAAACGGGCCAATAACTAAGTTTCCCTGAAAAAATGCAGTTATCATTGAAACTATCCAATATTTCCAGGTCGATCGCCCTCATTTTAATTTGACTATGTTAAATTACTCAACTGCATTATTTTGGAAAAACTTTGTCACGGGGCCGTTTTGAAAGATTGTGGGTTCATTTTATAAGTTTTTAGCGAGGGTAATTTTGTCCGTTCATATTTATAGACATTTAATCCTCTTCTTTTTGTTTTTTTAATTTTTGTTTTCGTTTTTCTTATAAAAAAAATTTATAATTTTTTTTTTAAATACATAAAAATATAAAGTTTAAAGAAACGAAAATAAAAAATTTAAAAAAAGAAACTAAAAAAACGAAAAAAAATTAAAAAACGATGATTAAATATCAATAAAAAAGCAAAAAAAAATTGAACAAAAAGACGAAAACAATAATTAAAAAAAACGGGAAAAAAAATTGAAAAAGCAAAAAAAAAAATTAAAAAGAGGATTAATTCTCTAGAAATATGAACGGACAAAATTACCCTCGTTAAAAACTTACAAAGTGCACCCAAAATCTTTGAAAACAGCATAGTGATCAAGTTTTCCCAAAAAAATACAGTTGAGTGATATATCATGGTCCATTTAAAACGACGACGATCGACCTGAAAATATTAGATATTTTCAGTAATCTTTGGTGCCATTACCCCATTTGACTTATTACATTTCGTTCTCCTAACTTCATCTCGTTCTCCTAACTTCATCTCGTTCCGCCCCTTTCCCAATCTACAATAGCAGAAGTATATTCAAATTTGAAAGAGGACGATATGACCAATCACTCTACAGAATTTATGGATGGATGCCTTGGACACCCTAAATTTAAAGGGTTTTTTTTTGTATTTAGACACCTAAATTATTAGTATCTTTACAAATAGAAATATGTGTTTTTTGTTGTTGTAAATAGGTACCTGAGCACCTAAACTTTTGATTTTTTAGCTTATTCAACATTTTTGAACATTTTTAATAATGCTTAACACAAGGACAAGTTAGTCATATTGACAAAATTAAGAAGAGCTCAGGTGTCATTATTTTGAGGAAGCAGCCAAATGTCACACTTCAATGTGAAATGTCAAATTTGCCCCTACCTTCTTTTTCACCAACCATCCAATTCTTCTTCACCAACCATCCATTTCTTCTTCACCAACCTTCAACCACCACCTACATCTTCTCCTCCTCCTCCACCACCACCCACTTCAAGTTCAAAAACCACCACCTTTCTTCTTCACCAACTACTATATTTCTTCTTCAAACACACCAAAAGCACCACCCACCCCTCCCTTCTCAACTTCGATTTCCCCACCATCCTCCATTCCCAATTTTGACCTCCCACCCCCCTCCTTTTCCCGATTTCGAACCCCGCATACATATCTTTACTATACAATATGGCCATCTGGTTAACACGAAACCAAATACTGTTCCAAGGCATTAAATTCGATCACCGACAACTTATTCATCATCGAAATAATCTCCTACATATGTGAAAACAATCTCTCAAATACACCACTTTATCATATCACCGAATCCTTCCTCCTAAAAACAACACATTTACCACGTCAACTTCTATTGCATTGCACCATATATAATCCACTACTCTCACACACGTCTCATATATACACTTACTATATTAGCCTCAATCTAGAACACACAATATTCATACAAATTTCAGGCTATAACGAAACCCACACACTACTACAAAAAATCACTTGGACTACCCCTCAAAAGTCACTTAGACTACACATTTGAGTGCAGAGAATAGAGGGGTCGGCCAAGTGGAGCTCACTTGGACGACACCACACGGGAGTGTCGTCCAAGTGAGCCACTTGGACGACACCACACGGAGGGGTAGTCCAAGTGACCACTTGGACGACACTCCATTGTGGTGTCGTCCAAGTGGTCACTTGGACTACCCCTCCGTGTGGCGTCGTCCAAGTGATCACTTGGACTACCCCTCCGTGTGGCGTAGTCCAAGTGACATTTTTTTTTAATTTTTTTTTTAAATATTATTATATTTAACCTGAATTATATATATATATATATATATATTTACATAAATTTTTTGGTTTAAACCCACTCCTGGGGCTTACGCGTTAATTCAAAAATAATAGTACAATGTCTTTCCGGTCTTTCCAAAATGGGCAAAAAAGCAATAAATACAATAGTTAGACAAACTAAACAATATAAACATCAAGAACAAAATTAAAAGAAAATATCTTAAAGCCTAATCAGTATTTCAAGTAGTGCATAAATACAATAATTCAACTAAATCTCAAGGTTCATCCATGAATTTGTGGTAAAAATAGCTGCACCATCCTTGTTGAACTGAAGTGATTCTTCGGTCTGGAAATTTATCACATTGGTGTTTCCGAAAATACTGAAAATTAGAATAAAAAGTTAGTTTTATCATTGACTTCATAAATAATATTATAAACAAAAAAAAAATGAAAAAGAAATAACTTATAAACTGTGTCAATAATGAAAAATACTTACCGCCAAAGAAAGAGTAGTACTGGGGTTTCGATTTTGGGTCTTTAATTTACAATATTTGAGATGAAATGAAATCAACCTTGATCATTGATGAAACCAAGTTATGTGGACTGGGGTTCATTTTGATTGTTCCCTTTTCTTTCATGTCATTCTCTAATCTTTCCATTTCATGACAGAAAAAAATGTCTACTTCTAAACGAACGTATAGGATAAGGCATCTACTATTCAGATTCTTTCTATATGTGCAGTCATACTTCTAAACGAACGTATAGGATAAGGCATCTACTATTCAGATTCTTTCTATATGTGAAGTCATACTCAAGAAAAATTTAGAGGAAATTATTTGTTTGACATGTATATGGACCATGCTCTCCACTTCTTTCACTATCCAATTAACCATTAGATTTAATTAGGCTTAATTTCATCTGGGCACCTGAACTATTTTTTAATTCCCAAATAGGCACCTGATGACCTTTTTGTAACAAGTAGGCACCTGGATCCCAAATAGACACCTAAACTATTTTTTAATTCCCAAATAGGCACCTAAACTTTTGTTTTTCACAATTTTTTTAATTTTTCAGATTTTAAAATTTTAAATAGAGGGCAAAATAGTCCAACTATACTTAAAACTAACTCAACCTAGTTATAAACTAACCCAACCTCAAATATTTAACCCAACCCCGTTAAAAACATCATCTTCAACCTTACACCCACCCCACCCCAATCCAATCCAAAATCCTATGCCCAGCCCCACCCCACCCCCACCTCACCTCAACTATTTCAAAACACTAAAATATTATGCAGCATTGTTGTTAGGTAGGAGAATGTGTACCATAGATGATGTGTAAGCTGTAGTGTTGATGGTGGTATGAAACACGACATACTGCATAATCGAGAATGTGTACCATGAATTCCTCCTATCCTCTATCCAAGCAATTCTAAATTGAAACAATTGGTGAATCGCCACATAAACTAATCTTCCTCCCTAGCTGTTAATCGAGACATTAGTTAATAATAGATTGCAAGAATCAGGATTCCGAGATCTACGCTATCAGGCAGTCGATTGCGAAGGCTTTGGTGGCATATGCTATCAAGTTCTAGAATGAGCAGAAGTTTGAGAATGAGCGATGAGGATTCGTGTGAAGGGAGGGGGGCACACCTCCCAGATCTACGCTATCAGGCAGTCGATTGCGAGGATGGGTTTGGTGGTGGGTTTTCGCCGGAGATGGTTATGGCTGTCGCAGGTGGGGGGTGGGGGTAGGTTGTGATTTTTTATTTTTAGTTTTTAGAGGGTGATTTTTTATTTTTGGCGTCTAAAATATTATTTAGTAATGGCACCTGAACTATTCTGAAAAATTTTGCATCTAAAAAGTCATATTTTTAATATGACTAACTTGCCCCTGGGTTAAGGAATTTTTAAAATTTTAAAATCTGATAAATTAAAAAAATTGTGAAAAACGAAAGTTCAGGTGCCTATTTGGGAATTAAAAAATAGTTCAGGTGCCTGTTTGGGATTCAGGTGGCTACTTGTTACAAAAAGGTCATCAGGTGCCTATTTGGGAATTAAAAAATAGTTCAGATGCCCAGATGAAATTAAGCCATTTAATTATAGTATAAGAAAATTATATTATAAAAATATTGATACATCATACAAGGAAAAAAATAATGTTAAGAGTCCATTTTACTCCCAAACTAGGTTTTCATTCGATCTGTCTATCCATTTTCATTAATAAAATGTAATTAACATTCTCTAGTCAATACAATGTTCTTTATTCTTGAAATAATCTAGTTGAACCATAATAATTTATCTTATCAACAGTGCTTACTAAATAAAGATATCTATCAAAAACTTATTTAGAAACTACTAGACATTAATGAAGCTGACTGAGTCAAAGTCAAAACAGAATTAAGTGTCATCATTGACACTTTGAATTAGTATTTAGTATTTATGTTGAATAAGAGCCGTTGAAGCTGACTGAGTCAAAGTCAAGACAAAAATTAAGTGTCATCATGGACATTTTGAATTAGTATTTACTACAATTTATTTAGTAGGAGTTTTATTTGCATTTCATTTGTATTTTGGAGGCTATATATAGGCCTTAAACTTCAATAAAATGGGCAGCAGATTAGTGCACTATATTTGCATCTATTGAGTATATTATTTGGTTGTTTCTAAATCAATTGAGTGTATTCTGATCCACATTGTATCAATTGAGTAGCAATCTCTTCAATTGGTATCAGAGCTCGACACGATCAAAGGGTTAAAAATAATCAACCAACATGGATGAAGAAAAGGAGACAGGGCAGATTCCAAAGTTTGATGGTAGATACTTTGAACACTGGAGTGAGATCATGGAGAATCTGATCAGAGCCAAAGGTCTGTGGGGAATAGTTGAAAGAGGGGTGGGAGAACCAGTGGCTGAGAATCAATTGGATGAGAATCAACTGGCTCTCTTAACAGAAGCTAAAACTCAAGACCACAAGGTAAAACACTACTTCTTTCAAGCTTTAAAAAGAGACATATTTGAACAGTTAACTGATACAAGTTCATCTAAGATCATTTGGGAATCACTTAAGAAGAAGTATGGGGGAAATGATAAGGTTAAGAAATCAATGTGCAACATGCTAAGAAGAGAATTTGAAATGTTAGAAATGTGCAACTCTGAGAGTGTTGGCAATTACATTGCTAGAGTTTGCCAAGTAGCTAATAAATTGAGAAACAATGGAGAAGCAGTAAATGACACTAAGATAGTGCAGAAAGTGTTAAGAACCTTGACAGAAAAGTATACTTATGTTGTAGTATCTATTGAAGAATCTAAGGATACCAAAACTATGAGTGTGGATGATCTTGAAAGCACACTGAATATGCATGAACAGAAATTTCAGAGGTTCATTAGAGATCAAGATGATCAAGTACTTAAGGTTGAGGGTAGGTTTGCTAATTTAAACATAAGAGGAAGAGGAAACATCAGGAGTAACACTGGTTATAGAGGCAGAAGTAGAGGTGGTGGTAGAACAAATGTAGGGAGAAGTTACACAAATAAGTCTGCAGTTGAGTGCTTCAAGTGCCATGAGCTGGGACACTTTCAATATGAGTGTCCTAGATGGAATAAGGAAGCAAATTATACTGTTGTAGAAGAAGAAGATAATTACTTGTTGATGGCTGTAACAAAAGATGGGATAAGCAGAAGTGACAATGAGAAAGTATGGATACTGGACTCTGGATGTTCAAATCATATGTGTAATAATGAGTCACTATTCACATCATTGAACAAGGAGTTTGTACATACTGTGAGATTGGGAAATAACAGCAAGATTGGAGTAGAAGGAAAAGGAGTAATCAAACTATTATTGAATGGTGTGAGTTATGCAATAGGGGAGGTCTACTATGTCCCAGAACTTAAGAATAATTTGTTAAGTGTGGGGCAGTTGCAGGAAAAGGGCTTAACTGTTGTGTTTAAGAAGGGAAAATGTCTCATCTATCATCCAAAAAGAGGACAGATGATACAATGCACCATGAGCTCTAACAGGATGTTCACTATCATACCTGACAACAAGAGAAGAAATGATGAGCCAACTGGTGAATGTCTTCACATAAAAGATGATGAACTTTCTAGCTTGTGGCATCAAAGATATGGACATTTGAGCTATAAAGGGCTGAATACACTACAGAGCAAGAACATGGTGACTGATTTGCCTAACTTCAAAGCAAAACAATCAACATGTGAAAACTGTCTCACGGGAAGACAAATAAGAGCTGCCATTCCAAAGCATTCAACCTGGAGAGCTAGCAGAAGATTGGAACTGGTACACTCTGATATTTGTGGACTAATATCACCAACATCTGCAAGTGGAAAAAGATACTTCGTAAGTTTTATTGATGATTTCAGTAGAAAAGCTTGGGTGTACCTTATATCAAATAAGTCTGATGCACTTGAATGCTTTAAGCAATTTAAGGCAATGGTTGAAAAGGAAACAAGTGAGTACATTAGCTGCCTCAGAACGGACAGAGGTGGTGAGTACACCTCAAGTGTCTTTGATGACTATTGTAGGTCACAAGGTATCAAGAGACAATTGACAACAGCCTACACTCCTCAACAAAATGGCATAGCAGAGAGGAAGAACAGAACTGTCATGAACATGGTCAGATCAGTTCTAAATGCCAAGAAAATGCCAAAGAGTTTTTGGACTGAAGCAGTTAGGTGGACATTCCATGTGCTGAACAGATGCCCCACCCTATCTGTAAAGCACATGACACCACAACAAGCTTGGACTGGAATCAAGCCATCAGTAAAGCATTTCAGGGTGTGGGGATGCATTGCACATGCTTATGTGCCAAAGGTTAACAGAAGCAAACTGGATAAAAGAAGTGTGAAATGCATATTTCTTGGAATAAATGAAGGAACCAAGGGGTATAGGTTGTATGATGCAGAACTGGGAAAGATAATTGTGAGTAAGGACGTGGTTTTTGAGGAGGACAAGGAATGGAACTGGTCTGAAGATAGCCACAATCATGACATTGCAGAAGAAGTGATATGGCAGGATATGGAAAACTCTGATGTAGAAAGCCTGGAAGGTGAGACAAACTCAGGGGCCAGAACGACAAATGATCAACTTCCAAGATGCAATGATGATGCTGAACAGACAAATGCTGATGATGTTGGACAGACAAATGTTGATGCAGATGGTGAACAAGATCATAATACAGCCAGCATAGCTGAAGAAGGTGATCTATCCCCAGCAGAACAACTAAGCCCAAGGCAGAGCAGAAGAACACACAGAGCTCCCACATGGTTGGAAGACTATGAATCAGGGGAAGGATTAAGTGACGAGGAATTAGTGAACATGGTGTTTGATGCAGAATTCAGTGACCCAATGACATATGAAGATGCAGTACAAGAAGAGAAATGGAAGGCGGCAATGCAGCATGAAATTGAATCAATAGAAAAAAATGCTACCTGGACTCTAGTTGAACCATCAAAAGAGTGTAAGCCAGTGGGAGTGAAGTGGATATTTAAGACCAAGAAGGATGAGAAGGGGCAGCTTGTCAAGCACAAAGCAAGACTGGTAGCAAAAGGGTACTCACAAAAGGAAGGAATTGATTTTAATGAAGTTTTTGCGCCAGTAGCAAGGCTTGATACAGTGAGAATGATCCTGAGTCTAGCAGTACATAGAGGATGGAAGGTGTTTCAACTCGATGTGAAGTCAGCCTTCTTACAAGGTGAATTACAAGAAGAAGTGTACATAAATCAACCACCTGGTTTTGTGCAGAAAGGCAGAGAACATTGGGTGTTAAAACTACACAAAGCATTGTATGGTTTGAGACAAGCTCCAAGGGCTTGGTACAGCAAAATAGAGTCTCACTTTGTGCAGCAAGGATACCAAAGGTGTGATAGTGAACAAACTTTGTTCACAAAGAGAAATGCAAATGGTGGAGTGATCATGATCAGTCTTTATGTTGATGACCTGATATATACCGGTGATGATCAAAGACTACTGGATCAGTTCAAGGAGACAATGATGAAACACTTTGATATGACTGACTTAGGACTTATGAGCTATTTCCTGGGAATAGAGACAATTCAGAATGAAAAGGGCATCTTTATCTGTCAAAGGAGATATGCAGAGGAGGTACTAGACAGGTTTGGAATGAGTAACTGTAATCCTGAGACAATTCAGAATGAAAAGGGCATCTTTATCTGTCAAGAATTGACAAGGATGAGCATGGTGAACTGATTGATGAAACCTACTATAAGCAACTAGTAGGGAGTCTGATGTATTTGACAGCCACAAGGCCTGACCTGGCCTATGCAGTAAGATTACTAAGCAGGTATGCTGCTAAACCAACTGAGTTACATATGCAACTAGGAAAAAGAATCTTGAGGTACTTGAAGGGAACAACAGGACTGGGAATCTATTATCAAAGGAAGAAAGGAGGAAGAATGTTGCAGGCATACACTGATAGTGATTATGCAGGTGATTTGAATGACAGAAAGAGCACCAGTGGATATGTGTTCTTGCTGAGTGTTGGAGTTGTGGCTTGGTGCTCCAGAAAACAGCCAATTGTCACTCTATCTAGCACAGAGGCTGAGTTCATTGCAGCAGCCAGTTGTGTATGTCAAACCATATGGATGAAGAGGATACTATCTCAGTTGGGAAGTGAACAGGAAAGGTGCTCTGTGATATACTGTGATAACAGCTCTACAATCAAGCTCTCTAAGAATCCAGTAATGCACGGGAGGAGTAAACACATAGATGTAAGATTTCACTTTCTCAGAGATTATACAAAGAAGGGAGTCATTTCATTAATGTTGGGATTTTATACATGTTTTGCATATCAAATTATACAAAAACGTATAAACGATCGAATACAAAGTTCTAAGTTCACATTTAACTACGAGTTTCGAGTATACCTCTTGAAGCGTGATCGAGTGCGTAGCGGAAGAGCAACGTCCGTTCCTCTCTCTAGTTAGTCCACACCAATGCGTGATTGATTCCTCCCTTGAAGCAACTAGAGCTTGAAGCGTATATGTCAAGAATGAACCAAGAGAAAAACGATTTCTTCTCTTGGTTTGTGTGTATATTTTCGGCCAAAAACTAGAGGAAGGAGGGAGTATTTTTTTTGCTTTTTTTTCTTGTCTTACAAAGTGTGCAAAAAGGATGAAAAACATTGTCATCAAATGTGGTCTTAATATGGTGTTAATCACATTAACATCCATATGTAACCTCCCCCTTTTTCAAGCTCTCATTCAAGACTAGCATTAGTGCATTTGAATTCAAAAAGTCAAATGCATTCTTATGCATCATTTTTTGGACGGTTAATGGGGTGGAAATTCCACTTTGGAATTTCCTCCCCTTTATTCTTTGACGTTTACACTTTTAACCCGGAAGTTTCAATCGTATTGAAAATCAAGCGCATTGTTTGTGTGTGACCTTCTAGGATCGAAATAACATTAGCCATATGTTAATAAAATATCGACAAGTATTTTACTATCATATAAATCATGAGCGGGTCCTAGTAAAACCATCAAGACCCCTAATGTATTTCGAATTCATTCCCAGCTCGTATATTATTGTCAAACAAATAATATACGTATGAACTTAACCTTAAATAAGTAATCACTTCGAACAATCAAATTGTTCAATGGGCACTAATTATGACGTGTCAAACATCTCATAATTCCAACACTCCCACTTGCCCTTGGACGATTACTTGTGAAGTGATTCTTTCGCATCGCGATTCTCACAGTCAAGCTATGGTAAGATATGTGTCACCATACTCTTGCACCTGTACTGTCTCGGATACATAGAATTAATGTGATACCCAGTACTGCTACTGGAGATGGCCATCTTAATCACCATTAATCTACCGAGATTTTATGAATCAATCGACATAACCGATTTGTGCGAATCCCCTCTGATGTACAACCAATGTACCAACATGTTCCAAGTATGCCCAACATATGCCTTTATAGCCTCCCTTCTACAGGAGACGATTTACATAGTCAAGACACGCAAGTCTCATGCTAACGCATTCCTGCCATACAGGTCTAAGAATCACCATTTAACATGAGTTCGATGAGAAACACTTAGGACACAGATATGTCATCTTCTAAGTTCTCATGGCGGTCGAATCCAGTATCATAGCTTGGACTAGTTCCAAGATATATACCCATGTACATGACTAGAGTACACTTACTCCCTTTCTTGTCTAAGAAACGTGACCAAGACAATCATGTGCATGCTGATCATTACAATGTTCGATTCCAATCAGTGAACATTTGATCAGAGATAAGTTATCCCCTTGCTTCTAGGCTTAGTAGAGGGTTTCTCATTTGGGATCCTCAACCCCAAAGACCTCTCTAGAAGCCATGGATAACAATGGAATCAAAATAAAGATATATGTATGAAAGACAGTAAAACTGAAAATAAACATACATATATTTGAATCAATTATTCAACATAATCTTATCAGGACTAAACTATGACAAAATACAGACAATACAGCTCCCACTAAACCTAACGCCATTCAAGCATATATCTAAGTCCTGCACCAGATACGTGCTTGTCATGTTTGCTCTGAGGCAAAGGTTTGGTCAATGGGTCGGCCAGGTTATCGTCTGTATGTATCTTGCATACACTCACATCGCCTCGTTCCGTGATGTCACGAATGATGTGATACTTTCTGAGCACATGCTTGGAGCGGTGATGTGATCTTGGTTCCTTGGCTTGAGCAATTGCACCAGTGTTATCACAGTATAACACTACTGGCTCGTCAATGCTAGGTACAACACCAAGCTCACTCACAAACTTCTTGATCCAGCATGCTTCCTTTGCAGCTTCAGATGCCGCAACATATTCTGCCTCTGTCGTAGAATCAGCCACAGTGCCTTGCTTGCTACTGCACCAAGACACTGCGCCACCATTGATGCAAAACACATAACCAGACTGAGATCTAGAATCATCTTTGTCGGTTTGAAAGCTCGCATCGGTGTAGCCTACAACCTGTAACTCTTTATCTCCCCCATAGACAAGACACATGTCTTTAGTATTTCTCAAATACTTAAGAACGGCCTTTACGGCCTTCCAGTGCTCTTGTCCTGGACACGATTGATAACGACTTGTTACACTCAAAGCGTAAGAAACGTCAGGTCGTGTACAAAGCATGGCATACATGATAGATCCTATGGCTGAGGCATAAGGGATCTTGTTCATCTTCTCTATTTCGATGCTGTCTGTGGGACTGTCAGCACGACTAATAGAAATGCCATGTCTCATAGGGAGATTACCTTTCTTGGAATTTTCCATATGGAATCTAAGTAATACCTTATCAATATAAGTGTTTTGACTCAGTCCAATGAGTCTCTTAGATCGTTCCCTATGGATCTTAATTCCAAGAATGTACTGAGCCTCTCCTAGGTCTTTCATAGAGAAACATTTGCACAACCATGCCTTGACTGATTCAAGCATGGGTATGTCGTTTCCTATGAGAAGAATGTCGTCTACATATAGCACGACAAATGCAATGTTGCTCCCACTAACCTTCTTGTATACACAAGAATCTTCTTCACATCGAATGAATCCAAACTCTTTGATTGATTCATTGAAGCGAAGATTCCAACTCCTAGATGCTTGCTTCAGACCATAAATAGATCTTTGAAGTTTGCATACTTTCTTAGGCTCTTTCGAGCTTGTGAATCCAGGAGGTTGTGTCATGTACACATCCTCTTCTAGTTTCCCGTTAAGGAAAGCTGTCTTCACATCCATTTGCCAAATTTCATAGTCGTAGTATGCGGCAATGGCTAAGATAATCCGAATGGATTTAAACTTAACGACTGGAGAAAAAGTTTCATCATAGTCGATACCATGAATCTGTTTGAAACCTTTAGCCACAAGTCGAGCCTTATAAACATGGACATTTCCATCTTTATCAAGCTTTCGTTTAAATACCCATTTGCATTCGATGGGTCTATCACCCCTCGGCAAATCAATCAATGTCCATACTTTATTATGGTACATTGATTCCATCTCGGATTGCATGGCTAGGAGCCATTCATCAGCATCAGGTTGTTTCATGGCTTCCTCATAAGTTGAGGGTTCCCCGCTTTCAATCAGGAAAAATTCCCCATACCATCTATCGGGTTCCTGACGGGACCTTTCGGATCTCCGAGGGATGTTTTGAGTATCAGCAGGCTCGTCTACGGTTTCCCGTGGATCGAGTTGAACCTCTTCTTCATAAGAAGGGTCCACCTCCTGAGGTGATTCAGCTAAGGTACTAGTACCTGCTACATCACCCTCTTGAACAATTTCAAGAGTCTCATTACTCTTATATCTCTTTGTAATGTATTCTTTCTCAAGGAAAGTTCCATTACGAGCCACGAAAATCTTATTTTCGGGTTTGAGATAAAAGTAATATCCCTTGGTTTCCTTAGGATAACCAATGAAGTAACACTTGTCGGATTTAGGTCCAAGCTTATCTTTGTTAACTTTCTTAACATAGGCCTCGGATCCCCAAATCCTCAAGTACCCTAGTTTGGGAAGAGTCCCAAACCACATCTCATGTGGGGTCTTAGGTGCTGATTTGGTTGGACATTTGTTTAGTGTGGAAGCGGCAGTTTCCAATGCATAACCCCAAAAACTAGTTGGGAGTTCTGATGTGCTCATCATTGATCGAACCATATCTAATAAGGTTCGATTTCTCCTTTCGGAGACACCATTGTGTTGTGGTGTACCAGCAGGTGTGAGTTGTGATACAATACCACATTCTCTTAGGTGTTGCAAGAAGTCATGGCTCAAGTATTCTCCTCCCCTGTCGGAGCGAAGAATCTTGATTGTCCTGCCGAGTTGGTTTTCTACTTCTTTCTGAAATTCTTTGAACTTTTCAAAGGCTTCACTCTTATGTTTCAACAGATATACGTAACCATATCTGCTGAAGTCATCGGTGAAGGTAATGATGTTGGAATTATGAGATGTTTGACACGTCATAATTAGTGCCCATTGAACAATTTGATTGTTCGAAGTGATTACTTATTTAAGGTTAAGTTCATACGTATATTATTTGTTTGACAATAATATACGAGCTGGGAATGAATTCGAAATACATTAGGGGTCTTGATGGTTTTACTAGGACCCGCTCATGATTTATATGATAGTAAAATACTTGTCGATATTTTATTAACATATGGCTAATGTTATTTCGATCCTAGAAGGTCACACACAAACAATGCGCTTGATTTTCAATACGATTGAAACTTCCGGGTTAAAAGTGTAAACGTCAAAGAATAAAGGGGAGGAAATTCCAAAGTGGAATTTCCACCCCATTAACCGTCCAAAAATGATGCATAAGAATGCATTTGACTTTTTGAATTCAAATGCACTAATGCTAGTCTTGAATGGGAGCTTGAAAAAGGGGGAGGTTACATATGGATGTTAATGTGATTAACACCATATTAAGACCACATTTGATGACAATGTTGATCATCCTTTTTGCACACTTTGTAAGACAAGAAAAAAAAAAAGCAAAAAAATACTCCCTCCTTCCTCTAGTTTTTGGCCGAAAATATACACACAAACCAAGAGTAGAAATCGTTTTTCTCTTGGTTCATTCTTGACATATACGCTTCAAGCTCTAGTTGCTTCAAGGGAGGAATCAATCACGCATTGGTGTGGACTAACTAGAGAGAGGAACGGACGTTGCTCTTCCGCTACGCACTCGATCACGCTTCAAGAGGTATACTCGAAACTCGTAGTTAAATGTGAATTTAGAACTTTGTATTCGATCGTTTATACGTTTTTGTATAATTTGATATGCAAAACATGTATAAAATCCCAACAGTGGCATCATGAGCCCGGTACATATGTTCTAATTCACTTTAAATGTCTTGAAATTTGATTTCATGAATTATAATATCATATGTGTATGTTTTGATATCATCAATTGAGGTTGTTGTGCATTATGTGTATTGTGCAATTATGTAATTGTTAAGGCCTGTAAATATTTTTCTAAAATTCTGTAAAAATATGTTTCGAACAGTAGACAAAATTTCGAGACCACTGTAATTTTTCTGGAATTGTTTCGATTTTTTAAGTGCTCGAAATAAATGTTTGAAACAGCCATATGTTCATTCGAACGGATTTGATATACCCTTCGTTTGAACAGTTTTAAAGGCTGTATATATTTTTTATAAAAATTCTGGAAAAATATAAATAAAATATTAGAGTCAATTTCGAGTTTACTGAAATTTTTCTGGAATTTTTTGGATTTCTTAAGTGCTCGAAATTGACATTTGAACAGTCATATGTTCACCCGAACGGATTTGATATACCATTCGGTTGAACAGTGTTTTAACGGCTGTATATATTTTTCTAAAATTCTGAAAAAATATAAATCAAATACTAGAATGATTTTCGAGTCTACTGTAATTTTCTGGATTTATTTGGATTTATTAAGTGCTCGAAAATGATTTTTGAATAGCCATGTGTTCATCCGAAAAGTTCGGAACACTATTCGGATGAACAGTGTTTTTCGGATGAACAGTGATTCCGATTTCACTGTTCACGAAACACTGTTCACGACAGTTCACATAATTAAAATGGTCCTAAAATTGTTTTGGATTTTGTTTTATTAATTATTGTGAATATTTTGGCTATTCTAGTATTTTGACTTTTGATTGTCAGAAGAAAATTAATTAAATTATTATAACTTGTATGATAATTTGATTAGATTTTAATGTTACAATATTTTAATTAATAGCACTAATATGATTAGTTGTTAATTTTATTTATATTGGTTATAAATAATATTAAATGCTTATTAATTAAAATTAAAGGCCTTAATTAATTATGTAAAACCTATGAGTTATTGATTTGGTTGTTACATTTGATGTACAATTTATTACATATATGTGTTATAATTGTGTGTACCTTATTTGACATCCTTACATGTTTTAATTGACTTAATTCATGTATTATATATATTTTGATATATTGGATGTTTTATTTTCATTGTGAATGAATGTTGGGATAAGTGATATGATCTGGTTTTTGAAATACAGTCTGCGTACTGTCTTTTATATGACGATTTGTGTCAAAAAGAAATATAGCCTGCGTGCTATTTTATGACGACTTGTGTCACTTTTATTTTATTATTTATTACATTGACCTGCGTGTCAATTATTTATCACCACGTGTGATTGTAATCAATAGAAGACGAAGCCACCGAAGGAACTGAAGGAGGACTGAAGACTTAGTTTAGAATTAAGTCTAGTTTTCTTTTCGGTTTTTAGATCATATCACTAATCCCATTTATTTGCGTTATAATTCTTAATTTTCATGCTCATATGATATATATTCTTGCTTGAGTGAATGTATATATGCATGTATGATCATGATTATATATTTATAACTAATCCTACCTTAAGTCAAGTAATTTGCCATACCTGACCCTAAAGTCGGAATAAGACATACGTATGCATGGACCTGCCAGATTGGCAGACATGACATGTCCTATGACTTGATCCCGATGGAATAATCGAATGATTTCCGATTCAGAATCGGGCTTTGATTGTTCATTCTGACTTTCGTCAGTAGGCTCAGGTTACTTGAACAGTGATTCCCATAATCAGATTTGGGCCTGTTGGCAAAAGTTGTCACCAATGCAATCTTGTAAGATTTTTGGTGACACCGAGAATTATGCCCGGCATAAATGGTGATCATTCACCTACTCACATGATTGGTAGTCGAAATGTTGCGTGCTGCCGTTCGATTATTAATTATCTGAGTTCTCGGATACATTGTGTATTTTAGTAGGATTATGAACACATTGTATGAGTTCAAATATTTTGATATTTTGAATTATCACTATGACATGCTTATCTGAGTTATTTATTCGCTTTTTACCGCTGTAGTTATCATGTCTACGAACGATAAAAACTCTAAGTCTCTCCGCTCCGCTTTGGAGAAATGCAAACTTAATGGTGCTAATTTCCATGACTGGGCTCGCAACTTGAGAATTATTCTCAAGTCTGAGAGAACAGATTATGTGCTCACCACCAAACTTCCTGAGGTCGTTCCCACCGATGAGAATGAGTATTATGTCTATGAACAGCACATGAATGATGCTACAGATGTCCAGTGCTTAATGTTGGCCAACATGGAATCGAATCTTCAGATTCAATTCGAAGAGGTCAACGCTTACGATATGTACCGCCAGCTGGAAAATTTGTTCCAGCGGGAGGCACGCAATGAGAGATACGATACTGTTTGTGCTCTTGTTGACTGTAAGCTAGGCAATGGACAGCCAGCAAGTCCCCATGTCATCAAGATGATAGGGCTGGTCGAAAGACTGGCCTCATTGGGGGCACCCGTCTCTAAGGAGATGTCTGTGGATATCATTCTTAGGTCGCTGCCTGATTCCTTCAGTGGTTTTGTGTTGAACTTTAACATGCACCAATATGACAAGACGTTGTCTGAGCTGCATGGTATGATCAACAATGCTGAACAAAACATTAAGAAGGCAAAAGGCACTTCTTCCTCTGTTCTGACCATTCAGAACAAGAAACAGTTCAAGAGGAAGAAAGGTGCCAAAGGCAAGACTAAGGTTGCCCCCCGTGCAACAGCTCCTACTCAAAAGGCATCCAAGAAGGATGCCAAAAGGGAAGACAAGTGTCATTATTGCGGAATAATTGGCCATTGGAAGAGAAACTGCAAGAAGTACCTGGCAGACAAGAAGAGTGGTTTGACCACTACTACTCCGCCAACAGGTATTCATGTTATAACTGATTTACCTTCTGATTCTAATTCTTGGGTGTTAGACACTGGATGTGGTACTCATATTTGTCGAAATATGCAGCACCTGCAGAATAGAAGGAAGCTCACAAGGGATGAAGTGGACCTACGAGTAGGCAATGGTGCAAAAGTTGTAGCTCTTGCTGTAGGAACACTGTCTTTAAATTTACCATCTGGATATTGTATTGTTTTGAATAATGTATTCTATGTTCCTACTTTATGTAGGAACATTATATCAATTTCCTTATTAAATCTGGATGGTTTTTCCGTTACTATTGATAAAAGTGGTTGTTTTATCTCTAAAAATGGAAATGTTTATTGTACTGCATCCCTGCAGAGTGGTCTCTATATCTTGGAAACAAGTGTAGAAACTTATAACATCAGTATGAAAAGGAACAAGCCCAATGACTTGAACCCGACATACTTATGGCATTGCAGACTCGGTCATATAAGTGACAAACGCATTAAAGAGCTCCATGACAATGGAATTCTTACGTCATCTGGTTTTGAATCTTATGACAAATGCGAGTCATGTCTTTTAGGAAAGATGACCAAGTCACCTTTCACTGGTACGAGTGAAAGGGCAAGTGATTTATTGGGAATCATACATACTGATATATGTGGCCCAATGAACACGCCCGCTAGAGGAGGTTTTCCATACTTCATTTGTTGGGATTTTATACATGTTTTGCATATCAAATTATACAAAAACGTATAAACGATCGAATACAAAGTTCTAAATTCACATTTAACTACGAGTTTCGAGTATACCTCTTGAAGCGTGATCGAGTGCGTAGCGGAAGAGCAACGTCCGTTCCTCTCTCTAGTTAGTCCACACCAATGCGTGATTGATTCCTCCCTTGAAGCAACTAGAGCTTGAAGCGTATATGTCAAGAATGAACCAAGAGAAAAACGATTTCTACTCTTGGTTTGTGTGTATATTTTCGGCCAAAAACTAGAGGAAGGAGGGAGTATTTTTTTGCTTTTTTTTTTCTTGTCTTACAAAGTGTGCAAAAAGGATGATCAACATTGTCATCAAATGTGGTCTTAATATGGTGTTAATCACATTAACATCCATATGTAACCTCCCCCTTTTTCAAGCTCCCATTCAAGACTAGCATTAGTGCATTTGAATTCAAAAAGTCAAATGCATTCTTATGCATCATTTTTGGACGGTTAATGGGGTGGAAATTCCACTTTGGAATTTCCTCCCCTTTATTCTTTGACGTTTACACTTTTAACCCGGAAGTTTCAATCGTATTGAAAATCAAGCGCATTGTTTGTGTGTGACCTTCTAGGATCGAAATAACATTAGCCATATGTTAATAAAATATCGACAAGTATTTTACTATCATATAAATCATGAGCGGGTCCTAGTAAAACCATCAAGACCCCTAATGTATTTCGAATTCATTCCCAGCTCGTATATTATTGTCAAACAAATAATATACGTATGAACTTAACCTTAAATAAGTAATCACTTCGAACAATCAAATTGTTCAATGGGCACTAATTATGACGTGTCAAACATCTCATAATTCCAACACTCCCACTTGCCCTTGGACGATTACTTGTGAAGTGATTCTTTCGCATCGCGATTCTCACAGTCAAGCTATGGTAAGATATGTGTCACCATACTCTTGCACCTGTACTGTCTCGGATACATAGAATTAATGTGATACCCAGTACTGCTACTGGAGATGGCCATCTTAATCACCATTAATCTACCGAGATTTTATGAATCAATCGACATAACCGATTTGTGCGAATCCCCTCTGATGTACAACCAATGTACCAACATGTTCCAAGTATGCCCAACATATGCCTTTATAGCCTCCCTTCTACAGGAGACGATTTACATAGTCAAGACACGCAAGTCTCATGCTAACGCATTCCTGCCATACAGGTCTAAGAATCACCATTTAACATAAGTTCGATGAGAAACACTTAGGACACAGATATGTCATCTTCTAAGTTCTCATGGCGGTCGAATCCAGTATCATAGCTTGGACTAGTTCCAAGATATATACCCATGTACATGACTAGAGTACACTTACTCCCTTTCTTGTCTAAGAAACGTGACCAAGACAATCATGTGCATGCTGATCATTACAATGTTCGATTCCAATCAGTGAACATTTGATCAGAGATAAGTTATCCCCTTGCTTCTAGGCTTAGTAGAGGGTTTCTCATTTGGGATCCTCAACCCCAAAGACCTCTCTAGAAGCCATGGATAACAATGGAATCAAAATAAAGATATATGTATGAAAGACAGTAAAACTGAAAATAAACATACATATATTTGAATCAATTATTCAACATAATCTTATCAGGACTAAACTATGACAAAATACAGACAATACAGCTCCCACTAAACCTAACGCCATTCAAGCATATATCTAAGTCCTGCACCAGATACGTGCTTGTCATGTTTGCTCTGAGGCAAAGGTTTGGTCAATGGGTCGGCCAGGTTATCGTCTGTATGTATCTTGCATACACTCACATCACCTCGTTCCGTGATGTCACGAATGATGTGATACTTTCTGAGCACATGCTTGGAGCGGTGATGTGATCTTGGTTCCTTGGCTTGAGCAATTGCACCAGTGTTATCACAGTATAACACTACTGGCTCGTCAATGCTAGGTACAACACCAAGCTCACTCACAAACTTCTTGATCCAGCATGCTTCCTTTGCAGCTTCAGATGCTGCAACATATTCTGCCTCTGTCGTAGAATCAGCCACAGTGCCTTGCTTGCTACTGCACCAAGACACTGCGCCACCATTGATGCAAAACACATAACCAGACTGAGATCTAGAATCATCTTTGTCAGTTTGAAAGCTCGCATCGGTGTAGCCTACAACCTGTAACTCTTTATCTCCCCCATAGACAAGACACATGTCTTTAGTATTTCTCAAATACTTAAGAACGGCCTTTACGGCCTTCCAGTGCTCTTGTCCTGGACACGATTGATAACGACTTGTTACACTCAAAGCGTAAGAAACGTCAGGTCGTGTACAAAGCATGGCATACATGATAGATCCTATGGCTGAGGCATAAGGGATCTTGTTCATCTTCTCTATTTCGATGCTGTCTGTGGGACTGTCAGCACGACTAATAGAAATGCCATGTCTCATAGGGAGATTACCTTTCTTGGAATTTTCCATATGGAATCTAAGTAATACCTTATCAATATAAGTGTTTTGACTCAGTCCAATGAGTCTCTTAGATCGTTCCCTATGGATCTTAATTCCAAGAATGTACTGAGCCTCTCCTAGGTCTTTCATAGAGAAACATTTGCACAACCATGCCTTGACTGATTCAAGCATGGGTATGTCGTTTCCTATGAGAAGAATGTCGTCTACATATAGCACGACAAATGCAATGTTGCTCCCACTAACCTTCTTGTATACACAAGAATCTTCTTCACATCGAATGAATCCAAACTCTTTGATTGATTCATTGAAGCGAAGATTCCAACTCCTAGATGCTTGCTTCAGACCATAAATAGATCTTTGAAGTTTGCATACTTTCTTAGGCTCTTTCGAGCTTGTGAATCCAGGAGGTTGTGTCATGTACACATCCTCTTCTAGTTTCCCGTTAAGGAAAGCTGTCTTCACATCCATTTGCCAAATTTCATAATCGTAGTATGCGGCAATGGCTAAGATAATCCGAATGGATTTAAACTTAACGACTGGAGAAAAAGTTTCATCATGGTCGATACCATGAATCTGTTTGAAACCTTTAGCCACAAGTCGAGCCTTATAAACATGGACATTTCCATCTTTATCAAGCTTTCGTTTAAATACCCATTTGCATTCGATGGGTCTATCACCCCTCGGCAAATCAATCAATGTCCATACTTTATTATGGTACATTGATTCCATCTCGGATTGCATGGCTAGGAGCCATTCATCAGCATCAGGTTGTTTCATGGCTTCCTCATAAGTTGAGGGTTCCCCGCTTTCAATCAGGAAAAATTCCCCATACCATCTATCGGGTTCCTGACGGGACCTTTCGGATCTCCGAGGGATGTTTTGAGTATCAGCAGGCTCGTCTACGGTTTCCCGTGGATCGAGTTGAACCTCTTCTTCATAAGAAGGGTCCACCTCCTGAGGTGATTCAGCTAAGGTACTAGTACCTGCTACATCACCCTCTTGAACAATTTCAAGAGTCTCATTACTCTTATATCTCTTTGTAATGTATTCTTTCTCAAGGAAAGTTCCATTACGAGCCACGAAAATCTTATTTTCGGGTTTGAGATAAAAGTAATATCCCTTGGTTTCCTTAGGATAACCAATGAAGTAACACTTGTCGGATTTAGGTCCAAGCTTATCTTTGTTAACTTTCTTAACATAGGCCTCGGATCCCCAAATCCTCAAGTACCCTAGTTTGGGAAGAGTCCCAAACCACATCTCATGTGGGGTCTTAGGTGCTGATTTGGTTGGACATTTGTTTAGTGTGGAAGCGGCAGTTTCCAATGCATAACCCCAAAAACTAGTTGGGAGTTATGATGTGCTCATCATTGATCGAACCATATCTAATAAGGTTCGATTTCTCCTTTCGGAGACACCATTGTGTTGTGGTGTACCAGCAGGTGTGAGTTGTGATACAATACCACATTCTCTTAGGTGTTGCAAGAAGTCATGGCTCAAGTATTCTCCTCCCCTGTCGGAGCGAAGAATCTTGATTGTCCTGCCGAGTTGGTTTTCTACTTCTTTCTGAAATTCTTTGAACTTTTCAAAGGCTTCACTCTTATGTTTCAACAGATATACGTAACCATATCTGCTGAAGTCATCGGTGAAGGTAATGAAGTATGGAAAACTTCCTCTAGCGGGCGTGTTCATTGGGCCACATATATCAGTATGTATGATTCCCAATAAATCACTTGCCCTTTCACTCGTACCAGTGAAAGGTGACTTGGTCATCTTTCCTAAAAGACATGACTCGCATTTGTCATAAGATTCAAAACCAGATGACGTAAGAATTCCATTGTCATGGAGCTCTTTAATGCGTTTGTCACTTATATGACCGAGTCTGCAATGCCATAAGTATGTCGGGTTCAAGTCATTGGGCTTGTTCCTTTTCATACTGATGTTATAAGTTTCTACACTTGTTTCCAAGATATAGAGACCACTCTGCAGGGATGCAGTACAATAAACATTTCCATTTTTAGAGATAAAACAACCACTTTTATCAATAGTAACGGAAAAACCATCCAGATTTAATAAGGAAATTGATATAATGTTCCTACATAAAGTAGGAACATAGAATACATTATTCAAAACAATACAATATCCAGATGGTAAATTTAAAGACAGTGTTCCTACAGCAAGAGCTACAACTTTTGCACCATTGCCTACTCGTAGGTCCACTTCATCCCTTGTGAGCTTCCTTCTATTCTGCAGGTGCTGCATATTTCGACAAATATGAGTACCACATCCAGTGTCTAACACCCAAGAATTAGAATCAGAAGGTAAATCAGTTATAACATGAATACCTGTTGGCGGAGTAGTAGTGGTCAAACCACTCTTCTTGTCTGCCAGGTACTTCTTGCAGTTTCTCTTCCAATGGCCAATTATTCCGCAATAATGACACTTGTCTTCCCTTTTGGCATCCTTCTTGGATGCCTTTTGAGTAGGAGCTGTTGCACGGGGGGCAACCTTAGTCTTGCCTTTGGCACCTTTCTTCCTCTTGAACTGTTTCTTGTTCTGAATGGTCAGAACAGAGGAAGAAGTGCCTTTTGCCTTCTTAATGTTTTGTTCAGCATTGTTGATCATACCATGCAGCTCAGACAACGTCTTGTCATATTGGTGCATGTTAAAGTTCAACACAAAACCACTGAAGGAATCAGGCAGCGACCTAAGAATGATATCCACAGACATCTCCTTAGAGACGGGTGCCCCCAATGAGGCCAGTCTTTCGACCAGCCCTATCATCTTGATGACATGGGGACTTGCTGGCTGTCCATTGCCTAGTTTACAGTCAACAAGAGCACAAACAGTATCGTATCTCTCATTGCGTGCCTCCCGCTGGAACAAATTTTCCAGCTGGCGGTACATATCGTAAGCGTTGACCTCTTCGAATTGAATCTGAAGATTCGATTCCATGTTGGCCAACATTAAGCACTGGACATCTGTAGCATCATTCATGTGCTGTTCATAGACATAATACTCATTCTCATCGGTGGGAACGACCTCACGAAGTTTGGTGGTGAGCACATAATCTGTTCTCTCAGACTTGAGAATAATTCTCAAGTTGCGAGCCCAGTCATGGAAATTAGCACCATTAAGTTTGCATTTCTCCAAAGCGGAGCGGAGAGACTTAGAGTTTTTATCGTTCGTAGACATGATAACTACAGCGGTAAAAAGCGAATAAATAACTCAGATAAGCATGTCATAGTGATAATTCAAAATATCAAAATATTTGAACTCATACAATGTGTTCATAATCCTACTAAAATACACAATGTATCCGAGAACTCAGATAATTAATAATCGAACGGCAGCACGCAACATTTCGACTACCAATCATGTGAGTAGGTGAATGATCACCATTTATGCCGGGCATAATTCTCGGTGTCACCAAAAATCTTACAAGATTGCATTGGTGACAACTTTTGCCAACAGGCCCAAATCTGATTATGGGAATCACTGTTCAAGTAACCTGAGCCTACTGACGAAAGTCAGAATGAACAATCGAAGCCCGATTCTGAATCGGAAATCATTCGATTATTCCATCGGGATCAAGTCATAGGACATGTCATGTCTGCCAATCTGGCAGGTCCATGCATACGTATGTCTTATTCCGACTTTAGGGTCAGGTATGGCAAATTACTTGACTTAAGGTAGGATTAGTTATAAATATATAATCATGATCATACATGCATATATACATTCACTCAAGCAAGAATATATATCATATGAGCATGAAAATTAAGAATTATAACGCAAATAAATGGGATTAGTGATATGATCTAAAAACCGAAAAGAAAACTAGACTTAATTCTAAACTAAGTCTTCAGTCCTCCTTCAGTTCCTTCGGTGGCTTCGTCTTCTATTGATTACAATCACACGTGGTGATAAATAATTGACACGCAGGTCAATGTAATAAATAATAAAATAAAAGTGACACAAGTCGTCATATAAAAGACAGTACGCAGACTGTATTTCAAAAATCAGATCATATCACTTATCCCAACATTCATTCACAATGAAAATAAAACATCCAATATATCAAAATATATATAATACATGAATTAAGTCAATTAAAACATGTAAGGATGTCAAATAAGGTACACACAATTATAACACATATATGTAATAAATTGTACATCAAATGTAACAACCAAATCAATAACTCATAGGTTTTACATAATTAATTAAGGCCTTTAATTTTAATTAATAAGCATTTAATATTATTTATAACCAATATAAATAAAATTAACAACTAATCATATTAGTGCTATTAATTAAAATATTGTAACATTAAAATCTAATCAAATTATCATACAAGTTATAATAATTTAATTAATTTTCTTCTGACAATCAAAAGTCAAAATACTAGAATAGCCAAAATATTCACAATAATTAATAAAACAAAATCCAAGACAATTTTAGGACCATTTTAATTATGTGAACAGTCGTGAACAGTGTTTCGTGAACAGTGAAATCGGAATCACTGTTCATCCGAAAAACACTGTTCATCCGAATAGTGTTCCGAACTTTTCGGATGAACACATGGCTATTCAAAAATCATTTTCGAGCACTTAATAAATCCAAATAAATCCAGAAAATTACAGTAGACTCGAAAATCATTCTAGTATTTGATTTATATTTTTTCAGAATTTTAGAAAAATATATACAGCCGTTAAAACACTGTTCAACCGAATGGTATATCAAATCCGTTCGGGTGAACATATGACTGTTCAAATGTCAATTTCGAGCACTTAAGAAATCCAAAAAATTCCAGAAAAATTTCAGTAAACTCGAAATTGACTCTAATATTTTATTTATAGTTTTCCAGAATTTTTATAAAAAATATATACAGCCTTTAAAACTGTTCAAACGAAGGGTATATCAAATCCGTTCGAATGAACATATGGCTGTTTCAAACATTTATTTCGAGCACTTAACAAATCGAAACAATTCCAGAAAAATTACAGTGAACTCAAAATTCAATGTACTGTTTGAATAATATTTTTCCAGAATTCTATAAAAATATATACAGCACTTAAAACTGTTCAAACGAAAGGTATATCAAATCCGTTCGGATGAACATATGGCTGTTTCAAACATTTATTTCGAGCACTTAAAAAATCGAAACAATTCCAGAAAAATTACAGTGGTCTCGAAATTTTGTCTACTGTTCGAAACATATTTTTACAGAATTTTAGAAAAATATTTACAGGCCTTAACAATTACATAATTGCACAATACACATAATGCACAACAACCTCAATTGATGATATCAAAACATACACATATGATATTATAATTCATGAAATCAAATTTCAAGACATTTAAAGTGAATTAGAACATATGTACCGGGCTCATGATGCCACTGTTGGGATTTTATACATGTTTTGCATATCAAATTATACAAAAACGTATAAACGATCGAATACAAAGTTCTAAGTTCACATTTAACTACGAGTTTCGAGTATACCTCTTGAAGCGTGATCGAGTGCGTAGCGGAAGAGCAACGTCCGTTCCTCTCTCTAGTTAGTCCACACCAATGCGTGATTGATTCCTCCCTTGAAGCAACTAGAGCTTGAAGCGTATATGTCAAGAATGAACCAAGAGAAAAACGATTTCTTCTTTTGGTTTGTGTGTATATTTTCGGCCAAAAACTAGAGGAAGGAGGGAGTATTTTTTTGCTTTTTTTTCTTGTCTTACAAAGTGTGCAAAAAGGATGAAAAACATTGTCATCAAATGTGGTCTTAATATGGTGTTAATCACATTAACATCCATATGTAACCTCCCCCTTTTTCAAGCTTTCATTCAAGACTAGCATTAGTGCATTTGAATTCAAAAAGTCAAATGCATTCTTATGCATCATTTTTTGGACGGTTAATGGGGTGGAAATTCCACTTTGGAATTTCCTCCCCTTTATTCTTTGACGTTTACACTTTTAACCCGGAAGTTTCAATCGTATTGAAAATCAAGCGCATTGTTTGTGTGTGACCTTCTAGGATCGAAATAACATTAGCCATATGTTAATAAAATATCGACAAGTATTTTACTATCATATAAATCATGAGCGGGTCCTAGTAAAACCATCAAGACCCCTAATGTATTTCGAATTCATTCCCAGCTCGTATATTATTGTCAAACAAATAATATACGTATGAACTTAACCTTAAATAAGTAATCACTTCGAACAATCAAATTGTTCAATGGGCACTAATTATGACGTGTCAAACATCTCATAATTCCAACAATTAACACATTGTGGAACTACAAGCCAGCTTGCTGATATTATGACAAAGCCAATTAAGAAAGAAACCTTCCTGAGATTCAGATATGCATTAGGAATGTGTGACGTGGAGCAGGTAAGCTTACATGCTGCGGGGCATTCAGCTTAGGGGAAGGATTGAAGCTAACTGAGTCAAAGTCAAAACAGAATTAAGTGTCATCATTGACACTTTGAATTAGTATTTAGTATTTATGTTGAATAAGAGCCGTTGAAGCTGACTGAGTCAAAGTCAAGACAAAAATTAAGTGTCATCATGGACATTTTGAATTAGTATTTACTACAATTTATTTAGTAGGAGTTTTATTTGCATTTCATTTGTATTTTGGAGGCTATATATAGGCCTTAAACTTCAATAAAATGGGCAGCAGATTAGTGCACTATATTTGCATCTATTGAGTATATTATTTGGTTGTTTCTAAATCAATTGAATGTATTCTGATCCACATTGTATCAATTGAGTAGCAATCTCTTCAATTAAGGGAGAGACATCTGATGAAGATGGAGCATTGTGGTCATAAAACGGCACATCTTGAACATTCCCTTTTTCAATCATTAGCATTGTTAAAGGGATTTGAGAGTTTTGGATGCTCTGAAGCTCCATCACAATTTCCTTCATACATGGTCGATGCCTTCCATTCACATTCAAGCATCGTCTGGAAAGTCCAATAAAAGGTTCAACTACAGCTTCAAATCCTCAATTAAAGGTTTCATGTACACATCAATGTCATTGCCAGGTTGTTTAGGTCCAGATATCAGTGTAGACAACATCAAATATTTCCGTTTAATGCAAAGCCATGGCGGTAAGTTATAGATTGCCAAAACTACAGGCCACGTACTATGAGAGGTACTTTGTATTCCATGAGGATTCATTCCATCTGATGACAATATCATTCGTATGTTTCTTGGTTCTGCTGTAAATTCAGGGTATTTTGCATCAAAATTCTTCCACTGACGTGCATCAGCAGGATGCCTAAGCATTCCATCCTTGACCCTCTCATCTGAATGCCATGTCAATTTCTCAGCAAATTCTGCACTCTGATACATACGTCTGAGTCTTGGAAGAAGTGGAAAATAGTACATCACCTTCACTGGAGTAGATCCCCCCTTCTTATAACGTTCTGCATTACACTTTGGACATTCTTTCAGCTGAGCATATTCATTCCGAAACAAGATGCAATCATTCACACATGCATGTATCCTCTCATGTTTAATTCCAATGGAACTCAGCACTTGTTTAGCTTCATAAGTTCTTGGAGGTAATACATTGTCATCCGGCAACAATTGTTTGACCTTACTCAATAAGTCTGTGAAAGATGAATCGGTCCATCCATGTTTAGCTTTTAAATTGTACAACGTCACAACTGCATCTAATTTTGAAAACTTGCACCCCTCCCACAACGGTTGTTTTACATCATTTTTTAGCTTTTCCAATAACTCAGGACGATCAATCAAATCTTCCTCCAACACCGCTGGAATTTCATCCACATCATCATCCGTTACAAATTCATTTGCACTACTCTCCACATGTCCAAAATTAGACTCATTTGACTGAGTATAACTACCTTTCCTCTCACCATGATATGTCCAACAAGTGTATGCATTGTTTATCCCATTAATAATCAAGTGTTCTTCTACTTCGCTATATTTCCATGTATAATGATTCAAACATTTCCAACAAGGACATAAAATGTACTCTTTGTCTTTTACATTCAATCTTGCAAACTCAATAAATTCATTAATCCCATTCTCATATTCCCTTGATAAACGATCGGCAACCATCCATTTTCGATCCATAGTTTCTACCACATATCGATTACTACCAAAAGATGTACCAAGGAACATTCAATAACTTTTCAAGAAACATTCTAGACTAATCTAATATCTAATAACATTTTACAACTTTATATCTTAAACCATCACAAGTTTTAATTTTTCCAACTATGACCTAACATTTTACAATTTTACATCCTAAATAATCCAATTTTTTCAACTATGACCTAACATTTTACAACCATGGCATAACATTTTTCAATTTTACATCATAAATAATCATAAAAGTTAACATTTTTCTAATTTTAAACTAATTATATCTAACTAATTAAGTAATTTCAATCAACAAACTAATCTAGTTTCGAAATAGTTAATAGTATGTACAAGTTAACAAATAAATGCAAGCTAATTATTTCAATAAACAAAATAACTAATTAATTCAAACTTAAATTACAATAATAAACCAAAAATTAAAAAAAAATACTTACTTGAACAATGGAGAAGGAGGGGGAGCTTGGGAAGAAGATGAATCGAGTCCTTGAACAATGGAGGAGGAGGAGGAGGAGGGGGAGCTTAGCTTGTTTGTTTTGGGGGGTGGGGTTTCGTTCAATTCGCTCCCTAGTTCGCTGGTTCTGGGTTTTGGGGGGGGGGGGGGGGGGGGCGGGGGGGGGGGGGGGTGAAATAAACAAGAAAAAGTTTTTTTTTTTAATTTTTTTACATCTTGGACGACACCTCCGTGTGGTGTCGTCCAAGTGCTTTTAATTTTTTTTTTTTATATAAATTAAACAACTTGGACGACACTCCCGTGTGGTGTCGTCCAAGTGCTTTTAATTTTTTTTTTATATATAATTTAAGCAACTTGGACGACACTCCCGTGTGGTGTCGTCCAAGTGAAAAATATTTTTTTTAATTTTTTTTTTTAAAACCACTTAGACTACGCCAATAGGTGTAGTCCAAGTGTTCACTTGGACGACACCACGCGGGAGTGTCGTCCAAGTGCCACTTGGACTACATCTTTTCTGAAGTGTAGTCCAAGTGGGTGTAGTGCAAGTGACTTTTTGTAGTAGTGACACACGCACTCATCACTTTCATATCACAAACCAATCATACGATAATAAATCCACCAGTTTACAATCTCTCGTAGTTGAAAGTTTCCTTACTATTTTCATTCTATTACACTCTCACTTTCCTTACTCGTTATATATTGTATTGGACTTATTAACATTACAGGTAATCTCTAGGTGTAGAAATATAGAGAGGGAAATATTTTATTGATAATCGTTGTTGTTGAATTATTATTAGGGGCGGATCCAACGGGGGTGGGGTGGGCACCGGCCCCTCTAGATTTTTCGATATTGTTATATCTTTATACAATTTTTCTGAATTTTTATGATATATACACTAAAAAGTGTAAGGAAACTAAGTAGAAGTGTAGCTTAGTTGGTTAAAATCTTCATTCAATTGATAGACATTATGGGTTCAAGCCCTCCAAGGTTCATTTTTAACATTTTTTTTGATACTTTAACTATTTTTATTTGTTTTGCCCCCCACATTTTTCTCGAAATTGCCCCCCCCCCTTATTTTCATCATGGTTTCGCCCCTAGTTGAATACAATATAGAACACCTATATTTATAGCTAACATTAATCTAACCTTAACCCTAACCCTAATATACTCTACGGACTTATGTGCTAGGGTTGCCCATTAGCCTAACACCCTCCCTCAAACTCATGGTAATTTGATAGAATTTTCATGAGGTTGCAATACATCAAATAATAGTATAAACAAAATAGTTTGGATCAAGCCGGATCCGTGATTAGTGCATATCGGAATCGCCAGAATACGCATGTTGTCAATCAATAACGGCCAGAAACGCATCTTTTTCGAACCTGTCAGATCAGTGCGTGTAACCAATTGGCCATAGAGGGAGTAACCCATGATCTTATATATTGACCCGGGAGGACACCGATATCCGATGTGGGTGTGCATCTTAACACTCCCCTTCACGTGTAACCCAATCATCGGCGAAATTTTTCCATGCCGGTATTACTTGCCTGAACAACATCGGCGGTGTTACAGGTGCCTCAATAACTCGGGCTGGCTCTGATACCATGATAAGAGTCTATGCGGTTCCACTCTAAAATCAATTGGCCATAGAGGGAGTAACCCAAGATCTTATATATTGTACCGGGAGGACACCGATATCCGATGTGGGTGTGCATCTTAACACTAAGTGCGTTCATTGGATTCAAAATGAACCCACCTAGCACCAGTTTTGGCAAAAAGCACCTCTTATGGAGGAATAGTAGAAGAATACGGATGTATGTTATTTCCTAGTTTGTATTCGGCCTATTCCCCTTTTAGGTCACATTTTGGATTTTTCACGGATTGTAATAGTACTAAGTTAGTCTCTATGTTTTCTTGCAAGCAATAGGAAAGTTGTTACTAGTTTTATAATATGTATCTAAAGGTTTGCAATCTAATACAACTATTAAAAAAAAACTTAGAACATGATACCTGATTTGTCCACATTCTCTTCGCGCCTACGTGGTCATGCTACTGTGAAGCCCTACGCGAATCCTCCCTCTGCATCATGGCATCTCTGTCTGAATGTGATTGCATGGTAGGTGGATCAGCCTCCCTTCATTGATTCAGTGGGCTTCGCAGATCTTGACGTGGATCTTGTTGAGTAGTCGCCCTTGTTGATGCTCGATCATCCATGGGGGCTTTAGAGGGCTGTTTCGATGCACCAGTCTTGGATGTATTGGCCTTTCGTGGAGCCATGTACCTGAAAGTGTGGCCGGGGGTAAGCCACAAATACTCCGACGATCAAGTCAGTCAAAGGTATTTGAAAAGATTTAGTATGAGAGGAGTCAATACAAGTTACCTCAAATAATGACCTTCATGTTCTATTTATAGTGAAGTAGTACCGTAATTCTCTCTGTGTGGACGTGTTCCCATTATTAATAGGGGTGGCCACAAATCCTAGGAGACTGGACTTGATTTTGGATCATGTTCGTAATCGTTGTGAACTTATGAATTATTATATATTAAGGTGGGGTCAAGGTCCACATCTGTACCCTATATGAGTTATCTATGTTTGTGTGATGATGTGGAAATCATCTATGATAGACTTCATCTACTCTTCCTAGAGCTCTCTCATGAAATCAATGTGTACAAATAGCCTTAAATGCGTTTGAGCTAAATCAGGAAACCTTCGTGGCTTTGAATGTATAATAATGTATAATATGTGCTGTGAAGACATAATCAGATCCCAATATGTTTCACGGGAAGTTTATTGGTGGAAATTGAAAGAATCAACAAGACTGCTAATGGTGGTAACACTATCCTTAAGCTTGATATGACTAAGGCGTTTGATCGTCTGTCCTGGTCTTTCTGAGGAGAGTCCTTCTGGCGTTTGGCTTTGTGGAGCGATGGATCGCTTTAATTATGAACTGCATTGACCAATCGTTCTTTTCTATCATGTTGAATGGGGAGATCCAGGGTTACTTTCCTGCGTCGAAAGGCGTTAGGCAAGGTGATCCGCTCTCACCTGCCTTATTTATTCTTGCTCAGGAGTACTTCCTTCGTGGTCTGTTGAGACTTCACGAGGAGCACCCTGAGGTTCGTTATGATGGTGGGGGTAGTAAGGATGTTATTGTTCCCTGTCTATCCTTTGCGGATGACTGTATTCTTTTCTGCAATGGTAAGAAGAGCTCCTTGCGCTTGATTATGGACTGGCTGGACCACTATCAGAGTATCTCGGGCAAGCTAATCAACAATTCTAAGAGCAGTTGCATTGTCTCTACTAATGCTACTCCGGCCAGGATTAGTGTAGTGTGCCGTGCAACAGGGTTTAAAATTGAAAAACTCCCCTTTACGTACCTGGGTACGCCCATCTACAAAGGTCACAAGAAACGGTTCTTGTATGAGAACTTGATTGAGAAGATGGTGACTTCTATTGCGGGGTGGAACACACTCACCTTTCCTCTGGGGGGCGCTTGACTCTGGTGCAGTCCGTGTTGATGGCTCAACCGCTTCACTTACTGCACACCCTCCAAATGCCTCTTACGGTTGTGGATAGAATCCAAAAAATCTGTAATGGCTTCATCTGGGGGAAGCAGAGACGGTCCAGTTGGGACAAAGCGAGCTTCAGATATGATGAAGGTGGCCTAAACCTCAAGTCTCTGGCTGTTGTCAACCAGGCTTGTATGGTGAAGGCTTGGTATAGATTCCGTTAAGTCGATGACCTTTGGACTCGCTTTATGAAGGGTAAGTATTGTAGAAAGTATCACCCTGCGGAGGCTACGGAATTCCCTAGGCACTCCTCGTGCTGGAAGTTTATATTACGTGGCCGGGACTATGCTGAAGATCATATTCACTGGGTCCTGGGGCGGGGTGATTGTCGTTTCTGGAAGGATTCATAGGTAATCGACTGGAACATTTTAAATCATAAGTGATCGACTGGTAACATATGACAAACATAGGTGATCATCCCTGCCATTAACCCAAAAAATTATGCAATTGCTATCAAAATTTTTGTAAATATCTATTTTAAAGTCTTATGCAAAGTACGTATTTTATTTTCATTAGCATGTGTTCTAATTAAAAAATTACTATCATTAAATAAAACAAGTATAAGAAGACATTCATAATTTCAGATCATTAAATAAAACCCATGAGGCCATGAATCATTCCATGTCTTTTTGTTGAAAAATTATACACTATTAAATATTCTACCATATCAACTGTCAAGTAGCCTGATTGCGCCAAAAAAATTTGCCAATAGTCATTAATGGGGGCTTTTTAATACTCCATAGTCTTAGAACGAGAAAATTGGAGAAATGGCATTTCTTTCAACTCTTTAATTTACAACTTATTAGACATCGTTACATTTTTTACGTTAAATAGTACAAGGAGGGGGCAAAAGGATTAAATTGCCTCCTGATATATTGATAAACGTTTTTTCAAATTTTTTTTTAGATTATCTTTTTTAATTTTCTTTTTGGTATTTTTTCTATTTCTTTTTCTATTTTTTCTTAGATGTTTCTTTCGTTTTATTTCTTTTTTTTCGTAGTTAAAAAAGTTCGATTATGGTAGTCGTTTTCGGTAAAACTTCGGGTTTTGGCAAAAAAAAAGTTCGATTTTCGTAGTTTTTTGGTAAAATAAGTTATGTTTTCATAGTTCTTTTAGCTAAAACTTTCTATTTTGCATTGGCAAAATAAGTTTGGTTTTGGTAGTTTTTAGGCAAACTACCAAAATCGAACATGTTTTGCCAGAAAACTATCAAAATTTAAATTTTTGCAACAAAACTACGACAATTGAAAATTTTGTCAAAAAACTACGAAATTTTTTTGGCAAATAACTATCAAAAGCGAACTCTTTTTACTAGATAAATTGAAAAATCGGAAAGAAAACGTAAAAAAATTGAACCTTCTTTGAGAAAAACTACGAAAACATAAGCATTTTGCGAAACAAATACCAATCGAATACTTTTAGCTAAAATAACTAAGAAAGAGAACTTATTTTGTCAAAAATCGAAACTTTAGCTAAAATAACTAGAATAATCCAACCACTTTCACAAGGAAAAAGAAAAGAAAATAATGAATATAATCTAAAGTAAATAGAAAAAAGATCGAAAAAAAAATTAGAAAAAAAAACCTTAAAAAAGTGTATGGAAATATTTGGGGGAAATTTAGTCCTTTTGCCCAACCCTCGTGCTATTTAATGTAGAAAATGGAAAGGGGGTGCTCTAAGGGGGTGTTTGATAAAAAAAAATTCAGAACTTAATCTAGACGGTTTCAGGTCTTTTTTTTTATTAAGTTTGTTTGTTAACTATTTTTTTGAAGGACTGAATTAAATCAAATCTGGTCAAAATCCTTATTAGAATTTTAAGTAAAAAATCTTAACCTAATTTTATTGTCTGAATCAATTCAGAATACAGTAATATTTATTTTCCAAACCTATTCATTACTTCACACGCCTCTTTCTTTTATTCCCTCATTCCTCTTTCTTTTCCTCCGCCTCATCTCCCATAATTTCTTCTCTATAAACTATCAAATTGATTTCTCTTCTTGGAATTCTGCTACTTAATGGATTAAAGTATATCTATCCCTTTAATGGGTTTGAGAAAAATGAATTTTAAATTGTTGGGTCCCCAAAAGGTACTCTTCTAGTCCTCTTGAAAAAAAATTTATTTAATAATATTTATATTTATATTAAATTGCAACTTAAAATATTTATTTAATAATATTTTTCATTTTGTAATTATTATAAGTTAATAATAATACTTTTATGTAATTTTTAAAGTGAAATGTGTAACTAAATTATTAATTAATGTTAATGTTAATGTTAATGTTAAGATGCACACCTACATCCGAAATGTAACAAATGGATAAAGGATCATCATCAATGTTAATGTTAAGATGCACACCTACATCGGAAGTCGATCTCCTCTCAGGTAAATATATGAGATCTAGGACTATATTCCTCTTATTGTCAATTGGTTTTAGAGTGGAACCCCATAGATTCTTATCATGGTATCATGAGCCAGGCCCGAGTTATTGAGGCACATGTAACCCCGCCGATGTTGTTCCGACAAGTAATTCTGGCGAGGAAAATTCCACCGATGATTGGGTTACACGTGAGGGGGAGTGTTAAGATGCACATCCACATCGAAAGTCGATGTCCTCAAAGGTCAATATATAAGATCTTGGACTACTCCCCCTATTGTCAATTGATTTTAGAGTGAAACCCCATTAACTCTTATCAATCAATTTATTTTCCTTAATTACTAAAATTTTCACCTATTAAAAAAAATTACTAAAATTTCGTTATTAAATCGGGATGAAGTATTACTATTTCTACTGTTTCATTTGCGGTCGAATTGTGGAATATTAAAAATCTTTTATGAAGAAATCTCATATTATTGTGTGCTGAAGATTCATTACAGTCCCAATGGAGATACAACGTAACAAAAGTACACAACATAGTCAAATAATGTGGAGTTAATCGAATAGCCTAGTGGTTAAGGCTCTTGATAGAGACCAAAAGGTCCTGAATTCGAAACTCACCTCATCGCTAATTTACAAAAAAAAAAAAAAACATAGTCAAATAATGTAGCCCATTAGTCTAAAATTTGGTCGGCGTTTGATAAGTTTAATAGTACTCCACTTGACCAATATATATAATTGCAACTTTCAAGTGTCAAATTGGATTTCTATAATACTTGACATTTTATGCCCCACTTAAATCGGGACTGCTTTGGACAATGGTCACCATGTCAACTATATATAAAAAATTATACTATGTTCTTAAAAAATTGTCACATTTTGATTTTTATTGGTCAACAAAATACAATTTCAAACATAAATTAAATATCTATTATTCTACATGGGAAAAAATTATAAAAAGTTAATATTTCAAAAATATATATTGAAACGAATCTAACAAGGTCCCACAAGACTATATTATTTCTTATCGTTTGATGGGAATTTGTGATCAAATTTTGTAATGTTTGACTAACAAGAGTCAAAATGTGACAATCTTTTAGGGACGGAGGGAGTATCTATTATTTTACATGCGAAAAAATTATAAAAACTTGATATTTGAAAAATATATATTGAGACGAATCTAAAAAGGTCTCACAAGACTATATTACTTCTTATCGTTTAATGGGAATTCATGCTTAAATTTTATAATGTTTGACCAACAAAAGTCAAAATGTGACAATCTTTTAGGGACGGAGGGAGTATTATTCAAAATGTAATAAATGATAGGCTAAAATTCTTTTGGCCCCCTTAAACTTTGAAGAAATGAGCAGTTTACCCTCTCATTTTTTAAAATATGTCAGTTTACCCCCTCAACTTTGAAAATTGATCAGTTTGCCCCCATCTCAATTTTGAGGACATTCACCTTCAAATGAAGGGCAAAATAAGATTTTTAGCATATGATAAATTTGGAGTCTATTTATAATATATAAAGTATAGTAAAGGATTTTTTAGAAAAAAATAAATTACTACATAAATTTGAAAAAGTAATATGCCACCCCCACCCCACCAACCAGCTCCACCACTCACTGATCAGGTAAGGGCGGCGGCAGAAGTCGAGAAGGGGGTTGGAAATCAAACAGGGGTAGTTGGGGATGGGGGCGCATCGAGCAAGGTGGTTGGGGAGGGGGGAATATCTAACATTAGTGGTTAGGGAGGGGGAGGGTGGAGCATCAAACAGAGGTGGTTGGGGAAGGAAGGAAAATCGGCCAAGGTGGTCCAGGAGAATGGAATATCGAGTAGGGTATGCGGGGAGGGGGGAATCGTTCAGGGGAGGGGGAAAATCGAGCAAGGGGTGGTTGGGACAGGGGAATCGAGTAAGGGGCCAAAATGGAGCTAGCAACGCAGAAGGGGGTTGGGGGAAGGGTTGCTTGAGGGAGGAGGTGGAAGCTGTCGGATGGAGGGGGTGGGGGCTACTGGTGGCAGGAGGGAGGGGGTGGCCAGAGATGGGGAAGGGGGAGAGGTTGTCGGAGGTAGGGGTGGGGGTTGGCGACGGTGTAGGGGCGGAGGGATTATTTGTTAATTGTATTTTTTTTAATAATTGTTTTTAAAGGAAGCCAAATATATTTTGTTTATTTAAGTTGATCCAAAAAGTATATTATATGTTGAATTCCCTTTTTGCCCTTCACTAGAACTTTAAAAACTGTCATTTCTAAGGTGAAAATTGACCATTTCCTGAAGTTGAGGGTACAAACTTTCAATTCCGAAGTTGAGGGAGCAAACTAACCACTTCATCAAAGTTCATGATCAAAAGAATTTAGCCTAAATAATATGATTAGTGAGACATTAACAATGTAACAAAAAAGTGTCTCCTAAACTATCTTTATCTTGTCTATATGTTTCTTAAACTATCTATTTTATCTATGTGCTCTTAAACTATCTTTATCTTATCTATAAGTCTCCTCATGTTAAATCATTTTAAAATGTGTCTTATAATTCTAATAATTGTGTATTTTCTTATTTACAATTGTATTAAATGAATTTATGTATATTTTAATGTTAAAAACGGGTTCAGGGGCACAAAAACAAAATATATAGTTCAAGAGGTACATAGACAAGATAACAATAGTTTAGGATTCAAACGGCTAAAAAGCCATAAAAATACAATAACTTTAGCTAATGGTGTGTGTATTTTGTGAGAATCAAGGGAATTTAATAATTTTTTGTGTTTAGGAAGTAAATTGATATCTAGGTAAGAGAATTTATTCCTGCTGATCCACCTCTATTACTATTGATTCCACCCAAATTTTCTTCCCTCCAAATTGGAGGAGATTTGAGAAGAATTACATGTTTTAACTATATTTTCCTGCATTCCTCTAGATTGTCCTATTTTACAATTATGGTACACAAGCAACAACAAAATAGATCCTCCTGATTCTCACTAAATCTTCCCTCTAATCTATCCCGATCCAAACACACCATAAACAACCCGTTAAAAAACGGAGGGAATATACGCTTTAATGGAAAGTTCAAAATAATAAGACAAAATAAAGGCATGAACCGTTGGAATTTCCATTAACAATAGCTTCGAGTTGCGTGCTATTAATATAAGTGCTTCAACTTACATTATCCTCACCATGTGGGGAAGCATCGATTACTCTGTATCTTTTATTCTATACACCACATGTAACATGTTATTTGCTGTTTCCTTGTTCATCTTTTTCAGCTGTCTTAACCTTAATCTTGTACTAATAAATCAAAAATCTTGCTTCTCTTCAAGAATATATAGATGATACCAGTACCCATCTTCTTGATTTTCTCCTTTTTGATGTTTTCATTAAAATCAGAAGAGGTTGAAAGCTTGTTATGTGACCATGGTGATATGCAGGCTTTGATGGACTTTTCTCAAGAATTTGAATCAAGAATTGATGGATGGCAAACTGATTCGTCGTCTCGAAATTGCTGCACTTGGCCTGGAGTCACTTGCAGTAATGCTGGGAGAGTGGTGCAGTTGGAGCTTCAAAGCAAAAGACTCAATAGTATACTGTCTGAATCCCTGGGTAGATTGGAGCACCTGAGAAAACTGAATCTGTCCAACAATCTGCTCGAGAGCGCGATACCTCTCTCGTTGTTGCACTTGGCTAACCTGGAGGTGTTGGACTTGAGTAGGAACTTTTTGTTTGGCTCATTGCCAGGGAGTATGGATTTGCCATCAATCCAGATTTTCGATGTCTCGGATAACAACATAAAGAGTCTACTTCCGGAGGGGATTTGCAGAAACTCAACCAGAATATCGGTACTAAATTTGGGAGTGAATTATTTCGAAGGAACAGTTCCGGGAGGACTTGGGAATTGCAGCTCCTTGGTAGATCTAAACCTCAGTGGGAATGACCTAACCGGGGCATTGCCAGAGGCGTTTTTTCGGTTAAAAGGATTGGTTAAGTTGGCGATTCAGGGGAACAAAATCTCTGGTCAACTGATTGAACCGATGAGTAACCTTTCGAATCTTGTTCATCTGGACATTTCCCTGAACAATTTTTGGGGAAATCTTCCGGACTTTTTTCAAGAATTTGGCAAGTTGGGGTTCTTTTCGGCACATTCAAATAACTTCAGTGGCGAAATCCCCAAGTCGTTGGCGAATTCTCCTGTGATTTCGTGCCTCTACTTGAGAAACAATTCGTTTTCCGGGATGATCCAAATCAATTGTTCAACCATGACAAGCCTCAGTTTGCTCGATTTGGGTAGTAACAATTTCACCGGACCTTTTCCTAGCAGCCTTTTTACCTGCAAGCGGTTGAAAACATTGAATCTCGCCAAGTTCAACCTATCCGGAAGCCAGCTTCCGGAAGATATCAAAAATTTGCAGAATCTGTCCTCACTTTCTCTGTCAAATACAGGAATTTCCAACATCTCATCTGCATTGCGGTCGTTACAGCATTGCAGGAACTTGACTACATTGATACTTACTGCCAATTTTCGAGGTGAAGAAATGCCTCAGGATGTTACGCTCAATATGAGCAGGTTGAAGATTTTGAGTCTGGCCAATTGTGGACTCACTGGAAATATCCCAAAATGGTTGAATGCTTGTCATGATCTGCGGATATTAGATCTCTCCGTGAACGATTTGCATGGAGAGATCCCGCCATGGTTCCACGATCTGCAATCGCTTTTTTACCTGGACTTGTCAAACAACAAGCTATCTGGGGATATTCCTGCAGGACTTGCTACCCTACAGAGCTTCATATCCAACGAATCCGAAGGAAATACTACAAACAATATCTCTCTCGTGGATCGTTCCCCATTCGGATTTGCTCTTTTCGTGAAAAGAAACAAAAGTGAAAGCGCGGTGCAGTATAATCAACTCAATAGTTTCCCGAAAACGATAGACCTGAGCAACAACATCATCACAGGGCGAATCCCACGTGAGTTCGGGGGATTGATCAAATTACAAATTCTTGATCTTAATTTCAACGAGCTATCAGGAACTATTCCAAGTGAGCTTGGACACCTGACAAGCTTAACAGATCTGGATCTATCCCACAATAAATTGTCGGGACCAATACCGCCTTCTTTCGCGTCTCTTACATTCCTAGGGAAGTTTAGTGTAGCATATAATAACCTCTCAGGGGAAATCCCTTCAGGAGTCCAATTGGATACGTTCAATCGAACGAGCTTCGAGGGGAACGCAGATCTCTGTATTGAGAACTGCGATCCCTCGATTCGAGCTAGTTCCAGAGGGTCAGCAGCATTAGACAGAGATGATGATGATCAAGTGATAGAATGGACTAGCATTTACATAGCTACTGGAACTGGTATATTGTTCTTTGTATTATCATTTTCTCTTGAAATGTACTATAGTTGGATATGGAAATTGTTGAATTTTCATCACAATTTAGATAGGCCAGTTTTAAAATTTGAGGGCTTCTCAGGAGATTATAGTTGGTGATTGTGATATTGTAGTCAATTAACTGTATTGTAAATACTGATGAGTTGTTAGATTTGGTTTGTATCCTCGATAAAAGTAGTATTATCTTTGTTTTTCAACTATATATGTATAAATAGATAATCGGTATACTTTTTTAGTAGCAGGCCCATGAAATTTCCTTACATGTCCCATTAATGAAACAAGATAATCATTTGTTCTGGTATAAATAGTCATTATATGTTCTTCCACCGTCATTCGTTAATTTACCTCAAGCTTTCGAGGAGCTCATTCAAGACGTAGTCGAACATTTTGGAGTGCTTGTGGATGGTGTGCTACATGGCTACTTTGAGAAAATAATAGATACAACAATAGTAATTGTATGATTTTAATTTTCATACTTAATTTAAGTCATAGAACTATTTAGCCAACGACCATAAGCTAATACATACATCATGCATCATTAAAAGTGTGAAATAAACTATCACACTAATCGTCACAGGCACGTCTGCCGTAGTGCACACGATTACCTGATTAGAAAATTGAAGGTTTTGTTTTAACGATTTTAATATAAGATTCGCTTCTTATGAGAGTCGAACTCATATTGTATGAAGAGGCAAAACTAATAATAACTTCGATCTAGAAAATGTTGGATCTTGTGATTTTCAATTTATTTAATCTTATGAGCTTGTGGCTGATATTAAATAAAGATATAATTGTCATTAAGTTGAATACACTTTTTTTAAAGGCTAGCACACGCGCCTACTCTTATGCATTGGAGCAAAATGTGATCTCGCTCACATTAAGCGCCCCCTCACGCCGAACCTACAACTTGAAAGGGAGTAAATCACGGTATGATTTCCAGGACCAGAGTGTATGGAGGTCTGTCTACGCTGCGCACTTAGCCTGGGATAAAACTCTCAAACTGCATACACCCTAACCACTGGAACAACCCGTGTGCATGTGGTTATAATTAGGGGATATAGTTCAAAAATGAATAAATATGCCGGGGCAACTAATCTTAGTTTCCCAGTTGATCTTCCTTCCTAGCTCATTGGAATATCGGTCATTTAAATCACCCCCCCCCCTCCCCGCAATATAGTGAATAATATTCTTGAGATTGTGGCATTGTGCTCTCACAAGATCAAGACATTTTAACCCTTAATCAAAAAATGAGTTACCATGAAAACCATGAGAAATTTTGGTGAATGGTACCTTTGGAGAATTTTATTAAGTTTATAGGGGATATTATAGTTAATTCATGCTATTTTGCCAAAAAAGTCTAAGTGTATGCTCCAACTTAATAAAATTCTCCAAAGATATCATTCTCCAAAATTTCTCTGAAAACCATATACACTCAACTTTCAAACCTTTCAACCAATACAAGCCATGAAAATATTAAGAATGAATTATTAATTATATTTAGTAAATAGTTTGTAGAGTATATGGCTATTCAGGAATGAAATATTGTTTAATAGTCAGCTGTTTAATCTTCAATCTTCGAAGGCTATGAGAACCTCCTTTGGAGGCTCTCGAAGAAGTCCGATGGTTTAGGTAGATTTCAATTGCTCTTACTATTACACCAAACTCGGATTAAAATTTTGGTGTTCAAGCTTTTCGATGAATGGGACAACAAGATACTAAGGTAGGGTAAAAAGAAAATTTGAAAAAATCAAAAAAAAAAGAACAAAAAAAATCGAAAAAAAATTTTAAAATTCTTTTTTTAAAAGATGGAAAAAAAATTCTCTAAGTTTATAAGGGAGGGTAAATTAGTCAGCTCATCCCCCTCTTGTGCTATTCTGCTAAAAATTTTAAATGTGCTTAAGTTAATTTGCACCATTGATGAGTGCTATATAACCCAAATTCTCCTCACATTGGCAACAAACAAAAATCCAACCTGTATTAACGTCTTCACTGATTGGTAATACAATCAACCTTCTCTCTGAATGATTTTATGTTTTCCTCGTTTTGTAATACAAGTCGAGTACTCTTTATGCTTTTGATCCAAACACAAATACCTTTTAAGATAGTTTTTTGACTTTTCACGATCAACGAGACACGACATAAAACGAAAATATCACTAATTCTACATGTGTAAAAGTTATAAAAAGTTGCTATTTCAAAATTATAGATTGATACAAATGCTAACAAGATCCAACATGATTATACTATTTCTTATCGACTAATAAAACCTAATGGTAAAAAATTTCAAAGTTTAACTACCCGAATTCCAAACAATAGGTTAAAAAAAACAAATGAGTAACTTCTAGCAATATGTTTACTTTCTATTTCTATCTACCAAAAAAAAATCTTGAAAAGAAAAACCATTAACTAAAAGAATGACAAAAAAATTACTCCCTCCGTCCCTAAATGATTGTCACATTTTGACTTTTCATGGTCAACAAAACAAGAAATGAAACGTAAATATCTCTTATTCTACATGCGAAAAAATTATAAAAATTTGATATTTTAAAAATATATATCGAGACGTATCTAACAAGATCCCACAATATTATATTATTTCTTATCGTATGATGTGAATTTGTGATTAAATTTTGTAATGTTTGACCACTAAAAGTCAAAATGTGACAATCTTTTAGGGACAGAGGGAGTATAAAACAGGGACGGAGGGAGTACTAGTTATCATGTCAATCTGCCAGAAACTAAGTACAAAAAGAATATGCACCTGTAATAAGAATTGAACCAAAACCACTTAATAGAAGCTCCAATAAAAACCACCAAGCTATATAGCCATCGATCATTTATATAAACTGTTGATAATTATTGTATCTCAATTATAGAGGTCGAGCGACATTCTGTTTCCAACAAATAATCAAAAAACTGTGGAAGCAATACATGCAAGAAAGACAGCAATACAAGCACCATCTAACCAACATAATCTTTTGACAATGGAGGAGCTCCTAGAGAAGTATGAGAAAGATAATTCATGAAATGTTAAAACATATTTGTTTAGTAAATCTCCCACCGAAAAACTACATCCATGTAGCTTTATGTATCTCAATTAAACGATAAGATGCAAATCTAAGGCGTCTTCCAAAAATGGTGGAACTCAAATGAAATGTGCCCAATTAGAAGCAACTCGATTGATGGCCTCGCGGACAAAATATTTACTGTTGAAAAACAGATCCAGAGTTCCATGTGAAGAACCTAATCCCAAGCACTTGGACCATATCCAGTGCTTCCATGGTTAACATAACCGCCACCGCCACTGTTGCTCCCGTAGTAATCTGAGCTTCCTCCTCCACCGCCTCTAGTATAAGAGGAATCTCTTCTGAAGTCTCGTCCACCAAAGCGTCCTCCTCCACCTGAGCGTCTGTTTTTACCACCATAAGACACCCTGCTTGCATATCGTTTCAACCATTCTGGTACTTCCTGGTTTGATTCTTGCATCAATTCAGCTAGAGGTTTTGCTAGTGACATATTATTGTCATTGAAGAAAGCTGTAGCTAATCCGCTCTTCCCAGCACGACCTGTCCGCCCTATTCGATGAACATAGTCGTCAATGTCGTTCGGAAGGTCAAAGTTGACAACGTGAGCCACGTGAGGAATATCAAGACCACGAGCTGCCACATCTGTTGCAACTAAAATTGGAGTATTCCCACTTTTAAAAGACCTCAATGCTTGCTCTCTTTCCTGCAAAAAAATTATCATGTAGCAAAATATATCAATTTGTTATCCAATATTGATTTTACAAGTACATTTTAGAGAAGTTGGCACCGTAAGTAACATCAATTAAGGACCGCAATGCTGAAATATTAACAGCACTCCCTAAGACATCGGCGAAGTTACATTTAATACCCTTGTTACTGGTAATAACAACTTCAATAAAAGTTGAATGTCTGTATTGAAGAATGTGGGGTCCCTGAAGTAGTGGTAATTTTTCATTACTCACTTTATGAGGGAGTCATTGTTATTTTGCGAAATCCCAAATCAGGTTTCTATTTTGACCGCAACGTGAGATTGTGGTGTGGAGGGAAAATAAAAGATGTCAATTGAATTTTAAATTTTCTTAAGACTTTGTGTAATATGAAACCTCCCAAACAAATAAGGGAAGGAGTGAGTGATTTATTTAGTAAATAGTACTCCATACTATTTTACTGATACTCTATACCAGGATAAATTTGAAGTACGAACAAAGCATTGATCAAGTAAGTGTCAGCTCAGGCTCGGGTCAACTCGAGCTCAGATCAACTCAGTTTAGCAAAATTGAGCTGAGCAGTTAAGCTCGGGTCGTTTAGTAACCAAGATGAGCTAATATTTCAAGAGCTGAGCAGTAAAGCTACGAGGGAGTGATTTATTTAATAAATGGTACTTCAAATTATTGTACTCATACTCCATACCGGGATAAATTAGAAGTACGAACAAAGCATTGACCAAGTAAGGGTCAGCTCAGGCTCGGGTCAGCTCAGGCTCGGGTCAACTCGAGCTCAGATCAACTCAGTTTAACAAAACTGAGGTGAGCAGTTAAGCTCGGCTCGTTTAGTAACCAAGATGAGCTAATATTTCAGGGGCGAGCTAGGCTCATGCACAATTCTAACCACAACCTAACACCTCATATGACATAGGGGTCACCCCAAGAAACAAAACATAATACACAAATTCATGAAGCTTACTTGCTGTGATCTATCACCATGAATAGTAGTAGCGGGAAACCCATTAAGATACAACCAATGCTCCAAAGCATCAGCCCCCTTCTTCGTCTCCACAAATACGAGAGTCAGCGAGTGCTGTGATTAGGAAAAAAAAATTAATCAAAAAACAGTTCAATAAACAGACTGTGTTTAGAGGGCATATTGCTAATAAATCTGGAATCTCAAAGTGAGAGTTTTAGAAAGATCACAGAAAACCAGAACCAATTATCAAATTGTACTCTAAGATAATTGCTCTGTGTATCAAGTATCAACAGTCAATGGACATAATAATAAGGTACAAGGCTGCAAGCAAAGTCCATTTCGGTTTTTCATCTTCAACACGTAAAATTTTTAGAGTATTCCCATTTTGTTACACATTCATAATACCATAAACCGACTTTTAAACAGCCATCCCTTCAAAAATATCCATGTACAGGAGTTCACAAGTTATGGAAGTTCAAAATGCCGAAATAAACAAGAGAATAGAAACAATACCTTGCCATCAACTACATTTGCCCTCTGAGCATGAAGTAGATCCATTAGGTGGCTTCTCTTGTCACTCTCATGAACATTTTCAACTCGCTGAACAATCAAATCGGTACTGGAACCAACCCGCCCAACGGCCAAAAATATATAGTTAGCTAGAAAATCAGATGCTAGCCTCTGCAAGACAAACCACAGAAAATTTATTACCCAATTGTGACAGACATTTTTAGGAAACACTATCCTACCATACAGTCATACGTCTACATAACCTTGTATTGCAATGCATAATTGCATTAAACTGGAAGCTTCTACCAAAGGTCACATAACAATGAATATACATTTTAAAAGTAGCAAACCTATCTCGACTGTGGATATAGAAGGTAAATAGAAAATTAAGTTTAAGATATATGCCAAATTTATGATCAAGTTTGGTTTCCATCAGAATAAACAGTTTCATAAGCAAGGGACTTGACGTGAGAGTTACAAAACATGTTGGTTAAGGGAGATGACATATTTCCCTCAAAAATAAATACTGAGAAGCATAGGCTGAATAGTTTCCACATGTAACATAATTCAGCAATATTTAATGAAGAATCTGCTCAGAGGAACCTGAATTTCTTTTGGAAATGTTGCACTAAATAACATTGTCTGTCTTCGGCCAGGTGGAGGCATATCCATTTGTTGAACAATTTTTCTAATTTGGGGTTCAAACCCCATATCTAACATCCGATCTGCTTCATCAAGAGCAAGATATCTTATCGCCTGCAGCGAAACTTTCGCTCTCTCAAGCATATCCACTAATCTTCCAGGAGTCGCCACAAGAATATCAACCCCTCTTTCTAGCTCACGAAGCTGCATGCATAAAATACATTGAGTTAACACTTAAACACAACAAAATCTTGTAGATGGCTCTATATTCCCCTGGAAACATGTAGCAACTTAAGTCAAATATCGAGCGATATAATATATGCGTAGATTATTTTTGAAGAACCAAAATGGCTATAAACTGATAGGGAAATATGGAAAAGTCTATTCAGACCAACCAAATGTGAAGGTTGGATCACTACTAGATTTCATCAAGTCTCCTTACGCTAAAGCATATAGTAATTTCTAGTTTTTGTTAGTTATTGTTTCTTGCAAGAAGAGTTCAAAGAAGATACAAAGCAATAGTAGGCACCACCAACGAATAAAATGGAAGAGAATAATGTTGTGGAACTCAATAGATTTACAACTGCCACATCATCCACATAATAACATGCATAACAACTGTAAAAAACAGAACCTACTGATCTGATCTCAGAAAAAGTACATATGCATAACAAAAAACAAGCCTCGTGCATTAGCGGTAAAAAGACGATTGCAATCATGTTAAAATGAGGACTAATTATAGTAGCAGATAACAGAGAGCACCCTAACCTGCTGATGTATTGGAGCCCCTCCATAGGCCACTACCACACGAACACCAGTCTGGAACGAGAACTTTCGGGCTTCCTCGTGTATCTAAGAGGCATAATACGAAACAAATATAATAAATCTCTACATTAAAAGTTACACAAAGCGTGCATGTGTATCGAAGTCGAACTTATCAGACTATTAACTTCAGGCAAAACTTACCTGGATAGAGAGCTCCCTTGTAGGTGACAGGATAAGAGCAAGAGGGAACGCAGTCCTGGTACCACGTGGCCTTGCTGGAAACTGCCCACTCATAATCCCACTAATTATTGGGAAGCAAAATGCAGCGGTCTTTCCGGAACCAGTCTGAGCACACGCCATAAGATCTCTCCCTGCTAATGAAATGGGAATTGCATGTCGTTGAACAGGAGTTGGTTTGACATACTTGCACCTACGAATATTAAGGTTGAGGGCGTCTCCTAAATCTATCTCTGCAAATGTATTCACTGGAGGAGGCACATTGTCTCCACTAGTCTCAACTGGGATATCCTCATATGCATCGAAGTTAATGCCAGTATTCTCTTGCTCAGTAACTGCAGGCTCTGTATCAGCATTAATATCATCATTTCCAAAAGGGTTTAACTCACGATCAGATCCCCAACGACTTTGTCTTCCACCCCAACCAGAGCCACCTCGTCCTCCCCCACCATACCCTTGACGCCCAGAATCAAACCTTGATCCACCCCTTCCTGATCCAGCAGACCCTGATCCATCAGTACCAGCGGATGGTCCACTATAGGATGGAAGGGGAGGCTCCAGAGCAGTCCCTCTGTTGCGAAGGTGTGGAGGAATGTAACTTGATCTGGTTGGTGCTCTGCCCCCTACACTGGTTCCAGCATTCTCAGGTGTTCCAGAGGTTGCACTCTCAACAGTGTCTGCCCATGATGTAGTCATTATACTTCAACAATTTCTTTAAACCCTTTACTATGAATAACTAAAGCTAATGCTTGAAATCTCACAAGATTGTCTTTAATAATATACTAAACTCCCAAAGAAATATCTACCCTCAACCAAACCAATTATTGTGACTTTCACTTGCAAAACTCCTAAGCTCCTTGCCGAAAGTTCTGATATATCAAAATAGAGGTATTAAATAGACAATAACTCAAATCAAAATTAGTTTTTCACTAATAAAGGATAAAAGTAAATTTAAGGTCACATTGTCCATCCTCAACATGTACAAAAAACAAAATTGCATAAACACATAAAACTAACAAAATTTACTTTCTGATAGTTTTAAATAATAGCTAAAATCTTAGAAAAAAAGCATCAAGCATAAAACAATCAGAACCAAATCAAGACGTTTCTCACCTTCAGTGCAGTAGACAACGAAAGCAAGACAATTCTACACAAAATCAGATCAAATCTCAAAAATCCAATCTTTAAACAAAAACAAACACAGCCTAAGCTCAAACACATAGATAAACAAACACTCAAACACAAACATACCCAACATCGCATATGCTATATAAACAACATGATAATAAGATTAAAAAGTTCGTAGCTTTCATGTACCAACTTTCAGAAAATACATAAATACCTATATGAAATGCACAAGACTGAGAAACCCAACATACAAGATGCTAAAAAACTGCTACAAGATAATCACATTAAAAAAGTTTAATGCTTTCAAAACCCCATTTTCAACAATACATAATTACCAATATAAAACGCAAAATGATAAATATCCCACATATAATATGCTAAATAAACTGCAACATAATAATTCCATTAAAAAAGTTCAAAACTTTCAAGTACCCAATTTTAAAAATCACATAATTACCGACATAAAACACATAAAAAAATATCCAACATTCAAAACACCAAATAAACTACAAAATGATAACTCCATCAAAGTTCAAAACTTTCAAGAAACACATAATTACCTAAATAATATGAATCAAAATATATAAAGATGTAATATTTTAATGCATATATATATTATGTATATCTATTTATGAGAGAGAAGAACCTGAAAAGGAAGAGGGGGTGAAAAAGGGAGACGAAATAAAGAAAACCCTAGAAAAAATTGGTGATATAGAAGAGGAAATATAGGAGAAATCAGACAAGGAAACGAAATAATAGATTTATGTGTAGGCGTATTGAGAGCGGAGAAATACGTGGAGAGATTAGATTTTAATGGTTTGGGGTCTTTGTTAAAAGAGAGTTAAATGAAGGTTAGAAGTCTTAATAACCGATCCGATCCGATCGGTTTTTTTAATCTAAATAATCGAAATGGATCCGATCGGTTTTAAAACCGAAAAAACCCTTCGGTCTTGAATCGGTTCGGTCCCGGTTCGGTTTAAATCCATATTCAATCGTACCCCTAAGTCTTACATTGTTCCTTGAACTGAACTGAGCTCAATAATTTTTTGTTTCGTTTAGGTGGATTTTGCATTGAGACGAGTTTAATTTGGTAAGTTGTCTGGATTGAGCCTCAACCAATTTGAGTTTCTTCACTTATTTCGAAAGGCTAGCGATAATCCCAGAGTAGTTTTCACGTTGCCAGAGCAAAATTATCTTTAATTCCTTTTATGTTATTATTTTTTTTTTTTTTTTTACCATTCAAACAAAACAAATACATAGTCTCGCGAGCGCATCGCAACAGTAAACAATGCAAGACAAGAGAATAAACTAGAGCCCTCCTTAATGGAATTTTAGGAAGTCTAGCAAGATAGAAGGCAAGGAGGGACCCCAAAACTCCTATTCAGGGCAAGGGCCAAGTCTCCAAACCGCTGCATGGGATACATACACCCTTCATCCCCCCCTCCTGCATCTCTGCAAGAGTGTATGCACTTACCACGTCAAACCCCCCATCCCTGCGGTAAGAGAACCTTGCCCCCAGCAAGCATCAGGACAAGGACCAAGTCTCCAAACCACTGCATGGGGTACATACACCCTTCATCCCCCCCTCCTGCATCTCTGCAAGGGTGTATGCACTTGCCATGTCAAACCCCCCATCCCTGTGGTAAGAGAACCTTGCCCAACAACGAGCCGGAGAATAGATATAGTGGAAGTCCCAGCCATACCCCCGGATCCAGCGCTAGAAAACACCCAAAACCCAGAATAGGAGAGCCCCTGAAAAATGTACATATGCGCTCGAAGAAACATGGGGAGCGCGCTCAGCAGATCTATATATAAAAAGCTATACCAGCAGAGGTGATGCAACAACTCTATCCCCCTCTGGCTCAGTCAATAACTCCAGCTGTGGTAATAATCTCGGACACAATCTCAGTAGACGACCCCGAACCATATGAAATGCAAAAATGCCCGTCGCCTATCGATCCAGCCCGAAACGAGAGCCTCCAGTGCTCATGTACCTGCAAAATGAACACAATCAACCTCTAGGGGTTCCGTCACTCCTACACAGGAGATCAAGAGGGCATTAACATATATAGCTCCCTGGAAACAGGTGCTATAGATGTACCCCCCCCATTTGAAGTCGATATTAGATGAAAAAATACGCCCAAGAACCACCTGCAAGCCATAGCAAACTGAACCATGTTAGCAAATAAAGAAGTCTCCTCTCCCAGCCGCCATGTGAAACTGGTGCGTGGGAAGAAAGCAATTAAAAACAGCGTCTTGCGATCGTAATCGCGACAAAATAAACCATGTACACTGTAAGCTAAATAAAGGAGCTTTTAAAATAAAATCCCAGGAAGTCTAGCGAGCAGGGGAGGGGGAGTGTAGGAGCGCGAACTCCTACCTCCCCTTCCGTGCTCATATGCCAGAAAACACCCAGGATTTTGTAATAAAAAGCTCCGTAGCCAACAATGATAAAAGTGCTCTAAAATAAAACAATGTGAGCACGCTCAGCTAAAATAATCAATCCCAGCATCTCAATGGGTGGGAATGGATCTCGAAAAAGAGAGCTAGACACGCCCTCTACGAATGTAAGGGATGCCTAGTTGCTCTAGGCGGACGATGGCCCGAAGCCGGGGTAACTCCTCTCCTGGCCGCCAATGATAGGAAGTATTGGTAGTGGCAGCTAATTTAGCCATATAGTCCGCGGCGTGGTTTCGTTCCCTCCAAATATGGAGCATGTCAGCCTTCGTTGCCTTCACAAGCCGGTGAGCCTCCAGGATATGAGATCTCAACGTCCAGGGCCCTCTAAGATGGGTGAGAGCATGAAAGAGCTGAGCCGAGTCCGTTTCAACCTGCATATTACTAACAGAGTGCTCTAAACACCAAGTTAAGGCAATAATAAGAGCCCGAAGCTCTGCTTCAAAAGGGGAAGCCGCCTCAATAGGAGCCGAAGACGCCCAAAGCATGCCGCCTTGATCGTCTCGGAGAATAGCCCCAGCACCCGCGTTTTGTCTCCCATAAGAGCCATCTATGTTCAGTTTAGTTCTTCCTTCTGCCGGCCGTAGCCAACCCACGAGACTAGGTCGAATGGCCGTGGGGGCAACAATGAGGCATTTCCACTTCCGGGCAACTTCGAGATCACCTTTCCAAGCATCTAACCGACCGTAGCCCGCTCCACACCAAGACGTGATGGTCCATTTAATACGGGCTAAGATCTGTGATGTTTTAAATACCCCTCCTTGATGCTTAGCCTTGTTGCGAGCCTCCCAAATAGCATAGAGGGTGACAAGAGGAACAAGCCGACGAATGTGACTTTTATGCAAAGTACTCAAGCTCCAAACCTCAAAAATATGATGGATAGATCTGAATTGTTGATTAAAAATCCCAAAGTCAGTGCCCAGGTGCGCCCAAACCTCCCTAGCCACTGCATTCTCTATAAACACGTGCTCCAAAGTCTCAGTTTGTGTGCAACAAACACACTTGGACACTAACGTGACACCCTTGTGTTGCATCCGTGCATCAACAGGAATAAGATTTTTGCATACTCGCCACGCAGTCATAGACATAGCTGGAGGAAAAGAACTATGCCACAAGGTATCGTACAGGCGAATAGGAGGCCCTCTAACTGCAAGGGCCTTATAGACGTCTGCGAATGCGAAGACGCCATCAGGCGCATCTTTCCATACCAACGAATCGAGAGAACCATGGTGGATAGGCGTAGCAATAATGGCTGAGAGCGTGTGCGCATCAACCATCTCTCGTATTTTAGCAACATCCCACTCGCCATTTACCCAAACATCATGCACCCGGAGCTTGGAATCTTTTTGGTGCGTAGAAAGTGGAGTAGGTAAGCCCTCAACCATCCAGGAATCATTCCAAAACTGGCACCGCCCATCTCCAAGGATCCAGTGGATACGAGGCTCCGCGTACTCACGCCCCTTAGTGATAAATTTCCAACAACTCGAGTGACCCGGATAGATTTTTGCGTCTGCGGGGTCATACTTGCTGCAGTACTTGGACTTCATGAAATCACTCCATAAAGTATTCCCCATTCTGAATCGAACCCATGCCTTAATACTACACACTTGATTGATAATGCTGAAGGACTTAACATTGAGCCCTCCTTCAGCATAACCTATACATTCACGTTCCCACCTTGCCCACCGATACTTACCCCATAAGAAACCATTACATATATTCTGGATCTTTTTCCCCGTGCCCACCGGCAAACCAATGGTGTGAAGGAGGTGTAGAGGTTGCGCCATCAACACAGTTTGGAGCAAAGTGAGACGTCCACCATATGATATTTGTGTTGCTGCCCAGTTTGTAATCTTGGTAGACAACTTGTCTGTCAATTGATCAAACAGAAAACACCTTTGTCGACCTTTAAATATTGGAGTCCCCAAGTACAAAAAAGGAAGCTTCTCCCTACGGAACCCAGTAACCTGTTCAACAATATTTGCTCTAGCGTCACTGGCTTTACTGGAGACTATACAGGTGCTCTTTGCAGCACTCACCCGTTGACCTGAAATATCCTGATAATGAGCCAGCCAATCCATAACTATCTTCAGCGAGCTCCCCTTAGCATTACAAAAAAGAACACAATCATCTGCAAAGGCTAAGCAAGGGACCACCACAGAGCCTCCACCATTGTATTGAATGTCAGGGTTCTGCTCGTGAAGACGAGCGAGACCCCTGAGTAAATATTCTTGAGCAATGATAAAAAGGGCAGGTGAAAGCGGATCTCCCTGACGGACTCCCTTGTGCGCTTGGAAGTAACCTTGAAGCTCACCATTAATGATAACAGAGAACCATGATTGGTCAATACACCCCACAATAAGGTCAACCCATTCACTAGCAAAACCAAATGCGGAAAGAATTTTCTTCAAAAACTTCCACGACAATCGGTCAAAAGCTTTCATCATGTCCAGCTTCAGAATGGCGTTACCCCCCCTTGACGGCCGGTCAATTTCATGTGTAAGTTCCTGTGCAAGCATAATGTTATCATAGATGCTCCTGCCATTAACAAAGCCAGCCTGCATCGGAGAGATAATCTTGGGTAGCAAGGACCCCAATCTGGTGTTGATGACCTTGGTAATAATTTTATTGAAGAACGTACACAGACTGATAGGACGATACTGACTCCATGTCTGAGCATTAAGAGATTTAGGGATCAGACAGAGCGCAGTAGAGGTGATGCCCTTAGACATCTTCGTGCCTGCAAAAAAGGCTATAATAGCAGCCTCCAAATCACACTCGATGATGTCCCAAAAAGTTTGGTAGAAAACCCCATTAAACCCATCAACCCCAGCTGCACTGTCTTTGCTTAGACCAAAAACGGCCTCCCGAATTTCGCTTCTATTAGGACGGGCCATCAACATACAGTTGTCCTCAGCCGTGATAAGCGAAGGGATACAATCAATCAAATCTGCCTCGCCAATGTCCTCCTCCTTAAATAGTTCTTAAAAATAATTTATCGCAGAATCCGAGAGCTCCTGCTTGTCTGTAATCCAGTCATCATCTCGCATAATGCCCGAGATGTGGTTCCTCTTGCGACGCTGCTTGACATAGGAGTGAAAGAACCTCGTGGATTTGTCACCCTCTTTCAGCCAGTGACAGCTACTCTTCTGCTTCCAGTAGGCATCCTCCATTGACAACCATCGCAGCTGATTCGCCTTGGCCAATTGCAAGGCTATGCGGTCTTGCTCGTTTTTGGAATCCTCAAACTTAGCCTCACATATAGCAACCTCATCTTCTAATTGTTCGACCCTAGAGAACACATTCCCAAAGGTATTTTTGTTCCAATGCTTGAGATCACCCTTGAGACGTTTCAGTTTATGCCAAAATTTATTGATGTCATCACCCCAGGAGGGTGTATCCCAGGAAGCCGCCACCAGCTCCCTGCATCCTTCATGCTGCACCCACATATTTTGAAATCGAAAGCTTGATTTGTAGAAGTCGCCCCCTTTCTTACAATCAATCAAAAGAGGAGCATGATCAGATCCCGTACGCGGGAGATGGCGCACACTAATTGCAGAGAAAACATCAAGAAAGCCAGGATTTGTGAGAACTCTATCCAAACGTTTGAACTTCGTCCCCTGAACCCATGTGTAGTCCGACCCTATATAACCTGCGTCCTCCAAATTGCAATCAATAGCGCACTGAATAAACTCATCCATACTAGGCTGCGGTCGACAACCTGAGATTTCACTATTCGACAAGACGCAGTTAAAATCACCCATGACTATCCAAGGAATACTGGGGTCAGCGACCTCAGCAAGGTTACTCCAAAGAGTACGACGCTCGGAAGGAGCGCAGGCCGCATATACAACTGTAAGAAAGAAATCTTCTACTCCAACAGCAGACACTTTAGCATGTAGCATCTGGCCTTCGTCTCGGAGAATTTGAATCGTGTGGTCATCGCCCCACATTAACCAAATTTTATTAGTGACATTAGCAGATCCATGAGAAAACTGTAACTTTTTACATAACAATGGCAATTTTTTAACTGAGATCATGGGCTCCTGAATACATAAAATTGAGAACTTATGGAGCCTCCGGAGTGATTGAATCCTCCTACGTGTGGGCGAATTGCCAACCCCACGTAGATTCCAACATAATATTTTATTCGACATCGGAAAGGTCAATCCTTTCCTTCAAATTATGTGCTTGGTCCATGGGAAAAGTGTAGCGTCTGGGGGCCATAGACCTGATAACATTCTTGGAGCGGAGATGATGATAGCTCTTAATAATGCCATCAATATCTCTACCTTGCTTACTAAAAGATGACTTTGGAGAGCTCGGAAGAGAGGAGGCACTCCTAGAGGAAGTAACCTCAGTAAAGACCTCCAAGTTTTCCAAGTCAAGATACCTATTCTGCGTAGCAACCGAGATGATCGGCGGGGGTGGTGATTTGATCTTTGCACAGTTTTTGGGAGGAACAACAACCCACGACCCTGAGTCTAAAGTGGATGGAGTATCCCTGATCACTGCTGTGCCCTGCCGGCTCTCCTTCAGCTCCTCGACATTGTCAGTATCCTCCCCAAGAGATTGGCCTGCTCCTTGCTCAAGGATTGGCTCTGGAAGCGCATCACCCTTCTTAGTCAAATCATTGTGCTCCTGAGATGGCACAACTGGCACCGCATTGGGCGTCACAACCTGTGTCTGGCCATTCTGGGGGCTATTCTTAGCCTCAATAGTGACGTCTACCTTTGCTTTTTCCTGCCACCGCATGGAAACACGCCCCTTCCTCCGACGTCTCCTAGAAGCCACACGATCCTGATTGGCCCTCTCGATCTGCAAGGGACCATTCCGACTTGCTGAGTCAATTGTCTTCTGCTGCACGATGTTCTGCACCGAGGGGGCGACACCCATCTTACACTGAGAGTTAGCATGACCCAGATGCCGGCATTTGGTGCAATAGGTAGGCATATCCTCGTAAGTGACTTTCTGCGTAAACCCATCTCGAATTACCGCACCACTGCTCAAAACACGCTCAAATCCGACCCATACCTCAGGGGGTTGAGGTTGGGCCACATCGAGCTCGACGCAAACACTAGCACAACCCAACTGAGTTCTAGTCGTATTTAAGTGATCAATGCATAAGGGTTTCCCCACGCAACTAGCAACAGATAATAATGGGACACTCTCATACATATAAATCGGCAATTTAGGCAAATTAATCCAGATAGGGCACACAGATGACTCAATAGATGCATCAAAATCAGGTGTCCACTTAAACACTCTCATAGGGCTGCCAGAAATATACCAAGTATTGCGTAACCAAATTCTGATGAAATCTTCAATTAAAACGCATTCAATAATTAAATGCCTCTCATCATATATCGACAGATTGTATTCGCCCTTAAGCTTAATATTAGTGAAAAATTCTCGAATATTAGTAATAGTAGGACGGCCATGAGAGAATTTTCCAACTAAGACATGTTTCATAGAGGCAAGAAATCTAGCCTTATCCTCAACCTTAAAGAAAACCGCCGGTTTACCTTCGAAGGAAGCAGTAGGTACTAAAGAGGAAGGCTCGGGGATGTCATACCTTCTGATGCTATCACGTGTGTGTTGTGTTCCAGAGGCACCCCTTCTCACGGTTTGGGCATAGGATTGCTTAATTCCCACGCCTGCATTGGTCTTGCTCGTGCCCTCGATAGCTTCAACCGAAGCAGTAGGTACTACAGTTTCCCGTTGCTGGTTGGCATAGCTCCTGGTGCCATCACGATCGTGTTGAGGTATAGAATGACCCATTTTCACGGTTTGGCCATGGGATAGCCCCATTTCCACGCCCACATTGGTCTTGCTCGTGTCCTCCAAGTCGGCAACATTCTGATTAGTACTAGGGACAGATCCAACAGTAGCATGAGTCAATTTACTCCTTAACAAGCCATCCTCCGTAACCATGGAGTGTTGATGTATGTGTGTGGACCGAGAAGCATCCACCTTGCGGGCCTCACCCTTATGTGAACCCTCATCCACACTTGTACGTTGTATCACCAAGTGGGCTGCTTCGTCCTTGTGGGCTGCGCGATCTGGGCCCAAGGTTGCAAGAGGCAACAAGTCAGCATTGGCTTGCGTAGTGACATGGCTCGAGCGTGGCCCCAGAGAGGTGGTGGATCCTTGCGCTTGGTTGGGCCCAATTGTAACCGGGCTAGGGTTATGATAGAGTACTTTGATTTCTATTTGAATAATGAAAACATGAATAAATGGTATAATAAACAATTGAGATTACGTTAAAAATATAGTTTGATAAAGGGGTATAAAAGGAATTCAGCATGATTTTGCTCTGGCAACATGAAAATTACTCTGGCACTGTCGCTAGCCATTTCGAAACTCCAATTTAATTGGAAAAACGAAAACAAGTTACCTAATTAATTAATTTTAACCTGAAAAACATAATCATTAAATTATATTAGAGATTAACATAAATAATAGATCAAAAGGCACCGGACATCACTAACATTTATTTTTTTCTCACTTTTATCACATATGTTCACTTTAAACCCAAATACATTACTCATTTTCGAATACAGTGCAACCCGTCTACTCTTGGTCGACTTTGTCGAAATCGAATTTCTAAGCACAAAAGTATGAAGGATAATTTAGTCAACACACAGTTCTTTTTTACTAAATATTTTGAGTTATGACAAAAACAACCCTCCTCCTTCCTCACACCCCACCCCAACCCCTCATATTTCAAGACTTAATTTTTATATCCACTACACAAAAATCAAATCTACCTATCAACTATCATTATCATATACCAAAAGGCAAATAGCTTCAACCTTTAACCTTAAATATAAGTAAAAAAATAAATAAAAAACCATTTACCATTGTAATCAATAAGTCCAAGCATAGCTGATACTCATAAGAAATCCCCGAAAATAGATACAAAAACACTGCAAATTTTGAGAATTCAAGAAACCTAAATGAGACCTTGAAGCCAAGATTGCATTTCAAGTCAAAAACACTGCAAATTTTGAGAATTCAAGAAACCCCCACAACAATAGGGGAAAATGTAAACAAATTTGAAAGGGAAGAAAGCGTGTTTTGTTGGTTGATTATGTTCTCCTTCTTTAGGCCAATATATATACACTATATTCTAGTACCTCTAATTAATTTTTTTTTGTTTCGTGTCAAACTTTAATCATCAGATATATTTTAGTTATGTTCCTTTTAACATTTTGAATTTTTCATAAATTATAGTCATTCATCATCGGCCAATATATATAAACTGATTTTGGATCAACGGTTCCCAATGGAAGTTTGCAAAAGTTTTCTCTAACATCAATGTTTGATATGAGCAGCGACAACATGTCGGGGTGGGGATGGGGTGGGGTGTGAGGAAGAAGGAGGGTTGTCTTTGTAATAACTCAAAATATTTAGTAAAAAAAGTTTGTGTTGACTAAATAATTTATTATACTTTTCTGCATAGAAACTCAATTTCGGCAAAATCGACCAAAAATAGACGGGTTCAACATGAGTGATGTATTTGGGTTGAAAGTGAATATAAGTGGTAAAAGTGGAAAAAAAAATAAACGTTAGTGATGTCTGGTAAGGGTGAGCATGGGTTGGGTTGGGCGGGTTTTGGCTAAACCCAAACCCAACCCAATTTTTTTCGGATTTCAAAATTTTGACCAAACCCGACCCAAGAATGATTTGACTCGTTGCTTCGGGTTACCCAATTTTCGGGTTTGGTTGGGCGGGTCGCTCGGGCCAGACATTATTAATTTTAACAATTAAAATTATATATAAAATAACTTAGAAATTGAAATAACCAAAATCATAATAATTGTTTAATCGTGTAAAGACTATTAGTAATTCATTCAAAGTTCAAACTTCACAAACTAAGTATCAAAAACTAAAAAATATTGTAAAACTATAATAATTATATCATGTTTTCGATATATGACCTGTAAATAAATCATAAAGATAAGTTAGACTACTATATATTTAACCTAGATAACATATAACAAAATCAACTACATGTAACAAAAATTTACTGATCAATAACTAGTCAGTCAGATATCATGTTGATTCATTGGGGGTCATTCTCCGTTCGTTCAAAATCCGAGGTATTACACTTTAAAAGTAATAAAATAAAATAGTTATGGTCAATAAAATAAATAATATTGTTGTAGTGTTGTTTTAGGTTATTTTTATATGACTCTCTTATATGCCATTTATAGGTTCTAAAAGATATTTGTGCACTGAACATTGGATAACGTACTTTCTTTCATACTTCTCGATATCTCTCCAGTGCATATCTAAGGCAAAAAATTTGGTTTCTTAAGCAATTTTCAGTGAACATAAGTATTTTTATGATAAGTCTAAAATTATAAGTACAATATTATAAATTTAAATTAATATATATAATATTCGGGTTGGGTCGGGTTTCCTCGGGTTTCAAGAGGGTAAACCCAAACCCAACCCAATTTTTTCGGGTTTTTGACTACTCAGCCCAAACCCAACCATCGACCCAAATTACCCGCATTTTCGGGTTGGGTTGGGTAGGGAGGGTTGGGTAATTTCTGCACACCCCTAATGTCTGGTGTCTTTTGCCCTAAATAATAAGATAGACTGATAATAAACTATTATTAAGAAATTGAACACTTACAAAAGTAAAACAAAATTTTAGTAATAGTTATACTAGTTAGATATCACATGCAGTTCTAGAAGATGGTGCATGGAATGTAGCGATTGTTGAAGCTTGTAAATATTTTGATTGCCTGAATTGGAATTATTAATTGAGTTATTTTAGTAATAATTGTTAGAAAATACATGATCCTTAGAGGGGGTGAATAAGGATTACACAAGATTTATAAACTTTTTCGATATTTGTGAAAAATAGGTGACAATAACAAAAGAGAGCAATAGTATATACTTGAATAAACAAATATGGGGAATATAACATTGCTATGAATTAAACAATGACGATAGTAAAAGTGCGATAAGTAAATAACAAGGAATAAAAATAACTCAACGATTTTAATGAGCTTCGGTTCCTCTACTGCTCGACTTTTGGCTTTTCAACCCCAGGATTTCGGTAATTAATCTATTATGAATGCAGAAACTCCAAGTATTCGTACAAGCAAGCAACTCCAATAAGATTCACAATCTTCTAGCTAACCCTAACTAGAAACCCAAAGCAACCCTTCAGGATTTCAATCTCTAATAACCGTATTAGAGACCCAAGAATAACCTCCCAAGATTTCGAATGAACTAAGGAATAAATAATAGATTATAATAATTGACAAACAATGAACTCTCTCAATTTCTCTCAAAGAATTGAATCAAAGTGCTTTAGAGGGCTTATGGAAGTTGTAGAAAACTTATGATTTTCGTGTGTGAGAGTTGGGTTTAAGAATACTCAAGTGTGGCTTATATAGTTGCTGAAAAGTCCTTTAATCGGAAGTTGGTCTGAACTTGGCGAAGTTCCTATCACGTTCCTAACTCAGCTACGAAGCTGATAAAAACTTGGGTCGAAACTTGGCGAAGTTCCTATCACGTTCGTAGTCAGCTACGAGGCTAGTAGGAACTTGGGTCCGAACTTGGTGAAATTCCTATCATGTTCTTAACTCGGCTATGAGGCTGGTAGGAACTTGAGTCGGAATTTGGCAAGTTCATATCACGTTCCTAACTTGAAACCAAATCATTTCAAAACTTGAGTAGGAACATGGCTAAGTTCATATCAAGTTCCTAAGTCGTTTTTTTCAGCTTAAACCAATTAAAACTTTTAGGGCATAATTGGATCAAGAAATATAGCACAAATTGACCTCTTTCTATCACAAAGATATATCATTTGATTTGAGCGATATTTCAAGTTTAGATTACAAAACGTTTTTAAAATATCCACAACTTGTAGTTTTACACAAAACAATTTCATATTAAACCTTGATTTGATTTATAAAAAGCTAGCACTTTGAAGTTAATTAAAAGAGAGAGATTGATTGAGTTCTTACAAAACAACATCTGAAATAAAAAGTTAAGATTTTCTGAATTTTTGTCTTTTTCTTCGATTAATGTTTGCGCCACGATCTTCCAATATTTATATGAGTAAACGGTATTAAACGATACTTGTAATGTTATCTTCAAAACAATGAGTATGTCAATTTTTCAATCAACAAACACCCCTTTTTTATGATAACAAATTACCTAAGAAGATAATATAATGAGACAATGTCTCCTCGGCATAAAAACAATAATCAATACATAAAATAATGGAAGCATAACATATTCTCCCCCTTTGTTATCAACGAAAAAGGATCTCACCTAGGAGCATAAATTATTTACAGCGGAGCGAGTGATGATCCCTTTAGTTTGCTCCCCCTCAATTTTTGCTTCCTTTACCAAGAACCTTTAGCAGGGTCGTTGTTCACAAAACTGACTTAACCGATAGCTTTATTTCCCAACTTTAATAACAATGAAACATCACCCGACGTGTACCTCGAACATCCACTATCGACAATCCATACATTTCTTTTTCTCCCGGTCGAGTGGTGTGCATGTAATTTCTATCAAGCACTCACAATAGGTACCCAAACTTTCTTGGGCCCTTGGGGGTTAGTGTTCATAGTGGGTTTACACACAATCCACCTAGGTCTTTGTCACCAAGGTATAAGCGCTCCCTATTCAGTTAAATGACAAACATGACATGAAGTTGAAAAGTGATTACCTTTTCACAATAAGTACAACTAAAATGAGCTCTGGAAGGAGTAAAAACAACATTTTCTTGAGCATGAAATTTTATAGCTTTCACGAAATTCATAGAAGTTGAAGCACGGTAAAAAATAAGAGTCTCATTTTTTCAAAACCCAAACCTCGGTAGTTAACTTGTTTAAAGACTCGACAATTTCATCGAGTTTTCCAGTTCTCATGTCAAACTTGACAAGCTTGCTTTTCAACTCATCAATTTGAATGCCGTTTAAGCTCAATCTTTTCTAAATCAAACGTAACAATTTCTAAATCATTTTCAAGAGTGGTAACGGTAATGTGATTTTTGAGCTTAGCAATTTTAGAATCTAAAGATTTATTATTTTGTTGAAGTTCTCGATTTTTTTGAATTTTAATTTTTTGCAATATTTAACAAGATTTTCATTCAGATCATTCAAGTATCAAAAGTAGAACAATGATAATCACATTTATGTTCATTATTAGAACAAGATTCAGAGTCAGAGATTACCTCAAGTGCGTCATTAGCCATCAGACACACTACATTTGCTACCTCCTCAACATCAGAGTCAAAGTCCTCATCAAAGTTGCTTTGATCCCAAGTTGCCTTCATTGACTTGTTTGGTTGTGACTTCTTTTTGAGGCGAGGACAGTTATTCTTATTCTTCTTGAACTTTAGAAATTTCTTGAAGTTCTTTGCTATCACCGCTATCGCTTCGTCACTTTCATCATCATTGTGCTTCTTATTTAAGAACTTTGGCATGCTGCTGAGAGCAAGGTTCTTCTTGGCGTCTCTTCTTCCCTTACGGTAGGCAATGAGATCTTCCCCAGCCTGAATTGCCCCAATCATATCTCGTCGAGGCCAAGTCTACAAATCATGAGACTCCGTCCAGACCCCGATCTTGTTGTGATAGTCATCAGTCAAAGGCTCGTGTATCTTCCCATTCTAATCTTCAAGACTCAGCACCTTACCATAAGCAGCTAATTCATTAATAAGATAGACTGATAATAAACTATTATTAAGAAATTGAATACTTACAAAAAATAAACAAAATTTTAGTAACAGTTATACTAATGAGACATCACATGTGGTTCCAGGACATGGTGCATGTAATGTAGCGATTGTTGAAGCTTGTAAATATTTTGATTGCCTGAGTTGGATTTATGAATCGAGTTATGTGTTAACAAACTGATGGTTCCCTATTTTGCGGTCCAGCGAACCTTTCAAATGTGAATCAACTATGTCTTCGAGACTCGCAGGTACTTGGACTCGTCGAGTTGAGATGGTTCTTTAGGGATATTATTTTGAGTCGCGTTATGAGTTGTGACTTCTTAGGAGCTAGCGAAAGTCAATGTCCAAATGAGATCCGTCGGACCGGAAAGTGTGGTCCGGGTTCGACCACAGGCACTCCAATGCTTAAGCTGATAATAGTACTTAAGGGATGTCAACAATGTTACTAAAGTCAATATAAGAGTACTATCACGAATCAAAAGTTACCTCAAATGAGTCTGACTAATACTGTTTATAAAGTACTGGAGACAGAAAGATGGTATATATATTCCCTCATTAGGATATTAACATATGTCTTCATCTAAACGGTCCTTTGTACTAAGGGAAGTATCTGGCCCATCAGTTGGACTAGTTCGCTTCAGCTAGCTCGTTGAGTCCAACTTGGTCCGAACTTCGTATGGACTAGACTTATACTCCCTCCAATCCAAAAAAAAGTGTCTTTTTAGATATTTTAAGAATAAATCAATACCTAATACAATACTTTTCCCTTAATACCCCTATTTGCATAAAAAGACTCAAAATAAATAATGATTGTCTCATACTTAAGTGGATAGATGAAGTATTAATGATTGTCTTTATGGGGGCATAAAAAGTGAAAGTTCTATATCCACCACGTATGTTATCCCAGTTGTTACGACAATTGGTTTAACAGAAACAATATGACAAGTATGTAAATCAAACACGGAGAACTTGGTAATCCAATTTAGTGTCTAAGCACCTACCTCTAGGGGGCAGCCTGCCCGAGGGAACAATCCACTATTTAAAAGGCATCTTACACGAAGGGACTTACTAGTATGCCCGCATACTCTCTATCGCCCTATACAATGCCTTTTCAAAATAGGCTCCCTACTCCTATATCACCCTTGTGATGAGATGTTTACAAGATTCAATTGACTAAACACTCCTCACTGTTGTTGTAGAACAACAACTGTACAATTAGTATAGAAGCTTGAAGAATATGCTTCTATACAAAGATTGCCTAGAAAACTATAACACAAATTTGCTTAAAAGCTTTATTCGTGTGAAAATGAACAAGTGAATAAAAGGTGTGTTCGACTAGTGAGGCCACCAGCTCCTTTTATACTAGGCATTTCGTCTCTTTACATTTAATTAGTCAATCGACAATAAATGTAAATTTGATTGACACATGACCGAATAAATGCTCCTCCGTAAGTTGACCACGACCGCATTTATCTTGTAATTACTCGGTCTTGAGGTGATTATGTCCGTATCATAAGTTACTCCAATCAGCATTGATCACCCTTGATTCTTCTAGAATGAGTTGACTTGATTAATCATTTGGTTCAATGCTTCATTTGAATTAGCGTCTTTAATGCATTGTTGTTAACACTTGGTGTAGTGAAAAACTTCATCCAACACACGTATATGTTATGTACCAACAAGCTCCCCCTTTGGGTAAGTTTTTCATGGCAAGTACCTCCTGTTGTTTTGTAAGGTAGGATGATCCAAGATAGTGATTAATCAACACAGTTTTCATACTAGATAATCAACTCCACTGATGAGACAGTGAGCACAATAGTCATTCATGTCTTAGACACATGAAAACACACACACATATAAAGTCTTCAACATAAACAACATAACATAAAAGAGTTAGAACTTTTAGTGTTTCCAATTTACTCCCCCTATTTGGCATAAAAACATAACCAAAGCCATAATAGAGGGTCTTCACAGCAATCTTCACACATCATCTGACTGATCAGCAACTGGGTCAGTGTCAACAACAGTGGTAACAACATTTGGTCTACCAGTCTTTTCCAACTCCTTGATCTTTCTGTCCACATTGGCAAGCTGCTGCTTCTTAGCCTGGATTTCTTCAGTTAGCCTTTGCTTATCAGCCAAGTAGACAGCCATTAGGATATGTGTTGTGGGATCACTAGAGGTAAATGGTGGTGGTTGATCAACCTTCTCCACTGGAATATCAGCTTTGTGAGTATGCAGCAACTTGTCACTAATGATGACAACCTTGGATTATGTTCCTGGTCCATCCTCCTCACTCAGCATATCAGGCCTCTGTTCTAACAGGATTCCACATATCAAATTGGTGAAACCAATGGGCTTGTTCTTTGCAAAAGACAAGGCATGATCAACAATTTGATCAAAGATGACTTGGCCAAAATTGAGTTTCCCAGTTCCCAACATAAATAGCTGCTTCCCCACAAAATCACTGATATTGGTACTATTTGTAGATGGGACTAAGCTGCATATGGCTGCCTTGTGAAGAATAGAATATTTTAGGTTCAAGGTTGATGCTGGCAGATGTAAACCTTTAGATGGCCATTGGGTCACTCCCCCTGCTGTGATTTCAGTTACAATATCATTCAGTTTTAACAGCTGGCCAGCTTCTCCTTTGTCTTCTCTGCCCAGAAAATTATTGATGATAGTGGGACTGAAGATGAACTCATAGTCTCTGAGATGAACCATGTAAAATATTTCATGGGTGGGATCCCTGATCTCAGTAGTCATAGAACTGATAAACTCCTTTACCAATTTAGCCCAATGCTTCCTTCTCACAAGCATACAAGTGATACCACTTGTCTCTAACACTCCCATATAAGTACAATTGTTCAAAGTGGTGTCAGACAAGTGTTTCTCTGGCCAGATGATCCTTGCACACACAAACTTCCACTTTGTCATTTGGTCTGCACTTCCAAAGTCTACTCCATCACAGGGGGCATCAGCTACATGTACCACTCTCCTCTTGTTTAGTCTACCCCTGCTGACATCAAACTGAGATTTACCCTTCTCATTCTCTTCATCACTTGAATCAACAAGTTTCCTTTTCTTAGATGAGGCAGGGGTGCTAGCTTTCATCTTTGCAAGTCCTTTTCCCTTATCAGTGGGTTTAGAGCCTGAAGCAGTGGCTTTACTAGATGCTGAACCTGTTGGTTTGGCATGAGATGTTGCCTTTTTCTTACTAGTGTTAGGCTCCTTGATTACAATAGTGTGCTTCTTCTTCTTTGACTTAACAACCCTCTTTTCTATCTCATCTAAAGTAACATTTAACTCATCCAAATCAGAAATTTCAACTCCCTTCATACTAGACCTGGTTCTCATTCTCTCAATTCCAGGTTTGGAAGACAAGATTTCCACATCTCCATCATCATCTTTCTCTACATTCTCTTCCACATTCTGTTCAACCTCCACATTTGTTTCAACAGTTGGAGGCACATCATCTACCCTAGATTTTCCTTTGGAGGAACTTTCAGGGTCTACATTCCTATCAAATCTCTTAATCCTAACAGGCTTCCCTTTTTTCATCAAAATCCTCTTCTTCCTAGTGAAGACCTGTTGAGTTTTAAGAGACTCCAACACACATGTCTGTTGGAAATTGATGTATCAATTTCCTCAATTAGTGCCCGTGAACTATATCATCTATATATACGGTTCAACAACCGATAGTTATCTGAACTATCAGTAGTCTCACCCGAGATAATGCCGGGGGTCATCGAATGGCAGACTAGGCTCTCACGATGATCTTCGGGATTCGTGTATACGGTCTTATACGTTGAATCCCGATGCCTTCGTTACTCGGGCTATGAGGTCACACACGTAACAATTACCGAAGATACTTTCGAGTAGTGACCCGAAAGTGAATAAGGGATTTGATCCATATTGAGGAATTTTGGTTCGATCGAGATCGTGTCCCGACCGAACCGATGGTGCGCCCGGAATTGGTTCCGGACACACCATTTGGGGTTTATGTATATATATATATATATGTGAGATATATATATATATTATCATTTATTGAAATGATTTAATTAATTAATGAATTAATTAAATAAGATATGATTTAATTAATTAATTAAGATTAATTAATTCCATCATCATGAATGGTTGACATCTTGGTGGCTACTTTATGCCTTGGGAAGGCTTTGTAAGACTTGGGAAGAACTCTTGTAAGAGAATCTTCCATGGACCAAGAGGCATTAACCATATGGATGGTTAATGTGTTTGTTTAGTGTATAATGTGTTTCATCATCCATTCTATATCATAAGATGATATAGAATGGGTAGAGATCAAGCTAAGTATCACACAACTCTTGTTAGAGAACACAAACAAACACACACACTTCATCTTCAAACCCTCTAGCAAAACTCTAAGTGTTAGAGTATAGAAATTGTTCTATAGTTTGCTATAGTAGTTAGACTACACACTCCTCAATAACACACACTAGTCCAAGTGTGTCTTATTGCTATCTAAGGTATTGGTGTGGACTATTTCATAGTAGTTCCATATCACCTTGGTGATAGAAATTTCTTCAAGAAGAAAGCAAGGAGCAAGGTGTGGGGATAAGCACTTGAAGATCATATCGCTTCCGCTCACGCTTCAAAGGTATATCTTTGTAGCCACACTCTTTGATTATGTTAGTTGTAGCATATTCACACTATCTTTAAACATATACTTCTATGAGCTAGTTCTATTGTGTAAGTTCTAACGATCAACGAATTAGGGTTTTCTAGACATATGAACTATCGTAGTTCATTGTGTGTTGCAACCCCGGGATATTCCAACAATGTCATAGTGGCATCCTCAGAGTTTACACCCGATTTTCCCCCAACATCCTTATCAATTTCATCTAAATTTTTAGGATCAATAAGGACAAATCTAGTCGATTGCTCAATAGGGTTACTAGACACAGGATTATTTGAACATGCATCAACATTAGGGTTCATAGACATACCATCATATTTCCAAGGAAGTAGCAATATTTCCTCTTTCTCAGGTACATTGGTCTTTGATTGCTTAGAGGACTCTGCTTTTGCTTTTTCTACTTCTGCATGTCTAAGAGCCTCGGCCTCCTCCCTTGCAGCCCTGATTTCATCCTCGGGTGTGACCATTTGCAGCGGAACGGCTTCGAAGAAGGTTTTTGCACTAAATGGAGTGGAAGGTCGTCTTTTTGGTGCCATTGCAATTGCTAGGTCTGTTGGTTTCCTTTGATTGAGAGACGATTTTTGATTTTGGAAGAGATGAAAAGAGGAAAGAGAGTGTTTTTGGTAACAAAGATCGTGAATGGTGTTGAGAAAATCAACCGCCTTCCTTTTTGAATCAAAAAGTTGTCCAATAACTGACACGCAATTAATTCCTTCAAAATAAAACCGCCAATTTTGTTCTTTCCATACCCTTGTGGTCTCAATACCAGTTGTTATAATAAATGACCACTAACCATTATAACAACTTTTGATCTTGACTTACTCCTCCATAACACACAACCCAAGGGCTGTTCTTAGATACTCAAATTGATTTGTATCTAACCCTTTGGTAAATGTGTCAGCCAATTGTTTGTCAGTTGCAAGTTGCAACATGCTCTAAATGCACAACTTTTTCTTCAACCAGTTCTCTAATAAAATGATGCCTTATGTCAATGTGTTTTGTCCTGCTATGTTGCACTGGATTTTTAGAGATGCTTATAGCACTCATGTTATCACAATAGAGAGTCATGGTTTCATGATTGATTCCATACTCTTTCAACATCTGTTTCATCCATAGCAATTGTGTGCAACTACTTCTAGCAGATATATACTCAGCTTCAGCTGTGGATAATGACATAGAGTTTTGTTTCTTGCTGAACCAAGAAATCAGATTGTTCCCCATAAAGAAACAGCCTCCTGAGGTGCTTTTCCTGTCTTCAAGATTTCCTGCCCAGTCAGCATCACAATAGCTAATCAGACTATTCCCAGTGTGTCATTTCTATAAAACAGTCCATACATGTGAGTCCCTTTGACATATTTGATAATCCTCTTAACTAGGGATAGATGACTTTCCTTAGGATCTGACTGGTATCTAGCACACACTCCTACAGATTGAGTGATGTCAGGCCTACTGGCAATAAGGTACAACAAGCTACCAATCATACTTCTATACAAGCTTGAGTCAACACTCTTCCCATTTTCATCCTTGGTAACCTTTATGTGAGTAGCCATAGGAGACCTTTTCTCTTTAGAGGTGTCCAGTCCAAATTTTGAGACAATATTCTTGGCATAGTTGGCTTGATTCAAGAATATTCCTTCCTTCTTTTGATAGATTTGAAACCCAAGAAAGTGGTTGAGTTCCCCTACCATACTCATCTCAAATTCTGACTCCATTTGTTGGATAAACTGTTGTACCAACTGGTTTGACATTCCTCCAAAGATAATGTCATCCACATATATTTGTGCAACTAGTAACTTCCCTTTCTCTTTGTGTACAAACAATGTATTGTCAGCCCCTCCTCTTGTATATCCTTGTTTTAATAGATACTCAGTGAGTCTTTCATACCAGGCACGCGGGGCTTGCTTCAACCCATACAAAGCTTTCTTCAACTTGTAAACATGATTAGGATTATTTGGACAAACAAATCCTCTGGGTTGCTCAACATATACTTCTTCTTGAACAACTCCATTTAAAAATGTTGTCTTTACATCCATCTGATACAGCTTGATCTTTAAATAACATGCAACAACAAGCATGAGCCTAATAGCTTCAAGTCTAGCAACATGAGCAAATGTTTCCTCAAAATCTAGGCCTTCAACTTGTGTATACCATTGAGCAACAAGTCTTGCCTTGTTTCTAACAATGTTGCCTTGTTCATCCTTCTTGTTTTTGTAAATCCATTTTGTTCCTATGACATTCAACCCAGGAGTTTTAGGAACCAATTGCCATACCTCATGTCTTTCAAACTGGACTAACTCCTCTTGCATAGCTAGTATCCAGTGTTCATCTAGAAGAGTTGCTTTTCCATTTTGTGGTTCATTTTTGGACATAAAGCAGGTCTCCCCCAACATTCCAGCCATCTTCCTATAGTCCACCTATTTTTCTTTCTTGTGATTCTTCCTTCATTAATGACTGCAATAATTGCTTCCTTTGGGTGATTCCTTTGAATACGAGCAGGTGGTTCAACAATGCTGGCAGACTCAGTATCTTTTGAGATTGAGGAAGATCCTCTCTCTTCATTAGGTGCATTGTTGTCTCCTAAGGAAGGTTCATTAGCTTCAATAGGTACAGTCTCCCTAGTTTCAATAGGTAAGGCATCAAATACTTCATCCTGTATAGCTTCATCCATTATCTTCACATTGATGGATTCCATGATAGTATTTGTTCGAATATTAAATACCTGAAAAGATTTACTATTTGAAGAGTATCCTAGGAAAATGCCTTTCTCTCCTTTTGCATCAAATTTCTGCCTATGTTCTCGGTCAGTCAGAATGTAACATTCACTGCCAAAAATATCCAAATATTGCACATTTGGCTTTCTCCCCCACCATATTTCATATTGTGTTTGCAGTGTGCCTGGCCGAAGAGTGATTCGATTGTGAATATGACAGGCAGTGTTGATAGCTTCAGTCCAAAATTTCAGGGGTACACTTTTCGCATGTAACAATACTCTTGCCATCTCTTGAAGAGTACGATTCTTTCTTTCCACAATGCTGTTTTGCTGTGGAGTGATTTGAGCAGAAAATTCATGGTTGATTCCTTGAGAGATGCAGTAGTCATCAAACTTGCTGTTCTTGAATTCTTTCCCATGGTCACTCCGAATTCGAATGATTTTTATTTCTTTTTCATTTTGAACCTGAGTAGCCAGTTTGTAAAAAGCATCGAAACAGTCGGATTTTTCACGTAAAAACACCACCCATGTGTATCTTGAATAGTCATCGACTATCACATATGTATATCTTTTCCTTCCAACACTTTCCACCTGCATGGGCCCCATGAGATTGATATGTACTAGTTCAAGTATGCGATCAGATACCACTTGTTGTAACTGTTAGTGAGACACTTTCACCTGCTACCTACTTGACACTCAGCACATTAAATGGCTTGAATGTTTAGCTTGGGTAAACCTCTAACAAGTTCTTTTTGAACTAATTTCTGGAGATTTCTATAGTGAGTATGTCCCAATTTTTTGTGCCATAATTCTGCTTCATGAGTAGTGTGACAACTTAAAGCCTTATGTGTGGGCCATTGATAACAGTTGTCACTAGATCGATTTGCCTTCATAAGCAGGTCGTTATCCAGATCTCTCACCTCACAAGCACTTTTGCTAAATTGGACATCCATGCCATCATCACACAACTGACTAATACTAATGAGATTAGCTGTCAGTCCTTCTACCAGCAACACATTGCTTAACTGTGGTAAACCAGGAACATTTAGTACACCTTTTCCAACTATTGTTCCTTTTGCCCCTCCTCCAAAAGTGACATGTGATTGCTTCACAGGTTTTACCTTTGATAGATAACTATGATTGCCAGTCATGTGTCTTGAGCAACCGCTATCAAAATACCAGCCTTCCCAAGTTGTAGCTTTCAGAGAGGTAAGTAAAACATTTCCAACAGCCTGTTCCTTAGGAACCCAGATGGTTTTTGTTTTAGGGGCCCAAGTCTTTTCGGTATTCTGTGTATATCTACTTTTTCCCTTACCATACAATTTGTAGCAATAGGGTGTTATGTGCCCCTTTTTCCCACAGTGAAAACACTTCCACTTTGGTTTGGATTTCCTCCTGCCATGATAAGATTCTTGATCCTCTCCATAACCTATCCCACTGATACTCTTGTAGGGTCTGCCTTTCTCTAGTATTTCATCTAGAAGATTTATGCTAGAATTCATCATTTTAATGCCCCTTTCCATGGTCTGAATTCTCCCTTCTAGTACACCCATTTTGTTTTTGAGACAATTGTTCTCCTGTACCAATTTCTTATTCCATTTGTCACTTTTACCTTTCTCTGTTGTGATAGCAAGATAGGCCTCTGTCAGTTTGGTCCAGCTGTGAAAACGTTTTTCATAGTCAGCCACCAGTTCATCATGAGTGATTTCTGCCTCTTCATCACTGTCATCCCCTTTGTTATTAACAACTGGTCACCTGATCAGGAACATCTTTTACTGTGATGAAAGCAATCACTTCATCATCATCATCTTCTTCATCTGAGTCATCATAGAAAGTGGTGCAATAGTTCTTGTGCTGCCTTTTCAAGAATGTAGTACATTCTGCTTGAACGTGACCAAATCCTTCACATGCTCGACATTGAATGCTTTTTCCTTTGTTCACATTTCTATAAGTAGAGCTACTTCCCTTTTTAAACTTGTCTTCTCCTCCTTTGGAAAATCGTTCTTCCCTTTTCTCTCGGGACCCTTGATACTCTTGAGTATCATTCCCTTTCTTGTTAATACGCTTGAAGGTTTTATTGAAGTTTTTGACAAGCATTTCGATTTGCTCAGTGAGTCCAGGACTTTTCTCCATTGAGCACTCAGGTTTTGGAGTGACACTCTTACAATCTGTCTTAAGAGCTAGACTCTTATTCTCCTCATTTTCAATGTTAAGTTCCTTTTCATAGGTATCCAAGTTACCTAGTAGAACATCTAGCCGATAAGTGGTTAGATCTTGAGCTTCACCGATTGCTAAGACTTTTCCAGCAAACCTAGCAGGAAGAGATCTAAACACCTTTCTTACCATCTTTTCTCTACTCATGGGCTCTCCAAGCGATGCACACTCAGTAGCAATCTTAGTGACACGAAATCCATATTTTTTGATGGTTTCATCCTCCTTCATCTTCATGGATTCCCAAGTTGAGGCCAATTGTTGCAAGCGTGCTATCTTCACTTGAGTGGTTCCTTCATAGGTGTTTTGAAGGATATCCCATGTATTTTTGGCAACAGTTTCCATGGTGATTAACTCATAGACATTTTCGTCAACACATGAACATAGAGCGTTCATTGCCCTGTTGTTTGCCAAAGCCAGGTCTGATTCAAGATCTGTCCATTCCTCCTCATCTTTGAGAACCATTTGACCATTTACCTCCTTGGTAGGTGGTTCCCAGCCTTTCACAACAACCATCCATGTTCTCTTTTCAAGAGACTTGAGAAAAATAGTCATCTTGTTTTTCCAGAAACTGTAGTTATTTCCATTCAGATCCGGAGGTCTCAGTGATTGATTTGAATTAGTCATTCTTGTGGATAACACTGATCGTTTAACACTCTGTATATCGAGCTCCCGCTCTGATACCAATTGAAAGTTCTATATCCACCACGTATGTTATCCCAGTTGTTACGATAATTGGTTTAACAGATACAATATGACAAGTATGTAAATCAAACACGAAGAACTTGGTAACCCAGTTCAGTGCCTAAGCACCTACCTCTGGGAGGCACCCTGCCCGAGGGAACAATCCACTATTTAAAAGGTATCTTACACGAAGGGACTTACTAGGAGCTTATTTTGAAAAGGCATTGTATAGGGCGATAGAGAGTATGCCCGCATACTCTCTATCGCCCTATACAATGCCTTTTCAAAATAAGCTCCCTACTCCTATATCACCCTTATGATGAGATGTTTACAAGATTCAATTGACTAAATACTCCTCATTGTTGTTGTAGAACAACAACTGTACAATTAGTATAGAAGCTTGAAGAATATGCTTCTATACAAAGATTGCCTAGAAAACTATAACACAAATTTGCTATGTACCAACAAAAAGAAATTTTGAATGCATAAATGTTTCTTAATTTGTGTGAAATTTCTAGAAATACATTTTTTTGAATTAGAGGGAGTATTATTTAGGGTTCCAATATTGCCCATTTATTTTTTGAGGTGAGAATGCGTACTCTATTCTACCCAAGAGCTCATGGAGAGCCTCATTAGATAAACAAAAACCTTACCTACTAGTTCCATACCTTTCTTTGGGATATCCGCAATTATTCTACATGTCAAGTTTTCGAAGGGTTTGAGTTAATAGAATAACCTAGTGGAAAAGTCTTATGCCAGTGACCAAAAGGTCCTGGGTTCGAAACTCACATCTATCGATAATTTACAAAAAAACGTTTTCGAAGGGTTCACGATTGCTGACGTGTTTACTTAGCTGTCTATAAAAGGTACTTATTTAAAAAAAAATTGTGCTTTCTTCAATCTTTTTTTGACCATTGTCTCTCTATAACTTTCTCACATTTGGAAATCTTGTGAACCTTTTACCCTGATCGTCCTCTTAGAGTTTTATATTCATCTCATTCATCAACACCCTGTAAGTTCCACTGATCTTTTAACTTTGGTGTAGATTATTTTTGGACTTCTTCCTAAGAATTTCACCAATTTTAGTTTCTCCCAACATGTTTATCCCATTTCTCTTTGTCTCCAAATGATTTGTTTGATTTTTCTTGTCATAGAATGGTTTATTTACCTTTTAGCATAACAAAATGGTTGTCTACTTTATGTTGTCACAGAATGGTTGTCCACGTTTAGTTGTCCCTAAATGGTTGTTCACTTTCAGTCGTCCCAAAATGGTTGTTCTTTCAGTTGTCCTAAAATGGTTGTCCACCTCATGATAATTTTGTATTTGTTTGATTTATATTTAGAGAAGTTTCTAAGCGTTGGGGGTGAGTATCTTTTCAATTCCTTTTCAAATTTCAAGGTGACTGTTCATATCTTGGCTTTTTCAATTTTTGTGATCTTTGGTTTCATGCCCTTTTGCAATTTCATGACGGTAATTGCGAATCATTCAATAATCATGACGTTTGTTTCATAGAAATAGATATTAACAAAGTCAACGCCTACAAATCCAACGAAGAGATGAAGATTGATTCGAGTATGGGGGGATTGTTCTCATTCCTCCTATATTCCGTATTCTCAGGAGGAGGTTCGGGTAAGTCTTCCTCTCGACGTTTTTCAACACTTTCGCTAGTTGGCTTGGCTTGGCTTGGCGTATCTACTACCATATTACCGGGTGTGGATATCACCCCTTCGCAAGATCCTTTTGCTTGTATTGATACTGATCATCTTCTGTTGAGGGCCAAACCTCAAGATTTTGATGCAGATGTTGACTTCAATGCTTAGCTGAACGCCTATCCTTCCCATATCCAGGCGAAGAAGACTTTGGAAAATGCCATCACCATTTCTTCCGAAACCGAGGATAAGGATGTGGTAAAGGCCAAGGGTAATAGGTCTACTATTCCACTGGAGGGATCTTCTATGAAGAGGTCCGCTAGAGATGCATCCACTGAAACTAACTAGATAACCAACCCTTCTCTTCTAAAGAAGGTCAAGAGGAGCGTTAGTGTATATTTCAAGGAGGAATGTTGCGGGGAACTCTTCTGCTCCTGTTCAAGGTAAAATTCTAAAATACCTGAAGAAAAAATATACCATGTTATATCCCCCGAAAAACCTGAGATGTTTCCATATATTCTTGTAAATGTAAAAAATTTAACACATTAAATAGGTAATTACTACCAGGGATGTAGAAGTAGGAGGAGGGTGTTTGTCATAAGAATAAATTATTTGATTAAAATCTCCAATTATAATAATGGGCTTATTTAAATAAGGGATTAAGAGGTTAAGAATATAAATCCACGTATGTTGTCGATTTTGGAGATGAGGATGACTATATATGCATGCTAAAAACCAAGGATGGAGTGATTCAGTAGTTTATTCAAGTAAAATATGGTGTTTGGAATTCATTAACATGTGATGGTGAATATTAAAAATTTATACTTAACCAAATACCACCACTTTTGCCTAAAGGGTTAAAACCATAAGTATGAGGGTAGTGCAGTTTAGTAAGTAGACAATCCACCATAGATTTAGAGCACATTGTTTCCATTAGAAAGCATAAATCAGGCTTAATGAATTGGTAAAGGAAATGAGTAACTTAACTGTCGTGGGAGAACGAATCCCACGACAGTTCCAACTTATGAGATTAAGGAGGGTATTGGGGTTGTTGGGGGACAACCACCAAAACCCTTGAGTTGATTGTTGATTTCATGGTATATTGGATAAAAACTGATGCAGGAAAGTGACGAAGAGGTAGATAACATATCTTTTCCAAGAGAAATTGATTGAGCAAAGTTGTTGATGTCGGACGGTTGTGATCTTTTGAATCTGCTTTGCTGGGGTTTCTGGGTAGATAGTTCTGGAACGAGACTGCGATTCTTAGTAACTTTAGATGCCTTATGAATATGACTTGCATCAATGGCTATTATCAGAGCCGTATTGGCAACCCGGCCAACACGCCACTTCTTAGGTGGTGGTTGCGATTCCTCCATAGTTGAATCATCAGCAGCATCTACTTTTATTATCCCTTTTCACCACTTTTAATTTCTCGCTCTACACCAACTTCTCCCTCCAAATCCGTTTATCTCCCTTATCTCACTACACTTTTCTCCAAAATATTCTTGTAAACTCTTTCGATAAGTTTACACACAGTTTGTTTTTGAACAAAATGTTGAATCTTTTGAATTTAATTGAGTTAAATATGTTTTTGAGGGAGTTATACTACCTCCATTTCAAATTCAGAGATGTTTTGGGAATTCATGTTAAACTTTGATCACATATTACTTTTTATTTATTTACCCGCAAAATATATTTGATGTAATTGAATTCATTTTTTACAATATTACCATAACATATTTTTTTGTAATTTTCTATAATATATATATAAAAAAATAGATGACTAAAGTTGTGTCTTCAAAAGTGTGAAGTCTATAAAAAGAAATGGAGGGAGTATACTCTATGTGTATGTCATGTTTGTTATTTGAATGTTCTTAAACAAAAGTTTAAATCTTTTTAAGTTAAACACATGACTTTGAGTTTAAATCATGTTGAACAATAAATTTATGTTTTATGTATGTAATTGAAGATTCGATGTTGTTTCGTAACAAAAATTCTAATCTTGAGAAGTTATGTTGAAATAGTCAGGCTCTTTTTGAGTATGTACGCTATTATAATACTTCATCATCATGTGTAATCGAGTATAACACTTTATAATATAATAGATTGATTAGACTACGTTGTAATCTATTATTATCTATTCTATTATATTATAATCCATTATTACACCGTATTGTATGGTTTAAGTTCTGGTTTAATCATATAGTTTATGTTCTGAAGTTGTGCGAAATGACTGCCAGCGAAAAGACTTTTTTTGATGAATATGAAAGTTTAACGTTGAAGTTGCATGCATCTCATGCTAATGAATATAGATGGCATAAGATTCACTTACAAGGAACATCTTGTTGGTCTTTTCTTTTCTTTGGTATTGTTCTTTTGAAGTCTCCAAATGTATTAGACTACCCACAATTAGGTGTTGAAGAAAAATTCAATTATTGAATGTGTACAATGGAATGTTGAATTGGGTGTTGAATTTTTAGGGTGTTGAATTTATTTAATATGTTGAATAAAAGAAAGTGTAGTTCACTAATTACATCCTCATTCAATGGTGTTGAAAATATATGGAGTAAATCAGTAAATGGATATGTGGTGTATTGTTATTGGTTGTTGTATATTTTGGAAGGGTGTTAAATATTTTTTAAACAAAATCATTGTAGGATATAAAATTTAATGATTGTTAATTATTATATGAAAAAAAAAGATGATGTGAAATGTTAGAAATTAAAAAAAGAGGTTAAATCCTCCAATCATACATAGCCCTAATAGTGGTTTCTGTACTATAAAGAATTATTGTTTCCATGTACTTTGTTCTAAAATCCTATAAATAAATAAACTATTGTTCATGAAAACTAAATTTCGGCTACATTACTGATTTTGTTATACTCCTTCAACAACACTAAAAATCATAGAAATTTCAAGTTCATTGACAACATAATTTAACATTTTCATTATTATTATGATGTAATAATACATAACTATATATGTTTTAAGCTAATAATATATGGATATTATATAGTTAAAAAGTGGTACTATGTAATGAATGTGTATACAAATTTCAAAATTAGTTCTAAAAGGAGCTCGTTAAACTTATATTGAGTATATATATTTTTGGAACATAATTATGAGTTACAGTTAATATAAAACAATACTAATCGCATTTAGATTTAATTCCAAAAATTATAATATTAGCTAGAAACGAATACTGAAATTTTAGGTCCAAAACATGTGGGCCAGAACCGGAACCGACATGGAACTGATTAGAACCGAATCGATTTTGGTTCCACCTGCCATGGAACCGGTTAGGTCGGTTCGATTCTTTTTTTGTCCAAACCGAAACGGAGCGAACCCAATTGTGCAGAAGCCTACGTATTATAATAGATTATAATGTGTTATAATTAGTTAAAACTTGTTTAGTGCCTATTTTCAATAAGGGTATAATAGTCGTTTCGGCACAAATAAAATTGTTTATTGGTCACTCATTGTTTAACTAAAAGTATAAGTCTTTTATATATTAAACCCACAAGGGGCTTACACGTTATTCAAAGAGCCAAAAATACAATATCTTTCGAGTGCAAAATAAATATAACAAAGCTATAAAGATAAGAACTCAAAGCAGTAATGTGGTCAAGAAGTCTAATGCACGGTAATAAGAGATATGAGTTGAAACCCCATATCATTGCTCCTTCCAAGTACGTAAGAGCGGCCGCCCCGGAAAAGTACAATAGAATCACACTAGAAAAAATTATAATCTTACAATAAAAACTAAAGTGTGTCTAATCCAATTATGAGGTTAACCTATGGCACTTTCCCAAATTTCTCCATACCCACTACAATTTTGGATAACACTAATCAATTCTGATAGATGAACATGCCAAACTTGTAACAATATAGTGCATGCCCTCACACCCTTTTCTTCTCATCCAAATTTGGTACAAGTACTCAACTATAAAAGAAGCAAATGAGAAAAATCAGGTAACTAAACAAGTGTGAAGAGGGTGGCACAAAGATAGCCTGTTTTACTTTTGTCCTAATCTTCACTTAATTTAAAGCCTCCACCCAACCATCTTTTGCTCCCTAACCCAATATCTTTGTGCCTTCATAAAAAATACCAAAATCTTAGAATTAGAAACTAGTTTGTTCACCAGTTTCTCTTGGGTTGCAAACCTACATTGCACCTCAAAGCTACAATTTCTGAGCTTGTCTGTCCTTATAATCCTCTCAATTCTCTCTACAATAATGGAAGCTTTCTCGCTATGCTCCATTTCCATTGCAACGCCAAACACAAGCGTTGTTTTGCTCTCTCGTCGGCCTAATTGGTGCCTGTTAAAGAAAAGGGCCACCGTGCGTTGCCAAAGCGGAGGAAATGCAATGAAGACTGGTGGGTTGGCAGCCTTCACAGCTGAGAGATCAGCACTGTTGAACAAGAATAATGGCACGGCTCTGATGGATTCAGGTAGCCTTGTGTTGGCTCCAAATGGTAATGAAAAGGTGGCAGAGATTTCTGTCACGGATTTGGTACCTTTTGGTAGACCGTCTACCTCTATTGTGGAGGCAAATGAGGCTACTGGTGGCATCGGCATTGTCAACTTTCTCAAAGGAAAAACGTTTCTGATCACTGGTGCAACAGGATTCCTTGGCAAAGGTACACACTTGTATCTTTCTTGATAAGGCTTACTAAGTCCTGACCACTAGTCGTACTAATTCGACATTCTCTTGCATGTCAGTTATTATAACAAATAATTCATCTGTTTTACATTAATTATATCAACTTTGGTTGTACTCGACGTGTAGTTCTTGTCGAGAAGATTATGAGGACAGCCCCTGACGTGTGCAAGATATATCTGATAATCAAAGCCAAAAACAAAGAAGCTGCAATTAAGAGACTGACAGATGAAGTATGAATCTAACAGTTAGTACAGTGAAGTTCGTTTTAAATATGATGTATTTGTAATTTACCTCATTACTTCTTTCTGAAACAATATTGGAATTCAGATCCTCAATGCAGAACTCTTCAATTCTCTGAGGCAGACATATGGAAAGTCATTTCAATCTTTCATGCTGGAAAAGATTGTTCCTGTAGTTGGAAATGTATGTGAATATAATTTGGGACTAGATGAAGACGAAGCAGAGGTCATAGCCAAGGATGTAGACGTGATATTAAATTCAGCCGCGAATACAACATTTGACGAAAGGTTTCCTGCTTTTTCCCCTTTCAATCAGAAATAATTGTACATCGAACTTTTACATTAGTTCCACTTGTTTGCAGATATGATGTCTCTCTTGACATAAATACTGGAGGACCAAAACGCCTAATGAGTTTTGCAAAACAGTGTCAGAAACTAAAAATATTCATGCAGATTTCGACAGGTAAGTTAAGCGAGCTGTATATTCGGAAGCTACAATGTTTGCATTCAAAACTTTTCTGAAATGTGAACATCTGGCACTACATACTGAAATTATAATATTTCACAGCATATGTTAACGGTCAGAGAGAAGGAAAAATTATGGAAAAGGCATTCTGCATAGGGGACAGCATAGCGAGGGAGAGTATACTCTCAGAACACCAACAAGGGTCGATGCCGACGTTGGATATTGAAGAAGAGATGAAGTTAGTTCTGGAACATCATCAAGTCCTAGATGATGACTCAGTGGTTCAAGAAATGAAACAACTGGGAAGAGATAGGTAACATCCAACTTGTTTACTATCTACACACTAAGAAAGCTTGTTAGGACGACATTGCATATGTTCTGACAGAGTCTTGATTTGAACAGGGCTAACAAACATGGATGGCAAGATACTTATGTATTCACGAAGGCCATGGGAGAAATGATGATTGATAAAATGAGAGGTAACATACCTGTTGTTATAATGCGGCCAAGCGTCATTGAGAGCACCTATAAAGAACCATTCCCTGGATGGATGGAAGGAAACAGGTATTTTATTTTTATGTTAATGAACTAGATAATGCTTTTTTTATATGCATATTGCATATTATAATTCACACTCTGATTCTTTTTATTCAGGATGATGGATCCTATAATTCTATCTTATGGTAAGGGGAAGCTGTCTGGATTTCTTGTAGACCCCAACGGAGTACTCGATGTGGTAACTTCGACAGCTCCTCCGTTATATATTCATATACCTTTAAGAAATACTCTCTCCATTTGAACTTATGCTGCATTGTGGCTCTGGCATTCTATATTCTTCACGAAGGCCTAACAATAATCATCAAGGCAATGAGATACACTCTAATCTGAATGACCTAGTATAAATTCATTCCAATTGCGTAAAAACTAACAGAATGTTATTGGGTAGGTTCCAGCTGACATGGTAGTAAACGCGACATTGGCAGCCATGGCAAAACATGGGGCAGCAGGCAAACCAGAAAGGAGCATCTATCAGATTGCTTCATCTGTCGTCAACCCATTAGTCTTCCAGGATCTGGCAGGGCTGATGTATGAACATTTCACAACGTCGCCATGCTTAGACTCAAAAGGGAGACCAGTTAACGTTTCCACAATGAAGTTATTCAGTTCTAAGGAAGATCTATCCACCCACCTATGGCAAGACGCCATCAATCAAAGTGGCTTAGCAGCTTTTGGCAATTCCATTTCAAAGAAATCTCAAAAGCTCGAGTACATGTGCAGAAAATCAGTTGAACAAGCCAAGTACCTGGCGAGTATATACGAGGCGTATACTTTCTACAGTGGGAGGTAATGAGTTGATATGACTGGCTTCCGAAATTCATTTCCTCCTTTATTACTAACAAAACACACCCTCCCCTCCACAGGTTTGACAACAGCAACACTTCGAAGCTCAAAGAATCAATGTCCAACGAAGAAAGGAACGAGTTTGGGTTTGAGGTCGAGAACATAGATTGGCGAGACTACATATCGAATGTCCATATTCCAGGACTAAGGCGTCATGTCATGAAGGGAAGAGGCTTATAAAACTCAAACATAAGCTGCCTTGCAAAAATTGTTTCTTCTATGTAGTGTTAACATCAAAATAGATAACAGGATTTCCTATATTTACAACTTTTATAAACTCGTATCCATGTTACCATGTAAGTCAATAGTAATCAATCTTACAATCAGACTCCTAATGATGCATATTAAACTGCATATCAAATGCTATACGATTGCTGTTAAATATAGTAAACAACTACACCGGCTTGGAACTTCTTTAGCATATTCAACAGAAAACTGTGATTAGCAACACAAATACTCCCTCGTCGCAACAACATTATCGAGTTTGATTATCAATGGTCCAAGTTAACAAATATTACACCCATATAGCTTCAAATTTAATAAAAATTGTCATACTAGTAGTAATTAATGTTTCAACAAACTACATATTTACCGAATGTTATAGAGTACGGGAATTAGTCGGTTGCCCCCTAAACTATCAATTCAGTCTATTAGTTCTCTTTTGGATGCTTCGTGAACCCATTTTTCCACATCGACCACCTTTATATTCAAGTTTGACACTATAGTACCTAACGATAATGGACCAACAAAAAGGGCAAAAAATACATGAAAATTTGACACTAAAGTACCTTAACTTTGGTACCATTCTTCCGAGCTTCAATAACATTTTTCATTTGAACATTGCCTCTTTTTATCTTGCCGTCACTGCTCCGCTTAACTACATTGCCTCGACTAAACGCCAAATACGTACATTTTCACATGAAACGAACACAAGGAAATATTTAAGCAAAATGCAAACTTATAAAAGATCGCGTTTCATCACTTATAAGTATTATAAAAGATCGCGTTTCATCACTTATAAGTAATATTAGTCATTTTTCTAGAATTACTAAATCAGATTTTGTAATGCAATATTTCTATTTGCTCCTCAGTCCTCAAACACACAATTTTGATTTATTTGCATTTCAAATATCACAGAACCAAATACATTGTCCAATTTCTTTCGTCCTACTCAGTTCACAAATATTCTGATACACAAGTACTGGTTCCTCATAAATAATAAGTCATCGAAAATCAAAATTCTAACATTGTTACGAATTCTTAACAAACAGCAATTACCTGAAGGTCTTGAGTGAACGTGGTTGCTCGCTTCAATCGACGAGTGAGGAGTTGCTCTATATTTAAAATGAAATCGGATTTTGGCAAAATCGATAAAAAAATAGACGGATTAAACCGTATTAAAACATGAGTGATGTATTTTTTTCTTTTTTGTAAATTAGCGATGAGGTGAGTATTGATGTATTTCAATCGAAGGTGAAGTCAATGGCAAATGTGGAAAATTAACCAAACGTCTTTGCTCTATTCAAAATAGTGTATGAGATGTTTTGTTTATTTGTATCCAAGTCTGATATGCACAAGGTTGCTTTAAATGAGTCCATGGGGCATAGCTCAAATGGTAAGGGGCTTCACTATAAGAGTGTGCTTCTCTATAAGTGTGTGGGTTCGATTCACTGCAGGTGCATGAGTAACTCTGCATTTGTTCAAGGGAGGATCTGTTTGTGGGTGGTTACCCAGCCTACTCTGGGCACTCTTGAGGTGGAATACCGAACCCGCTAGAGGCACATCCCGAATTCACCTCCTCTGTTGGGCGATGGGTTAGCCAAGCTGGGGCGCCTTAAATGAGGGTTGCTTTAAATGAGTCCAACTGCATATGTGGACTGTGGATTGTGATTATAGTAGTTGGGCTCATGGAGTGTTAAAGTTAAACATTTTTTATACTTAAAATGAGGATGGGGTGCTTTGAGTATTTCTTATTTTGCTGCAATTATCAAATCTGCAACAAAATTACAACATTGTTAACAACCTAGTGAATTTCAGATTAGTACTAATAAACAAGATTAGTTGTAAATCACGATACACATTAAAAATCATGAAGCACATTAAATGAAAAGGATGTGGAAGAAAGGCACAACATTGTTGAAGATCATTTGGTCAAATATATATATATATGTATATGATGTTCCAAACTGCAATTTAATGATTATTTTTCATTATAGTAGAATAGAAGATTTCTCTATTGTGCATAGAAATGAAAATGATGTTTTTTTTGTCATTATAGGAAAGTAGTCTAGGAGTTTAAAGACGTGGTCAGTGATTTTCTCTCTAAATTTTCTCTCTAGAGTAGTCTCTCACTAGGTTTTCTTTCCTTAGTGCAAAATCTTCAAATTTTTCAAAAGTGTGATTGATAGGATTTGGAATCCCTGATTTCCTCCTTGATTAGATCTAGAGAAATTTGTGGTTAATCTTGGATATCATGGTCAAACCGCGCAATTTGGTATAGTCTTCCCTTGAATTTGGTTTTTCTTTATGGCCAATTTCCTCATTTTACTCATCAGTCTTGGTCAACCTCCTTCAAGATATACTCACTATTTATACATAAGGTTTGGTGGAGATTATCACCAAACAATTCTCCTCTTCTCCTATTAGCTCTCTCGAGTTTCGACCCCTGTGCCTTCCCCTTTTTATTCTTATATTTGGGATATCGTGTTTTGCTATGGATGCTGAATCCTTGAAGCGATTGGTGGCCGCGTCTGAGGCCGAGGAGGAGCAAGAGGACGTCCATTTGGAAGAATTTGATCTCTTGACAAGATTAGTCGAAAGCGAAGCTAGCTTGTTTGCGAAAGTCTATGGCTTTCACAAGGATTTCATAAGCTTGCAAGGCTTTCAATCGACAATGGCCAAAGCATGGAATTGTTCTGACCTCCGTGTCTCGCCTGTAGAAGGCCCTCTTCTCCACGTCTTTTTTCCTTCCATCGAGAAAAAAATTCGGGTCTTTGAAGCGGGGCCGTGGTGTTTCGATGATAACCTGCTCCTTCTGAAGGAGTGGTTTAGGGGAGTGGACCCCACGGCTCTAGAGTTTCAGGAGTGTAAATTCTGGATGCATATTCGAGGCTTGGCAAATGAGTTCTATACCAAAGAGAGCGCAGCTAGATTATTGGGGGCTGTCATGCAAAGTGAGGTCATTGAGCTTCGACGGGATAAGATGGGAAGGAAATTCTTTCACATTCGGGAAATTGTTAATGTGAACCGGCCCCTTCGGAGGCGAATGGGTTTTGAAGTTGGGGGGCTAACGATGAAGGGATTAGTCACTTATGAGAGGCTCCCAATCATTTGCTTTCATTGTGGGTTCATTGGGCATCTTATACGCCAATGTCCCCTTATCCCGGAAGATGTTGATCCTTGAACACAAGTGAAGGTGGATGCTAACATCAAGGCCCCCATGGAGCGCTCATGGGTGATATGTAGGTTGGATGCTGCAGTTATTCAAGGCGAAGAAGATGCTTGGCAAATCCCTAGGGATAATTCTACCCTCGTCGACCGTGAACAAGAGATGGCGTTGGCCATGCAGCCGATGGGGGCTCCGATACCCAGTTGTAACTCACTAGAACCGGTCATTGGGGCTGTTGGAAATAGTTCAAATTCTGTAACAGCTGCTGTCATTAAAGTGCAACGGTCAAAAGGAGAAGACCTCGGACCACGTATACCTCCGGGGTTTGAATCTGTCATTAATGCCAATTCAAAGGCATTAATGATGGATGGACTAACGGGTGCTATTAATAGCATTTATACTAATACCTCCTATGAACCTGAAGTGGGCCGCAAGTTGACAGATGGGCCCAATCAGACCCCTTTGGTCCCGGATAAAGGTAAGAATGTGGTTGAGCCTTTTATCCCAGACTTTGAGGAGGGAGGTAATGCCCACGACCTACTCCAGACCCTAAAATTTTTTGATTTTTCAACCCCTAAGCCCTCCTCCCATGGAATACATATTAAAGGGCGGGAATCCATTCCGGGCCGTAGCCCCTCCAACATACTGAAGAGTCACAAGGCGACAGTGGCAAAGAAACGTCAACACCCCTATGACAAGTGTTTAATGGATGCGTCTCCTAGAAAGAAGACATCTCTTTCCGACGATGGATTGGATGTCTCCTCCCCAAACATTGGATCGGCTGAGACTGCGGAGCAGTCCAGCCAGGCAGAATGAGTTGCTTAGTTTGGAACTGCCGGGGATTGGGTAATCCCCGGGCAGTTCGATCGTTGATGGGGCTTGTAAAGTCTCATAAACCTGCTCTGGTCTTTTTGATTGAAACAAAACTGAGATCTTCGGAGATTGAATACATCAAGCACAAAATTAACTTCTCAAATGGTTTGTGTGTGGATTCCAAAGGGCGGCGAGGAGGCTTAGCCATACTGTGGAATCGAGGTCTCGAGGTTGCTGTCAAGACTTACTCTTCTCACCATATTGAGGCGCATGTCATGGAGGATGGTGTGGATCAGTGGCGTTTTGTTGGTTTCTACGGTCACCATGAAACTGGAAAGCGGAAGCTCTCATGGGACCTTATGTGTTTTATTAATAGTTTCTCTTGTTTACCTACTGTCTTTACGGGTGATTTTAATGAAGTTTGTCTTAGTTCTGAATTTATGTCGTCTAGAAGGAGTCGACCGAATTGGCAAATGGACCAATTCCGTCAAGTTGTACGTGATTGTGCTTTTATAGATATTGGTTTTTCTGGGTATCCTTTTACTTGGTGCAACAATTTCATTTCCCCATACTCTACAAGGGCTCGATTAGATAGATCTCTGGTTAGTACCAATTGGATTACTATCTTCCCAAACAGTGTTCTTCGTCACTTATCCACAAACACATCGGATCATTTGCCCATTTTACTTGACTTAGGGGACAGATCGAGGTCCCACCAGAAGTCCAAACCGAGATTTCGGTTTGAGGAGGGCTTGTGTTTGTATGATAGTACTAAAGCTGTGGTGGAGGATTCATGGTCTAAACGTGTGGAGGTGGAACCAGGTGCTAAGGTTTTCGAATGCATCCAGAATACTCGATTAGGATTTCTGCAGTGGAAACGGGAAGTTTTGGGGAATGTCCCTCGAACAATTAAGGAGAAACAGGATCAATTGGACAGCTTACAACAGGGAACAATTACTAATGCTTCCAAAGGGCAAGCATGCATTCTTGCCAAAGATATAGACCGTCTAAGGGAGACAAATGATATATATTGGTGCCAAAGATCTACGAATTTTTGGCGGGTTAAAGGAGATCGGAATACGGCATATTTCCACGCCTTATCCAATCAAAGGAGGAAGACTAACTGGGTCTCTGAACTACAAGATGCACAGGGCAACTGGGTCAGAGATATTGACGGTATCAAAGGACTAGCCAGGGCTTTCTATGCCCAGCTGTTTACTTCTCAACAGGGCAGGAGATGGCCCCAATTGGGGCCTTTGCCCATAAAACAACTCTCGGACTCCGATAAAGCATGGCTGCCCAAACAGTTTTCGGAGGACGAGATAAAAAAAAAGCTTGTTTTCAATGAAGGGTTCCAAAGCCCCCGGCCCAGATGGGATGTCAGCAACCTTTTTCAAGCATTACTGGGGGACTGTTGGAAAGGATATCACCGCCATGGGTCTCCAGGCTCTTAACCAGGGTATTTTTCTTAAAAAGATGAATTTCACTCTTATTACACTAGTTCCCAAGATCCCCAAGCCGGTCTCAATGACTCAGTTTCGACCGATTGCTTTGTGTAGTACGAGTGTCAAGATGATAGCCAAGACCCTTGCCAATAGACTGCAAAGGGTCTTACCCACCATTTCTTCGGAATCGCAAAGCGCATTCGTGCCCAATCGATTGATTACTGACAATATCCTCTTGGCGTATGAACTTCATCATACAATCAAGAAGAAAAAGTCGGGTAAGGAGGGCCTTATGTCCATTAAATTGGACATGGTGAAGGCCTATGATAGGATTGAGTGGAACTTTCTGAGATTCATGTTGCAACAGTTTGGTTTTAATGAGCATTGGATTAATGTTATTATGATGCATGTGGAGTCTGTTACCTATGCCCTTTTAATTAACGGAGAGCAGACGGGTTATATTAGACCAGGGCGTGGTCTCCGACAAGGAGATCCACTGTCTCCTTATTTTTCCATTTTATGCACCGAGGGATTTATTTCTATGCTTAGAGAGGCATCTAGTAATGGAAATCTGCATGGCATACGGTATGATGGGGTGGAACCTATCTCCCACTTAATGTTTGCGGATGATACCTTGCTGGTAGGTAGAGCATCAATGGAGGGGGCTGCCACTTTCAAAAATATCTTACAGAAGTATGAGGATCTCTCGGGTCAGCTGGTGAGTGCCGAGAAATCATCTATCCTTTTCAGCCCTTGTGTAGCTGAGGATACCAGGAGGAGTATCTCGGGTTTTTCAGCCATTCCCGAAGTTTCCAACCATGGTAACTATCTAGGTCTCCCGTCCACTGTCGGCACCTCCAAAAAGGATGTTTTTACCTATATCCTTGATAAGGTAAAAGCCAAGGTGGATAATTGAAAACCTAGACTTCTATCTACTGCAGGAAAGGAAATTTTTATTACTTCAGTTTTACACGCGATCCCCACCTTTACAATGACTTGTTTCCGTCTTCCGAAAACCCTATGTAACTTTATTAATACAATCCTTTCTAACTACTGATGGGGATCGGGTGAGAACGGCAAAAATAAATTACACTGGATTGCTTGGAAAACATTATGCAAAAGTAAAGATGCAGGGGGTTTGGGGTTTTGGGATACACAATGTTTCAATGAGGCACTACTAATGAAACAGGTATGGCGGATCGCAAACAACCCAGATTCCCTCCTTGCTCGGGTCTTTAAGGCTCGCTACTTCCCTCAGCAAAGTTTCTGGGTGGCATCATTGGAAAGTTCTCCAAGCTTCACATGGTGTAGCATCCTCTCGGTTAGAGACCTCGTAAACAAAGGAACACAGTGGACATTAGCAGATGGGCAAAACATAGGAGTATGGCAACAGAATTGGGTCCAGCATACACACTCAAAACAGTTAATAACACTAGTTGATCCAGATTTGGCAGACACAAAGGTAGCAGATTTAATCGATTCGGATATTGGGACTTGGAAGTTGGACAGACTCCTGTCCACTTTCCTCCCAGTAGATGTTGAAGGAATAATAGACATACCACTTAATAACCTCAATGGTCAAGACAAGCCATGGTGGATGCAAGACAAGCGAGGTAATTTCACGGTCAAGTCGGCATATGAGCTTCTTATGAAATCTCAACAGACAAACACACATACATCAAGTAGCAGTTCAAGTCGAGATGAAAGTTTCAAACAGATCTGGCAGCTCAAGATTCCCAGAAAAATCAAGCATTTTTTGTACAAAGCCTATCTTAACAAGTTGGCAACCAAAGTCAATTTACAAAAGAAACGTGTGGATCTAGATCTCAAATGTCCTCTACGTAACAGTTTGCAAGAAGATGAAGAACACCTCTTCATTCAGTGTGGATATAGTCAAGAAGTACATAGTATACTAAAAATGCCACACATAGATTCAGATAATCAAACATTCAAGGATCTATTCAGATATATTCACAATCGGGTTCCCCCGGACAAATTTCGTCTATGGGTCACATGCATGTGGGATCTTTGGTATCAACGAAACAAGAAGATTCACGAAGACAATAATCGAACACCTATGGAATGTATCCAGTTTGCTACTTACTTCTTAGCAGCGGAGGATTCAGCTCCAGATCTCATCAAAGCCTCATGTCCAGCAGCATGATCCGCCGCCTCTTCACGTTTTCTTCACCGAAGGGAAATAACTCCGATCTGCTTGGTGGGAGTCTAATATCATCATTGAAATCTCCGGCTACGGCGAGATCAGTGACCGGAGGGGAAGATCTATGTGAGGAGGGAGGAGATGAGACGGTTTCGGGTTTAGGGTGTGATATTTGAAGAGCCTTTTGAAAGATTTTACTCCGAGAGTGTTTTCGTTTTGAGAAGATGAAACAAAATTGGGCACAAGCTGATTTATGAGCATTAACACTTCAAGCGTTGCTTATAAATGAAGTTTCTAGGGTTACGGTATTAAATGAGGCTGGAAATGGGCTCGGTTGGGGGCTGTTTGGACTTGGTCCACTAGCCTGGCCGGCTTTTTTTGCTTTGTCCTTCGAAAGTGTCTTGACCCAATTGTTTAGGGGGCACGTATGATTGTAATTGTGCTACTCGTTTTGTATTGGCTCGTTTTTTCAGTAATATATATCGCTAATTATAAAAAAAAAAAAAAAATTTATGAATAATTGTGATACCATAATAATATAATATAATTTGGATTTCTTCAAAGTCAATAAATAATTAAAGTAATGTATTTGAGTTTCAAATATAATTATTGAATGAATGACAATTGACAGATTATTGGTTTTAAGGTGTAAATTTGGATTTACTCTTAGAGGAAAAGAAGATAAAATCGTAGATCTTGATATTTTAAAATTTTATTTATTAAAAAATTATAAAATAATGCGTCTCGTAACAATTATATATTATATAATAATAATTTTAAAGGTGCATATTAGTTTAGGCATTAATCAAGCGCTAACAATAAAACAAGATAATAGTAACTCATTATTTTTAAAGAAAAGGAACTAGAATATGACTTAATTGGACATGTAGTTTATCTTTTTTATCATATATTATTAAATTGAATTTGAGCACGTGGAGTTAATGTTATTATTACAAACAAGAATGAATCTCAAAGAATATAATTAAAATAAAAGACTAAAAACCTTGAAAGTAAAACATGAAACTTATAGGTTTTATTGCAAAATAACTTTTAACTTTTCAAATCATAAATTAATACCATCTTTGGATTTACAACGTATGACCATAACTCATTACAAATTCATGGAGCTCATTAAGGACGGTTTGGAATAATAATTTAGAAACAAAATAGATTTTAACAATTATTATGCAATCAAATATATCATTTAGTAAAATAAACCATATGCGTAACAAAATAATAATAAATTATGTAATTTAAATAGGTGTATAACCTATATCGAAATAAATAGGACAATAACATTATCATATTATATGTATGTGGTAAAGAAAATTAAGTAAACCTTGTATATCTACACAAAGAGAGTGGAAAGACTTAGAAAGATAACTAATATTTGATACTTAATTAATAATTATATGAGAAGTAACATTTGTCTAAATTACATTTTTTGCAATTACTTTAGTTAACTAAGGAAATGTAAATAATACTAGAAAAAGAAGAAATTAATGATGAACAAATCTCTTAAAATTAGTAAATATTAACTACTATATTTAGTATGTAATATGTGAGAACTAATAAAGTTGTCAAACGGTTATCCAATAGTGTTTACCTAATTATCATTCCCGAAAATGCGCTTAACTATTTTCAGTAGCTCCTCATATCACTTGATTGGGAGAAAAATAGAAAGAGTTGTAAATGAAAACTAAATGAGCCCGAAAGTGGGTTCAGGTTGCATTTTGGTCCCCGAAAGTACAAAATCTGCAAATCAATCCACGATAGTGGCAAACGGTTGCTGATTGGTCCAAAATTTAACGACGTTGTTAAATGTTAAAGGCCCACGCGCCTCGTGAGTTACATGCGTTGTTAATAAGTTAGAACGGTAATAATAGAATTAGCTTAGGAATGAACTACAATCGCCATTAGGGCGTTGAAAATTAACGCCTTAACTATATTTTGAACCAATCTGCAACCGTTGGCCAATATCGTGGACTAAGTTGCAATTTTTGAACTTTCGAGGACTAAAAGGAAACCTGAACCCAATTTCGGGGACCATTACAACAATTTCTCAAAAATAAATCATTTGCAAATAATAAATTAGGAAAACATGTATGCTTGAATAGTGATATTGGCGAAAACATATGTAATTGAAGTTGCCTTTTAACCCAAATAAATTCAATTTAGACATTATCTTTTATACTAAAAAATAGAGTGAATGAAGAATGATATATTTATATATCACTCCACTTATGTAATTATGAAATAGTTAAAATACATCATTTGACAATTAAACCAAGTTCAGAAAAAAAAATTCATTATTATTCAGATTGAAATAGGTTAGTTTTATATCAATGCTTACTAATCTGAATTGAAAAATGTAATAATATAAACGTTTTATAATAGGGTTGATGGCATGAAAGATCACTGAAAGATACTAATGTTTCCAATTCGATCACCCTCATTTTAAATGGACCACGTTATATCACTCAACTATATTTTTTTTTTTGGAAAACTTGGTTATTGTGCCATTTTTAAAGATTTTGGGGCCATTTTATAACTTTTGAACGAGTGCTATTTGGCCCGTTCACATTTATATACTAATTTTGTGCCTAAAATACGTTTAACACCTAAAATTAACATCTTTACCTCTCTTATTTTTTGACCTTTCTCTTATAAATATGTAGACTTAGCTCTCTCACTCTAAATTCAATCATTTTTCAAGGTCCTCTTTCTGATTCCGTCTTGGTCGAAAATATAGCCTATGAAGAATGTTATTTACTGCAAATATTGTGCAAAAAAGTGTTTCTCAGAGCATTGAAAAATTCAGATCGAATTTTCTATTCTTGTCCGACGCTTATAAATTGAGTAATTCTCTTCCTCTGATTCTAGATCAGGTCATCTTTGTTGTTATCTTCTCTTACAGTTTTTTGTTTACATAGAATGATGGGGGCCATGGTTGGATGGAGTGGGCCGACGGTGAGCATCCTAACCGCAAAAATTGGTATAATCAGCAAAGAAGCGATGCTTTTGAAGAATTGGAGAAGTTGTTAGAGTTTACGAATGAGCAACTAAGGTTGTGTGAGTCAAAATTGAACCCTGTGCAAATGGCATTGCAGCTGGAGCAAGGGAATTCAAGCAGGTTTGAAACTAATTTTGAGGAGAAAAAGATGCATACAAAATGTTTGTGGAAATGTCTAAAGAGATTGATTTTTGTTGGCCTCTTTGTTTTGTTTGTACCTTGGTGTCTTAATGGTTGTGATTTTTAGTGAGTAGGTTGGGGGTATATATAATTCCAATGCCCTACTTTCCAAGGTCCCAAATTTTTTCACAAAAATTTTTACCGAACCAGTGAATTCAAGGTTGGAATGAATATCCAACCTTAGATTCACTGGTTCGGCTAAAAATTGAATTGTTGTTTAGAACCGAATCAATGAATCTGAGGTTGAGTATTCATTCCAACATTGAATTCACTGGTTCGGTGGAAAAAATTCAGGCCTTGGAAAGTAGGGTCTTGGAATTAGTTTTTACCGTAAGTTGGCATTGTTAAGCACTGCAATTCCGTAGTTAGTGTCGTTAATTATAGGTGGTTGTAATTTATGTTTGTGAATTGGAAAAATGTAATTTGGTACTTGTTTGTTAATTGAGATGAAAGCTTGAAAAATTGAGTAGGTTGACATTATAAAACATTGCAGTTCTGTACTTGTTTGTCAATTGAGATGAAAAAGCTTAAGAAATTGAGGCAACAGTTAATTCAGATGATTCACTTCAAATGGACAATAGTTTGTCATTTAACAACAAAAAGTTATAACCACTAAAAACACTTAAATGCAAATCCAATTGTTGGATGAAAAAGTGGTAGAGATTGTTTTTCACAAGTTACTGTCTTGACTCCACAAAAAAGTTGTCCATGCCTTTACAAATGGTGATGAGCTAATACTTTCGCGGTCGCTTCTTCTTTGGTTGTTTGTCCTTTCCATCTCCCGCTTCCTAATTAGCCATAATTTCAGTGACCTTCGAAATGTCTGTTTGAAGCCTTTGTCGAACGTTGCTTTTGCGTTTCTTCGGGGCTGACTTCTACTTAGTGGTAGTGTTGGAGGCAGCGGTAGGAGCGCTCTTGATGTCTTCCCCTACACATGAAAGAGCAGTTATGTATATTACGTATAATCGAATAGAAGTTAGCAAAAGCAAGAAAATAGTAGACAACATAATTGTTGACTTGGTTGTCCTCTGAGGATAGCTCCACTTGTTGTGGTTGTCTTCAATGTAGGATTACACATATCTTAGATTAGATATGAATGTCTACCCATAACTGAATCTTCATATGAACTCCCTAACATCCTCCCTAAATCAGATTCACACTCATGGTCATCCAAAATATCTTTTGAGCTACTTGATTCATCATCTGCAACTACTGATTTGTTTGGTTATGTTGCCTCCACTCTTGATCAAACCTTGCATATGTATCAGGGGTCTTGTGACCAGGACCAACCCTCCTTCCACTATTTCGGCCGCTCCTAATTGGTTCCTCTGGCGCTTCCTCACTTTCAATCTCAGGTGGTGGTTGTTCTTCTCTTTCTCTATCAGCCACTACATCTCTCAAGCTCATTTGCATCAAAGTCATCAATTTTCATCCCAAATAAGATGACATCATCGACTTGGTTCTACCTAAGATGATCATTATCATCAATAATATCTTCTAACTGAGGCTCTCGATCTGATTCCATATCCCATTCATCATCACAATCATCTTAGACTCAGCCTCCTCCACAACAGTTATGCCCTGTGTAAACCTAACTTCTCTATTTTGCACATTCGGTGTAGATTATCATGGGGTTGCAAGACACAATGAAATACAATAGTTCATATGTCATACAACCCTAATTCGTTGATCGTTAGAACTTACACAATGAAACTAGCTCATAGAAGTATACGTTTAAAGGTAGTGTGAATATGCTACAAATAACATATAAAAGAGTAGTGCTACAAAGTTATACCTTTGAAGGGTGAGCGGAAGCTTTGTAAATCTTTAAGCGCTTATCCCCACACCTTGCTCCTTTGATTTCTCTTGAAGAAATGTCTATCACCAAGGTGATATGAAACTACTATGAAATAGTCCACACCAATACCTTAGATAGCAATAAGACACACTTGGACTAGTGTGTGTTATTGAGGAGTATGTAGTCTTTACTACTATAGCAAAATGTAGAACTAGTTCTACACTCTACACTTAGAGTTTTGCTAGAGGGTTGAGGTTGAAGATGAAGTGTGTTTGTTTGTGTTCTTGTGTTCTCTAGCAAGAGATATGCAAGACTTAGATTGATATCTTCACATTCAATATCATCTTATGATATAAAATGGATGCTGAAACATGTTGCACACTAAACAAACACATTAACCATCTATATGGTTAATGCCTCTTGGTCCATGGAAGATACTCTTACAAGAGTTCTTCCGAAGGGATACAAAGCCTTCCCAAGGCATAAAGTAGCCACCAAGATGTCAACTCCTCATAATGATGAGATTAGTTAATTAATCTTAATTAATTAATTAAATCATATCTTGTTTAATTAATTCATTAATTAATTCAATCATTTCAATAAATGATAATATATAAATATATATCTCACATATATATATATATATACATAAACCTTAAATAGTGCGTCCGGAATAAATCCCGGGCGCACCATCGGTTCGGTCGGGACACGATCTCGATCGAACCGAAATTCCTCAATATGGATCAAATCCCTTATTCACTTTCGGGTCACTACTAGAAAGTATCTTCGGTAATTGTTATGTGTGTGACCTCATAGCCCGAGTAACGAAAGCATCGGGATTCAACGTATAAGACCGTATACTCGAATCCCGAAGATCATCGTGAGAGCCTAGTCTGCCATTCGATGACCCCCGGCATTATCTCGGGTGAGACTACTGATAGTTCAGATAACTATCGGTTGTTGAACCGTATATATAGATGATATAGTTCACGGGCACTAATTGAGGAAATTGACACATCAATTTCCAACACTCCCACTTGCCCTTGGACTATTACCAATGTCTTGGATGTACATTTGCATCCTTGTCACATGATTCCCTTTGTCCTCGGTTTTCGTCATAGGCTAAAGCAAGAAAGCGTGTCGCCAACTCCTATGACATAATTTCTCGGAACACGAGATAGTCTCACTCCCGTTCATAACGGGTGAATTCATTAGTCAGACTCACTCTCCGAGTGGCCAGGAAAAAACCTTCCCTGTATGCCAGGGTGGACAAAGACCTTACCAATGCATCACCGATCATCTCACCACTACATTCACATAAGACCCAACATACCCCATTACCACCAGTAACGGATGGGTCCGGAAGTAGTCAAAGCCTCATGCTCACGTAGCATGAGAATGATATGCATGTAGGTCTCAAAACCTCTATCATATGGCTCGTGTGAAACATAGGACACAAGATCTCTTCTATAATTTCACAACGGTCACTGTCCAGTACCATGTCAAGACTCTCTTGACAATGAACCCATGTAATGATTTGGACCATCCTTTTGACTTAAGAAACAAAGTCAAACGAATCATTACACACTAGTTTGGTTGTGTCCGTTCCCAAAACGCCGGGACACACCACTAGGGACAATGTAATCACCATAGTTCTTGTCTTGAAGAAAGGGTTCCTTAGCCAATACAGTTATTGGCTCCTTTTCAAGAACTCGTGATTACATGAGAACTAAAATATTTATCATACAACTATGATTAAATACACAATTGTTTATTCAAGTGCTATAGAAGAATAGTCAATCAATAAACAAGAAGTAATACTTTTATTCAACAACAAGAGTTTTACAAAAGTATACTTCATACATACAAAACAAATAAACTGAAATAAAGCTCCCACTAAGACTAAGACCACTCGGACCTAAGCCTAAGTCCAATAGCTGAAGTATGGAACTCATGTTTAGTCTGAGGTAACGGTTTAGTCAAGGGATCAGCTGCGTTGTCGTCTGTATCCACTTTGGATACCTTGATGTCACCTCTCTGGAACATTTCTCGGACGAGGTGATACTTCCTAAGAACATGCTTGGACTTATGATGAGCCCTGGGTTCCTTAGCCTGTGCTATGGCTCCAGTGTTATTACATAACAACTCAATTGGACCATCAGCGCTAGGAACTACCCCAAGCTCAGTCATAAACTTCTTAAGCCAACATGCCTATTTGGCTGCTTCAGAAGCTGCAATGTACTCGGCCTCCGTAGTAGAATCTGCTACTGTGTCCTGCTTGGAACTCTTCCAACAGATGGCTCCACCGTTCAGGCAGAATACAAACCCGGTCTGAGAACGAAAATCGTCTCGATCGGTTTGGAAACTGGCATCGGTGAAACCTTTTGCAATCAACTCCTCATCTCCGCCATATACCAGAAACATATCCTTAGTCCTTCTCAAGTACTTAAGGATAGATTTCACAGCGGTCCAATGGCTGTTGCCTGGATTCGCTTGATATCGGCTGGTCAGACTCAGAGCGTACGATACGTCTGGTCTAGTGCACAACATGGCATACATGATAGATCCTATGGCTGAAGCATACGGGACTCTACTCATGTTCTCCTTCTCGACGTCAGTGGTGGGGCACTGACTTTTGCCGAGAATAGTGCCAGTTGTCATAGGCAGTATTCCCTTTTTGGAATCGATCATATCGAATCGTCTCAGAACCTTATCAATATAAGTGTCCTGTCTCAGGCCAATCAACCTATTGGCTCGATCTCGATATATCTTGATTCCAAGGATATACTGCGCCTCTCCTAAGTCCTTCATTGAGAAACACTTACACAACTATCTCTTGACTGACTCAAGGAGTGGTTTGTTGTTTCCAATGATCAGTATGTCATCTACATACAGGACTATAAATGCAATGTGGCTCCCACTTACCTTCTTGTATACACAAGCATCCTCCTCATTCTGAATGAAGCCAAATTCTTTAATTGCTTCATCGAATCGGAGGTTCCAACTGCGAGAAGCTTGCTTGAGTCCATAAATGGATCTCTGAAGCTTACATACCTTCTTAGGTCCTTTCGGACATGTAAAGCCTGGAGGTTGTGTCATGTACACATCCTCCTCAAGGTTTCCATTAAGGAAAGCGGTCTTTACATCCATTTGCCATATGTCATAGTCATAATATGCGGCAATGGCTAACAGGATCCGAATAGACTTGAACATGACTACCGGTGAGTAGGTTTCATCATAGTCAATACCATGAATTTGTTTGAAACCCTTCGCCACTAGTCTAGCCTTGTAAACATGGACATTTCCATCTTTATCAAGCTTTTTCTTAAAGACCCACTTACACTCGATAGGTCTAGCACCTTCGGGTAAGTGAACCAATGTCCAGACATCATTCTGGTACATAGAGTCTATCTCGGATTTCATGGCTTCAAGCCATGACTCGCTATCTGGCCCTTTCATTGCGGCTCCATAAGTATAAGGCTCGTCGTCTTCTATCAAGAAGGATTCCCCATACCATCTATCGGGAACATGACGAGTCCTATTGGATTTCCTAAGGGTCGGTACTTCTTCATGAGTTTCATCTACCGTGGTTCTAGGGTCCAAGATAGGATCCACCATGAATGGAGGATCTACTTCCTGAAGTGTGAGCCTGCCGAGTTCGTTAACTCGACTTGCTCATTTGATGAGACCCTTGAGTTCAATAACCCAACTCTCCTATTCAATGAGTTTCTTGAGTTCGATAACTCAACTTGCTCATTAAACGTGTCGAATGAGTTCATTAACTCATTTGGCTCATCATCTTGAACTTCTTCAAGTTGTACCGTATCTCTAACATTTCCTGATAAGAACTCTTTCTCAAGGAAATGCGATGTCCTAGCCACGAAAATCTTATTTTCTGGCTTAAGGTAGAAATAATACCCTTTGGTTTCCTTTGGATAACCAATGAAATGGCACAAGTCAGCCTTTGGGCCTAGCTTGTCTACGTTCAATTTCTTGACGTAGGCCAAGCAACCCCAAACCCTGAGAAAGCTAATCTTGGGACGTTTCCCAAACCACATCTCATATGGTACTTTCTCAGCTGACTTGGTTGGACAATTATTTAAGGTAAGTGCGGCAGTTTGCAACGCGTAACCCCAGAAGCTGACATGTAGGTCGGTTCGACTCATCATGGATCGCAATCTGTCTAACAGAGTGCGATTCCTCCTTTCGGACACACCATTATGTTGTGGCGTTCCGGCCGGTGTGAGTTGTGAAACAATTCCACAATCTCTAAGATGAGCGTCAAACTCGTGGCTCATATATTCGCCTCCTCGATCGGATCGAAGAGTCTTAATAGTCTTGCCGAGTTGATTCTCTACTTCATTTTGGAATTCTTTGAACTTTTCAAAGGCTTCACTCTTGTGCTTCATTAGATAGACATAGCCATAACGGCTAAGGTCATCCGTGAAGGTAATGAAGTAGGGAAAACCACCTCTTGCAGGAGTGTTCATTGGACCACATACATCGGTATGTATTATCCCCAATAAATCACTTGCCCTTTCACTTGTTCCAGTGAAAGGTGATTTGGTCATCTTGCCTAAAAGGCATGATTCGCATTGGTCATATGATTCAAAATCAAGTGACTCAATAATTCCACTTTCATGGAGTTTCTTGATGCGATTTTCATTTATATGACCAAGTCTGCAATGCCATAGGTAGGTAGGATTCAAGTCGTTAGGCTTGTTCCTTTTAATATTTACGTTATATACCTCATGATCCTCATCTAGTATGAAAAGGCCATTTTGGTTTGAAGCTTTTGCATAAAGTAAACCATCATTGTTCAAAACAGATATGGAAATAATATTTCTAGAAATAGTGGGAATACAATATAAATTATTTAAAACTAAGACCATCCCGGATGGTAGTTTTAAATCTATCTTGCCCACGACAACTACAGCAACCTTTGCTCCATTGCCCACCCGCAAGTCCACCTCTCCCTTCCGAAGAGCTCTACTGTCCTGCAGTACCTGCATATTTCGACAAATATGAGAACCACATCCTGAGTCAAGTACCCAAGTAGAGTTATTAGAGGTGATAAAAGCTTCAATAACGAATATACCTACCGGAACAGTCCCACTCTTCTTGTCTTCGAGGTACTTCTTGCAGTTCCTCTTCCAGTGACCAGGTGTATTACAATAATGACACTGGTCAGTCCCTTTAGGACCTTTAGCCGGAGTTTTGGAAGTCTGGGCCTTGACTGTTTTCATAGATCCAGTCTTGGCCTTTCCCTTCCATTTCCCCTTGCCTTTCTTAAAGGCCTTCTTGTTCTAAATCATCAGAACAGAGGGAGTAGGGGTAGAGCTCTTCCCACACTTCAACGCAGTATCAGCCGTGCTGATCATGTTATGCAACTCCCATAGCGATTTATCGAAGTTATGCATGTTGAAATTCATGACAAAGTTGCCAAATTTGTCAGGAAGGGAACGGAGGATTATGTCAACGGCCAAATCCTTGGAAAACTGAGTTCCCAAAGACTCAAGTCTCTCGATGATCCCAATCATCTTGAGAACATGAGGATTGGTCTGTTGACCATTGGATAGTTTGCAATCCATGAGGGCACAAACAGCTTCATACCGCTCATTTCTTGCCCGCTTCTGGAACATCTCTTCCAGTCTGCAGTACATGTCATATGCTGCCACATTTTCGCACTTAATCTGAAGATTCGGTTCCATGTTGGCTAGCATAAGACATTGAACATCCAATGCATCATCCACGTGTACATCATATGCACTACGTTCTAGCTCATCGGCATTATCTCCGGGTGGTGGAGGAAGTTCTTCCTTAAGAACATACTCGACTCTCTCGTGCTTGAGAACAATTCTCAAGTTACGAGACCAGTCGTTGAAGTTATTGCCATTAAGTTTACACTTCTCAAGTGTAGATCGGAGTGAATTTGAAGTTGATTTCTTAGCAGTTGCCATCTAAAACATGCGAGTATGAAACGACATTCAGTTTAATTTATATGTAAAACATACGATACAAGTAAAGCATGCTTGAAATAATAATACGAGTAGCAACAACCCCTCGAAGTGTACAAGTATACGAAGACCCCATGGACTTGGGTATGAGCGGCACACGCAATCATCCTCATAGTTCAATCCATGGGTAATTCCTACTAGACTATCATATATTAATCATCCAATGATTATATATGACTCTTGGCGTCTATCATTAGTCGTTTTATGACACTATAGACTTCCTTTGCCAAACGGGCCGGTTCGATGGGCTAACCTTTAGCCACGTTTTAAGTAACCTTAGTTCACCATAAAGAGATGGATTACATTTGCCGGTTCGATGGGCTAACCTGTAGCGCATGTAATCTCATTGCCTCCTACTCCTATGAATCAAAGTGCCCATCTAGGGATGATCCACCCGAAACGTAGGAAAGTTTGACAACTTAAGGTTTGGCAAACACTTAATTATAATGTGGAGGGGTTTAGATTAAACATGTAATCCACATTTCATGCATATCACAAAAGGTGTACATATATGTCAAGAAAATATATGTAAGCATGAAACATGACATGAATAATAAACACTTTAAAGGGACGTGTTATGGCCTAAAGAACATTAAATAAAACTAGTCTAACTAGTTCTAAACTAAGTCCTTGGTCTCCATCTTCTTGGACATCGCCATGCTCCAAGTCCGTCTCTTCATGTCTTGTTACATAATCAACTTTTGCATTAAATGGCACATGCGCCGCGAAAAAGAAATAACAATACAAGAATGTAAAACGACACATGCGTCGTATTTCAATATCAAGGACAGTACGCAGACTGTATTTCGAATAAATACTAGGCCATATCAAATCCCCATTCCATTCAGACTACAGTTTATATATGCATAACACATTATACATAAATCACATAACATGCTAGGAATGGAATAAAACACACAAGCAACACACAACTCACACACATACTCACATTCAAATAATGTGAACATAGTCATACATGCATATCATAACCTTTAGTTGTCCAACAACTAACTTAGCCAATTTTAGGAAGTTCTATCATAAGTTCAACATATTGAACTAATAACCCGATTTCATTCAAAGAGACTTAGCATAAGTTATATTTGTTAAGGTTTGAAATTCATAATAATTCAAACCTCAAACTTCCTTTCGATACTCAATTAATCAATTTAATTAGTACCGATAGGATAAAATCAAAGTGTTCCCACTTACCTCCATAAGACTCGCCATAAGACGATCTTATGTTGGAAGAGCTAGATTTTGACATACATGCTAATTTTAAACTATTTTAAACTTCTCAAAGAATGTTTTGGACTTATAAGATTATTTCCGTAATGAAAACAATCTCTAAGTCACCCATAACAAACCGAAAACGTCCATAAACATCAAATGAGTTTGGACTTAATCGATTTGTTTTTGTTTCGAAAACATAGGGCAAAAATACCGTCCATCGTGAGTCATAGCTCACGATGGCAGCCACGATGGCGGCCATTCGGGCAGAATCCGGGAGCCCACTGTTCGGGCAGAATCTGGGCGGCCCATTCGGGCAGAATTCGGGCAGAATTCGGCAACCCATTCGGGCAGAATTCTGGCAGAATTCGGCAGCCCATTCGGGCAGAATCGTGAGTTCCACAACTCACGATGGAGGCCACGATGGGCGGGTTCCGAAGACGAAACTTTGGCGATGGTTCATATTGTTGGAATTATGAGATGTTTGACACGTCATAATTAGTGCCCATTGAACAATTTGATTGTTCGAAGTGATTACTTATTTAAGGTTAAGTTCATACGTATATTATTTGTTTGACAATAATATACGAGCTGGGAATGAATTCGAAATACATTAGGGGTCTTGATGGTTTTACTAGGACCCGCTCATGATTTATATGATAGTAAAATACTTGTCGATATTTTATTAACATATGGCTAATGTTATTTCGATCCTAGAAGGTCACACACAAACAATGCGCTTGATTTTCAATACGATTGAAACTTCCGGGTTAAAAGTGTAAACGTCAAAGAATAAAGGGGAGGAAATTCCAAAGTGGAATTTCCACCCCATTAACCGTCCAAAATGATGCATAAGAATGCATTTGACTTTTTGAATTCAAATGCACTAATGCTAGTCTTGAATGGGAGCTTGAAAAAGGGGGAGGTTACATATGGATGTTAATGTGATTAACACCATATTAAGACCACATTTGATGACAATGTTTTTCATCCTTTTTGCACACTTTGTAAGACAAGAAAAAAAAGGCAAAAAAATACTCCCTCCTTCCTCTAGTTTTTGGCCGAAAATATACACACAAACCAAGAGAAGAAATCGTTTTTCTCTTGGTTCATTCTTGACATATACGCTTCAAGCTCTAGTTGCTTCAAGGGAGGAATCAATCACGCATTGGTGTGGACTAACTAGAGAGAGGAACGGACGTTGCTCTTCCGCTACGCACTCGATCACGCTTCAAGAGGTATACTCGAAACTCGTAGTTAAATGTGAACTTAGAACTTTGTATTCGATCGTTTATACGTTTTTGTATAATTTGATATGCAAAACATGTATAAAATCCCAACAGTGGCATCATGAGCCCGGTACATATGTTCTAATTCACTTTAAATGTCTTGAAATTTGATTTCATGAATTATAATATCATATGTGTATGTTTTGATATCATCAATTGAGGTTGTTGTGCATTATGTGTATTGTGCAATTATGTAATTGTTAAGGCCTGTAAATATTTTTCTAAAATTCTGTAAAAATATGTTTCGAACAGTAGACAAAATTTCGAGACCACTGTAATTTTTCTGGAATTGTTTCGATTTTTTAAGTGCTCGAAATAAATGTTTGAAACAGCCATATGTTCATCCGAACGGATTTGATATACCTTTCGTTTGAACAGTTTTAAGTGCTGTATATATTTTTATAGAATTCTGGAAAAATATTATTCAAACAGTACATTGAATTTTGAGTTCACTGTAATTTTTCTGGAATTGTTTCGATTTGTTAAGTGCTCGAAATAAATGTTTGAAACAGCCATATGTTCATTCGAACGGATTTGATATACCCTTCGTTTGAACAGTTTTAAAGGCTGTATATATTTTTATAAAATTCTGGAAAAATATAAATAAAATATTAGAGTCAATTTCGAGTTTACTGAAATTTTTCTGGAATTTGTTGGATTTCTTAAGTGCTCGAAATTGACATTTGAACAGTCATATGTTCACCCGAACGGATTTGATATACCATTCGGTTGAACAGTGTTTTAACGGCTGTATATATTTTTCTAAAATTCTGAAAAAATATAAATCAAATACTAGAATGATTTTCGAGTCTACTGTAATTTTTCTGGATTTATTTGGATTTATTAAGTGCTCGATAATGATTTTTGAATAGCCATGTGTTCATCCGAAAAGTTCGGAACACTATTCGGATGAACAGTGTTTTTCGGATGAACAGTGATTCCGATTTCACTGTTCACGAAACACTGTTCACGACTGTTCACATAATTAAAATGGTCCTAAAATTGTTTTGGATTTTGTTTTATTAATTATTGTGAATATTTTGGCTATTCTAGTATTTTGACTTTTGATTGTCAGAAGAAAATTAATTAAATTATTATAACTTGTATGATAATTTGATTAGATTTTAATGTTACAATATTTTAATTAATAGCACTAATATGATTAGTTGTTAATTTTATTTATATTGGTTATAAATAATATTAAATGCTTATTAATTAAAATTAAAGGCCTTAATTAATTATGTAAAACCTATGAGTTATTGATTTGGTTGTTACATTTGATGTACAATTTATTACATATATGTGTTATAATTGTGTGTACCTTATTTGACATCCTTACATGTTTTAATTGACTTAATTCATGTATTATATATATTTTGATATATTGGATGTTTTATTTTCATTGTGAATGAATGTTGGGATAAGTGATATGATCTGGTTTTTGAAATACAGTCTGCGTACTGTCTTTTATATGACGACTTGTGTCAAATAGAAATATAGCCTGCGTGCTATTTTATGACGACTTGTGTCACTTTTATTTTATTATTTATTACATTGACCTGCGTGTCAATTATTTATCACCACGTGTGATTGTAATCAATAGAAGACGAAGCCACCGAAGGAACTGAAGGAGGACTGAAGACTTAGTTTAGAATTAAGTCTAGTTTTCTTTTCGGTTTTTAGATCATATCACTAATCCCATTTATTTGCGTTATAATTCTTAATTTTCATGCTCATATGATATATATTCTTGCTTGAGTGAATGTATATATGCATGTATGATCATGATTATATATTTATAACTAATCCTACCTTAAGTCAAGTAATTTGCCATACCTGACCCTAAAGTCGGAATAAGACATACGTATGCATGGACCTGCCAGATTGGCAGACATGACATGTCCTATGACTTGATCCCGATGGAATAATCGAATGATTTCCGATTCAGAATCGGGCTTCGATTGTTCATTCTGACTTTCGTCAGTAGGCTCAGGTTACTTGAACAGTGATTCCCATAATCAGATTTGGGCCTGTTGGCAAAAGTTGTCACCAATGCAATCTTGTAAGATTTTTGGTGACACCGAGAATTATGCCCGGCATAAATGGTGATCATTCACCTACTCACATGATTGGTAGTCGAAATGTTGCGTGCTGCCGTTCGATTATTAATTATCTGAGTTCTCGGATACATTGTGTATTTTAGTAGGATTATGAATGTTGGATTTTTATACATGTTTTGCATATCAAATTATACAAAAACGTATAAACGATCGAATACAAAGTTCTAAAAATTCACATTTAACTATGAGTTTGTGTGTATACCTCTTGAAGCGTGTTTGAGTTGCACAGCGGAAGAGCAACCAGCGTTCCTCTCTCTAGTTAGTCCACACCAATGCTAGTTTGATTCCTTCCTTGAAGCAACTAGAGCTTAAGTGTATTTGACAAAGAATGAATCAAGAAAGAAACGATTTTCTTCTCTTGATGTTATTCTTGTTTTGGCCGAATAGAGAAGGAATAGGGAGTATTATTTCTTTTCAATTGTCTTACAAGTGAAAAGATGATAGTGAGAAGGTTGATCTTTTGTTTACCATCAAATGGTGTTTATATAGTGGTGCTATAAACAAAAATCTTCCTTTCAATTATTCACCATTTATTACAATAATAAGTGTGTGATGAATTTGCGGTTTAATCACATTAAACCCAAAGATTCATCATTTATTTCAATAATAAGTGTGTGATGAATTTGCGGTTTAATCACATTAAACCCAAAGACGTAACGCCTCCACAATTAAGCACCAATTAATACAATATTAATTGTGTTTGAATTCAAAGTCAAACAAGCCAATTGAATTCCCCTTGATTCTTTGACATTTACACTTTTAACCCGGAAGTTTCAATCATATTGAAAATCAAGTGCATTGTATGTGTGTGACCTTCTAGGATCGAAATGACATTAGCCATATGTTAATAAAATATCAACCAAGTATTTTACTAACATATAAATCATGAGCGGGCCCTAGTAAAACCATCATGACCCCTAATGCATTTCGAATTCATTCCCAGCACGTATATTATTGTCAAACATAATATACGTATGAACTTAGCTTTAAATAAGTAATCACTACGAACAATCAAATTGTTCAACGGGCACTTATTATGACGTGTCAAACACCTCATAATTCTAACACTCCCACTTGCCCTTGGACGATTACTTGTAAAATGATTCTTTCGCATCGTGATTCTCACAGTCAAGCTATGGTAAGATATGTGTCACCATACTCTTGCACCTGTACTGTCTCGGATACATAGAATTAATGTGATACCCAGTACTGCTACTGGAGATGGCCATCTTAATCACCATTAATCTACCGAGATTTTATGAATCAATCGACATAACCGATTTGTGCGAATCCCCTCTGATGTACAACAATGTACCAACATGTTCCAAGTATGCCCAACATATGCCTTTATAGCCTCCCTTCTACAGGAGACGTTTGACACAGTCAAAGCACGCAAGTCTCATGCTAATGCATTCCCGCCATACAGGTCTAAGAATCAACATTTAACATAAGTTCGATGAGAAGTACTTAGGACACAGATATGTTATCTTCTAAGTTTTCTCATGGCGGTCGAATCCAGTATCATAGCTTGGACTAGTTCCAAGATATATACCCATGTGCATGACTAGAGTACATTTACTCCCTTTCTTGTCTAAGAAACGTGACCAAGACAATCATGTACATACTGATCATTACAATGTTCGATTCCAATCAGTGAACATTTGAACAGGGACAAGTTATCCCCTTGCTTCTAGGCTTAGTAGAGGGTCTCTCATTTGGGATCCTCAACCCCAAAGACCTCTCTAGAAGACATGGACAACAATGGAATCAAAATAAAGATATATGTATGAAAAGATAGTCAAACTATAAACATGCATATACTTGAATCAATTATTCAACATAGTCTTATTAGGACTTCACTATGACAAAATACAAAAATATAGCTCCCACTAAACCTAACACCATCCAAGCATATATCTAAGTCTAACACTTGATACATGCTTATCATGTTTGACGTGAGGCAACGGTTTGGTCAATGGGTCAACTATGTTATTGTCTGTATATACTCACATCTTCTCGTTTCGTGATATCACGAATAATGTGATACTTTCTAAGCACATGCTTGGAGCGGTGATGTGACCTTGGTTCCTCGGCATGAGCAATTGCACTAGTGTTATCACAATATAACACTACCGGCTTGTCAATGCTAGGCAAAACACCAAGTTCACTCACAAACTTCTTAATCCAGCATGCTTCCTTTGCAGCATCTGATGCTGCAACATATTTAGCTTCCATTGTAGTATCTACCACAGTGTCTTTCTTGTTACAGCACAAAGACACTGCGCCACCATTTATGCGAAACACATAACCAGACTGAGATCTAGAATCATCTTTGTCGGTTCGGAAGTTCGCATCGGTATAGCCTACAACCTGTAACTCATTATCTCCCCCATAGACAAGACACATGTCTTTAGTATTTCTCAAATACTTAAGAACGGCCTTTACGGCCTTCCAGTGCTCTTGTCCTGGACACGATCGATAACGACTTGTTACACTCAAAGCGTAAGAAACGTCAGGTCGTGTACAAAGCATGGCATACATGATAGATCCTATGGCTGAGGCATAAGGGATCTTGTTCATCTTCTCTATTTCGATGCTGTCTGTGGGACTGTCAGCACGACTAATAGAAATGCCATGTCTCATAGGGAGATTACCTTTCTTGGAATTTTCCATATGGAATCTAAGTAATACCTTATCAATATAAGTGTTTTGACTCAGTCCAATGAGTCTCTTAGATCGTTCCCTATGGATCTTAATTCCAAGAATGTACTGAGCCTCTCCTAGGTCTTTCATAGAGAAACATTTGCACAACCATGCCTTGACTGATTCAAGCATGGGTATATCGTTTCCTATGAGAAGAATGTCGTCTACATATAGCACGACAAATGCAATGTTGCTCCCACTAACCTTCTTGTATACACAAGAATCTTCTTCACATCGAATGAATCCAAACTCTTTGATTGATTCATTGAAGCGAAGATTCCAACTCCTAGATGCTTGCTTCAGACCATAAATAGATCTTTGAAGTTTGCATACTTTCTTAGGCTCTTTCGAGCTTGTGAATCCAGGAGGTTGTGTCATGTACACCTCCTCTTCTAGTTTCCCGTTAAGGAAAGCTGTCTTCACATCCATTTGCCAAATTTCATAATCATAGTATGCGGCAATGGCTAAGATAATCCGAATGGATTTAAACTTAATGACTGGAGAAAAAGTTTCATCTACCATGAATTTGTTTGAAACCTTTAGCTACTAGTCGAGCCTTATAAACATGGACATTTCCATCTTTATCAAGCTTTCGTTTAAATACCCATTTGCATTGGATGGGTCTATCACCCCTCGGCAAATCAATCAATGTCCATACTTCATTATGGTACATTGAGTCCATCTCGGATTGCATGGCTAGGAGCCATTCATCAGCATCAGGTTGTTTCATGGCTTCCTCACAAGTTGAGGGTTCCCCGCTTTCAATCAGGAAAAATTCCCCATATCATCTATCGGGTTCCTGACGGGACCTTTCGGATATCCGAGGGATGTTTTGAGTATCAGCAGGCTCGTCTACGGTTTCCCGTGGATCGAGTTGAACCTCTTCTTCATAAGAGGGGTCCACCTCCTGAGGTGATTCAGCTAAAGTACTAGTACCTGCTACATCACCCTCTTGAACAATTTCAAGAGTCTCATTATTCTTATATCTCTTTGTAATGTATTCTTTCTCAAGGAAAGTTGCATTACGAGCCACGAAAATCTATTTTCGGGATTGAGATAAAAGAAGTATCCCTTGGGTTCCGTAGGGTAACCAATGAAATAACACTTGTCGGATTTGGGTCCATTTTTGTCTTTGTTAACTCTCTTAACATAGGCCTCGGATCCCCAAATCCTTAAGTACCCCAGTTTGGGAACTGTCCCAAACCACATCTCATGTGGGTCTTAGGTGCTGAATTGGTTGGACATTTGTTTAGTGTGGAAGCGGCAGTTTCCAATGTGTAACCCCAAAACTAGATGGGAGTTCTGATGTGCTCATCAATTGATCGAACCATATCTAATAAGGTTCGATTTCTCCTTTCGGAGACACCATTGTGTTGTGGTGTACCAGCAGGTGTGAGCTGTAATACAATATCACACTCCTTTAGGTGTTGCAAGAAGTCATGGCTCAAGTATTCTCCTCCCCTATCGGAGCAAAGAATCTTGATTGTCCAGGAGAGTTGGTTTTCTTCCTTCTGAAATTCTTTGAACTTTTCAAAGGCTTCACTCTTATGTTTCAACAGATATACGTAACCGTATCTGCTGAAGTCATCGGTGAAGGTAATGAAGTATAGAAAACCTCCTCTAGCAGGCGTGTTCATTGGGCCACATATATCAGTATGTATGATTCCCAATAAATTACTTGCCCTTTCACTCGTACCAGTGAAAGGTGACTTGGTCATCTTGCCTAAAAGACATGACTCACATTTGTCATAAGATTCAAAACCAGATGACGTAAGAATTCCATTGTCATGGAGCTCTTTAATGCGTTTGTCACTTATATGACCGAGTCTGTAATGCCATAGGTATGTCGGGTTCAAGTCATCAAGCTTGTTCCTTGTCATGCTAATGTTATAGCATTAATACATGATGGCAGAGTAGCAGTGGTCGAACCACTCTTCTCGTCTGCCAGGTACTTCTTGCAGTTTCTCTTCCAATGGTCAACTATCTCATAGTAATGAAACTTGTCATCCTTTTTGGCATCCTTCTTGGATGCCTTCTGAGTAGGAGCCGTTGCACGAGGGGCAACCCTTTGTCTTGCCTTTGACACTTTTCTTCTTCTTGAACTGTTTCTTGTTCTGAATAGTCAAAACAGAAGAAGAAGAAGAAGTGTCTCTAGCCTTCCTGATGTTTTGTTCAGCATTGTTGATTATACCATGCAGCTCAGACAACGTCTTGTCATATTGATGCATGTTGTAGTTCAACACAAAATCACTGAACGAATCAGGCAGCGACCTAAGAATGATATCTACAGACATCTCATTAGAGACGGGTGCCCCCAACGAGCCTAGTCTTTCGACTAAGCCCATCATCTTGATGACATGGGGACTTGATGGCTGTCCATTGCCTAGCTTACAGTCAACGAGAGCACAAACAGATTCGTATATCTCATTGCGTGCCTCCTGCTGGAACAAGTTTTCCAGCCGGCGGTACATATCGTAAGCGTTGACCTTTTCGAATTGAATCTGAAGATTCGATTCCATGTTGGCCGACATTAAGCATTGGACATCTATAGAATCATTCATGTGCTGTTTATAGACATAAAACTCCTCCTCATCAGTGGGAGGGACGTTAGGAAGCATGCTGGTGAGCACGTAGTCTGTTCTCTCAGACTTGAGAACAATTCTCAAGTTGCGAGCCCAGTCATGGAAATTGGTGCCGTTAAGTTTGCATTTCTCCAAAGCGGAGCGGAGAGACTTAGAGTTCTTAGCGTTTGTAGACATGATAACTACGGCGAAAAAATGCAAATGAATAACTCAGATAAGCATGTCATAGCGATAATTCAAAATATCTAAATATTTGAACTCATACAATGTGTTCACAATCCTACTAAAACACACAATGTATCCGAGAACTCAGATAATTAATAATCGAACGGCAGCGCGCAACATTTCGACTACCAATCATGTGAGTAGGTGAATGATCACCATTTATGCCGGGCATAATTCTCGGTGTCACCAAAAATCTTACAAGATTGCATTGGTGACAACTTTTGCCAACAGGCCCAAATCTGATTATGGGAATCACTGTTCAAGTAACCTGAGCCTACTGACGAAAGTCAGAATAAACAATCGAAGCCCGATTCTGAATCGGAAATCATTCGATTATTCCATCGGGATCAAGTCATAGGACATGTCATGTCTGCCAATCTGGCAGGTCCATGCATACGTATGTCTTATTCCGACTTTAGGGTCAGGTATGGCAAATTACTTGACTTAAGGTAGGATTAGTTATAAATATATAATCATGATCATACATGCATATATACATTCACTCAAGCAAGAATATATATCATATGAGCATGAAAATTAAGAATTATAACGCAAATAAATGGGATTAGTGATATGATCTAAAAACCGAAAAGAAAACTAGACTTAATTCTAAACTAAGTCTTCAGTCCTCCTTCAGTTCCTTCGGTGGCTTCGTCTTCTATTGATTACAATCACACGTGGTGATAAATAATTGACACGCAGGTCAATGTAATAAATAATAAAATAAAAGTGACACAAGTCGTCATAAAATAGCACGCATGCTATATTTCTTTTTGACACAAGTCGTCATATAAAAGACAGTACGCAGACTGTATTTCAAAAACCAGATCATATCACTTATCCCAACATTCATTCACAATGAAAATAAAACATCCAATATATCAAAATATATATAATACATGAATTAAGTCAATTAAAACATGTAAGGATGTCAAATAAGGTACACACAATTATAACACATATATGTAATAAATTGTACATCAAATGTAACAACCAAATCAATAACTCATAGGTTTTACATAATTAATTAAGGCCTTTAATTTTAATTAATAAGCATTTAATATTATTTATAACCAATATAAATAAAATTAACAACTAATCATATTAGTGCTATTAATTAAAATATTGTAACATTAAAATCTAATCAAATTATCATACAAGTTATAATAATTTAATTAATTTTCTTCTGACAATCAAAAGTCAAAATACTAGAATAGCCAAAATATTCACAATAATTAATAAAACAAAATCCAAAACAATTTTAGGACCATTTTAATTATGTGAACAGTCGTGAACAGTGTTTCGTGAACAGTGAAATCGGAATCACTGTTCATCCGAATAGTGTTCCGAACTTTTCGGATGAACACATGGCTATTCAAAAATCATTTTCGAGCACTTAATAAATCCAAATAAATCCAGAAAAATTACAGTAGACTCGAAAATCATTCTAGTATTTGATTTATATTTTTTCAGAATTTTAGAAAAATATATACAGCCGTTAAAACACTGTTCAACCGAATGGTATATCAAATCCGTTCGGGTGAACATATGACTGTTCAAATGTCAATTTCGAGCACTTAAGAAATCCAAAAAATTCCAGAAAACTTTCAGTAAACTCGAAATTGACTCTAATATTTTATTTATATTTTTCCAGAATTTTATAAAAATATATACAGCCTTTAAAACTGTTCAAACGAAGGGTATATCAAATCCGTTCGAATGAACATATGGCTGTTCCAAACATTTATTTCGAGCACTTAACAAATCGAAACAATTCCAGAAAAATTACAGTAAACTCGAAATTCAATGTACTGTTTGAATAATATTTTTCCAGAATTCTATAAAAATATATACAGCACTTAAAACTGTTCAAACGAAAGGTATATCAAATCCGTTCGGATGAACATATGGCTGTTTCAAACATTTATTTCGAGCACTTAACAAATCGAAACAATTCCAGAAAAATTACAGTGGTCTCGAAATTTTGTCTACTGTTCGAAACATATTTTTACAGAATTTTAGAAAAATATTTACAGGCCTTAACAATTACATAATTGCACAATACACATAATGCACAACAACCTTAATTGATGATATCAAAACATACACATATGATATTATAATTCATGAAATCAAATTTCAAGACATTTAAAGTGAATTAGAACATATGTACCGGGCTCTGATACCACTGTTGGATTTTTATACATGTTTTGCATATCAAATTATACAAAAACGTATAAACGATCGAATACAAAGTTCTAAAAATTCACATTTAACTATGAGTTTGTGTGTATACCTCTTGAAGCGTGTTTGAGTTGCACAGCGGAAGAGCAACCAGCGTTCCTCTCTCTAGTTAGTCCACACCAATGCTAGTTTGATTCCTTCCTTGAAGCAACTAGAGCTTAAGTGTATTTGACAAAGAATGAATCAAGAAAGAAACGATTTTCTTCTCTTGATGTTATTCTTGTTTTGGCCGAATAGAGAAGGAATAGGGAGTATTATTTCTTTTCAATTGTCTTACAAGTGAAAAGATGATAGTGAGAAGGTTGATCTTTTGTTTACCATCAAATGGTGTTTATATAGTGGTGCTATAAACAAAAATCTTCCTTTCAATTATTCACCATTTATTACAATAATAAGTGTGTGATGAATTTGCGGTTTAATCACATTAAACCCAAAGATTCATCATTTATTTCAATAATAAGTGTGTGATGAATTTGCGGTTTAATCACATTAAACCCAAAGACGTAACGCCTCCACAATTAAGCACCAATTAATACAATATTAATTGTGTTTGAATTCAAAGTCAAACAAGCCAATTGAATTCCCCTTGATTCTTTGACATTTACACTTTTAACCCGGAAGTTTCAATCATATTGAAAATCAAGTGCATTGTATGTGTGTGACCTTCTAGGATCGAAATGACATTAGCCATATGTTAATAAAATATCAACCAAGTATTTTACTAACATATAAATCAT